>OY757925.1:39808648-40028648 GCA_963585895.1 Sepioteuthis lessoniana
AGGTATTTGTCTGAAAGAGAACGTAATAGCGCGACTAGAGTTCGAACTCACTAACTAGGATCTCGTAGTCAAGCTCTTTATCCACTACGGCACTACTCTCTATACCTTTTCCAGTTCGAAATGGGAGTAGTTCAGTTCAAGATGGGAATAGTTCAGTTCAAAATGGAAAAATTATTATAAGTATAAATATAAAGAATATTTTATAAATTATTTTAGCAATAAAATTGTTAACATTTTATAATATAAAAAAAAATTCTTCAAGTCATTTATTAGAACACAACATCTTCTAATGCTACAGCTGCAGGGATTTTAGATTGAATTCAAGCTATGAAACGATTGCATACTTCTGGTGTAACCCTTCCCAATTCTTCCTCAATGTAGTCAAAGCTCTTGCCCTTTGTTCAGTAATTGACAAACCATCTCTTCTCTCCATTGCAAGAATACTCACAATTTTAGCAGCCAATTCCTGCTTGACGTAAGCTTTGATTAAAGACCATACTTGTTCATTTCAAAATGGAAATAGTTCAGTTCAAAATAAGAAATTTAAAATAAAAAAAATTAAATTTATAAATATCTTTGGTGCTACAACAAGGTATTGATTTGTTAAATTTTTTTTTATATTATAAAATGTTAACAATTTTATTGCTAAAATGATTTATAAAATATTTTTTATACTTATACTTATAATAATTTTTCCATTTTGAAATTAACTATTCCCATTTTGAACTGAACTACTCCCATTTTGAACTGGAAAAGGTATATAACGTTTATCTTAATACAACTAAATTGTTCAATATGTTTGTCTTTTTTTATCCATCCAAAATCTTATTTAGTATCGATCAAGGGGATAGAAATGATAAAATTACATTTTTGTTTAGAAGAGTTGACAAACAAGTAAATTCATTCGGATTCTTCTTTTCCGTCCCGCTGTTGCTCACAATTCTTCATGAACCCAGAAAACATAAGCAACAAAAATAGATTTTGCAGTTGTTCAAATATTTACGAGTATTTATACCTTATAGAAATAAAAATTCCTAAATCCTGAGGCTAAAAACGCTAGAACATTAACATCAACCATACAAATGTTAAATTTCGATAATCAGCAATAAAAAGTATTTAATTTCACAAATTAGATGCTTCCATACACTTTTGATAAAAAGCAACACCCCCAACTGTTGCAAGAAAATTACCAGCCAATTGGTATAATGTTTAGTGTTCGTCAATGGTTCGGAAAACGGGGGTTCAACGCCAGGTCGAGTCATACTAAAGACTCAGAAAATGGTGCTTGATGCTTCCTTGTTTAATACTCAGTATTATAAGATACGGATTTACGATAAGTGGAACAATCCAGGGAAAGGAGTCGCACCATTCCTTATACCTTGGTATAGCAGCTATTGAAAAGGGAGCCAACTTACAAGTGATATGGTGATATTTTTCTTTAAAGTAATAATAAGGAAAGTTATTGAATAGTCAACAAAAAATAATCATTATTTTCATTTGAGAAATTTTCAGAAAAAAAGAAAAAAGAAAACCAATATAACTTCTTAACTTAAAATATCTATCAAAAATCAATTAATGAATGGATTTTAATAAACGTTAATAAACGAAGATTGTCCAGTCGCTCGGAGTTGTAAAATACGCCGATTGCATTTCTGTAGACGGCTAAGACCTCCATCAAACGAGTTTCCTCATATTACACTATACCATCTGATGACCCGGAGTGGTAGTACTGTTACATAGCCAGATATACGGATGTGTGAAACAGACATAATGTTCATAAAATGTTCATCAACATATATAGGAATCCGAAAACACGAAATTTATTCAGGTACGAAACTTTTATTCACCTTTTTGAGTTTAAAGGTTTTTCTACATGAGGAGAGAGGCACAATCTTTCTATGCTGACTGCTTTTACATCGTCAGCTCTCAACCCAACCGACGCGCGGCGCCCGTAGCGCACAAATTTGTCTGGTTTCGCCCAGCTCCCAATCTCGACTCGCTCGTTCGGAGACAGGAACTCAACTAACTGCTTTTTCTCAAATCTCAGAATCCTCAGCCCACACTATCGGTGCGTGACGTCACCCACGTTCCCTGGTCACAATTCCTATCTGGGATTTTTATTTTGACATCTCTGAATGACACATCCTCTCCGCACGCGCGTGAACACCTGCGTTAATGTTGCACCTAACTAACCCATGCGCTAAGCGAAAGGTTCTCAGCCTAATTAAACCGAAAGGCAAGATATATAAAACGAAATACCTCCGCAATTATATTACATTACCTGTTTGGGTCCCATCTATGGGTCAAATAGAACTTTTTAACGATTTAACTGTGTGCAAAACAAATGACTGATCTTAAATTGTATTGTCAGTGTTAGATAGCAATATTTGAAACCATTTAACAAAATGTAAATGAATGAGTAATGTCCAATAGAATTATTAATGTTGAATAGCAATACTTGAAACCATTTATCTGTGAGTAAACAAATGAAATCTGATTTGTTTAAAATGTTGCCTACAAACTATTTGTTTACAAATCATATGATTCATATATAGAGAGGCGCTCGCGGTGTAATGGTTACTGTGGTAGGAAATAAACACAGTTACTCGCGTTCAAATCCTGGACGAGACTGTTTGGATTTCACATAGCGCTAATACCCATGGTAAACGTATGAATCCAATTATTCTCCACCTCCTCAACTCTGATTAATAGGGAGGTAAATTGTGATCTTCAACCTTGTTATAGCAACCGGTCTAGAGGAAGGAAAACTCTGGATTCAGACCTGTTGAATTCTGCTAAGAAATTGACTTTGTGTCGTATTCTGTTCATGCAAGGGGTGGGTATATATATATATATGCATGTGTGTGTGTGTGTGTGTGTATTAACAGAATTTTATATTAAATTACAAGGATTGATATGCCATAAATCCCAACCAATCAAAAAACGAATATTATTTTATGGTGTTTTAATTCAAAATTTCGGAGAAAATTTATTTGACCTCCTACCAGTCAGATTTGAGATAAGGTCATTTTAAGGTGGGTGTGGGAAACACGTACGCATCAACAATCATGCGTGGTGGTCATAAAAATTGCTTGGTCTCCTTAGCATTCTCCTCAATCGGCACCTCAAGCACCAAGCGATAAACTGAATTAAACAAAGCAGGTATCGCCTATGGTGAAAGCTCTTCCCCAGCGGGACCAGATGATTAACTCGATACTACCCACAAGGCACGAATGCCAGGTGAGCCCTGAATGTGCCAAGTAATCGTTTAGGCCAATGGGATTTGCATCTGTGCCAGAAACACAGTACCATGAACATGAATTATTTTGACATTTCTTTAAACCTAAGTATCACTGGTTCGGAAAATCCACCAACTCCTACTCTTATATGCTTCGAAACTTGCCAGATTAGTGAGGCCCAACAGACAGATAGATAGATAAATAGATAGATAGATAAGAAAAGAAACAAAGATGATGGGACATATTTCTTTTATGGTGTTTAATCTTTTTTATTGTTCTCTACAAGTTTCGATCTAAGGACATTGTTAGGAGAAAAAGGTTTTATATAAAAATTTACTGAGAAATATTTGAAAAATATTCTTAAAGGAGTTGATATGCTTTAAGAAAAGTGATGTAAAATGTACTGGCGGCTTTGCCAGTAGTATATTGGGCGCATGTAATAAGCCACCATAATATATATATATATATATATATATATATATATATATATATATATATGTAAATATATATATATATAGAGAGAGAGAGACAGACAGACAGAAACAGAGACAGAGAAAGAAAAATATTTTGATTGACTGACTGGCTGACTGATTGATTGATTTTAACGGCATGTTAACCCGTCTAGGGTTATTTTATGGCAAAAGGTTAGGGAATCACGTTTTTTTTAAACTTTTTGTGCAGTTGTTTTATTGAGATTTTGTTGGTTTGTTTGTTTTTTGCACACGGTTCTATCGAATACAAATAATTCTTTTTATTTGACCCAGAGATGAGTCCTAAAAGTACTACCACTCACGGATCAGAGAAAGATTTTGAAGTTGGATCAAATGTAATAACATTCTTTATTCTTCGTTGGCCAGTGACGTTTGTTTGGTTTTACGGAAGTCACTTTTTTGAAATGAGAGATTGAATTGTAGTTTCATCTTTAGTGAAATGAACTTTTTTCTTCTGGCCACCATCACACCTCACGAATTTTTCAGTTCTCACAGACGCAGAGGATTGTGGCTTGCTTGTCGCAGTATAATAGCTTTTCACGGTTAAAAACCCATTATCAAAACATTAATCTTTTTAATTTAATGACGTGATTTGCTGTCATTCTATCACGTAAAAGACTGATGTGTTTGTAGGAAGTTATATTGTGTTTTTAGGTTTAATTTCCATTTTTGTCGTGGTATATTTAGTTTGTTTTTTATAAGTGGTTGCATGTTCTCATAAGTAGGAAGGTCGCCATTTATAGCGATGGGGATAACATTATTATTATTATTATTATTATTATTATTATTGGGGTATTTTTTTTTGGTTTAAGGTTTGAGTTGGTTTTGTTGGTATTACTTTAGTTGAGTTGGTATTTCGTTGGTAGTTATCCCCTCGCTAAATGTTGATGGAAAATAAAGGTAGTGAAGAACGAAGTCGTCGTTAGGTTTTAAAGGAAGGTTTAATGGCAGCATGAAGTAAAGGGTTTTACGCTCGTATGCTGCGAGCTTCGTAGTAAAGAAAGAAGGTAGGAAGTTGTTAGAGTGTATCATCTAATTTGTTTTTAATTAGAATCCCTTGGTCTAGAAGAATAGACCGAAGGGATCCATAAACTCTCCTCATTATGGTTGATGCGGCTACTCTATTCAGGAACAGACGTTAAGACGTCCGTTCCCTTTGAGGATTTCTGACCGAGAGAGAGAGAGATTCGCGGGCTTTCTTCAATTTTTAGTGCTGCTAGGAAATATGGTTCGGGCTGAATAGGACAGGTCATCCTGATTGAGTGAAAATGTTCGGTGACTCTAACGGTCAAATTAAATTACGCGCCAAATAAAAATTTGTGTTTCTTTCTGCTACATGTTATAACGACGTTTACCACCATGATCTTATAAACACACACACACATGCGCACGCGCACACACATCATGCCTGATGATCATGGTCTTGCTTACGGGAAATTCCAAGTCACAATAAAATGATTAGTGAATTTTAATATTTTAGTTTTTATTTCGGCCCTGTGTTAGTACATAAAGCATTTTATGTTTCAAGTTGCTACAATATTTTTACTCTTACTATTTTAATGATAATAATATTAATGACATTAAGACAAGACACGACTAGGTAGGCTAGGTGATCCATTGGGAATTATACAAGAAATTAAAATTTGACCATACGAACAAGTGGTTCATGCACAACCCAGCAGCTGTCCTAGAGAATGAGACGCATAAACTCCAAGGGGTTTTAACATACAAACGAATCACCTTAATCTCAGCCTGACGACCAGATCTTATAATAATCAACAAAAAAAAAAACAGAACTTGCCAAATTGTGGACTTTGCTGTACCGATTGACCACAGAGTAAAATTGAAAGAAAGTGAAAAGAAGGAAAAGTACCAAGACCTTGCAAAGGAATTGTAGAACATAAAAGTGACGTTTACACCAATTGTGACTGGTGCTTTTGGTACAGTCACCAAAGGATTCTTAAAGAGACTGGAGGGCTTGGAAATAAGAAGACGAGTGGAGACCATCCAAACTACAACACTTTTGAGATCGGCCAGAATACTGAGAAGAGTCCTGGAGACCTGAGGAGAATTGCTGTCACTCAAACTTCAGTGAAAGACTATCAGCTAACGCTAATGTGAAAAACTCCTAAGGAATAATAATAATAATAATAATAATAATAATAATAATAATAATAATAATCTCTCCGCACAAGCAGGTTGCAGCACAAATTCAATTTTTAGCGGAGTTTAACAGGTTTGAATTCAGTTTTCCTTCTCCAAGACAGTTTGTCATACCAAGATTAAAGAGCTGAGTCTGCCCTACTATTTATCCATTGCTAGAGAGAGAATAGTTTGATTGATATATTTCCATTGGGTATCAGCGCTATGTGAAATAAGTCCATTTACAATGATCATGGCCATTACACCTCAATAGATATATATAATTAAGTTTGGTATACTTATGAATATATTTATAAAGTTTGATCAATATTGATGATACCATACACACACACACACACACACACACACACACACACATATATATATATATATATACCCTACCGGTGAACATTAATGGGTATGTCCAATTCCTTATAAATACGTTGGACACTAATGTGAAGGGGGGGGTGATTTATGCTGATTAAGTAATCACCACAAGCTGTGAGTACCTTCTTCAAGCCGTAAGTAAATGTTATAAATATTTCCATTTCATTTACAACCTCCGTTATTTCTCAACACGAAAAGGGTTGATACACCATAAACAAAACAAAACAAAATAACGAACGAACGAACGAACCAACCTTTTGTTAGGTTGCAACAATATATATATATATATATATATATATATATATATATATATATATATATATATATATATATATATATATAACTTAAGATAGGATGGACAAAAGGTCAGTTACCCTTGGTGACAGTCAGTTTCTCGCCTCTGCAATAATCAGTGCAAGCATATATATATATATATATATATATATATATATATGTATATATATATATATATATGAATGTACATATGTATGTATGTATCGTATTTTCTGCCGCAAAGTGTTCATTTTAAAATAAACATGCTTTAAAATTTTAAAATTAATCAGTGCAAATGATGATGAAGATCACGATTTGGAGTTGGTCAGTGGCTTCAGATTACCCCCGGCCAACATATATCATTCTCGCAATATATATGTATATATATATATATATATATGTGTGTGTGTGTGTGTGTGTGTGTGTATGTGTGTGTGTGTGTGTGTGTGTGTGTGTGACCTTAAGCCCATTCGACCAATTTCTTACATTGGGTAATTGGGTATGGTGCCTAAATGGATTCCACATTGGAGTGTAATCTTTGGTCGGCTCGTTAAGTACACGTAACACATTGTAATATATATATTCCCAACTGAGCCTTCCCACCACTACATCCTAAGGCCAGCCCTCTGTGTGTGTGTGTGTGTGTGTGTGTGTGTGTGTGTGTGTGTGTGTGTGTGTGATTATATATATATATATGTGTATGCGTGTGTGTGTGTGCGTGTTTGTGTATGTGTGTGTGTGTGTGTGTGTGCTCACGCGCAGATTGGTAAGTATTTATTACATATTAATTTAAATATTTCATTGTTCTATGTGATTACACCTTACCACTGAATTAAATGCTTTAATAATGAAGAAAATAGTGTTGAAAGTATTTTTTGTATAGAATAAATGCTTTTTTTTTTTCATTATTCGAACTTACGAAAAATCAATGCTAGATATTGGTTAATACATTCAAGTACGAATTACCACTCGACAGAGATTAGGAGAGGAGTAACCGTGGTGTTCTGGACTGTGACATTGCAATACGTAAGTTCGAACTCCAGTCGTGCTACAAAGTTCACTTTCGGTTTAATACCCTTGATAAATGCATGAATCCCATTATCCTTCCATCTATAGGTTAAATATTACCATTTCTGAGAATTAATTTTTTTATTTATTGCGGACTTTTTGTCCTCATCTTGGTCGTTTTTTGTGTTGTTTCTTCTTCACTACGTTTCGGCAAAATTTCACCTCTGGCCTTCTTCAGGTGGTTTAACCGCGACCTCGGATAGGAATGCTGAGTCTTGTAAGCGTATCCCCAGAGGTTTACTTGGTTAAAAACGTGGTGCGATAGACAACAACTATGGAAGGCAGTAATTACTGGGGATACGCTCACAAGACTCAGCATTCCTATCCGAGGTCGCAGTAAAAAATCACCTGAAGAAGGCCAGAGGTGAAATTTGGCCGAAACGTAGTGAAGAAGAAACAACGCAAAAACTACCAAGATGAGGACAAGAAGTCCGCAATAAATAAAAAATTAATTCTCAGATTAAGAAGCCTCATCTCAAAATGATTCCAATTAAAGACATTACCATTTCTGTTCCCTACAAGAATGGCTTTGGCATTTAATAACCGATGAAGGTTGATTTCCCATTAAAAAAAAGAAACCGAATCTACGAAAATTACATTCAAATTTCCGATTATTGAAAAAAGAAATTACTTTTCTGAATCTAAGAAGTGTGCAAAAGCTGTTGACGTCACAAATATCTTCTTGATACACTGATTTTTTTTCGGTGAGCTGTTGGAAGATATGAAAAGACAAGGATAGCTATAACTAATAAGGCCTGTCAGATAATGAAAAAGTCTGTATGATGTACGATTGAATAAATGTACGTGCAGAGGTAATTTATTTATGTTTGTCGGTGGGCGTATGCTTATGAGTGTCTGGGTGGGTGGTGTTGATGAGGAGCTTGGATGATTGGTCGGTTGGTCGGTTTGGTATTAGCCGCAGAGGCCACATCAGCAAGAAATATGTCTCAAAATCCTAGGCATCTGTTCAATGTTGATACAGTTTGCCTAATTGAGCACATGTTCCTAATTCGTACGTGTCTGTCTCCCGTCTGTGAGGTTCTAACTTTATTCCAGCCCGACATTTTTTACCCACCCATCTCGCTATCTCCCCAAGCAACGGATGTGTGCATGAATATATCTAATATATTAAAGCTGATATATATGACATGTTCCTGAAAAGCATTTTGAAGGAAACTTTTTTCCGACAAATGATGGTGGTAGACTCCTGAAGATTCTTTGTGGAGTATAGGGTCATAGCCTCACCACATCAATGATGGTACTGAGGTTCCAGTAACATTTTTTTTTTATGGGATGGAGTAGCCAGCTAATAGATCTACACCTTCTCATTTTGAATTCAGAGTTTTTTTTTTTCCCTTCACTTAGACTAGTTTTCCTTCGTACAAGGAGATCTAAATATAGCCTAGTCTGTTCTATAATTTCTCTTAATCTGGTTTTAGGCTTCTGTATTCAATGGTATATCAAACTCTGTGGGTTATTTAATGTCAAAGCCATCCTTGTAGAAGAACAGTAACTCATAGATGAGGAGATAAAGAGTATTAGTTCGAAATTGAACGTAATAGCGTGACTAGAGTTCGAACTCGCTTACTTCTCGCAGTCTATCTATTATGTCATGAGTATCCTCCCCCCTCCCTACCCCAAAGAATTAAAATTGAGGAAGAAGAGATTAACTCATATTTCCCTTTAGTTTCGTGTTTGGTTTGGTTTTATAGCATATCAACCATTGTAGGTTTGTTTGTTTTTTTGTTTAATGGCATATCAACTCTTTTTAGGTTATTTAATGCCAAAACTATTCACCTAGAAGAACAGTAATGGTACTATTTAACCCATAGCTGGGAAGATAAGGGGGTTCATACCTTTCCCAAGGGTATTTGCCCGAAAGTGAACGTAATAGGGCGACTGGAGTACGAACTCGCGTACTACGATTCCGCAGTCAACCATTGTAGGTTATTTAATGCCAAATCCTCTTTATACATACAAAATATATAATTTGTAAATATTGTTGATAACATTTTTCAACGAGTCTAAGCTCATCATTTTGCATACAGTTAAATGGTTTCAATTATTGCTATCTAGCACGAATAATTCTATTCAATATTAATCATTTATTTGCTGACAGTGAAGTGGTTACAAGTGTTGCTATTTAACACTAATTATCTTATTGAATACGATTCATTCATTTGTTAAATGGTTCCAAGTACAGTGTAACCCGAATATAAGAGACCCCGTTATAAGAGAAACTCGGATATAAGAGAGAGGCTCTCTGGTCCCAAGTTAGAGCCTGTGTTAATGTATATTAAATAGATCAGATCCCGGATATAAGATACTTCTTCTCCGGTTCTTATAACTCTCTTATATCCGGGTTACACATTATTGTTATGTATCACTAATTATCTTATTGAACATGATTCATTCATTTGTTAAATGGTTCCAAGTATTGTTATGTATCACTAATTATTCAATTAGACATCAGTCATTTGTTTACACACAGTTAAAAGGCAAAAGAAATTTATTTCTCACAATTCAATTTATCACCAGTCATTCGTTTGCTTACAGTTTAAATGCCAAGCAGTTCTATTTGACACGTATATCGGACTCTATCAGGTGCAACCACTCCAGGCAAGAGTGGACCTGGGAGCGATGGCAATAAAGAGGTACTTCCCATTCTCCAAAGCTCACCATTGGGATGGTTTAATGTCATATCCAGGAAACTCGTTGGGGCGGGTGTTTTACCCCTCTGCAGAGATGCAGTCGGTGTATTCTACACCCCCAGCCGACTGGGCTGCCAAATTTTTTTTATGCGAAAGGATTCGCTATTGACCTCATACAGGATTTGAAATTGGCTCACCGACTTCATTTTCTGAGACGATAATCATTCAGTCAACAACTTTTCAATACATTCGAAGACAATGTGCATGTTTATGTTTGTTTTCAAGTCAAAGTAAATCAGGATGGTACAATTCTAATAGCAGGGAGCTTCGTCGGTATCTCCATAAATCACCTCATCCATCATCGCTAGCTTCTCTTATGTCGATATAAATTTAGTTAATTTCGAAATTGAATGAAAAAAATTATAAAGGTAACTTTCTACTTTTTCCCTTTCACTCACTATTTATCGTAATTCTTTCATATCTCTCTCTCTATCTATCTCTCTCTCTCTCTCTCTCTCTATATATATATATATATATATATATATATGCTTGTTCATATTTATATAGTAGTCTATCTATCTATGTCGGGATATTTATCATATGTATGTAGGTATGTATCAATCTATTTATCTAAGTCTTTATCTATTTATCTATTTCAGTCTATTCATCTCCAATGTCTTTCATTCTCTCTCTCTCTCTCTCTCTCTCTCTCTCTCTCTCTCTCTCTCTCTCTCTCTCTCTCTCTCTCTGTATATACATATGTCAATACATATATAGGTTTGTCAGTCGGTTCCTATCTATCTATTTATCTACCTATCTATCTCAGTCCATTCATCTATCTATCTATTATGGTCCGTACATAGTTTCATCTCTCTCTGCGTTTCTCCTATTCTCTCAATATTAATCTCCCTTTGTTCATCTTTATGTTTTTTGTCTTTCTCATGAATATTTTCCAATCTATATGACTGTTGGTCTGTCAGACAATTCATCTCTCCTCTCCCCTCTCTCTCTCTCTTTCTTTATCTCTCTCTCTCTCTCTCTCTCTCTCACACACACACACACACACACACGACTAGTTGTAGACTTCTTGTTAGAGTAATTTCTCTGCAAAAATTCCATTTTTCTTGACATTGATACCTTGGAAGTATTCATCGTTCATATTTTGCAATAAATCGATGATAACAGGCATCTTTGTCGGAAAGCAAGCATCGCTAATCGGCTCTAGAAAGAAGGAATGAAGCATGATGGGAAGGAATTCGAGCATTTCTATGACTATGTATTAATTATTCTTTCATTCTTAATTGTTCAGATCAAGAAATCTTGGGCAGATTGTTGGATTGGTTTTGGAATAAAACATATCTGAACCACAGTATCTCTCAGTGAAGTCAAGATTAACAATGGAAGTACCTGCTTTTTGTGTGGATGTTATGGGAAAATAGATTGTTCAAATATTCACACATCTACTCTGTCAACCAACGTATCATAATAGAGACGAGACATTTTGAGAAGACCAATTGCAGAAGTTGGGTTCATACTTTCCTTAAAACAATAGTGCGGAAAAATTCGAATTTTGTACCTTTTTTGTACTGGTAGCGGTATTTGTCTCTGTGTCCCACCAGACAAGACTTGACACAAGGTTAATGACCCGAAGGCCAGCTTAAAGTGGGGGTTAGGGGAGGGGAAGGTCGGGCTCTAACCAAGGTTCGAACTGCTGGTCATCGGCTCACGTAGTGCAATTTGAGCCTGATGAGCCTAGCTGGACATGGACCCAACATGGGTCCAGGCACAGATGCCTAATCATAGCTTAAACTGGACCAAATTGTCCAGTGCGATACAATGCCTATCAATGACCGCCTACTCCATAGCCGTTACAACACTGCGCACATCCGATGTATATATATATATATATATATATGTGTGTGTGTGAGAGAGAGAGAGAGAGAGAGAGAGAGAGAGAGAAAGAGAGAGAGAGAGAAAGAGAGTGTAAAAGAGAGAGAAAGAGAGTTTATGAGTGTGTGTGTGTGTGTTTGTTTATCCGGAAATTATTCACCTATTTGATATTAACGAAAAGTAGCCTACCTAGGGCAATGGTGTCTTAGTACTCTTGAAAGAGTTCTTTTTTGGAACATAGCACATTAATTGCTACGTCTCTTCCATCTTTCATAATTCTAAAAAATCATCTTCATTTTCGACATCGATCTTTGGGGAAAAAGTTAGACACCTCACGGAGTCAAAGAACTTTAGAAGCTAAAAATAATGATTATCAAATAAAAAAAAAATTCTTGCAGGAGACATATAAAAAAAGCTGTTTTTTCTCGTATGGTCAATTTGCTTAAGTTCTTCACTGGTCTACTTCAAAAAGGGTCTCGAATATCTAACGAGGCGTACAGCCCAGGTATTTACTCTTTTGATAAGGTTTTTGGTTGATAGTTTTGTCTCGAGTAACTTTCTAGTTCTCCTGAGATATTCTTTCTTAATTTTTTCTTTCATCTCCAATTGTTTGATGGTGTCAGCTTCAAGATGCCCAAGTATTTGTACGTTTCCTTTTCTTCGAGCGCTCTAATCTTGTCTTGATTTGGTAGTTCCATTCTGTCAGTTTGATGTCGTTTGCCACTTTCATGGAACATTTTTGTATGCCAAATTCATGGAACATTTTTGTATGCCAAATTCCATCCCTATGTCCTGACTGTATATTCTAACTGCGTGTATTAGATTTTCCAATTCCTTTTCATTTTTTTCAAATAGTTTGATGTCATCCATGTACATTAGGTGATTGATCTTTTCCTGCAATCTACTAAGTTTGTATCCGGCTGTGCATTTTTTGATTATGTAGTTAAGTGGCATCATTGCAATTATGAATTGTAACAGTGATAGTGCATCTCCTTGAAATAAACCTCTTTGGATCTTTGCCTCAGCTAAGCTTTTCCCTCCTGCTGTCAATTCCCCTCTCAAGGTTTTCATGGTTTTCTCGATAAAGTTTATGACTTTACCTGATATTTTGTACATTTACAGGCAGTTTATTATCCAGCTTTGCGAAACCATAAACGTCTGGTCTTGCTCTCGTTTAGGATGTTTTTATCTATGTAAAGTAAATCAGCTGTGCCTCTGGATCCTTTGCAGTATCCTATCTGTTTATCGGGGAACAATCTGCGGCTTGTTAGTGAGCAGAAAATCTCTTCCCTTATTTGTGCTGTTAATATTTTCCACATCATTCGTAGGCAGGTTATGGGTCTGTAGTTTTTGGGGCGGCTCCTTTGCTTGGGTCATTTTGGATCAATGTGGTTTTTCCTTTGGTTATCCATTCGGGTATGTGTGCTCCTTGTAAGCATCTCTTCATTTCTAGTGCTAGTCTGTCGTGAATGGAGATAAATTTCTTGAACTAGAAACCATGTATTCCATCATGGCCTGGTGTTTTCCAGTTTGATATTTTTTGTGTCATTTTGAGTAAATCGAGGTGTATTTCTACTTTCAGGCCTTCTTCGAGCCCTTCTAATTCTCTTGTCATATTGTTTATCCATTCAGGCATTTCGCTGTTTTTCAATGTCTTGTTTTGTCTGTATTGTCGATATCGCTTTATTCTTCCTTCTTTCGCAAGTACGTGGTGCATTCAATAAGGTTCCAGACATTTTTTGTATGGGCATTTAAAATTTTTGTAGACTCTTCAAAATTCACTATGTTATTGCTATAGATCTTATGAGATCACTGACCTGTTTTTATGATTTCAGGTTCAAATCAACAGCTACAACAGCAATTGGAATACACCCTACTAAAACCTGATTGTCACAGCTAGTGAATTTCAAAAATGCAATCTTGACTTGAGGACACTTTAGAAGAACAATACGCAATAAAATTGTGTTTTAAACTTGGAAAAGATGCCACAGAAACGTATGGAATGCGTCAGACTGCTTTTCAACCATCTTGCATGAATCCAGCATCAGTTTTTGAGTGGCATAAGAGATTCAAGGAAGGCAAGGAGTCTGTGTGGCAGGATTAAGGAAGTCGGAACACCAGAGTTGATTGGCCAAAGGGTTAGACTTAGGGTTACTATGTTGAGGTTTTAAGGGAGTTCAGCAAGAGATTCCGTCGGAAGAGGCAAACACTCTTCAAATCAGGTCAGTGGTATTTCCACCAGGACAATGCACCAGTCCACAACTACATCCTTGTCACAGACTATTTGACCAAGATGGGAATCAAGACAGTTCCTCACTCTCCCAATAGTCCAGACCTTGCTCCCTGTGACTTTTGGTTATTTCCTAAGCTCACAGGCTGTCGTTATGAGACAATTGAGGAGATGGAAGAGGCTGTGATGAAGGTCATTGACACGCTCACACAAGAGGACTTCCATGGAGCGTTCCAGAAGTTGTTGAAACGGTACAAGTGCATTGCAGTCGGAGGAGATTACTTCCAAGAGGACTAGAGTTTCATGTGTGTACTACCAATAAAAGTGCCCATACGAAAAAAGTCTGAAAATTTATTTAATGATCCTCGTAATTTCTGGTTTATTTCCTCAAGTTGTATTGTTATTTTTTTTTAGTGCTGCCTTTTCTTTTTTGTTCCTTCATATTCCATTCCCTTAGTTTTGGCCAGTTTTCGTAGATTTTTATCTGCGTTTCCAGTCGAATTTCCCATTCTGGTTTTCCTTCGTGCTTTTTGATGGGATCCCAATTTTCTCACAAACTAATTTTGCTCCTGAATAGATTAGTTCATTTAATTCAGTTATATTATTTGTTGATATATAAGGTAGTAGTTGATTTATTTTTAATTCGTTTCCGTCTTAACTGTTCTCCATTCAATGTTTCTTAATAATGGTAAGGTAGTCTTTTCACTGTTCATAATTCTCTTTAAATTTTCTCGATTTACCTTTTGTTCTTGTGTTTGTGTTTGATGTGGGTTGTTTGGTTGTGCGTTGATTAACTGTGTGGTGTTTCCATTTTCCGAAGTTGGCGGTTCATTTTGGTTGGTCTGTTTTTGTTTGTTAATATTTAATGCGTCAGGTACTGTATTACTATTTTGTTCCTTATTTATTTTCTGGTGTATTTTTTTAGTATTTCAAGGTCAGAAAACCAACCTTTCTTTATTACTGTCCTGAATTGACCAGCAAGTCTTTGACTTGTTATCAGAAAACTAGCACATTCTTGCCAGATCTCTATCATTCTTTTCCTATATCCTCTTTGTGTAGGGTTGCTCCTAAAATAGCAGTATAGTACAAGTTGGCTGTCTTCCCGAGTCCATGTTTTGTGTTTGCGTCTCTGGTTGGTTTGGTTCTTCAAATCGTCATTCGTGCACCTGAAAAGAGAACAGCCAACCTTCGCAGGATGACGATCGGGTCTCCAATGTTGGCTATTAGGAGAGCACCTGCCGATCATGACACCCAAGCTTGTTGTCTGGGTCCCATGGTGTTCATATTTTGTTTCAACTTTTTTTTTATCATGGGTGGTATATTGTGGCGATACCAGATCCAAGGGTTGTTTATTATCTGCTTGACAAAGGTGTGACCGAGAACAGTAACGGTGACTGTTCATAAACAGCGGGTCACCAAAAAAACAAAAACAAAAAACAAAAAAAAAACCGACCCTAAGTTTTAACTTAGTTAAAAGTCCATTAACCTATTTTCTTAATAGTTTATTTCTTAACTGTGTACTTGAACTAGCTTCAGGTGTTCATATATTACTTTTATAGTTTATATTTACTGTCCTATTTTGAAACTTTATTTCCGTTAAAGTTGGTCATATTTTAATAAATACTAAGCTCCTGGTGTTTTTCCCGTTATATGGAAGACGGTAACTGTTCATACTTAATGCTTTCAGGCTACACCAGGTACGTATTTTCATAGATTAAGAGTTGTCATAAATGAGCTATATAGAAATTGAGGCGGTAAATTTAAACAAATCTAATTCGTGATTTCGAAATAGTTGAGCTGAAAATGATTTTGGGAATTAAAAAGTCTTCATTTAAAACATACCAAAAGATTTAACGAGTAACGAAAAATCAACGTCTTTAAATAAAAGACACGTTCTAATGACCCAAATTTCTTTGAAGACCACGCAGTAAAGATACGTTCGAGTCTTGCTAAATTTTTTTTTATATATATATTTATATATTCTAAGATATAGAAGTCATGTATCATTCTAGAATGTTCGCTTCTTAAGCAATTTTCTTTTATTTTTGCCGGGGAGGTATTATTATTTATTTATTTATTCTTAAAATTAAATTAAATCTAATTATTATTATTATTATTAACAGAAAAAGACACACTTCAGCATTAAATAACCCAACAAGACTTGACATGCCATAAAAACAACCAACCAATCAGTCAACCAGGCAACACTTTTCATTTATTACATTATGTAAGGATAATTTCACATGAAAATTCGGCATAAAACAGGCAACTTATATATATATATATATATATATACACGAGGGTCGTTCAAAAAGTTTTAAGCCTTATCCTCATTTTTTTATATGTCACGCACCTCTTAAGTTTCTATGGGTCTCACAGAAATTAAGACAGAAATCCGAATTAGTTTCTTTAGTTTTAAAAGAAGTGGTAGTCTATTGCCACAACAATGTTAAGCTATGGTTCTTTTCTTCTAGGTGAGGCTTAGAACTTTTTGAACGACTCTTGTGTGTGCGCGCGCGCGTGTGTGTGTGTGTGTGTGTATGTGTGTTTGTGTGTGTGAAATTGATAATCAATTGTAATCAGTGTTTTTTTTATTATTCAATTGACGATGACACCTGTTTCATATTTGATAAAATTATTGAAATGGATGTTTGATATTCAGAATTTTTTTTAAAAAAAAGGCTTTTTTAAAAACTCTAATTTTGAATATTGTCCCGCGTTTCAAGACTTTTTTTTCATTCGTCTAAATTGATTTTTTTTAATGTTGTTTTTGTTTGGAATTTGATCTCTTCTACATTTTGATATTAATTTTTTTTCTTTTGCCCATTTTTTAAAAAAATTGAAATACTTTTAAAAATTTATTTTTAGGATATAAACGTTTTAACTGCATGAAATAACTTTTTAAACTTATTGATGTTTTAACTGCATAAAAACAGGATATACATATAATATACATATACACACACATAATCATATATATATATATATATATATATATATATATATATATATATATATATATATATATATTAATAAACTTGATGGCTGAATCTGTTGCTGATAGTCAGCGTTGTTACTAAAAGCTCATGTTTAAACTCCAGTTAAAATCATGATTTGGTAAATTGATTTTCCACATGGACGGCCGGCGTAACCTAATATTTCTTGGGGGGTGTCTTCGTTGTGTAATGGTTAAACAGCTGGACTAGGGAATCCTAGTAAGCGAGTTCGAACTCCAGTCGCGCTATTACGTTCACTTCTGGACAACGACTCCTTAGAAAAGGTATGAACCACCTTATTCTCCCAAGTATGGGTTAAATAGTACCACTACTGTTCTTCTAGGATAACTTTGGCATTAAATAACCAACTAAGGTTGATATGCCATTAAAGAAAGAAAGAAACTAAACCAAATATTTCTTTTGGTATAGAGGGCTGCAAACTTTTAATAAATATGCCTTTCCATCTCTCTCTCTCTCTCTCTCTCTCTATATATATATATATATATATATATATGTATATATATATATATATATATATATAATGAAAAATAGATGTGTGGGTGTTTGAAGGTGACTGGTGGAAGCTTTCTGAATCCAATGGAGATAAATAATTGATTGTGAATTCTTGGAGGCGAGCGGGTGGCTGACGTTTTGTGCGTAGCGCCCGCTACCCTCAGCCACACCCGTGGGCATGTGTCTTTTTGTCGAAATCTCTATTCAACCTGTTTATCCTCCGCCATGATAGCTTCCCGTCATGACTAAAGAATAATAAACATCCCACAGACACGAGAGTAACTAACAAGAAAAAAAAAAAGGATCTTATTATTATTACTACATTTTGAAAGATTCTTCTTCTTCTTCTTCTTCTTCTATTTTTTTTCTTTTGTCTTTACTTCTTTTCCCTCTTTTCTCTTCTACAACATTTCTCCATATCCATTATTTTACTCTTTTTTTCTTTCCTCTTCTGACGAGGCTGGGAATACGCTGACTGTATCTCCTACATTGGGGTAAGACCCCATCCTCGCTTCCAAAAATAAAAACGTCCAAGGCATAACCCTGCATCTGATGACGAGGCTCTACTTCTGAAGATCAGTGGTAGAGTAGAATACTCTTTAATTGCCATTACTCCCAAGTCCACTTTCACCAGGAATAGTAATATCCTTTAGGGTCGCTGTGTCAAATAGATATATGTAAAAATTATTCATATTCGAAAGGATGGTGGGAAATTTTTAAAAAATCTCTTAAGAAACAAGTACACAAAAAAATGTAAATATGAACAGGATTTCCAAACCTCTTGACCGGGATGGATGAACTGCAGCCTGTGGGCCGCATGACGACCATTGCACTGTTCTGTGCAGCCCGCGGGAGCCTCTAAAAATAGAAAATAAACACTTGCACTTGAATCAAGACTAAATTCTTTTGATTTTAAAAGATGCAACTCTTTGATAATTTATAACCCAGTGGTGCGGCCCACCCACCAAAAAGTTTGCCCACCCCTGCTCTCGACACAAAATATCGTTCAAATAAATCAATCTTCTTTCTTTTTTTTTTAATTCATTTTTTAGCTTTCGTTTCTTTTATTGTTCATTTTTATTTTATTTTCATTCACTTCTCTGTCTTCTTTTTCACGTTTACCTTCCTTTTCTTTTGTTATTTGGTTTGGTTTCTTGGTTTAATAGTAGATCAACCTTCGTTCGTTATTTAATGTCAAAGCCATCCTTCTAGAAGAACAGCAGTTATACTATTTAACCTACAGCTCGAGGGGATAAGGGAGTTCGTAGCTTTTACAAGGGTGTTTGTCCGAAATTAAACGCAATAGCGCGACTGGAGTTTGAGCTCGCTTACTTCGAGGCCGAAGTCCAGAACCTTAGCCAATAAACAACTTTTGTTATTTAAATTTGAAATTACCTTCTTCCTCATTTACTTTCGTTTCTCTTCGCCTTTTCCCATTTTTTAAATGCTTTCCTATTTTTTCTTTTCCTTTGATTCTACTGTTTCTTTTTCTACCAATCTTTTTTCTTCCTCTCCTCAACATTTTTTTCGGCTTTCTTCACTTTTTCATACTCTTTGACTTCAAAACTTGTTCAATGTTCAGAGACTTCTCTTCTACATGACTTCTAGGTCTCTTATCGTTCAACAATATAAAATTGTATAATACACATAACCAAAGTAGTGAGTTTGTGTGCGTGTGTGTTAGCACTTTGTCTTTTTTTTTTATTATTTCGAAATCCTGTTGGCTCCTAAAAGAGAAACAATCCTAGAAATAACTCAGCAGTATATTATTTTGTTAAAGCCTTTCTTGAATCATTCAGGGTGGGTCGATCCCGAGGGCCAGGGTCTCAGCGTTCCGTTTTTTGTTTGTTTGGGGGTTTTTGGATTTTTTTTAGTGGGGGGAGAACTTTTGCATTTTCTGCTTATTTTCATAATCTTTATTTCTTGCAAATGATATGAGTGATGTTTAACGAGCTTATCTAACGTACATGTTTGGTTTGGTTTGGTTTGGTTATTTAATGACATATCAACCTTAGTGGGTTATTTAATGCCAAAGCTATTTACCCCATTGCTGGCTTAGATGAAGGGGTTCATACCTTTCCTGAGTTCGAACTTGCTTATTACGATGTCGCATCCAGCTCGTTAGCCACAACACCACGACGAATCTTCCCCTTTGGTCAAGAGGATCCAATATTTGTTGCTTTGTGCTTAAACTAAACTACAATAAGGGCACATGTACAAGGGTGGATGTAGTTATGAACAGAAATTCTATGGAGGGCTTTCATTGGGTGGGTGTTTCGAGCAGTACGCAATAATCGGCGTAAATCTACATCACTGCGAGATTTAAACTGTCGTGCAGAATCTAAATTACCAGAATTCAAAAGAAAAATATAATGAATTATTTGTTAAATGATTATTTTCATTTAATTAAATATAATTAGGTTTTTAAGTTGTGTTTGAGAGCTGGAAGTAGAACATAAATCCAGACCGTTATTAAATTTATCAAAAATAAATTTAGACAAGCCATTAGGTTCATAACAAACAACGAATTTTTAAAAAATAAGAATTTTAGTAATTTTTTGATTATGTATATCCAACAGTATTGATTTATTCGACATAAACAACCATGTGAAGTTGACTGTCTGTGAATATAAATAATTATTTTTAGTAATATAACTAACTGCAATCATGACTTTATTACGAAACAAAAGAAAAGAAACAGATAAAAGAAAATATAGGCACATCAGCTTATAAAAGAGTCGTTCAAAAAGTTTTAAGCTTTACCAAGAAAGAAAGGCAAAACTGAACATTTTTCTTGACGTAACATACTACCACTTTTTATAAAACTAGAAAAATGTTATTCAGATTTTTTAGTTTTATGAGAAGTCGTAGTTTGTTGCCACAAGAAAAATGTTCGGCTATGCTCTTCTTTCTGAGTAAGGCTTTAGAACTTTTCGAACGATCCTCTCCCAACATATTCGCCACAGGCAAAATGAGACATGGATTCAATTTTTAGCGGAGTACAGCTGGTTTGGATTCAGAATTTACCTTTTTCTAGATCGTCCATGTCTGTCCTACTATTTATCAATGACTGGAGGGAAAAGAGACGGATTCATTATTTCTTCAATATATATATATATATATATATATATATATATGTGTGTGTGTGTGTGTGTGTGTGTGTGTGTTTTCATTTCTGCTGGCTCCTGGAAGAGAAACAATCCTTGAAATAACTCAGCAGTACATTATTTTGTTAAAGCCTTTCTTGAATCATTCAGGGTGGGTCGATCCCGAGGGTCAGACTCTCAACGTTTTGTTTTTTTTGTTTTTGTTTTTTGTCTCTTTTGTTTTTTTGTTTTTTGTTTTTTGCTTTGTTTAGTTTTTTTTTTTTTTTTTTTTGGCGTCTTTTGTATTTTCTGCTTATTTTCATAATCTTCATTTCTTACAAATGATATGAGATCAGTCGTTAGAAGGATTCCAGCAGAATCCATCTGGACCGAGAGAGACTGCTTCATCTGGCTGACTACGAATATACACCGACATGCTGAAGGAACAACCCCGCCTTCTGACGTGTGCGCTTACGTGTTGGGGGCAGAGACGAAAAGAAAATGACTGATGGAACACGAAGTAAAAGAAGGTTTAAGCCGACAAATACAACGATACACGCCTACAGATTTCTACTTGATGATGACTGGTGAACATAACGATCAAAATTTTATTAAAAAATACATCAAAAACTTTTTAAAAAATAAAGACGTAATTCTTGTGTACAGACTGAAGCAAAAATTTCATTTAATTTTTTTTGTTTTACAAAAATATTTCATTCCTATAAACTGATATCATTGTTAAATCATCAAACCATTCCTTGATTTTCATTTATCGCAAAGTGAGTATGCCATAATAAAAGAACGATTCCTGTTTTCATTCGATGAATACTTTGATGGACCCTTGAATATCTTAGAGTTTTTGATTAATTGATTTTAATGGCATGTCGACCCGTGTAGGTTTATTTTATGCCAAGAGGTTAACGTTCATTTTACATTCATATTTACAATTTTTTTTTTGTGAAACAGATCTATTTGACCCATGGATGGAACCCTAATAAGTACTACCTTTCCGGGTCACAATAGACCTGGAGTAAGGGCAATGAAGAAGTGCTCCACACTGCCCTGCCCTCCTGAACTGGAGCATCACCATCAGATATAGTTTAGTATTATATCCAGGGCACAGCTTTTTGGAGGAGGTTTGACCCTTTTGCAGGGGATACAATCAAGGTATTCTGAGCCTCGCTAATAGGAAGTGTGAAGTTTATTGAACTGCTGACCAAACACAAACTTTTTTAGAATAATTCACACATGGAAGAATTCCCCCTTTCAAGTCCATAGTTGTTTATTGCGTCGCATTTGCACCATTATAGCAGACATAATCCGGCAGTATCACTTTCTTACCCAGAAAATACTTCTCTCTCTCTTTCTCTCTTTCTCTCTCTCTCTCTCTTACCATTTTTTCTGAATTCATCAAATTTAATCTTAAAATTTTCTCTACTATTGCTATTTTTGATTTGATTTGTAGATTTGTTTCAAAAATGTATCATTCTATTGGCAAAAAATCCATTTGGTTAGTAGATCTAATTTTTGAAATCTGCCTTGACAGTAAATTTCCTGTTCGAGAAGAAATACTGAAAAAAATTCTACTATCATTATTTGAAAGCTTCAGTTAAATCTCTTCTTATGCTTCTTTCTAGTGAAGTAGTTTATCCTAATTTATATTATCCCTCCCTGTAACTGTAATCTTTTACACTTTTTATTAGTTTTGTCACACTTCTTCGTATGCCCTCCAGTCTCAATATTACACTCCGATGTCTTAGCACTGGAGCCCAAACCCGAGTACAGTATTCTATATAAGAATCGTAATTTCTCCAATCTTTTCATGTAACTGTGATCTTTTACTTCTTTCATTACTTTAGCCACTCTTTTTTGTATGCCCTTCCATCACAATATTACCTTCTAATTTCCATGACATGAAAATTGTCTGGGTTTTCTTTGTTTTTTATTCTTGTAATAAGTCGCCAGAGTCTGGATAAATTTTTTTCTTTTTTTTTTCTCTCTGTGTCGAGTAAAAGGTACTATTTACCAACCCCTCCGCTCGGGCAGGATATGACACAAGGTCAATTTTTAAGCGGAGTTTAACAGGTTTGAATTCAGAGTTTTCCTTCTCCTAGACTAGTTGCCTCACCAAGGCTGAAGACCCTAGTCCGTCCTACTATTTACCCATAGCTGGAGGGAGAATAAGGGGGTTCATACCTTTCCCAAGGGTATTTGCCCGAAAGTGAACGTAATAGCGCGACTGGAGTACGAACTCGCGTACTACGATTCCGCAGTTCATCGCTTTAACCATTACACCACGAGGACACCTCGAGTGAAAGGTAAGTATTTATGCTCGAACCAAATATTGTTTTGTAAGTTCATGTGGAAACCATTTTTTCCTAGCCTGTAAACGACAATGTTTAACAGACGATTCGTTGTACAAGCAACAAAGAGTTGAATAAACTTTTCCTAACACTGTGCAGAAGACGTTGCTTGGTATTTTTGCATATATGATATATATCAACTTACTTTCATTTAACATTAGACATATGCTCCTCATCCTTCTGTCTGTAGTTTAGTTGATTGATATAATCTCAGTTACGAAAATAAAGTTAAAAAAAATACCACTAGAGGGAGTGGTTGACAACTAAAAGGTTGCGATTAAAACGATTGTGATTGAAAATATTCAAAAGACAACTGTTATAGTTCTTGTTAGACTTTGGTAAAAGCTGACCTACTTGGTGACTGAGATAGTTGCATCTTATCCACTGGCGCCAGTAGTCGGGTTTCTTGCTCCGCTAAAACGAGTATTATAGGCCTAATGAGTAGAGTGTTCGCCAATGGTCCGGAAGACCGCGGTTCAATCCCAGGTCGAGTTATACCAAAGACTCAAAAATGGTACTTGATGCCTCCTTACTGGGTGTTAACTCAGCATTATAAGGTAAGCATTAAAGGTAAAGTGGAGCAATCCATGGAAGGAATAGTGCCATCCCTACACCTTGGTGTGTAGCTATTGAAAAGGGAGCCTTCGAGCCACCCTCGACTAAAGTCACCAACTTTACTTACTTTTATTAAGCCTTTAAGTCTTGCAAAGAATGTGATGAACTGGATCCAATATAAAGTTGATGACCGTAGTCGAGAGCGACGCGAAGGCTCCCTTCCCAACAGCTAACCCCCGCCCCCGAAGTGTTCGGGAAGATGTTATTCCTTTCCATGGATTACTCCACTTTACCCTTGATACGTGCCTTATAATGTTGAGTGGTAAGCAAGGGGGCATCAAGTAGCATTTTTTGAGTTTTTAGAATGACTCGACCTCGGCTGGAACCCCAGTCTCCCGCATTATTGGTAAACCCTCTACCCACTTAGAATTGGCCGGTATATGATATAAGTAATCAATATAAACGTTTACAGATGAGGAAATGGCAACTATTTTTAATATGACACAAGTAGTACAAATGAGAAGAACGAACGATTTATTATTACAAGACATATACAGAGAGAGAGAGAGAGAGAGAATACATACACACGGAGAGAGAGAATACATACACACGGAGAGAGAGAGAGAGAGAGGGGGGGAATACATACACACGGAGAGAGAGAGAGAGAATACATACACACGGAGAGAGAGAATACATACACACGGAGAGAGAGAGAGAGAGAGGGAATACATACACACGGAGAGAGAGAGAGAGAGAGAGAGAGAGAGAGAATACATACACACGGAGAGAGAGAATACATACACACGGAGAGAGAGAGAGAGAGAGAGAGAGGGAATACATACACACGGAGAGAGAGAGAGAGAATACATACACACGGAGAGAGAGAATACATACACACGGAGAGAGAGAGAGAGGGAATACATACACACGGAGAGAGAGAGAGAGAGAGAGAGAGAATACATACACACGAAGAGAGAGAATACATACACACGGAGAGAGAGAGAGAGAGAGGGGGGGAATACATACACACGGAGAGAGAAAGAGAGAATACATACACACGGAGAGAAAGAATACATACACACGGAGAGAGAGAGAGAGAGAGAGAGGGAATACATACACACGGAGAGAGAGAGAGAGAGAATACATACACACGGAGAGAGAGAATACATACACACGAAGAGAGAGAGAGAGAGAGAGGGAATACATACACACGGAGAGAGAGAGAGAGAGAGAGAATACATACACACGGAGAGAGAATACATACACACGGAGAGAGAGAGAGAGAGGGGGGTTGAATACATACACACGGAGAGAGAGAGAGAGAGAGAGAGAATACATACACACGGAGAGAGAGAATACATACACACGGAGAGAGAGAATACATACACACGGAGAGAGAGAGAGGGAATACATACAGAGAGAGAGAGAGAGAGAATACATACACACGGAGAGAGAATACATACACACGGAGAGAGAGAGAGAGAGAGAGAGGGAATACATACACACGGAGAGAGAGAGAGAGAGAATACATACACACGGAGAGAGAGAATACATACACACGGAGAGAGAGAGAGAGAGAGAGAGAATACACACACAAGGAAAGAGAGAGAGAGAATACACACACACGGAGAGAGAGAGAGAGAGAGAGGGAGAGAGAAAGAGAGAGAGAGAATACACACACACGGAGAGAGAGAGAGAGAGAGAGAGAATACACACAC
This sequence comes from Sepioteuthis lessoniana, assembly GCA_963585895.1. Taxonomy (NCBI): domain Eukaryota; kingdom Metazoa; phylum Mollusca; class Cephalopoda; order Myopsida; family Loliginidae; genus Sepioteuthis; species Sepioteuthis lessoniana. The sequence continues at coordinate 39,834,251 of OY757925.1, forward strand.
ACGGAGAGAGAGAGAGAGAGAGAGAGAGAGAGAAACAGACTGACAGATATAGACAGATTATATATCAACAACTTTATGTGCCCGTGGTGAAATGGTTATCGTCGTAGGAAATGAACACGGCGACTCGAGTTCAAATCCTGGACGAGAATGATTGCATTTCACATAGCACTAATACCCTTGGGAAAGGTATGAATCCAATTATTCTCCCTCCAGCTATGATGGAGACACCAACTTCTTCGACATAGTCACTAGAGTCTTGTAAGGAGGTACTTTAGCACACTATTTGTCTATACTCTTCCTTTACTTCATACTTCTAACGTTAATAGATTCAATAAAAGAAAATGGTTTCACTTTTCAAAGGGCAAGAAGCTGACGATATCCCACAGAAATTATGACAGATGCAGACTTAGGAAACGACCAAGCGCTTCTCGTAAATACACCAGCCCAAGCAGAACCCCTACAACGTAGCCTACAGCACGCTACAGGAGACATTGGCTTCTACTTTAATGCAAGTCAAACTGAGCACATGTGTTTTAAACAAAAATATGCTACCTGCTCTCTAAGGAGAAGCCTCTAAAATTAGTGGACCCGTTCAAACAACTCGGTATCTACTGAAAGTGATGTCGACATACGCTGACCAACAGCGTGGAATTCTAATGACAGGTTATCGATCATATGGAAACCTGATTCATCCTATAAGATATAACGGAATTTCATCCAAGTTGTAGCTGTGTCAATACTACTACATGGATGCACAACTTGAACGCTAACAAAACGTAAAGAGAAAAAGCTAGATGAGAAATACACAAGATTGCTGCATGCTGTCTTGAACAAATTCTGCAAGCAAACAGCAGTGGTATGGCCATTTATCTCCCATCTCACAATCTATCCAAGTAAAATAAACAAGATACGCTAGGCACTGCAGGAGAAGTAAGGACAAACTCATAAGCGACATTCTCCAAAGGACACATGGACACACCAATATTAGTCGACCACTTACTTCCCATCACACAAACCGTCCAAGGAAGACGAACAAAACATGCTGGGCACTGTTGGATAAATAAGGATGAATTCAGAAGCGACATTCTGTTATAGACTCCAACACATGAACACAACAATATTAGTGGACCACTTACCTCCCATCACACAAACCATCTAAGAAGGACAAACAAAACATGCTGGGCACTGTTGGAGAAATAAGGACAAACTCAGACGTGACATTCTGTTATAGACTCCTGCATATGAACGTGCCAGTGTTGCCCGACCAGCAAAGACATACATCAGTTTTATGCGGGCACTGGATGCACCCCAGAAGACCTGGGAAGAGGAATGTATGATAAGGATGGCTGACAAGAGAGAGAGAGAGAGAGAGAGAGAGAGAGAGAGAGAGAGAGAGAGAGTCAGAGAAGTCCGTACTATCAGTGTAACTTAATGATGATAACGATGGTGGTATTTTCCGGCTTCCTACCAAACAAGACAATGGCACAAGGCCTTTGTATTTTGGGGGTCGCGCATGAGTCTCCATTCGTTCGCAGTAGGTGAAAAAATAACTTGATCCCGTCGGTATTTCCCAAATTATTACTTTTTCACAACCACCCGGCTCAATGATGTTGATGGTGAATATTTCAGGAGCGATAAATTTGTAAACCAGGAGTGAAAACATCAAAGCGGCGCCGTTGTTAATATGGCTTAGCTTTGTACAACACAAAGCTAGATGCGAGAATAATACACGAAAGAACACTGATATGCGTTAATGTTTGCCCTTATACATATGGGACGGGCGATTATTTGCTCATTTCTTCAGAATTATCTTGTCAAGCCAATTGCGCAAAAACAGGTCCATATATAAGGAAGACCGCGCGAAAACCTTTCTCTTCTAGCAGCCAGCTAACATGACAAGATGTATAATTTATTTCGTGACACGGACACCGTAAACCTTGCCACGTTAAACACTGTAAACCAAATCACCGCAACCACGTCTAAAAATCAAAGAGACCTGCTTCTTCTAAAAATTCGTTTCGACATTAGGAATTGTCAAATCAAAGAACCACATGGTCAAATGCAAAAAACTTTGACTAGTAAGTACAGGACAATATTTTAATTTTTATTCGACACACATAACTGAACTACTTACGTGTGTCGTCATTTTTGCACTCAATCTATCTATGTCTGTCTGTCTGTTTCTCTCTCTCTCTCTCTCTCTCTCTCTGTCCCTGTGTGCCTATGTCTTGTAATAATAAAGTTGTTGATATACCATTACTGTTCTTCTAGAAGGATGGCTTTAGCATTAAATAGCCTACAAAGTTTGATATGCCATTAAAACAAAGAAACCAGACTACACCTCTCATAACAGCATTGACGGAGTCTTTCTACGCAGACACTCACAAACGCTAAAATTTTACTTCATGTAAATCCACGAAGTTTTCGCTTTTGAATACTTGTAAGATATATTGCTTTTGAACGAAAGAGTGAGTAACAATAGCATAATTTTGTTTTCAAGATTTGGCAAATCATTTCCGCACAACGATGAATTTGAACCATGACATACAAATTTTGATTACAAATTAAAACCTTTCGACGCACAGTCCAATAGTTTAACCAGTAATCTTGCTCATACTCGTTTATTTACTTTACTTTGGCGATAACAACTTGGCCAATATTAATATTTGTTTGGTAGGAGAGGGGTTTTTATATAATGAACAAAATGAGAGAGTCTTGCAGTTAACGTATCTCCAAATTTCCTCGATTCTCTTTTCAAAATGGAACGGTGAATGAAATAATAAACAAAGCCTTGCAAAAATATGGCAGCCATTTCTGTTCGGCTGAGTCAGTTCCCAGTCGAACAGAATTATTCGCCACGCTTGTCATCAAATTGTCAGAGAGTGAGCAAAATAAAAACATGCAACTCAGATAAGCAGTGACGTTTCTTGCTTCATAAAATAAATATTGAAAAATTACTCATTGCAATGCATTTGAGGTTTCTCTTTCTTCTAGAGATGGGCCATTTTCCCAGACTTGTAAATTTTCTGGAAGAGACAAAATTTAGAGAACAGATTTCTAATATTCAGAGATGCTGTCTTCTCATCATTTGATACATTAATATGATTATTATCTCCATCTTCTTTATTGCTTTCCTAGCATTGCCTGAAGTTTAAGTATTATTCCATGAACGATTCGAACCAGTATCCTGACCTTGTTTCATACTCCCAACACATCCTACTGCTTGGAAGTTCATATAAAATATTTTTCTAATGCTTTAAATAATTTTCCGTTTGTGTCATCTTTGTTATTTCGATTACTGCGTTATAACCGATCGTCTCTCAGACCTTCACGAAAAGAGAAAATTCTGATAATTATTGTTTTCAATCTATGCGAGTTTTCCCTACCAGTTTTAACAGGTGGTTTTTAACTGAAGTCTTTGTGACAGCAAGTCTCCTCAGGTCTCTAGGACACTTCTCAGAATTCTAACTAATCTGAACAATGACGTAATTTGAATTCAGTTTTTCCTTCGATTTCCAATTCTTCAGTCTTTTTTTTCCCAAAACTTTCGTGGCCTTCCATGTGCACCAATTACAACTAGTATCACCGTCACCATCATATTTCATAGTTTCTTTTTTGTTCTCTGGTGAGGTCCAAGAATTTATTTATCTTTTTACTTTCTTTCATTTTCTCTCCGTCGTCTGTCTACACGATAAAATCCTCTGGATAGCAAGTTCTTTTTCTCCATGATTAATACTTAGTCTGGTCTTCTGGTCAAGATTACGTAATCTGTTTGCATCTCGAAATCATAGAGAATTTTATGCGTCAAATTCTAAAGACAGATTCTGGTTTGTGTGTATACTATATAGTTGTATGGTCAAATTTTAATCTCTTGCACAATTCCCAGTGGATCATCTTCCCCACCAAGTCGTGCTTCGTTGTGTACTCCTTTTGTTCTAGTTTACTGCATTAGATTATATGATTAACCGTATCATCTTTTTATCCGCATAACCTATACTTGCTATTCTTATCAATTTTTGCTTCAACATAGTTGGTCCTTATGGTCTTGTTTTGAACTGCTATTAGAAGAGATTCAGTTTCTCTCTTAAGTTTTCCATTTCTTAACCACGTCCAAGTCTTCTCGTGTGATATATCGGCTGTTTGTCGTTTGAAATATCCATACAGATGTTTTCATTTCCATTTCTGTCTCCTTGTTATTGTGGTTCTGTTGATCATTGTGTTATATATAGGTTGGTGTAACAAGTCTCTTTTTGCTCTTTTTTATGTATTCCTTGAGTCCTAGAGTATTGATGCATCCATGCTATCTTTAATGCTGGCGAGTCCTCTTCCCGCTTTTTTTCTTGACACATATAATCTGTCTCTGTCATCTCTCGATGCATCTTATGCATTGTCATTAGTTTTCTTGTTCTGTGGTCCATTTGTTGAAGTTTTCCCTCATCCTTTTCAAGAAGGGTCTCGAGTTTCTTCTTACTAGAGGACATCCCAGGTGTTTATCCCTTTGATGAGATTCCTGCTAGTGAGCTTGGTTTCGAGAAGTTTTTTCGTTCGCCTAAGATACTGTTTTTAATTTTTTCTTTCATCTCCACTTGTTTGACGGTGTCCACTTCCAATATTCCCAAGTTTCCTTTTCTCCGAATGATATCCTTATTTACTCCTTTAGAGTTTTTCACATCAGTATTAGCTGATGGTTTTTCACTGGAGTTTGAGTGACAGCAAGTCTCCTCAAGTCTCCAGGACTCGTCTCAGTATTCTGGCCGTCCTCAGCAATGCTGTCGTTTGGATAGTCTCTACCCGTCCGCCAACTTCCAAGTCCTCCAGACCCTTTAATAATCCTTTAGTTACTGTGCCTGACGCATCAATCACATTTGGCACAATCGTTACTTTCATGTTCCATAGCTTTTTTAATTCTCTAGCAAGGTCGAGGTACTTATCCTTCTTTTCACTTTCCTTCACTATTATTTTTTTTTTTTTGTTGCTTAAAAATAATTATTATTGTCAGAACGTTCTATCATGTATAATCTAATTTGAAACCATTGGCGTTTCTCTTTTTTAAACTGGTATTTCGTATAGACAAAGAAATTTAGTAGTTTCCCGACGTTGATTCCTTTCAATCGATTTACAATCTCCGTTGAATTGTTACGTTGTTGTTGTTATAGACAACCAATCTTGGTGAAATGATCTTGCATTATTCTAAGGTGATCAACCCCCAATATCTTGTTATCATACTGGCGTATAACTTATATATATATATATATATATATGTACGTGTGTACGTGTGTGTGTGCTCAGGCATAGGGCTAAAGCCATACTACTTCTATGGTTCTATGATTTCATAGCAAGTAAAGTTTTCTAGGGTGGAGTTGGTAGCCCCATGTACACTTGTTTGAATTCGTTTATTTTCTTGACAGGTTGCCTTACAAAACCAGTAGAACCCAATCTCCTCTATTATTTAGTTATAGCTACGGGGAAAAAAGGGTTTTATGACTTTCTCAAAGGCATTGGTAAGAAAGAAATACACGCATATATATCTATAAGGATATATATATGTGTGTGTGTGTGGATATATGTATATATATATAATATATATATATATATATATCCATATATACACGAATGGTCCCTTTAACGTTTGTAAAATGGAAAGCTTAATCAGGATTGAAATATCATCATCATTATCATCATGTCGTGCGGCCAGCACGTATATCCCTGACCCTCTCTCTCCACGTCTCCCTATCATTCATCGCCTCTGGCAGGTCTTCAGGGTTACATCCCGTATCATCACATAGCTGCTGTATGTATGTTCGAGCTGGTCGTCCTGCTTTTAATTGGTCATATGCGGGGGTCCACAGGAGTACATCACTTACGAGCTCGTCCTTGCTTCTCTAGCAGTGTCCAGCATGTCTGGTTCGTCAAGCTTGGATAGTTTTCGTGATAGGTGGTAGGTGACCGTATAATTGGTGCCTTGTGGGGTGTTGCTGCCAGGACCTGTTCAATATTGCTCTCAACATTCTTGTATAATTGCCGTCTAGCTTCTACTCCAGCCGTTTAGTCAGCGTCCAAGTAGTGCATCCATATAGCAGTATTGACACGACCGCAGCCTGGAAGAAACTGCGTTTTATTTTATCGCTCAGGTTTGATTTCCATATGATCGAAAGCCTATCGATAGCTGTCCCTGTCTTCGTTAGCCGTGTGTCGATGTCTTTTTCGGTTGATGAGACGCTGCTTCCTAGGTAGGTGAATTTGTCAACCAGTTTCAAAGAGGTTCCGTCTAGTGTGGAGATGTCACCTTTCTAATTAAAGCACATAAATTCAGTTTTGTGTGCATTAATATGGAGTCCAATGCCTGCAGCGGCTCGTTCCAAACTATGCAGTAGTGTTTCGGCTTGGTTGTATTGGCCAATATCGCTATGTCATCGGCGTAGTTGGCGTCAGTGTTTGTTTTTGCGGGGTACCTTCTGCTTCTTTTCTATGTCAGCACGAAGCCGCTTTCCCTAATGTTATCGATCGATGTCCTAAGTACGTAGTCTAGACTGATGATAAAGAGGTATGGGGCTAGCGTGTTCCCTTGTAGTACTCCTGCTACAATGTCGAAGTATTCTGTGTCTCCATCCGGTGAACGCACTTTCACTTTGGTGTTTCTGTAGAGAATCGTTATTGCTGCTACGGTTTCTTCTGGTAGGCCATATGCTAGTAGGGTTTGTTCCATCTTCCCTCTGGGAATGGAATCGAAGGCCTTGGTAAAATCGACAAATAGTAATGTCGCCTGTAGGTTTTTTGCCCTTACGCCTTCTAGGATTCTACGGATGGTCAATATTTGTGAGGTCGTGAACCTTTTTCTTCTGAAGCCATTTTGGTTTTTCCTCAGGATTTTGTCGATTTGGGCTACTATGCGGTTTCGTTGTAGGACAGGGTAGATTTTGGCTGCTATGGATGTAAGTGTTATACCTTGATAGTTCTTGGTTAATCCGAGGTCACCCTTTTTAGGGAAGGGGAGGATGCATCCCTTCGTCCATCTGTCAATCGGATTTTGGTCATAGACAGTGTTGCTGTGTTGGAGCAGTATGTCGTCGAATTGTCTCGTCTTCCACACTTCTGGGGGAATCTCGTCAAGCCCTGCAGCTTTCCTATTTTTAATTTTTCTAAGAACCGAGTCGAGTTTTTCTTTGGTGAACGGTCCTAGTTTAATGTCCAATTGCTCACTGATAATTCTGATGATCGGTTCCTGCGTAACGTTCGGAGGGTTAGCAAGTAGGTTTTCAAAATGCTGTTTCCACAGTTTTATTCTTTCTTGTTGGTTTGCCGCTTTCAGTTTTGCTTTGGCTGTGCTTTTCCTTCTACTCACTTTGTTTATTGTTTGCCAGGCTATCATAGATTGCCTATCTTCCACCGATTCTTTAATCTTATCTATCTATTTTGTCTGAATTCCGTTTGTTCTTTTAGATATATGCCTGCTAATTGATATTGTGCCTTTTTTGAGTTTTTTTTCGGGCATTTGCAATTGTTGGGTTCTTCCGATAGCTTTTGGAGGCAGTTTTCACAAGTGCACGTTTTTCTCTAACCTCTTCCGTTTCCAATGGGGCTCTATATTTCGATCTAGGTTTTGTTGGAATACACTTCGATGCCGCCTCGAGGTGCGCGTTAACGAAATTATCATATTCGTCGTTTGGGGTATTTTTTCTTCCTTCTCTTGTAGTGTCTCGAATCTGTTTCTTAGTTCTAATACATATTTATCTCTAATATCTCGGTTGTTAAGGAGGGCCCAGTCATAGTACTTAGTGGTCGCTGTTCGTGTGGCGTTTTTTCGTAGGCTTAGTCGTATTTTTGCCGTGACTATTCGGTGATCGGATGACACCCCCCCAAAAGAGGAGTACGCCTCGCAATTCATCACGCTATTTTTCTATTTCTTATTTATAAAGACGTAGTCTATCTGCGCTTTACTGTTGTTCGCGCATGATTAGGTCCATAATTTTCCCTCTCTTTTTTGATAGATTAACTTGCCTTAATACAAACTATTTTCTATCATGAAATCTGTTAGATGTTGTCCATTTCTATTTGATGTGTTGTGTAGGCTGTATTTGTTATGTCTGTTTTTCCCGATTTTGGCATTCATATCCCCGCCAATGACAAGCAGGATGTGTTTCGGAATGCTACGCACTAGAGAGGATAGCTCATCGTAGAAGGTGGCTAGTTTGGTTTCTTCGCTAACATTGGTAGGGCTGTAGCATGAGATCATTGTTGCTCTGGGGTTGCCATTAAACGTGGCTGTCATCATCTTAGGTTGTATTCTCTCAATGCTATTAAGTGTTTTTATCGCTCTAGGTCCTATAAGCATTCCCACGCCTCCTACCGTGGCATTGACAGAGTTTTTCCATGCTGATACAGTGGTCAGCGTCCATCCATTGCCAGTTTCATGATATTTGATATCTTCGGTGTGCGTGTATCTGTGTTCTTGTATGCAAATTATGTCTGTCTTATGTTCTACGGCTGATGCGATAAGTTCTGGTAGTTGACCTATTCTATTAAGGGTTCTAACGTTAAATGTCGCTATTTGTCTTGTTTGTTTGCATTTTAGTAGTTTTTGTTTGAGTTTGAGCTCTGTAGCTGATTTTTCGAATACTGAGTCCAGGGCTCCAACCTCAGCAGGACGCGCCCCTTTTTTTTACCTGCACGAGAGCGATGCAGTTTATGTATGTGGTTGGAATGTGGGTCATGATTATCTTTCGATGGTAGTTTTTATTCTCATCTACAGAAGCCACTCTTATAGATGAGCAGCAGTAGTTCCCCGATCGAACTGACAATCCTGGGTGTTAAGCTGCAGGGTTCACACGTCCATCATGCTGCTTCCCATGTGTATGTGGGAAAAAAAGCGCGGTGCTTCCTTTTCCTTTAAGTTTTAACTTAGTTAAAGTCCAATTGACTATTCTTATATCATAACCCCCCTCGTAGACTTCCTGTTTCCTATAGCCACATTGTTGAATTTCTATTGAGCCGGTGCTACGAAAATAAAGCTACTAATACTTCCTAATATGAGAATGGAGACATTTTAATACTTTCAGTCCAAATCGAACACAGATTTCCTCAGTTATAGAAAAGTGATAAATGCTAGACATGGGAATAGGGGGCTAAATTTTAAAACAAATCTATTTCGTCGTCTCAAAAATATTCACCTGGAATAAACTTTGGCCAATTAGAAAGTTTACAATAAAATGCAAATGTTAAGCAGATGATTTTACAAGACACGAAAATCAATGATTTAAATAGACAGTTACCAAAAAATTACCTTTGAGCAGGACTTCATAGCAACAGATATGTTTCCTTCCAAAATTTTCTAATGTCCTCGGACGACTATGTCATTAATATATACATTTCAACGCTTGGACTGCACGTGTACGTTCTAGAATTGAAATATATTCCACTTAAAATAAATATTTTCTGATGATGGCCCAAGACCGAAACTCGTCAGGATTAAGAAGAAATTAGTAGAACTTTATTTACCAACGTCTATGTGGCGATTTTCTGTTCACACACACACACACACACATATATATATACATATATATGAATACATTCATCCCTATATATATATATAACGCTTGGTATGTTTATAAATTATGAGTGGTCAATATTGGTGAGAGAGCATAGATATCTAAATGAAGATTGCGTAGTCATAGTGTCAGTGAGTCAGTTTCTCGCTTATATGATCGTCCGACCAAGTCAGCAAGCGCCTTTGATTCTGTTTGATTGCTATTTTTGTATATATATATATATATATATATATATATATGTGTGTGTGTGTGTGTGTGTGTATGATTTTATATGTAATCTTCATTATTTTCTATTATAGATATGACAGTGATGCCATCAACAGACTGAGACATGCTCTTCGCAAGCAGGAACATATGGAATCTATTTACCAAACTCTAAATAAAAATGTTCCTATTTGTTCTCCCACAGTGTTTCTCTGTCTGCGAGGAAACAAATTTGAAGAGGGACAATCGCGTAGTCAAAAGGCGCGAAACATCAGTAAAAAGTTTTTCATAAGGTGTTTTCTTTCTTTGTATTTGCTGTTCCATCTGTCAGTTAAGTTGATAGATTTTATATTCACATGCTGAGTGCTTTTTTCGTGTGATCAGACGCTAATCTAACTGTTTTTTCATGTCAGATGATAAGTATTTGTTTTCATAGTCCGCAAGAAACATATGCTTGAAAATTCGCACCAAACCAACACGTATGTTTTCAGTTGTGCAGCATCTTCAGTGCAGATCTTCACACACGCACATACTTGATTTCCACCCCTCACATCACTTGGCAGTGTGCATGCAAATAATATTTGGACAGGTGCTTCAGTTATCGGGCACAGAAACATTTTAGTTTAATTTAAGAAGTGACGGTATTAATTTCAGTTTTTGGGTCTTCTGAAAAAATTGAGCAAAAGATTTAGAGAAAAGCTTATATAGAAGATCCAATTTTCAATTACTGATAATTGCAGAATATTTTTACAGGAATATAATCTATGTTCACAATGATTGCGACGTAATGACAATATATATATATATATATATATACAGTAGGTGCCCAAAGACAATGGATGTGAAACATATGTATATAGAATAAATATATATGGGGATTTCACATAGATCTGTGGGAATGCTCGATGTATGGTTATTATTATGTCTTTATTGTTTCACTCCCTTTCTTTATTCGCCGTGTATTTCCTCACACACATATATATATATATATATATAGATAGATAGATACTGTAAACCATATTTGCTAATCTCATCCCCAGAAGAAGCGTGTACGTCATCTGAAGAAGGGGTGATAATATTCTTCGTCGAAATAAATTCAACATGGCACTTTTGCCGTTGTTGAGTTTTCTTCCAGTTACATTATATATATATATATATATTATTTTAGTCCAAAATATCAGTTGCCCAGTTGGTTGGGGCTATAGAATACACCGACTGCTTCTCTGCAGAGGGATAAGTCCCCCACCCTGGATATGACACTAAACAATCAGACGGTGAGGGTCCAGTGATGCTAAAGCTTTGGGGAATGCGGAGCAACCCTTCATTACCATTGCTCCCCGGTCCACTCTCGTCCGGAGTGGTAGCACCAGGTAGGATCAATGGGTCAAATAAAACTAACTGCATACTTATGCTAAACTGAATTGTTGGAATTAGAACTGTTTGATTAAACTGAAAGGCTTGAAATAGAAATGTTTTTGACAACATTGTGTACTTACATTTATACGGTGTACTCAGGCTAAACTGAATTGTTTGAAATGAAACAGTTTTTGACATTGAAACTGTACTTACATTAAACTGAATTGTTTAATATAGAACTTGACATTTAACCGTGAAAACAAAATCTATACTTGTACTAAACTGAATTAGAACTGTTTGAATAAACTGAATAGCTTGAAATAGGAATGTTTTTGACAATTAAACTGTGTACTTATGCTAAACTGAATTATTTGAAATAGAACTATTTTAATAAAAATGGATTTGGCGTTAAATAACCTACAAAGGTTGATATGCCATAAAACCCAACCAACCGAAATATCAGAGAAAATCAATGTCATAATAATCCTATTTTTTGTACATTTTTATGTTACCGTAAGTTGTTGTCAACCATAGATGAGGGTGGCCCGAAGGCCCCCTTTTCGACAGCTACCCACTCTCATATAGGTCACATCCTGTGTCTGTGTATTGTTAGGACTATCTTTGACATGACAGAAAGCAACATAGTTCATAAAAAGGTTGAAGAACTCCGCTTACAGTTTGGCTTCAGATTATTCAAGCCTAAAAATGTATTAGTCATGTAGAGAAGGGAAAAATTTCGTATTTTGGTTTGGCGCGCAATATAATTCGACACTTAATTTCACCCAATCAGGATGACTTATCCTATTCACCCCGGACCTTCACCAAATCTGGTAAGCTGCCAAACACTCTCTCTTTGGCTGTAGAACGCCGCCCAGTGCAGACGTCTCACTGCGGCTCTAGAATAGCAGCAGCAGCAGTAGCATGGACAAACGAGGGAACCCATCTAATTTATGGATTCCTTACAAGGAATCCCAGTTGAATATTAGATGCATTCAACATGCCTCGCACAGGCACAACTTTATGTCACCCCAAAATTGGCTTTGTCGATCTGAGCGTAATCCTGCTCTCGTCACGCTAGCTCTCAATTCACCTCTGGACCACTTTAATGGAGACCAACGCACGCCTTCTCACCACCAGACGGACAAAAACCATGGTGACTCTAAAGCACAATCCCTCACACGTCCAACGACACACGCTGCCATCTCAACCTTCTCAACATCTCATAACTCAATTTCATCTCAATACTCACAACCCTTCACGAGTCTTGCAGCACCAAAAGCAAACCCAATATTCCATGCTGCAAATAAAAACCTATTTGTAAAAATATATTTCGACCTTCGCCATCTTACTTCTTCTTCATCCTCCTTTTATTTCTCACAACCTAGCGAGGGGACTAACAACCATAAGCGAGGAAACAACTTAACGTAAACACACATACGTTACAACCTATCCTCGCTAACAACAACACTTCTCTCTCGCTAACAACAACACTTACCTCTCGCTACCAACAACTAAACCCAGTACAAAATGGTGACCTCGTAAACAACTAAACCCAGTACAGTCATAAATGGATAAACGATTAAAATAGAGATTCAACGATATTTAAGAACAGATAGTAGCAGTAAGTTGTAAAGTTGGCGAACGTAATCGAGGGCGACCCGAAGGCTCCCTTTTCAGTAGCTACTACACTGAGGTGTAGGGGAAGGCGCGACTCCTTTCCCTGGATTGCTCCACTTTACCCTTGATACGTACCTTATAGTGCTGAGTGTTAATCAAGGAGGTATCACGTACCATTTTTTAAGTCTTTGGTATGACTCGACCTGGTATCGAACCCTGGTCTCTCGGACCACTGGTGAACACTCTACCCACTAGACCAATGAGAATAGTAGCAGTAATGTGTTGTAATGTACACAAGGAGACAAGTGCATGCTCCTTTAGAACAAGATTTGTGATTCAAGAAAACGTTGTGAAAAATAGAACAAAAACGAAAGATTTATTTCAAATCAACTCATATACAAGGATTAAAAAAACAACTTCCTACTTATGTCACTAACGGCAAGTATAAGTGTATAAATGTAACACTTAAATAATTAAATAAAAGATTTTAACTGATTAAATGGAAGAAAATGGGTTATAATAATCACCCCAAGGAGAAAAACGTTTATTATGATGCCACTTGAGTGCTTCCGGTGGTATAATGGTTAGCAAGCTAGACTAGTAAACCTCCACGAGTGAGTTCGAGTGTCATTAGGTGCCCCATTCATACGGCATTGTCTAAGCAAAAAGTTAAGTAAATTACAACGATTATGACGCCACTTTACAATGGATTGGGAAATGGTGAAACAGTTAACAGAACCAAGAATGGATTCGGCCAGACGAGTTGAAATTCAGGTTGAGTCAGTTTGTGTTCAATTTGTGCCTTATTCTATTTACCAACCCTTCCGTTCGGGCAGGATATGCCACAAGGTCAATTTTTAAGCGGAGTTTAACAGGTTTGAATTCAGAGTTTTCCTTCTCCTAGACTAGTTGCCTAACCAAGGCTGAAGAACCCAGTCTGTCCTACTATTTACCCATAGCTGGAAGGAGAATTATTGGATTCATACCTTTCCCAAGGGTATTAGTGCTATGTGAAATGCAATCAGTCTCGTCCAGGATTTGAACCCGTGTCGCCGTGTGCATTTCCTACGACGATAACCATTACACCACGGGCACCACCATAAATAACCATTACACCACGGGCACCTTCAATTTGTGTCTTATACACTTGGAACGATTCCATATCTCTTGGTAGGTTTGATCTGTGATTACATCCTCACCCTTTATCTTCCTAACCCACAGCTATGGGGAAAAAGTAGAACAGTTGAATCCCTTCAGTCATATAAAGCAGTTTGTCTAAAAAAATTGAGCTAGCCAGTCACCTTGATTGTTACAGTCTATTGGACTACCTAAAAATGGTGGACTCGGCTGTCGTGAGCTGATCTCCACTGTAAGTATAATGTGAAGGTTAAAGAAAGAGGAGAAAGAAAGGGAGAAGGAGGAAGATCATGTTGAAGATAGGCAGATAATTCTTCAATGATTCTCGCAAGCCATCACAAGTAAAACCTTACAAAAATAGCTGCTATACGGACACTTACCTCCCATCTCACAAACCACCCCAGTAAGACGAGCAAGACATTTTGGTCACTACTGGAGAAGCAAGTGACGTTCTCCGTGGACTCACCCATGAACACACCAGTGTTGCAGACACTGGATGCCGCATACAGGACATGGCCGTTAGGGACGGATGGTGAGAGAAAGTCAAAAGAATCAATACTATCAGCACAACTTAATGATGACCATGATGATAATTTCCATTTATTTACTGAGAAGGGATTAAATGACATTAAAACAACGATAGATCGATAATATATTATAATTTTTATCTTGTTGATATCTATTCATGTTTAAGCAAATATTTCATTTTAAAAATCATGCACTACTTCCAACTTTATGAAATTATTACTTGTGTAGCTAGATTGTTTATCTTAAAAATTACTCGTTAAATTTAGACTTATACACGAGTAAGCTATCTGAGTACGTCTTTTTCCTTCAAAGGTCTTCATTATCGCCTCATTTTGAAGCAATGACAAAACATTTGTTTTTATCATTTGAAAAACATCAGCCAACGCCGCTAGAAGTCTGTTAAATTCTTTGAAACAAATTTTAGATTCGTCAAAATTCCCTTCTTTTTTTTTTAATTTCCCTCTAAGTTTCATTTCTTTTTTATTTCTTTCTAAGTTTCATTTCATGGCAAAACAATTTTATCGATGTTCACTTGCCAATATAATTCTAGCTTTCTCACTTACCATGATGACAATCACTGAAAAAAAGGTGGAGATTTTGGTAAAGAGCTTATTTATTTGTTTATTTGTTCATTTATTTATCAGATCAGTTGATACTTGAATTGGAACATTTAGCGAATACAACCGAAAGTCGCATAGATAGATAGCTAGAGAGATTACAGACGCTAAGATCTCTCGCTCTCCCTATATATATATATATATATAAGCAGACTGATACTGATAGACAAAGAACTTACGCACATACGTAACATGCACGAGTACCCCCTATTTTACACATACTCACACACACACACACACACACACACACACACACAAACACATACATATATATATATATAATCAAGTAAAGAAGGCGACCGTAGTCAAGGGCGACTCGAAGGCTCTTTTCATTGGTTACTTCACCGAGATGTAAGGGAGGGCGTTACTCCTTTCCATGGATTGCTCCACTTTACCCTTGACCCGTACCTTATAATGCTAAGCGTTAAGCAAGGAGGCAATTTTTTGAGTATTTGCTATGACTCGATCTCCGGACTACTGGCGAACACGTTACTCACTAGATCAATGGGCCGATATCTATATATGTACACACACACACACACACACACATATATATATATATATACTTATTGATGACATACTTCTTCAATTATGTAACGCTGTCTATAAACAAATTACATTAGAAAATGGACAAAAGGCTATATCCTCCCTTTACCTAAGAAAGATGACCTCGGAATCTCAAAGAACTACTGAGGCATAACTCTTACAGCTATAGCTGCTAACGTCCTGCTTCTCAATTGTATCAAACCTGAAATTGATAAGATTAGGACGGTTTTTAGAGAAATCGATCCACAACCTGACAGATTTTGACTATCTGCTAAATCATCGAAGGAGTATGTACAAAAAATCTCAAGGCAACACTACTGTTCGTAGATTTCTCCAAGACATTTGATTCCATAAACAGCGGGAAGATGAAGCCATTACTACTAGCACATGGTCTCCCCAAAACAAATTTTACAGCTATAATGATGCTTTATAAAATCACGAAAGCAATGGTTCATGCACCTGATGCAGACTCAGACTTCTTCGACATTGTTGCTGGAGTTTTGCGTGGAAATACATAAGCACCATATTTGGATATAATCTGTCTAGACTACGTACGATAAATCTAATAAAAGAAAATAGCTTTACGCTAAAAAAAATAAAGCAAGAAGCAGATGATATCCTGCAAAAACTATTACAAACGCAGACTATGCAGATAATCTAGCGCTTCTTGCAAATACTCCTACCCAAGCAGAATCCGCAACACGTAGCCTAGAGTTAGCAGCAGAAAGCATTGGCCTCAACATGAACGCAAATAAAACAGAGTACGTGTATTTTAAACGAGAAGAGACCATCTCCACTCTAAGAGCAGGCCTCTAAAATTAGTAAACATACTTAGTTACATACTAAACATAATTAGTTACATACTTCGGCGACAACATCTCATCAATTGAAAGTGATGTTGGCACACGCCTAATGATGGCGTAGACTGCTATCGATAGGTTATCGATCATGTGGAAATCAGATCTATCTGATAAAATAAAACGGGATATTTACTAGCGGTAGCTGTATCAGTACAATTGTATGGATGTACTTCATAGACACCAATAAAACGCATGGAGAAAAAGCTAGATGGGAAGGATGCTACCTGCT
The DNA here is from genome assembly GCA_963585895.1 of Sepioteuthis lessoniana. NCBI lineage: Eukaryota > Metazoa > Mollusca > Cephalopoda > Myopsida > Loliginidae > Sepioteuthis > Sepioteuthis lessoniana. The sequence continues at coordinate 39,850,890 of OY757925.1, forward strand.
CTTTTGACCAAATCCAGGAGTCAACACCCTACTAAACAGCAACTGTACGGCTACTTAACTCCCATCTCAAAAACCATCCAAGTAAGACAAACAAGACAAGCGAGACACTGCTGGAGAAGTAGAGACAAACTCATAAGTGACATTTTCTATGGATTCCAACACATGGACTCGCCAGTGTTTGTTGACCAGCAAGAACTTATTTGCATCAGCTCTGTGCGGACACTGGATATAGTTAGGCGGACCTGCTGGAAGCAATGGACGATAGGAATGGATGGAGAGAGAGAGAGGGGGGGGAATCAGGGAAATCTTTGCCGTCTGCACGATTTGATGATATTAATATATAACACCATATCCGTATTTGTTTTTTTTTTTTAATTAAAAGACGAAAGCATTCACTATCAAGTACTCTCTCGCTCCAGGATAGATAGATAGATAGATAGATAGATAGATAGATAGAGAGAGAGAGAGAGAGAGAGAGAGAGAGAGAGAGAGAGAGTCAGGGAAATCTTTGCCGTTTGCACGATTTGATGATACTAATATATAACAACATATCCGTATTCTTTATCAGATAGAGTTTTCGGACTATGGGTTTTCGTCTTTATTGTTTTTTTTTTCCGATAATTAAAAAGATTAGATAAAAAAAAACAAACAATAAAGATGAAGACAATAGTCCGAAAACTCTTACTGATAAAAATCATCTCATAAAACTTGTTGTAATGCTTCTCTGATTAGCGTGAAAAACAATGACGTCATTATTTGCGAAAGATTTTCATAGTTCTTGAACAGGGGACTTCTGAGGAAGGTCGGAGGCCACAGCGGCCGAAACGTTGTGTAAAAAACAATAAAGACGGAGACAATAGTCCGAAAACTCTTACTGATAAAAATTATCAAGCTTCGTCTCAGAAATTTACACAACTAATATCCGTATTTTTTAATTTTTTTTTTTATTAAAAGACGAAAGCATTCATTATCAAGTACTCTCTCGCTCAAGAATAGATAGATAGATAGATAGATAGAGAGACTGGAAGGCAAACAAAATATAGATTTCATTATGGAGCAATTTAGACAACAACGACAATGTTGAATGATAGATATCTGTATCGCTTTGTTCAAGTCTTCCATTTTTCGTTTTTTACTTCAAGGGAGATAACTCATTCGGTATTCTCACTAACACTTGAATCCCGAACATTTTCAGGTTTGAGGACATACAGTCGAAAGGAAGGAAATAAAAGTCGTGAGTGAATGTGGGTGGTTACATTTGCTTCTATTATCTCGAGAACAGGCCTCAGAAACGTCAAACTAATCTTCCTCCTCCCAAGTACATATCATAAAGTAAAATGACAGCGAAAGAAACCACTACAAATGATGAATATATATTGATCTGGGCCGATAATAAAACCAGACAAGTTGTTATCTTAGAAACTGTCATAAATATTGAGTCCCGCTTCTTAAAAGCCCATTGACTCACATACCTCCACAAAAAAAAAAACAAACAAAAAAAACAGATGCTTTCTATTTTGAGTCTGTTCATAAAACATTTCGTATCTTGGCGTAGACTTAATGTTACCCACTTCATAACACGTTCAAGAAAAATATCTTTTTTATTTATCTCTCATGATCTGAAAAGGCAGGTACGAGCTAACTGAAATAGTTCTCTATAGCACAGCATATCACCAGAAACTTACTACCTACCGACTCCGGTAAAACGAATCCTCATAAGGGAGAGTGATGCTATAGCCTTAGAGATATGCAGAGTTGAACTATTTTCTTTTTATCTCTTTTTAGGGCAATCCGAACGGATGGATGGAAGGGTGGATGAAAGAGGGGGTGGTATTAGTTCTGAATCTTTGCTTCAGGATTTTGACTTTTGCGATTCAGAAGTAAATATTTTTAGATTATTTATTAATTTTCTTTTTAATTTTCACAAGTATTTTTTTTTTTGCGGTGCGGGTGGTATCTTATATAGTTGCTTTTTGTTGTTGTTGTTGTTTTTTCTTCTCTCAGCCATGAGTTTATCTATATAAACAACGTCACTTAATATCTGGTTCTTGAACTGCAAAAAAAAAAAAAAAAAAGTAGACTGCAGACTTTCCTAAAATTATGAAAAATTACTTCTGCATGATATTCCACATCTTTCTGTAAGTAAAACGTCATCGTAGTTGCTTTTTTGACCAACATATTGTTTTTTTTAACGGTGTGGAATTCCGAGATTAACTATTTTCAGTACTCCATAGACTATTCAGATTACTGTATTCCCATGAGTTATCATAGACACAATCTTTTAGTCGTCAAATTTAAAAGTATAATAATGATAATAGAAGCTGACACCATCAAACAAGTGGGGATAAAAGAAAAAAAATTAAGAAAGAGTATCTCAGGAGAACGAGAAATGTACTCGAAACAAAAATATATAGCAGGAACATTATAAAAGAGATAAATACCTGGGCTGTACTCCTCGTAAGATACTCGAGACCATTCTTGAAGTGGACCATAGAAGAATCTGAACAAATAGAACAGAGAACAAGAAAACTAATTACAATGCATAAAGCTTGATACCCCTGAGATGATGTTGACAGACTGTATGTATAGAGAAAAGAAGGAGGAAGAGGACTTACCAGCACTGAGGATAGCATTGATACATCAATATAACGACTCGACGACTACATAGAAAAGCCCGGAAGAAGACTGATTACAGCCACCAGAAACAATACTGACAACACCAGGATCAACAGAATGGAAATAACCAGAAAACAAAATTGGGAAGAAAAACAACTCTATGGATGTTTTAAGCGACTAACAAGCGACATTTCACACGAGAAAACCTGGATGTGGATAAAAAGGGAAACCTTAAGATAGAAATTGAATCTCCTCAAAACAACGCCATAATGACGAATGATATCAAAGCAAGAATAAATAAGACGCAACAAAACATCAGATGTAGGTTATGTGGTCATAGAGATGAAACGATCAATCACATAAGCGATTACAGGAAGAGTATAAGACAAGACACGACTGGGTGGGCAAGAAAATCGATTGGGAATTGTGCCAAAAATTGAAGTTTGACCATACGAACAAATGGTATATGCACAACCCAGAATCAATCCTGGAGAATGAGACGCACAAACTCTGGTAGGATTTTGAGATACAAACGTATCACCTAATCTCAGCCAGACAACCGGACCTCAAAATAATCAACAAGAAAAAAAAGAGAACTTGCCGAATTGTGGACTTTGATGTCCCGGTTGATCACAGAGTAAAATTGAAAGAAAGCGAAAAGATAAGTACTTGGACCTTGCTAGGGAACTGAAAAAAAAACAGTGGCACATGAAAGTGACGGTGATACCAATTGTAATTGGTGCTCTTGGTACAGTCACCAAAGGATTGGTACAGAGACTGGAGGACTTCAAAACAAGAGGACGAGTGGAGACAATCCAAACTACAGCATTATTGAGATCAGCCAGAATACAAAGAAGAATTGAGAAGACATTACTGTCACTCAGACTCCATTGAGAAACCATCGGTTAACGTTGGTTTGAACTATACGAAAAGGAGCAAATAATAATAATGATAAGACGAAGAAGACCACAAGGACCAGCTATGTTAAAGCAAAAATAGATAAGACGCAACAGCATAATAAGTGTAGATTATGAGGTGATGGAGACAAAACGATTAATCACATAATAAGCACATACAACAAACTTGCACTAAAAGGAATGCAAGCCAAGATACGACTGGGTGGGAAAGTTGATCCATTGGGAATTGTGCAAAAGATTGAAATTTGATCATATTACCAAATTGTTGATCCAAAACCAGAATCTGTCCTCGAGAATGAAACGCATTGAATTCTCTAGGATTCTGAGATACAAACGAATCACCCTGTGCAGGCCAAAAAGAATGGCTTGATTTTTATTAACAAGAAAAGAAGAACTCACAATCTAATGAATTTAATCGGGCTATTGAGTAAAAATAAAAGAAAGCGAAAGATAGGCAAATACTTGGATCTTGCCAGAAAGCTGAAAAACTACAAAACATAAAGGTAACGGTGATACCAGTTGTATTTGGCGCACTTGAAAAGTTTCATAAAAGCTTAGAAAAAAAAAAACGGGAGAAACTTGAAATCAGAAGAAGAATCGAAATAATCCAGACCACTGCATTGTAAAGATAGGCTAATATACTGAGTAGAGTCCTGGAGATCTGAGGAGACTTGCGCCACACACAATCCATTGAAAGACCACCAGCGTTAGCAGGTGTTAAAAACTCGCATAACTATAAACACCAAAAACAGTGTTGGGATATTGAAGAGACTTAATTATCATTTTGTAAATTACAACTATGACTATTCAACGAATGTAACTTAATCACATCATGTATTAATCAATGTTAATATCTCATAAAATATTAAGAAACGAGTGTCTGTAAATCTACTAACAGATTATTTGCAGACATGCAAACTTCTCTCATTTCGCGAGCCAAATTTAGACTTAAACAAAAAACAATATCGTAACAATTTTTATAATTTTTATGAGTCATTCTTGCAGTTTTCTTTGTAACAATAATTAGTGGGATTTTAAATCTAATCAGAAAAACAAAAACAAAAACGAAACCAGATTCCTGTATATATATATATATATATAATCTGCCCATGGATAGAAGAAGTGGTATTCTAATTTAAAATCCCCTTTCAGACACAGAAAATACTTGCTCACTTGTAAAATATATGATATAAATATCCATTTGACGACTAAAACAGCTTGTAAAAATGAATTTTTTTTCGCCACTTTGCTGAAAACATTTTATTGACAATAGCCAGATGTCTTTTCCGTGGATATTAATATTCACAATGTGACAAAGAATAAATGAATTAGTTTGTTCACGTCTGGAAACATGTTTTTATTTCTTTCTTCAAAGAAATGTTCTTTCTCAGAACATGTAACAGAATCTGTGCGCTGTTGTTAAAATGTTTTCCCAAATGGGTTTCTTTGGTTTAAGCTCATAAATTCACTTTCCTTTATATAAATGGCAACAATAGTTGAGTCTAGATTCAAATACATTTCATCTTAGACACGATTCATCAGTTCAATATGCTTCAAGGGAGTCCACACTCTGATTATCTGCGATTCGAATATCAGCAATTCAAACCTGATGCAAAATACATTTTGGCAAATTTCACAGGCAAATTTCTCAATCCTTCTTCCCATTATTGTCTTTTCATTTAAGCATCCCACAAGATGGCCTTCTCTTTAGTTTTACTTTTCTGTAAAATACATAAAACCTTTCAACCCATCAATGAGATTGAAGTAAATACGCAATTTAGTTGTTTGACTTGGGAAGAAAAAAAATGTTTCTTTGCTGAAGCATTTCTAATTCTCAATGTTGGCGCCCGTGGTGTAATGGTTATCGTCAATGGAAATGTGCATGGTGACCAGAGTTCAAATCCTGGACGATGGTGCCTACATTTCATGTAGTGCTAATATATATGAACGCATCAATTTTCTCTCCGGCTATGGATAAATAGGGCAGATTAGGATTCTTAAACTTGCTATGGCAACTGATTTAAAAGAAGGAAAACACTGAATTCAAACCGGTTAAATTTAAAAATTGACAATGTGTCGCATCGTACGGAGGGGCTGGGTAAATACACATTTCTTCAACTACTTACTCTTTTTCTAACGAATAAGTCAATCTATCCCACATGTAATGGCTAGTGGAGCCAATTTGTCAAATTGCCCAATGTTTCAAACCATTTTGTTTCCAATGAAGTAACCAGACGAATAAAGACGGAACAAATTAATTTAGATAAACTGTTTCGGTTCAGCAGCAGTTCATTAAATGTACGATTTTTACATTTCAAATTTTCCAAAGAAATCCATCCGCTTTGAAAAATCCTCCTTTTATTATATTTCACTTGACTGAGGCTAATATGTATTTCTTAGTTTGGTTTGTTTGGTTTTATGGCATATCAACCTTTGTAGGTTATTTAACGCTAAATCCATTTTTATGTAAATAATCTGTTCTATTGAAAACAGTTCAGTTTAGCATAAGTACACAGTTTAATTGTCAAAAACATTTCCATTTCAAACTATTTAAGCAGTTATATGTAATAATTCAGTTAAGTGTAAATACAGTTTTAATGTCGAAAAACAGTTCTATTTCAAATAATTCAGTTAAGCATAAGCACGCAGTTTAAGTGTAAGTACGGTTTAATTGTCAAAAACGTTTCTATTTCAAGCTAGCTATTCATTTTACTCAATTCATTTTAGCATAAGTACGCTGTTAGTTCTATTTAACCCATAGATAGGGCCCTATCAGGTGCTACCACTCCGGGCCAGAGTGGACCTGGGAGCGATGGCAATGAAGGGGTACTCCGCATTCCCCAAAGCTCCAGCACTGCTGGAACCTCACCATCAGATTGTTTAGTGTCATATCCAGGACACTCGTTAGGTGGGGTCTTACTCCTCTGCAGAGGTGCAGTCAGTGTATTCTACAGCCCCAGCTGACTGGGCAAATGTATTTCTTAGAATAAACTTGTAAAATATAAATGATGTGATGTCCCATTTATTTGAGTGATACAAAAGAGATTAGAAAGATGAAAATAATGGATATTGTAGATAAACAAAAATTACAAAATACTGAATTTTTATTGCTTTATTCTGATTTTTATCATTGCTTTTATCTCCTTTTATTATTTGCGTTTCTATGAATCTATTCTACTGGTAGAGATCTTGAAGTCTGACCTTCTTTTAATTTGAACTTAGAAGATAAAAGTTGACCGAGAGGGTTTCTTTTTTTTTTCTTCTTCTTCCTGACTTTTACCGTATAAACTAAGCTCAGGATTTCCTTGACCTCTGACGTCTGATATTCTGACCTGAACATTTATCCGATCGAGCTGCTGTAGTTGTAAAAGATTAAAATTAAAAAAAAAAATGAAGGTTTGGAGAATATTGTTGAAAGCTGATAGACGGCAATGAGTCACTCCCTTGAGGCCAAGGAAGAAGTTAAAATAGAAACGCATTTATTTGTTAGACTTATATTTTCAATGACTAAATCAGTTCAAATAAATATAAATACATTTTCTTTAATAGATGCATACACACGTACGCACACACACGTACGCACACACACGTACGCACACACCTTCCAGTCGCGCTATTACGACCCCTTTCGAAAAAATACCCTTGGGAAAAGGATGAATCCCCTTATCCACCAGCTATGGATTAAATAGTACCACTACTGTTCTCGTACAGGGACGGTTTGGCATTAAATAACACGCGAAGGTTGATATGCCATTGAACAAAGAAAGAATACACACATATATATGCCAATATATGTATACATCTATTTATGTTATTATCTATCACAGTCTGTTCATATCTCTCACTCACTCTCTCTCTCTCTCTCTCTCTCTATATATATATATATAGAGAGAGAGAGAGTCAGAGAGACTATCTATCTATCTATCTATCTATCTATCTATGTGTATCACTCTGTAGGTGTGCATATGCGCCTCTCTAACATTGTGTATGTGGTGTTCTATGTCTATATATTTCATCATCATCATCATCATCATCATGTCGTGACGCCAGCACGGATATCAACTGACCCTCTCTCGCCACTTCTCCCTATCATTCATCGCCTCTGGCAGGTCTTCGGGGTTATATCCTGTGTCCTCACATAGCTGCTGTATGTATGTTCGAGCTGATCGTCCGGGGGTCCATAGGAGTACATCACTTATGAGCTCGTCCTTGCTTGTCCTGCGTGTCTGGTTCGTCTAACTTGTATAGTTTTCGTGATGGGAGGCAAATGGCCGTATAGTTGGTGTCTCGTGGGGTGTTGTCGCCAGGACTTGTTCAATATTGCTCTCAACATTCTTGTGTAGTTGTCGTCTAGTTTCTTCTCCAGCCGTTTAGTTAGCGTCCATGTAGTGCATCCATATAGCAGTATCGATACAACCGCTGCCTGGAAGAAACTGCGTTTCATTTCATCGGTCAGGTCTGATTTCCATATGATCGAGAGCCTATCGATAGCCGTCCATGCTTTCGTCAGTCGTGTGTCGATGTCGTTTTCGGTTGATGAGACGCTACTTCCTAGGTAGGTGAATTTGTCAACTAGTTTCAGAGAGGCTCCGTCTAGTGTGGTAATGTTGCCCGTTTGGTTGTAACACATATATTCAGTTTTGTGTGCATTGACATGGAGGCCAATGCCTGCTGCGGCTCGTTCCAATCTATGCAGTAGTGTCTCTGCTTGATTAGGCGTATTCGCCAGTAACGCCAAGTCATCAGCGTAGTCGGCGTCTGTGATTGTTTTTGCGGGGTACCTTTTGCTTCTTCGACAAAATCAGAGAAAAAAAATCTATATATTTACACATTAAAAATGTACTTCAAATCAATTATTTTTCTTTTTTACTTTTTTTTTCTCCTAAACTCGACACAATTCATAAAACTTCTGAATTTTTTTTTTCTACAACGTTGAATGTTTTTCGTTTCATTTTCAAGTTAGAAATTCTTCTGGAATTTTCGGTATCCGAGACAGGCTTTTTTGGCAAACAGGCAAATACTTAAAAAATTAATTTTGATAGGACAGGAAAACGTCGCATTTAAGTTTGTCCTTTCGTCTCCGGTATGTCTTATCCGTTTTACTTAGATGGTTTTGGAAATAGGAGGTAAATCGCCGTACAGCTACTGTTTTGTGGGGTGCTGCTTCCTGGATTTCTACAAAACAGCACAGAAAATCCTTGTCTAGCTCATATATGAGTACAACTGTACCACATTTCTTTTTTTAAATAGAAAGTTATTTTTATTCTAAACTAAAATAGAAGGATAATCTTATTTCTACTGGGAAGTTATACTATCAAAACGGTTATTATTAGTTATTATTTATGGCCGAATTCTACAGCACTGAAACTCTGTTGTCAAAAATATGATTGCTGCCGTCTGAAAATCAGTAGACTCTTTCGGCTTTCAGACTAATGCCCTTGAGAAAGGCATGAATCCCCTTATTCCCCCAGCCATGGGTCATATAGTATTACTACTGTTCTTCTGCAAGCCTGACATTAGCATTAAATAACCCACGAAGGTTGATATACTATTAAAGAAAGACTCTTATAGAAAAAGTTTGTTTAAAATCAATATTTGTTCGTGAAATCAAATATTAACAGGATGGAAATATAAGTAACACGACCCTCCTAATTTGCATCCGTCTGAAGATCGTGTAGTTAACCACTTACAACTCAGAGTAACAGGCCTAAATTATGGCACAAAATTTTGAAAAAAATATATTTTAGAGAAAAATGATGGTAAATTCGATACTATGAAAGAAGTAAATAGGACCCCCCTACAAAAAAAATATATCCTGTGGATGAATATTCTATATATGATGATATGCCATCGTTCCGGTTTTTTTAAATAATTTCTTAAGCATCTTTAAGCCGGCTATGTTATAGATGTTAACTGTTTCATCTGAAAAATATTTTCAAATAAAAAAAAATAAAAAAATGCTTACCAGTTTTAATGATTTGGTTTGGTTTGGTTTTATGGCACATCAACTATTGTAGCTTATTTAATGCCAAATTCATTTTTATACATACAAACAGTTCTAGTTCAATCAGTTCAGTTTAACATAAGTACACTGTTTAAATGTAAAAACAGATTCATTTTAAACAATTCGTTTTAGCATAAGTGAAGTTTAAATGTCAAAGACTTCGATTTAACCCATTGAGATGATTAAATCAGGTGCTACCACTCCGGGCAAAAGTGGATCTGGGAGCGATGGCAATGAAGGGATACTCTGCATTCCCAAAAGCTCCAGCATTACTGAAGCCTCACCATCAGATTGTTTTGTGTCATATCAGGACACTCATTGGGGGAGTCTTACCCCTCTGTAGAGATGCAGTCGGTGTATTCTGCAGCCTTAGCCGACGCGGCCACTAAATTTGCATAATAATTGGATTTTTTACTCCGAAATAACGCATCCTTTCATATCAGTCTTGTTCGATTGTTGTTCTACTTTTTGTTTCTGCACAGTTCAAATTCTCGACGCGCAACTGCATTCATTTTCTGACCAATACCTTTGAGAAAAATATGAACCCACTTATCGTCACAGCTATGAGTTAAATAGGACCACGGCTGTTCTTCTACCAGGATGGCTTTGGCATTAAATAACCCATGGAGGCTGATATGCCACGAAGCAAAGAAAACCAAACCAAACCAAATACAAATCACAAGTACTCAGTTGGATTTAAATATAGCAACATTCTTAGCTAATCGAGTAATTTTACCTTTTTCTTCTTCAGAATCGTTGAATTTTTTTGTTTTTGTTTTACTTCTTAGCTCAATGTTTTGGATCCTTGTCATATTGAAATAAAACACGTCTCCCTTAGCGTTTGAGTGAAGGCAACAAGTTTTCTTTCATCACATTGCAATAACCTTCAAAATTCATGATTTCGTTGATGAAATGCAGCTCCCTAGTGCCACAAGAGATCCTACATCCCCAAAACCATGACGTTTCTACTTACATGTTTAAACTGTTGATATTAAACTCTTCGCATCGCCATGACGACGCCAAATTCGTTCGATGCCATTAGACCCAAATAAGTTGATTTATTTTTTTGCTTTCTATAATTACATTACACTATCCCAAAACGTTGAAATTTTATGCTTATTTTTCTGTGCAAATTCTAAATGGTTTTCTTTGCGTCTTTTGATTTCCAGCACGGTCATCGGATATGTAAGCCGAACTTTGTATGTAAATGTCATTTCAGAAAGATAAACAATGTTTTTGGATTCTTTGTTCAACGGCATATCAAACTTCATGAGTTATTTAATGCCAAAGCAATCATTGTAGAAGGACAGTATTGGTACTATTTATCCCATAGTTGGGAGATGAAGCGGTTCATAAATTTCCCAAAGGTCCAAATATGAATGTAATAGCACGATTGGAGTTCGAACCCACTTTCTTCGAGGCCGCAGTCCATCACTTTAGCCATTATGCCACGAGAACTCCCCTTCTTTTGTTTTGGGTTGGTTTCGTTTACTTTGGTCAATGGCATCATAGGAAAAGAATGGTTGTGGTACTATTTAACCCATCAGCGAACTCGATTATTACGATGTAATAGTCCAGCACGTTGGCTACTACGCCACGGAGACTCACCAGATAAACAAACTCTTAACGATATACATGCTATGAATAATCAAATAAAGTTTCTTTTCGTGGATGAGTCACTCATTTTTAGATTATAAAGTGTTTATAATTTTGGTAATGAGGTTTTAATAATTTGGTGTTTGGTCATGAATAACGCATGATGATATCCGTTTCGATTGTCTAATATTTACAGAAGTATTATAAAATCATACGATTTGAAGATTTTAGAAGAAAATTCACTTTCTGCTAAATATTTATGGTAAAATGTTCTTTTCATCTAAATTAGGACATTCTGATTAAAAGTTTGGGATTCTTTACTTGTAAACAAGTTGCTGAGGGCTGGGAAAACAAATCTTTAAAGAAAATTCAGCAAAGAAAATAAAATGCAGTATCAGTTGCAAAAATTGTTTGATAACTAATTATATATATATATATATGAGGATCATTAAATAGGTTTACAGACTTTTTTCGTATGGACACTTTTATTGATAGTACACACATGAAACACTCGTCCCCTTCGAAGTAATCTCCTCCGGCTGCAATGCACTTGTTGTACCGTTCCAACAACTTCTGGAAGGCCCCATCGAAGTCCTCTTGTGTGAGCGTGTCAATCACCTTCGTCACAGCCTCTTTCATCTCCTCAATTGTCTCATAACGACAGCCTCTGAGCTTAGGGAATAACCAAAAGTCACAGGGACCAAGGTCTGGACTATAGGGAGACTGAGAAACTGTCTTGATGCCCATCGTGGTCAAATAGTCTGTGACAACGATGGAGTTGTTGACTGGTGTATAGTCCTGCTGGAAATGCCACTGACCCGATTTGAAGAGTGCTGGCCTCTTCCCAAAGAATCTCTTCCTGAACTCCTTTAAACCCTCAATATAGTAACCCTAACCCTAACCCTTTAGCCAATCAACTCTGGTGTATTGACTTTCTTACTCCTCCCACACCTCTCATCATCCCTCACAGACTCCCTGCCTTCCTTGAATCTCTCATGCCACTCAAAACAGATGCTCGATTCATGCAAGATAGTCCAAAAGCAGTCTGAAGCATTCCATAAGTTTCTGTGGCATTTTTTTCCAAGTTTAAAACAGAATTTTATTGCACATCATTCTTCTAAAATGTCCTCACGCACAGATTGCATTTATGAAATTCACCAGCTATGACAATCAGATTTCAGAAGAAAATTCACTTTCTGCTAAATATTTATGGTAAAATGTTCTTTTCATCTAAATTAGGACATTCTGTGTGTATTCCAATTCCTGCTGTAGCTGTTCATTTGAACCCGAAATCATAAAAACTGGTCAGTCATCTCATAAGATGTATAGCAATAACATAGTGAATTTTCAAGAGTCTCCGATAATTTTAAATGTCTGCACAAAAAGTGTGGAAACTTATCGAAGGCACCAGGTGTATATATATATATATATATATATATAACAAATTAAGAATATTTTTTTTCTTTTCCATTTGTTGTACTTTATTTATTTATAACCCAGTCGACAATAAAATGATCTAAAGTCAAGGCTTAAAGACATTGATTATCGCGCCTATTAACTCAATTTTCGTAGTTATTAACTCTTCGGCTTCCCTGAATTGTCTGAAGTTCTTTTTTTTTTCTATATTTTTTTTGTAGTCCGTATATGTTTGGCTTTACGGTAAGGAGCATTCCGAAAATAATACGGACAAATGAAAATACTCTGTCTCAGAATTTTAGAGGAAAGAGAAAGAAAATCTCGGTGAAACTTTGTGTTGATAAAAATGAAGATAAAGACAACATTTTGAAAATTATGGAGGATTATGAGAAAGGTTATCACAGAATTCTGATTGTATAGAAAAGCCAAAAAAAGCATCAACCGAAATTTTGTTTTCATCACAACAAAGATGATGACAATCGGCTGAAAATTCTCTGAAATATTAGAATCTCTGAAACCATGATAATATACCGTTTCAAAACCCCAAACAACGCTAAGATCCCGCTCTCAGTATACTCCTTTATGGGAATGGCAAGAAGAAAGTTTTGGTAATGACAATGAAAAAAAAATGACAATTACGTTGATAGCCTCACGAATATCCTCTTTATTTCCTTCTTTCAACTCTGTTCCAGACAGAAATTCTTTATTTGTTCTCCTGAGATGTTTTTCACTTTGGAATTAATATTAAAGATTAAACTACGTAACTTAAGATAAGCCAGTCGTCTACCTTCTATTCTATTTCTTTTTGTATATCTACCAAACTCCTTAGCTATGTGTATCTAACTGTTAGCGCTTCTCAGTCATGTATTTGCCAACATTTTCCTCGGGTGAAACACTGACGTCTACTAAGAGAAAAACAGTTATTTTGTGTTCTATTCATACTAAAGAAGTTCAGTGTTAAATTGGATCATGAGTTTATTTTCATTCTATCAAGACTCCCTCTTGAGTTGCATGTTGTGTTCTCCTTGAAGACACGGCGTCGTTGAACAGGCATATCTTCTCGTTTTTCTTTTCTTTCCTTCTCCTTTCTTTCCGTTTCTTTCCTTTTTTTTATTTTCACTTTTTGCGATAGACAAGAGCAACATTGAAGTTGTCGTTTCTTGTGTAAACACCTTCGTGCACCTGCTGCTTGATGGAGATGGGTCAGTCGATAATTGAAATCAAAACACAAGCAGATATGCAGAGTAAGATGATTATAGCTGAATGGAAAAAAGTATCTCTCTCTCTCACACACACACACACACACACAACACACACACACACACATGTGTATAATAATAATAATAATAATTATTATTATTATTATGAAATGAACACAGTGACCCGAGTTCAAATCCTGGACGAGGCTATTTGCATTTCGCATTGCGCCAATACCCTTGAAAAAGGTATGAATCCATCTATTCTCCTTCCAGCGATGGATAAACAGTAGGGAAGACCGGGCTCTTTTACCTTGGTATGGCAACCGGTCAAGAAGAAAAAAAATCTGAATTCAAACCTGTTAAACTCCGCTTAAAAATTGACCTTGTGTTATTCCTGCTCGTGCTGGGGGGTGGTTATATATATATCAATAATATAGTGAGCTATATTTATAAATAAAGAATACTTAATATCAGTCATAGTATTATGTGATAATACACACACACACACACACACATATATATATATATATATATATATATATGTATATTTATTTATATATATATATAGTATCACGTAGGTCAATTGGAATATATGGAAAAGTTTTCAGGGCAAAGATTGCAAGCTAGCTTGATAGATAGATAGATAGATAGATAGATAGATAGATAGATAGATAGATAGATTGATTGATAGATAGACAGAATCGAGAAATATATTAGGAAGAGAAAGTCCGAAGAAAGACAAAGAGACTTTAAAAAAATAACGAAGCAAAAAACAACAAACATAAATATTTGTGGATGTGAAGAGAGAGGAGAGGAGAAAATTAAAAAAGAAAAAATACAACTAAGAAAAAACGAATAAAGAACTTCGTTTGTCTGTTAGTGGAGCTTCTTCGACTTTGATCGATGATATAAATACCCAAGATATTTTCAAAGTCTATGAAGATCATACTTTAATAGCAAGATTCGGTGAGGCAGAGGGAGTCCATGTGGCGTAATGGCTTAAGTAATGAACTGCAGCTTCGAAGGAAACGAGATCGAATTTAAGTCGTGCTATTAAAAAAAAAACCATCGGGGAAAATATGAACTCATTTATCCACACACACACACACGTATGGATCAAACAGTATCTTCGCTGTTCTTTTACAAGGATGGCTTTTGGCATTAAATAACCCAAGAAGGTTGATATGCCATTAAAACAAACTGATTAATCGAGACCTTCGTGCTAAATGTCGTTTTACCTGTGATATCTTCTAAGTATTTATGCTTAATCTAGTCTTATTATCATGTTTTGTTAGTGAATTAGCGTTATTACTATTTAAATCTGATTTTCTAAAGTGTCTTTTTTCTCATAACGTCAGATTTCATTCGAAATCTTACGCACACACACACACACGTTTATATGCATCTATCTATCTAGTTATCTGTCTATCTATCTATCTATGCTTGCATACATATGTAAATATACGCGCTGAATGTTAAATCCAGTCCAGATTATTTATAATTATAATCACTTCGCACAAATGTATGCCTTGAAAAAGGCATGATCAAAATACTCCCTGTTTTCTATGCTCTCATTCAATATCTTAAAATCTTTCACTGGCATGTCATGATAGTTAAGAGAAAAGAAAAATTGATAAGTTAACACTTGGGCAAATCACACTTTATTATTTACGGTACATTTCCAGACTGTCTTATCAAAAAGCTGTCACTACAATAATCAACCTTGACAGAGAGATCAAATCGTAATATGCACACACACACACACACACACATAGATAGATACGAAGAAAAGTCGGAATCAGCAAGCAAGGAAAAAAGAAGGAAAAAGCAACTGAGTGAGATCGTGAGATAGATATGAAAAGACGATAGGAAGGAAGGAAGGAAGGAAGGAGGGGAAGAAAATAAGCAAGGAACATAGGGAAACAAAATGAAGTAGATAGATAGATAGATAGATAGATATTACTACTTTATTGGTAAAAGAAAGAGAGAATAAAAAGGCAAGAATAATAAAAGAAAAAAGAAAGGAAAAGGATACAGAAAAGAAAGAAAAGCTATAAAAATGAAGAATACAAAGATTAAATTGAAGAAAAAAAAACTGAAAGAAATCAAAGCAAATAAGAAAATTTGGAAAGAAAATGAATAAAAAAAAATGTTTAAGAAATAAGAGACAAATAATCCAAAAGAAAGAAAGAAAGAAAAATTATTTTTTGTCGAAGTTGCTTTTCATCCCGATAAAAACAATCTACCTGTGAAACCAAAAAGGATTTTCGGCAAGAAATTCTGGTAAGGATGATTGATGAGTCTAATATGTTCACTTTGAGAAACACTTCATGTCTTCAGGATTTCTTTGAGATTATTTTTAGATTTTCAGAAATAAAAACTCACCTTCTAACTTGCCAAAAACAAATCTTTTTATATTAAGAACTCTTTGATATTTTTACAAATTACTCAAGAATTATTTTTTATAGATCAATCAATCATTTTTTATAAAGTGATTAATAATTATTTCTATAAATCAATCATTAATTTAGCCATAAAATTGTTTCAATTACTTTTTAAACATTTTTCATTGCAGAAATTATGATTTTGTAAGTGTGATTTGGTTTGGTATGTTTGGATTTTATGGCATATCAACCCTGGTAGGTTATTTAATGACAAATCCTGTGTATGCATATATATTAAATATGGTCTGCAAACACATTTTGTTGATAATGTTTTTAAACAAACCTGAGCACATCTTTTTGTTTGCATCAAGTTAAATGGTTTCAAGTATTGCTATATAGCAGCAACAATTTAACATCAGTTATATGTTTGCACGCATTTAAATGGATATACATGATTTGTTAGTGAATAGTTTGTAGATGATTTCATTTTTAAATATGTTTGAACTAATTTGTTTGCACATTAGTATTGCCATTGTTTCAACCCAATAAAATGGTTTCAATTATTGCTATCCAACACTAATAATTCTATTCAATATTAATCATTTTTTGCAGACAGAGAACCGATTACAAATACTGCTATTTAACACTTTTTCAGCAGTATTCATTCATTCATTTGCACACAGTCAAATGGTTGAAAGTATTGCTATGTATCACTAACAATTCAATTCAACAGTAATTCGATCACATGCAGTTAAATGGTTAAACATTTCTATTTCTAACAATTCGATTTAACATACGTTTGCACATAGTTTAAATGTCAAACAGTTCCGTTTGACCCATAGACAGGATCTTATCAAGTGCTCCTACTCCCGGCCAGAGTGGACCTGTGAGCAATGGGATTGAAGGAGTACTCCAGATTCCCCAAAACTTCAGAACTGGAGCTTCACCATCAGATGGTATAATGTCATATCTAGGGGTGTTATATAACCGTAATACAAATACAAGCGGACTCAAATACACAGGCGATTCCGTTGTTCAGGTACGAACGCGTTCATCAACTTCAGACTTCATTTCTTCGACACGAAGAGAGAGACAATTCTTAAAAGTCTTTCGTATCATACTATGCTAACAACACCCCAACATTTGGCATATCTCGTGGTCCAATCTCAAATTCTCAAAACCATGGTCGGACCCCAACTTCTCAACATCACTGTCGGACCCCAACTTCTCAACACCATGGTCGGAACTCAACTTTTCAAGACAATGGTCGGAACTCAACTGCCGTGTTTTTTGTTTTTTTTTAAATCTTCCAAATTCTCAGCCCATCTCTTCTGGGCAAAGCATCATCCACACTCCAGCCCCATTTCTGTCTGGGTGTTTATTATGGCAATCGTGATTGTTATATCCTTAGCGCACTAGCATAAACGGTACCCAATGCTATACACCTGAACTCTTAACCCGAATAGTTCAAAGCCCAACCAAACTGAATGATCAAATATAATTAATGAAAAATGATTAAAATAAAAAAAATCATTCCTTAATTGTATAACACGGAAGTGGGGGTCTGATCCCACTGCAGAGATTCAGTTGGTGTATTCTACAGCTTCAGCCAACTGGGCTATGTGATTTTATTTATTCTAACAATCATCTATACATACTTTCCTTTATATATTACCCAAAAGTTTCTCGATAAGATAAATAGTCGGATTAAAAGAAAGTTTGATAACAGGACTTGTATTTGAAAAAACGCTGTAAATATGGATAAAAAGTTTTTATCGTGTCGCAGGCGATGGGGAAGGCCGAAGAAAATGTCAACTGAAAGATAAATGTAACAATCCTTGTTATTTTTATGTTGCAGAATGATGACAATAACTTATCTCATACCACAGTTATCTTTGTATAACACGTATTTCATGTATAGTACGCACTCTTTACTTAGGATGATGAAATTCTGGAAAAATTTTTGTGTATAACACGCAATGACTTTATCGCGTCGAATAGAATAAAAATAAGAATTTGTATAGTTTGCAATTTTACAGTGTTCGCCAATGATCCGGGAGACTGGGGTTCAATCTCAGGCCAAGTCATACCAAAGACTCATAAAATGGTACTTGATGCCCCCTTGCTTAACACTCAACATTATCAGGTACGGATCATGGGTAAAGTGGAGCAATCAAGGGAAAGGAGTAGCGCCCTGCACCTCAGTATAGTAGCTATTATTGTAAAGGGAACCTTCAAGTCACCCTGGACTACGGTCTACCGACTTACTTATTTACATTATGCGTTGAAATACAAAATATACCAAATATAAGAACATGCACATGGACATGTGCACACGAAAATTCAATAAGCTTGGGAAGAAAATAAACTCACATGAGAAGAGACAATATTATCGACAAACACTCAACATATTAGATGGTTTCTTTTGATTAATGGCATACCAACCTTCGTGGGTTATTTAATGCCAAATCCATCCTTCGAGAAGAACAGTAGTGATGCTATTTAACCTATAGCTAGGAGGATAACGGGGTTCCTACCTTTCCCAAGGGTATTTGTCCGAAAGTGAACGTAATAGCGTGCCTGAAGTTCGAACTCGCTTAATACGATTCCGCAGTCCATCACTTTAACCATTACATCACGTGGGCACCCCCGAAACATATTAGAGTTTATTGTATATTTATCGTGTATAATACGCACCCCTAACATGTGGGCTGAAATACCTGGGAAAGTAGAGTGTCTTATATACAAATAATTACGGTAATTTCAGAATCAATCTTATAAGATAATTTATTAAAGTTCTCAAATAATCCCTCGTTCATTATTAATAAGTCCAGCGATGGGTTAAATAATACCACTACTGTTCTTCTATATGGATATATTTGGCATTAAATAACTCACGAAGATTAAGATGCCATTAAACAAAGAAACCAAACTATACCAAACCGTTGACCAAGATAAACTAAATTATGCAAACGAAAGAATTTGATATATGCAAAAAAAAACAAACAAACAAAAGAATAAAATATAAACTGTTTTTAATCAGAGATAATTCTATTCATTTTTTTTAGATAATGCGCGAATTAAAATAATTTTCTCTGTAAAATATTTTAAACATAGAAAATGATATTTTCGGATAAGATATCTTTGAAGAATTTTATTTCGAATAGAATGTTCTTCCAAATTGCACAAAAGGAAAATAAATTCCTGTCCTTAAAAGAAAAATAATGATGCCAATTATATTAGACAAAATGGTCTGGTGCAAAGAATTTCTTATGTAAGTAGCATCATTAAAAGGGTGTATTTATTTACAAGCAAGTATTAACTTTCCGATTCTTGAAATTCAGGCGTCAAGTGCTTTGCAACATTGGCGCAGAAAAATCGCACAGTTGCGTGTTTTGTTATCAAACATGACAGATGATTTGCTTCCTCATCTCATGTTGCACTCTCTCTCTCTCACTCTCTCTCTCTCTCTCTCACTTATTTTTCTTAGCTGTTTGCAGAGTTTGAGATCATTATTAGCTTTGCATCTTGCAGGAATATATCGTCTTAGGAAAATTTGCAACCAAATTCAGCCTTTTATTTCTCCTATTTTCTATCTATTTTTTCTCATTGTTTTTTCAACGCGTCTCTCTCTGAATGAATTGGGTTTTTCTTTTCGTTTCTCAGTGGGTGAAAGAATTCTGTATTGAAGAATAATATAGTTGGTGCTTGGCATGTCTTTGGCCAGAACCGGAAACATATGGCATTGTTAACTTAACTCAACACACAATAGTCATGAAAAAAAAAAGTTTTGTTCTATTTTGGTAGTTCCTTTTTATTTTTAAGTATGTAAGACCTGGTATTCTTCTTTTGAAAAATGTTTAAAAAAACAAAAACAAAAAAAAGCCTTATCTTCTTTTTCTACTTTTTCCTCTTCTAAAAAAACAAAAAAAAAACCTGAAACCTTCTTATTCTTTTTTTTAAAGTAACGGTAACCTTCTTCTTCTTCTTTGATAAAGAAATATAAAATATTGCATCTTCCTCTCTTTCTCTCTCTTTGGTCTCTTCTCTCTCTCTCTATATATATATATACACATATATAAACATATACATCTGTTCATGTCGATAGATAGATAAATAGATATAGACTGAGATACCGATTCATATCTATCTATCTATCTATCTATCCAACAAGATTTTTTATCAAGTTAGCTTTTTTTAGAAAAAAAACGTGAAATCCTATCTTTTTTAATCTCCTTCTCTCTCTCTCTCTCAGAGCTGTTAGTCGCTAAGTATTGGAGGATACAATTTGTTTGGATAAAAAAAAAAGATTCCTGAAATTAGTTTCGATTGATTTTGTCAGAAATTCCTACTTTTTTGTCCAAATATTTTCTTTGGCTTTTAGAGAATTTTTTTATCCACTGTTATTTTCATATCAGTTTGTTGTTCGCTGTGAACATCTTCATTTTTATCAGACTGTTTATGTGGTAGACAACTTTTAAGATTGACATGGAATCTCCTGAAGTCAATAGAAATGTTTTATCTCTGTTGGATACTCACTTCAACAACTGAACTTTCTTATAGTATTTCCTAAACCTCTGAGATTATTTACTGTCGTTATGATATCTATATAACTATATATATATATGATTTTACTTTGATTATCCAACTTGTTCTTCTTCGGCGCCAATGTTGGCTGCTCTGTTCTTTGTGTTCGGCTAAATAACTAATTCGAAAACTTCTTTTCTCGTGTGCCCACATAACTTTATTTCATATATATGTACGCGGACTACAGATGTAAAATTACATCTTATCTATTCGACTGATCTCAGTTAACTAATTTAAAGTTGAAATCTAACTTCTACTACTGCTTGATAACATGATCGAACGCCATGGAATCATAGACCATGAGCTCAGATTAACATCGGGTTCATAAACCCGAGGTTAATCATACCAATTCACATTCTCCGGCATCTTTCCAACCGCTTAACGGTTGACTCATTTAAATCACCTTCGCCTAATGACAGCTTCAGTCAATCTATTATGTAACAGTTGTTCAAACTAAGGTCCTAATATTTTGAACACGACGTTTCGACCAATGTGCTGTCAGATATTCGATAGATGCAACTGTATTTGTGTTTCATTCATAGACAATTAGCGTTTGTTGCAGAATATCATTTCTATTAATTATCTTAAGAAATAAGATAATTTACTATTTACCCAACCCCTCCGCTCGGGCAGGATATGACACAAGGTCAATTTTTAAGCGGAGTTTAACAGGTTTGAATTCAGAGTTTTCCTTCTCCTAGACTAGTTGCCTCACCAAGGCTGAAGAACCCAGTCTGTCCTACTATTTACCCATAGCTGGAGGGAGAAGAATTGGATTCATACCTTTCCCAAGGGTATTAGTGCTATGTGAAATGCAATCAGTCTCGTCCAGGATTTGAACTCGTGTCGCCGTGTCCATTTCCTACGACGATAACAACTACACCACGGGAACCTCCACCTAGAAATAAGATAATTTCATTCACTTCAAAATCACCAACGAGAACAGATCGAAATCCATCTCTACTCTGATCACTGACTCCTCGTTTAGTCGGACAGGTAACGTAAAATGGAAGTCGCTAAGGTTTGCTTTGGTTGTTTGGGTTTTATGGCATATCAACCCTTGCAGGATATTTAATGCCAAATCCACTTTTATGCGAATAATCAGATCTGTTTTCAAAAAATTCAGTTTAGCATGAGTACACAGTTTAATTGTGAAAAAACATTTTTCTATTTTAAGCTATTCAGTTTCGTCAAACAATTGTAAATCAAACAATTCAGTTTTGTATAAGTATAGCTTTTGTTTACACACAGTTGAATGTCAAAATAGTTCTATATTAAACGTCTCGAACGACAAGGATTTGATCTACATTTAGCTAAATCAGGAATTTAAAAAAAAGACAAAACTACTTGAATATTTTAACGATAATGCATGCCTGTTATATAACAGTTAAAGTACTATCGGTAATCTTTATAAATAATAATTTTACTCCGACAGTAAAACATCGCTTAAACTAGCCACAAAGCAATCAGTTTCGATGAACCAGATATCTTTTCGTGAGATGAAAATTATCTTTCTTGGTTCCGGAGAGCCTAGCCCAAATTCTGTACAGGTTTCCTTGATGAAATTAACAAGAAACCATTTCTTCTTGTGCAACTTGATGTACTGGTTAATTTGGGAGTAGACGGAGAAAGAATTATCTTGAAAACCCTTTGAAGTTGTTTCTCTAGTTTCCCTACCCCAGCTGTTAATTCTTCTCAGGACTAAAAACGTTATCACAATAGAAAGTATTTTCCTCGCTCCACCCCACTTCGTTATTCAGTCTTCAGGCTCCCGTCTTTCCATTGAGCCCTTAAACCAGACAAGGTCAAACACAAAGAAGATTACTTTGCCTTGTTGCGTGTCAAAAGAAGTTTGTTATTACCTGCATTGACTATTTTTACAGTCTCTGCTTGCCTCTCTCTGATTTCCATCGGAGGTTCGTGGGACAAGAAGAACATCTGGCCCCAATTTGAGTCGGGTTCAAAATCAGAGAAAAAGGAAGAGATAAATGTGTAACTTAACAACAGTTTCAACTTTGAAGAATTTGTTTCCAGGAATTCTACAAAAGACACCTCCTTAAAGTTACACACTTGATTGACCTTTCGCCACACAGGAAATGGAGAGAAAGACAGAGTGAACAGCACGAATGGAAAGTTTGTGGGTTTGATTGCTTTTGGAAAATTTCACTCCCAGCAGGGCTGGTGAAATAATGGGAAGAGTTTTAAGAATAATGGTTCCTGCTGGTTTTGGTCTTGGAAATTGACATAACTCTTTTAGCTGGTTTAGTTTTGAAGAGAAAGATAGTTGTCAAGATGTGCAAGAAGAAGAAGAAGAAGAAGAAGAAGAAGAAGAAGAAAGTTATAAAAAGGAAAGAAGATACAGAAGTCGATGAATTAGAGCAAAGAAGGAAATAGAAAATAAGAAGAAAAGAAGAAAGAAGGAAAAAGTATGTTTAGAAAGAAAGAAAGAAAGAAAGACGAGAGAGAGAGAGAGAGAGAGAGAGAGAGAGAGAGAGAGTGTGTGTGTGTGTGTGTGTGTGTGTGTGTGTGTGTGTGTGTGTGTGTGAAGATTAAAAAAAAAAAGAATTGGTATCAAACAAAGAGAAATAATTGAATGAGAAAAGAAGAAAAAAGTATGTTTAAAAAGAAAGAAAGAAAGACGAGAGAGAGAGAGAGAGAGAGAGAGAGAGTGTGTGTGCGTGTGTGTGTGAAGATTAAGAAAAAAGAAGAATTGGTATCAAACAAAGAGAAATAATTGAATGAGATAAAGAATAAAAACGGTTTTTATTTTTGTCTAAATGATGAGAAAACATTTTTAATATTATGACTGCTGTCAAGTTGCCGGGATGGATAGATGGATAGATAGATAGGAAGAAGAAAAAATGAAGGTAATAGTAATAAATAAGAAAGGAAAGAAATGAAGAGATAGATAGATAGATAGATAGATAGATGTGAAAAAACTGAACTAGCTGGATAGTGTGATGCAGGTTAGACTTACAAGCTATTGTTCGTAAATTTTGTTCTTCCTTGAGTTAATTATATAATTATATAATTAACGCTACTTTACACCAGATTGCTCTTCATAAATATTTTAAATATCTATTTATGGCAATCTTACTGTGGGTCAAAATAAAATCGGTAAATAAATGGCCGGGGAATTTCAAGTTGGCAATAGTAATCGAAAATACGGCATTCTCAAAATACCGAAGGTTTCTCAAAGGAATCTCCCTTTCGAAGAACACCACTCCTCCCCTCTTCTCGCCGCCGCCGCCGCCTTTTAGTCATTGGGTGCATTAAAGCACGTATCGAGATAAAAAGGCGTTTTTGTTTTATAAACGATGAGTCGAGGTAATATTGTAACTGAACGTGTCTGTATTGCAGACTGTTTTTATCCCTCCATGTCTCTGCTTGTTTAATCAAGCCGAAAAAGCGACGGTGAACGCCTGGCTGCCATCAACCTCAACGGAAGAACATATGGAACGAACACACTTTAATTGCATTATTGAAACTTTAGATTATTTGTTGTTATTATTGTTGTAGAAAATGTCTGTTTTGAAAAGGGAGAAGCAGAAAAGAGAGTAAATGCAAGGATGGCCAATATTTACCGTATTTCATAAACTGTTTGACCCTAAAGTTAAAACTCCATTTGTTACTCACGAGGAACGCCAAATTCAGCGTCGGATGTAAAAACCAAACATTAAAGTCACTAAAGAGTAATGGTAATGAAAGGATACTACACACTCCATAACTTCGACAACCGAAGTAGTCACGTGATCGGCAACAATTCACTTAGGCGCTTACTGTGCGGTTGGAGAAACCCGATCCTATCAATCAGCTGGTCATGTCAAGCCCTAACAGCTATTTGATTGTCTGTATTCCTCAAATTTCTCTTGTGATAAGCTAATACTCAAACCAATTTTATTGTAATGGTGTTAGAAGTCAGTGACTGAGGGACAATTGTGCCGAGATAGCAATATTTGAAACCATTTAACTGTGTGCAAACAAATGATTTGTCGTGCTAGAGTGAGGGTAAGTCCCCACAGTGTAGAGGATAATGTGCTGAACAGTGATATCCATATTTACCAACTCCTCCGCTAGGGCAGCATGCGACACAATGTCAATTTTTAAGCGGAGTTTAACAGGTTTGAATTCAGAGTCTTCCTTCTAGTTGCCTCATCAAGGCTGAAGAAAATAGTCTGCCCTACTATTTACCCATAACTGGAGGGAGAATAATTGGATTCATACCTTTCCCAAGGGTATTAGTGCTATGTTAAATGCAATCAACCTCGTCCAGGATTTGCAATCAACTTCGTCCTGGATTTGAACTCATGTCACTGCTGAACAGTGATATCATGGTGAGTGAGTTCAAGCTCTAATCACGCTAGAACGTTCCCTTTTAGGCTAATATCTTTGGAAAATATATAAACTCCCGTTAATAAAGTAATGTTTGGAAAATTAAATGTAACAGCTTTCTTTTTGTAAAAAGAATACAAAACTTTTTCTACTCAGTCTGATGTCTAGGTTATCGACAAAATATCTTCAGAATCCAGTCAGAGTTTTTTTCCTCACCAACTGTGTCGAAACTTTCTCGTGTCAGCTCTTTTGATGTTACATGACAGATTGGCGAGATCTATTACTTGGAAGGTAGTATAGAATGATTTAAAGCGACGCCGAAAAATTGTTGGATCATTTGATTTGATTAATAAGTGATGAACCCGAGGTATTTTGAGAACAGGACTTTGACTGGACGAAAAGATCACGAGATCGGATGATCCAAGAAGGCTAGAAATAAGATAATTTCATTCACTTCAAAATCACCAACGAGAACAGATAGAAATCCATCTCTACTCTGATCAATGACTTCTCGTTTAGTCGGATAGGTAACGTAAAATGGAAGTCGCTAAGGTTTGGTTTAGTTGTTTGGGTTTTATGGCATATCAACCCTTGCAGGATATTTAATGCCAAATCCACTTTTATACGAAAAATCGGTTCCGTTTCTAACAATTCAGTTTAGTATGAGTAAGCAAAGTTGACGACCGTAGTCGAGGGTGACCCAAAGGCTCCCTTTTCGATAGCTTACTACACCAAGGTGTAGGGGAGGGCGCTACTCTTTTCCGGGATTGCTCCACTTTACCCTTGATCCGTACCGTATAATGCTGAGTGTTAAGCAAGGTGGCATCAAACACCATTTTTTGAGTCTTTGGTATGACTCGACCTGGGATTGAACCCAGGTCTCCCGGGCCATTGGCGAACACTCTAACCGCTTGGCCAATAATTGTGAAAAACATTTCTATTTCAAGCTTTTCAGTTTCGTCAAACAGTTCTAATTCAAACAATTCAGTTTTGTTTAAGTAAATATTTTATTTACACACAGTTGAATTTCAAAATAGTTCTATATTAAACAATTCAGTTTAGCGTAAGTACAGTTTCAATGTCAAAAACAGTTCCATTTCAAACGATTCAGTTTAACATAAGTATCAGTTTAAATGAAAGTACACAGTTTAATTGTTAAAAATATTTCTTTGTCAAGCTATTCAGTTTAGTCAAACAGTTCTATTTGAAACAATTCAGTTTAGCCAAAGTACGCAGTTTAGTTCTATTTAACCCATCATCATCATCCTGTCGTGCCATCAGCACGGATATCCGGACCCTCTCTCGTCACCCCCCATCGCCCATCGCTTCCAGCAGGTTTTCCGGGCTACATCCCGTATCTACACAGAGCTGCTGTATGTAGGTTTGAGTCGGTCGCCCTGCCTTTGCTCAAACATGTGATGGGGTCCACAAGAGTACATCACTTATGAGCTTGTCCCTACTTCTTCAGCAGTGTCCCGTATGTCTGGTTCGTCTAATTTTGATAGTTTTCGTGATGGATGGTAGGTGGCCGTACAGCTGCTGCTGTGTGGGGTGTTGCCTCCAGGACTTATTCAATATTGCTTGCAGCATTCTTGTGTAGTTGCTGTCAAGCTTTTTCTCCATCCGTCTAGTTAGCGTCTATGTAGTGCATCCATATAGCAGTATCGACACGACCGCTGTTGGAAGGTCAGGTCTGACTTCCATATGACCGATAGCCTAACGATAGCTGTCCATGCCTTTGCTAGTTGCGTGTCGATGTCTGTCTCGGTTGATGAGACAATGCTTCCTTGGTAGGTGAACTGGTCAACTAGTATCAGAGGGCTACAGTTTAATATGGAGATGTTACCTGTTTGATTAAAGCACTTATATTCCGTTTTGTGTGCATTGACATGGAGGCCAATGCCTGCGGCAGCTTGTTCCAGACTATGCAGTCGGGTTTCGGCTTGAGCGGGTGCATTTGCCAGAAGCGCTATGTCATCGGCGGTAATTGTTTTTGCGGTGTATCATCTGCTTCTTTCTTTTTTTTAGCTTGAAACTGTTTTCTTTGATTTTCGTGCTTAGAATATCTATTGGTAAAATCAAAGAAAAATTTTAAAACCATACATAGGGCCCAATCAGAAGAAATAAAAGTTATATGTGCACATGAAAATGTGTTTGTGTTATTCTTCATCCCAACATAGAACTGAAAACAGGTGAGGTCATCACAATGAGCAAGAACTAAGATGGCGACACGAGACAGAGACAGAGCGACACGAGGTGACTGACAAGACAACCGAAAAACGAACTGAACTGATGAGATGGGTGCTGAGCGATCGACAACTGACGGCGTAGCAGTGAGTTAGAACATTGTAATATTAACATTGTAACGCTAACATAACCCAGAAAACAACATCGGTGCCAGGTGTTTTTCGGAGAAAGGCAATCAGGCGTGTTTTCTTGAGATTTTGCAGTTGGCACCACACTGTGTCAGGAATCTTTGTAAAGAATACCTTCATTTTCCATGGCCAAATTATCTTGAAGACTTCCCGTTGGGGTTTCCTACTTTTAAAGAGTTGGGAATGCTATCTCCGCATCTAATCTCTCTTCTTCCTTTCTGTGGACGAGAAGACAATTTTCAAAATCCTAAATTTGTGTTTGGTATGTATTTGCAAGTATTTTGAATATTTCCGATTTATCTCTTTTTATGCTTTTTAGCAAAATCTTTTGCGCAGATCATAATCGTTTAAATTCGACAATTTCGAATTAATTTTTTTTTTCGTTAAAGTCAAAAAATCATTTGTAAATATATTTTTTCTTATAATTTAATGAGTTTAATTGTTAACGTGTGGTAAATATTTATTTGATGTTGAATAACAGGAAGAAAAAAACTACTGAAAAAATTGAAAAGTACCCTTTCAGCTATTGTAGTATACCAATGACGGGACTGATTTTATCAAGACTCCGGGAAATACAAGCACACTCATGCTTTTTTTCTTGGGTATTAGTGCAAAGTAGATACAGACAGCCTCATCCGCTATTTGAACTCCGTTCGCCGATTTTGCTTTTCTTTGGGGATGACGAAATCCCATCAACCCGTCAAAGATGAGTATATGAATCTATCTATCTACGAGGATCATTAAATAAGTTTCCAGACTTTTTTCGTATGGGCACTTATTGATAGAACACACATGAAACTCTAGTCTCCTTCGAGGTATTCTACTCTGGCTGCAATGCACTTGTTGTACCGTTCCAACAACTTCTGGAAGGCCCCATGTAAGTCCTCTTGTGTGAATGTCTCAATGGCCTTTGCCACAGCCTCTTTCATCTCTTCAATTGTCTCATAACGACAGCCTCTGAGATTAGGGAATAACCAAAAGTCACAGGGAGCATGGTCTGGACTATAGGGAGGCTAACGAACTGTCTTGATGCCCATCTTGGTTAAATAGTCTGTGATAAGGATGGAGTTGTGAACTGGTGCCTTGTCCTTTGTGGAAATGCCACTGACCCGATTTGAAGAGTGCTCGCCTCTTCCGACTGAATCTCTTCCTGAACTCCCTTAAAGACTCAACATAGTAACCCTAACCCTTTAGCCAATCAACTCTGGTGTATTGACTTTCTTACTCCTCCCACACCTCTCATCATCCCTCACAGACTCCCTGCATTCCTTGAATCTCTCATGCCACTCAAAACTGATGCTCGATTCATGCAAGATGGTCGAAAAGCAGTCTGAAGCATTTCATACGTTTCTGTGACATTTTTTCCAAGTTTAAAACAGAATTTTATTGCATATCGGTCTTCTTAAGTGCCGGATTGCATTTTTGAAATTCACCAGCTGTGACAATCAGGTTTTAGTAGGGTGTATTCCAATTGCTGTTGTAGCTGTTCATTTGAATCTGAATTCATAAAAATTGATCAGTCATCTCATAAGATGTATAGTAATAACATACTGAATTGTCAAGAGTCTACGACAATTTTAAATGCCTGTACAAAAAAGTGTGGAAACTTATTGAATTCTACACGTATCTATCTATCTTGATTTGTTCATCTATCTATCTATCTATCTATCTATCTCGGGTGGTGTAATGGTTAGCAAGCTAGGCTAGCAAACTTTTACGAGTGAGTTTGAGTCTCATGGGTACCCCATTCATATGACCTTGTGCCACGTCTAAGGAAAAAAGCTTAATAAAATACTAACTACTTATCAATCTATTTATCTATCTATCCTTTTCAGGCCGTTCCTATCTATCTATCTATCTATCTATCTATCTATCTATCTATCTATCTCAGGCCGTTCCTATCTGTCTGTAAGTGTGAAAGGCTAGGCGAATCGACGAAGACACAAACAATAACATTGCAATGTTAACTAATGAATAATGGATAGACGATATTGAAAAGTTGTCTCAAAGCCGCCGTATCTTCGAGAGACGAAGATCCTGGTTTGTCACGTGACTTGATGAGCTTCAATCAGGCAATTTTCTCATTTCGCTCCCAACTTGGGTTTAACTTCAACCCTTGGCAATCGAACATGAATGTCTGCAAAATGAGTTCATACTGCAAAGTATGGGTTTAATCTGAATAAAAGTGTCGATGAAAAACAATGAAAAATCGCAATCTTTTAAAATATCAGTGGTCGGATTTTAAATTACTTTAACGGGAAATTATTATTATTATTGCTACACCTTGAGAGTTTTTCATATCAGCGTTAGCTGATAGTCTTTCACTAGAGTTTGTGTGACAGCAAGTCTCCTCAAGTCTCCTGGACTCTTTTCAGTATTCTGGCCGTTCTCAATAATATAGTAGTTTGGATGGTCTCCACTCATCCTCTTATATCCAAATCTTCCAGTCCCTTTATTAATCCTTTGGTGACTGTACTAAGAACACCTATCACAATTGGTATAGTTGACATTTTCATGTTTCACAGTTTTTTTCAATTCCCTAGCAAGGACTAGGTACTTATCCTTTTTTTTTTCATTTTCTTTTAATTTTATTCAGCCAGGACAACAAAGTCCACAATTTTTCAAATTCTCTTTTTTTCGTTGATTATTATAAGGTCTGACAAATTCACCTACCTAGGAAGTAGCGTCTCATCAACCGAAAAAGACATCGACACACGACTGATAAAGGCATGGACGGCTATCGATAGGCTCTCGATCATATGGAAATCAGACCTAACCGATAAATTGAAACGCAGTTTCTTCCAGGCAGCGGTTGTATCGATACTGCTATATGGATGCACTACATGGACGCTAACTAAACGGCTGGAGAAGAAACTAGACGGAAATTACACAATGTTGAGAGCAGTATTGAACAAGTCCTGGTGACAACACCCCACGAGACACCAACTTTACGGACACTTGCCCCCCATCACGAAAACTATACAAGTTAGACGAACAAGACACGCAGGACACTGCTGGAGAAGCAGGGACGAGCTCATAAGTGATGTACTCCAATGGACCCCCACATATGGCCGTGCAAAAGCAGGACGACCAGCTCGAACTTACGTACAGTAACTATGTGAGGACACAGGATGTAACCCTGAAGACCTGCCGGAGGCGAGGAACGATAGGGAGAAGTGGCGAGAGAGGGTCAGGGATATCCGTGCTGGCGGCACGACATGATGATGATGGTGATTATTATAAGGTCTGGTCGTCTGGCTGACATTATTACTATTACTGTTGTTGTTCCTGACGAGGAAGTGAAAGAGGGTGTGGAAGCTGCATAATTAAATGCCTCGCATTGAAGGTAAATGGAGCAAAATTCGGTATCTATTATCAAGATTGGACATAGAAAAAAAAATTAGAATGTAAATATTTTGGAAATAACGTTTATGTTTTTCCCAGTGAGAAAAGGAAGCAGTGAATTATTTTCAGTTGAATAAATAAAATTTCTGTTTGTTTACAAAAGGAAAAAAATTTGCTGGATGGTAAAAAAATATTAAAAAACAAAGTGGGATTCATACACACTTAGATAGATTGATAGGGCGTAGAAACATTCGCAAAAATTCGCATTTATTCATATAAATATAGATAGATATTAACAAATTTGAGATAGATAGATAGATAGTTAGATAGAACAGGCCCAGATAGATAACTAGATAGATAGTTAGATATGAACTGACTGGGATATGTAGACATATAAATAGATAGATAGATAGATGCAAATGAGAAATATATTAGGAAGAGAAAAGGATAAGAAATAAAAAAAAGACTTAAAAATAACGAAGCAAAACACAGCAAACATAAATATTCGTGGATGAGAAGAGAGAGGAGAGGAGAAAATGAAAAAAAGATTAGACTCAGATAAATTAATATAAAAATGACTGAAATATAATTTCTTTCACTTTTACTCCAGTTGTTTATCATAACAACTACCCAGGCCGTCACTCTATGACCGTTCGTAAACAGTGCAGGTCAGGAATAAAAGAATAAGCCATCGGCAAAACTTCAATTCGCCCTCGTTTTATTTCCGAGATGCCTTTCTGTATAGCAGCTGCTCTAATTCAGTTGCAATAAAAAAACAACTGAAATTACAATTTTAAAAAAAAGTCGAAAATTGATAATAGTTAAAAATCTAATAAGTGGGGTCCTCGTGGTGTAATGGTTCAAGCGATGGACAAAACGAGTTCGAACTCCAGTTGCGCTATAACGTTCACTTTCGATCAAATACCTTTGGGAAAGCTATGGGTTAAATAGTACCACTGCTGTCCTTTTAGAAGGATGGATTTGGCATTAAATAACCCAAGAACGTTGATGTACCATTAAATAATAAACAACCAAACAAACAACCGATCTGATAAAAACAGATATGAAGAGACAAGAGCATATTCTCTGTATCTGATCCGTGCTATTGATCATAGAATGAGGTTCTCAGCGGAAGACAACGCTTCATTGAATAAAATTCAAAATACAACTACTGTTACTACTTCAGCGGTGCATGTAAAAACAAAACACTAACATTCATGATGATAGCAGTGATCTATTGTGGAAATAAGAAATGAATTAACATTGATATGATCTTCAAAATTTAATACGGTAAATTCTGGAATATAAGTCAACCTCAAGATTTTTAGCTCTAAATTCTGACTTAGACTCCTACATGCTGTAATGGTCAATCAACAAACATGCAATTGGAAACTGGTAGAAAACATCCAAATCTTACACATTCATATGAATTCACAATCTATTGCACTATCATGAAATTGCACAGATAAACAACATACTGTAGTTGTCTGACAGGCCGCTTGGGTGCTATTATGTTCCAGTCAATGCATCGACTATTGGAAAAGGCATGCGATACAGCGTTAATATGATAATTTGCATTTCAGTTTTATTATTTTATATCAATCTCTGTGAATTTATTTAATATATTCACCTAAGAAGAATAGGAAAAGTTTGTAACAATCTGCTGCAGTTACGAAAGTAGTGTATATCTAGATTGTTAGGAATGCTGTTATACTGGTGGATCACTCTATGGTTAAGGTTTGGATTTTAGCCCAGACGAATAAGTCGACCCTAGTTTTGTTGAGATTTTTTCAGGCTTAAAAGGTCGACATGTATGCCACAATTTCCAGTAGGTGAAACAGTGGAACAACTCGACGTAAAAGTGGGTTCGAATGTGGGTCCCACCAAAAGGATATATTTTACTTCTAATCTTACAATAATAATAGCTATAGAATGAGGGTCAGCAGTTGACATGAAAAGCAACGAAAACTAAGAGGAAGCTATATATGCATATACTATTTGCTAAAGATTCATCGATTAAAAATTCAGGATAAGATTACAGTAGATCTAAATAGATTACTCTTCTTCTTTTCTAATGATTAAATATTTTTAGTCCCAGCGTTGTAATATCGATATATTATGAAGACGTCCAGTACAAAAAAGGTCACACACACACACACACACACACAATATATATATATATATATATATATATATATATCACACCTTTGATCTGCTACAAACCCCACGAAGAGAGATTGTGAAAACCAACATGGTTGTTATATATATATATATATATATATATATATAATGCTCATTAAATAAGTTTACAGACTTTTTTCGTATGGACACTTTTATTGATAGTACACACATAAAACTCTAGTCCCCTTCGAAGTAATCTCCGGCTGCAATGCACTTTTTATACCGTTCCAACAACTTCTGGAAGGCCCCAGGGAAGTCCTCTTGTGTGAGCGTGTCAATGACCTTCGTCACAGCCTCTTTCATCACCTCAATTGTCTCATAACGACAGCTTCTAAGTTTTTCCTTGAGCTTAGGGAATAACCAAAAGTTACAGGGAGCAAGGTCTGGACTATCGGGAGGCTGAGGAACTGTCTTGATGCCCATCTTGGTCAAATCAAATAGTCTATGACAAGGATGGAGTTGTGGACTGGTGCATTGTCCTGGTGGAAATGCCACTGACCCGATTTGAAGAGTGTTCGCCTCTTCCGACTGAATCTCTTCCTGAACTCCCTTAAAACCTCAACATAGTATTCCTTGTTGACTGTCTCTCCAGTGGGAACCCAGAGCATGTAGATCATGCCAGTGCAGTCAAAAAAAGGGATCTTCAAAAGTTTGTGGATGGATTTGCTCTGTCTGGCCTTCTTGGGTCTGTGAGAGTCAGCATGCTTCTTCTGGGAACTTTGTCTCTTGGTCTCTAGGTCATAGCAGTAGATCCAGCTTTCATCGCAAGTCATCAGAGAACTGCGGGATCTGAATTGATCAGCTCGACCATCTCCCTGCTGTCATTACAACGACTTTCTTTCTGATCTTCTCTGAGCACCCTTGGGACAAACTTCACGCAAATCTTCTGCATCTTCAGTTCCTCGCGAATAATTGTGTGTAGAGTTCCCACAGTGACATCAAACTGTTCCCTTATTGTCACTTTAGACACACGAGGGTCCTTATCCATGAAATTCTTTATTTGGCCAATCAGCTCTGGTGTTCTGACTTCCATACTCCTCCTACACCTCTCATCATCCCTCACAGACTCCCTGCCTTCCTTTAATCTCTTATGCCACTCAAAAATTGATGTTCGATTCATACAAGGTGGTCGAAAAGCAGTCTGAAGCATTACATACGTTTCTGTGGCATTTTTCCTAGTTTAAAACAGAATTTTATTGCATATCATTCTTCTAAAGTGTCCTCATGTCCAGATTGCATTTTTGAAATCCTCCAGCTGTGACAATCAGGTTTTAGTAGGGTGTATTCCAATTGCTGCTGTAGGTGTTCATTTGAAGCTGAAATCATAAAAATGATCAGTCATCTCATAAGATGTATAGCAATAACATAGTGAATTTTCCAGAGTCTACGACAATTTTAAATGCCTGTACAAAAAAGTCTGGAAACTTATTGAATTCTACACGTATATCGAATAGATCCGTAAATAATTTCAAATTTAGTATTAAGCTTTTTATTATAAGACATGATAAAAACCTAAATACCGAATCTGAAATCATTTACGCATCTATTCATTTTAAAATATTTCCTTTTCTCTCTCGGACTAACAACAAACTTTATATATATATATATATATATATATATATATATATATATATATATATATATATATATATATATATCACCAGACATCTTTTGTTTGCTTTTGAAGCTGTTTTATGAGATGTTTCCTTATAAGATCTAACAGTTTTGGATGAAATGTTAAAAGAAGCCAGAACAGCTCAAATGTCTTTTTTTCTGCATTTCGTTTCGGTTGGTCTTTGCTATAAAATCCGAACTCATCCCAACTTTTGCATTTGACCCAAAAAACGTTTCATTTACGAACAAATACAATAAAATCAACCATCAAAGAAGAAAGCAAATCAGATCAACAAATATCATGCATACATAAACAGAGAGAGAGAGAGAGAGAGGGGGGGAGAGAGAAAAGATAAAGAGAGAGAGAGAGAATGAGAGAGAGAGTATTGAGGGAGAGGATTTATATTTTGCGAACATCGGAGGTTTTATAAGTATTCAGTGGTTCAAGTCAGTGAACCAATCTTCATGAAAAGAAGTTTTTTTTTAGATTTTTTTTTTTCAATCAGATGTCGATATTTTTTATTTTATTTTGAATGTGAACAGTGACTTTCAATACCGGCGCGAAGTCAGATAGATTGAAACAGAAGGATATAGATAAATAGAAATTTTTTTAGACACAGATAGAGACAGATATCAGATAGAGAAATAGATAGATAGAGACAGACGGACAGACCATCAAATAGATATGAATACATTGAGATAGACATTGACTAATTCTCTTAGTTATATCTGAAACACTGATAGATTAATCGACATTTCTCTTTATTTTCAAATGTCTAAATGATAACAATGCAAGCTTGCCACGTATTATTACTATTTTAAATGAAAAAGTTTCACTGTCATAGTACGACTCAGCTTAGTTACTAACTAAACATGCAAAAATTTAATGAGTTTCGAAAATTCACTAATGCCAATGTAAAATATTTTGTGTTTATGTGATAAATTTTTTAAATTAAAGAAATTTCCCAAGCAGTTTTGAAAGATTTAGCAAAAGTAATTTCAGTTAAAGGAATGCGCCACAAACAGGCGGGGTCTTGTAGAGTTTAACAACAAACTGTTTTTGTCAGAACTCAAGAGAAATAATACTGATATTCATATTTACCAACCCCTCCGCTCGGGCAGGATATGACACAAGGTCAATTTTTAAGCAGAGTTTAACAGGTTTGAATTCAGAGTTTTCTTTCTCCTAGACTAGTTGCCTCACCAAGACTGAAGAATCAGTCTGCCCTACTATTTACCCATAGCTGGAGGGAGAATTGCTGGATTCATACCTTTCCCAATGGTATTAGTGCTATGTGAAATGCAATCAGTCTCGTCCAGGATTTGAACTCGTGTCGCCGTGTCCATTTCCTACAACGATTACCATTAACAGTATTGATATTAGATGATGAATTATCTCCCAATTTGAATTCAAGTCACTCAACAGTTCATCTGTAACAATTTGGAAAACATGTCTAAACTTGGGAAATGAATTCTCCATGATTTGACAGAAGCCAATATGAATATTTTACAAGAATATAAATCAATGCAGAGAGTGAAAGCAAACAGGCTAAAGTACAAGTTTAAATGGACCTTCTTCCAAGAAAACTTTTGATAAATGTCGGGTTGAACTGCATTGATGTTGTTCACTTTCAGTCATTACCAGTAAATGTAACGATTACAATTGGTATCTGTTATCAGTAGCTTGAAAATTTAAATTCTACTTTGAAGGAAAAGAGGTTCACGTTTGATCAATCAGAAAAGTGATTGTTCTAAATCAGCTTTTCAAAAATGTGTACCATAGCCAGATACGGATATGTGTGAAACGTACATAGAATGTTCATAACATATATACATAGTACATAGGAATCCCGAAACACGAAAAACACTTAACGACTTCTTAGTTCAGGTACGAAACCTTTTATTACCTTTGAGTTTAAAGGTTTCGACATAAGGAAGAGAGATGCACAATCTTTCTATGATGACTTTTCCATCTGCACCCAACCAACACGTGTGGCACCTGCCACAAGGCCAATGGCCTGGCTACGGCGAGCAAGCGAAAGCCAACTGTCTTCTCCCGAGGCAGGACTCAACTCAACTAACTGACTTTTTCAAAATCCCCCCAAATCCTCTGCGCGCACGCTTCCGGTGCGTGACGTCATTCACATCCCCTGGTCCTGGGATTTTTATTTTGACAACTCTGAATGACACGTCCGCTCCGCGCGTGCGTGTGAACACCTGCGCTCAAGTTTACACCTAACTAACCCATGCACTGAGCCGAAAGGTTCTCAGCCTAACTAAACCCAAAGGCAAGATATATAAAACGAAATCCCTCGGCCATTATATTACAAATGCTCCATATAGTAAAGATTTTATCTGAAAAGATTGAAGATTTTGTCTTGAAAAATTCAATACCCTCCTGATTCTCCAGATCTTGCTCTACCTGATTACTATCTATGCTGTAGTTTACAGAACCATCTTGATAAACTAGTTCTAAAAACATATGGAATAGTGAAAGTACTCTACTTTCTTTTCCTCCATACCAAAAGACTTAAAAAAAAAACAATATTGTGAAGGAAGTTATTGATAATGATAGAACCCATAAATTCTAATCAAACATTACTTTTCGGATGAGTTGATAGATATAAGCACAATAACACTTATACTGCTACCACCAGCAATAACAAGGTCAAAAATAACAACGTATATAAGAAAGAAGACAATTTGAAATACTAGATTGACGAGTTCATCAGAACGCAAATTAATTTATTGCCAAAATATCAAGAAAAGCAATATGACATATTTCGTCAGAGATATATTGTCAAATAAATGCAAATAAAATGTCAATATTTAAAAAAAAAATCTTTATCCAATATTCGAATATTACATCTTAAATAACTTGATGAATAGGTAAAACATATATTGAGACAGATAGATGTGAATAGGTTAAGATAGATAGATAGATAGATAGATAGATAGATAGATAGAGAGATACGATCAAACAGAAAGATATAGGCTTTCTTTGTGCAAAATCAAAATCAGACAGACAGAGAGGAAGAGAGAGAGAGAGAGAGAGAGAGAAGAACACACTGAGAAAGACAGATGTTTTCCTTGTACCAAATCAGAATGAACGAGAGAGAGGGAAAGACAGACAGAGAGACAGACACAGAGAGAGGAACAGACTGAGAAAGATAAACGTTTTCCTTGTACAAAATCAGAATGAACGAGAGCGAGAGAGACAGAGACAGAGAGAGGGAGAGAGAGAGGGGGGGAGAGAGAGGAACAAACTGAGAAGGATAAATGTTTTTCTTGTACAAAATCAGAATGAACACGAGAGAGAGACAGAGAGAGACAGAGAGAGAGAGGAGCTGACTGAGAAAGACGTTTTCCTTGTACAAAATCAGAATGAACACAAGAGAGAGAGAGAGAGAGAGAGAGAGAGAAGGAAAACCAACAAAAGTCGTTCATAAGTTGCTCTTAAACAACATGATATTTTCACTTTCATTTATGTTCCCATCCTACGTCATATTCTCCGGTAAATCTTTACGTTGTACATATAAACGTTCATATCGTCTATATATTTTTGTATATCTTAGAGTCCCAACATGTGCGGATAATTTTTCAGCTTTGAAGACGTACACCTGCTCCTTTCATTCCAACTGTTTCATTAACTCCGACTAAATTCAGGTGTTTGTTTTCTTCATGTAAAACACAAGAGAAGAATAAACATCATTACTTACCTGCCTTGACCACCCGCGCACCTGGTGCTCGCTATATGCCAAGTGTGTGTGTGTTCTAAGGTTTTGCTGTTTCGGACAAGAGGGAATCTTTAGTGACTAGTCAACGGGGTAACTTGTTTATCATTACGCTTATATATATTGAATGCTTTGTTTCTTATATTAGGGATTTGAGTCAATCGAGTTATTTGATAACATCGCAGTTTTAAGTGGATTATTTTACTGCTGAAATTAAAATGAAAATTTTATAAATATGTTTTTTTCTGTTTAATTCGATTAAAGCTTATATGAAGGTGCTTGTGGTTCATTTAAAGAATCTAATAGCTTTACAAGTGTTTCACGGTGAAACAAACACCCATTGTATTGTACCTTACTTGAAAAGAATTAATTTTTTTTCAAGTGATAAGAGGAAATAAATAAGATTTATAACATTGATCACTGTCTTGTAGAGTCCATTGTTATGAATTGGAACTTCATTTAGCATTTAAAGATTTCTTATATATATATATAGTCCGATGATCTCATTGGCAAGAAACTGACTGTTATTTTCCGTTGACATTGTATGTACACTATCAGAACATATATATATATATATATATTACATAAAGTTAATATCCAAAGACGATGTGTTTGGAATTATTCAGGTATAGAATATATGAGAAGTTTCCCATAATTCTACAGAAATACTCGATTTATGGCTATTGATACATAAATATATCAGAACATATATAAAAAAAATCTCATTGAGAGCAAATTTATCTGTAATGTCAATGAAGGAAAACTCAATGGACAGTTACAAAGTTATGATAAGTTTATAGTGACAAAGTAACTGTCCGTTGAGTTTTCTTTCATTGACATTACATAAGGTAAAGTTGGTGACTATAGACAAGAAAAAAATTCTTTTTCCAAAATCAGCCATGACCCCTCTTGGCGTCTTGCTGTATATAATCATTACCTTTTCTTTATTCTTGTTCTCTTGGCTTTCTCTCTCACACACACACACACACACATGTAAAAGCCAAGACAAAACGAATAAAGAAAAGGTTGTGATCATATACAGCAAGACATCAAGAGGGGTCATGGCTGGTTTTGGAAAAAGAATATTTTTCTTAGTATCAGTTGGATAACTTTGAAAAAAAAACGACAAGTTGCGAAGACATGTTACCGAATAATAACGCGTTGCAAGGCACTGGTGTGGATTTGACAACGGAACGTATATTAAGAAAAAAATAAAGATTGGTGCCAACATTCACGTTCATATCATTTTTCTTTGTCCTTTTGTGCAGTTGAATCTGATCCTTCATTCTATGTCTGAAATAGGGAGAGAAGCTATAAACCATACAATAAATTCTTCTGTCTCCTCTCCCTCTTTATTTTATCTTCGTCTCCTTACTACATGGATAAATATCAATAATCAACACGTCAACAGCCAGATATGATTGATTTGGTTAGGTTTCTTTCTGTAATGTCATATTAACCTTAAAACTTCCTTTTGCGAGCAGGCAAATCAAATGCTCAAATTTCCTCGTTTTCTTGAACATTCCAGGTGGATTCATTACTGAACAGCTGATCGAGGTTTCGTTTGATTTCTTTCTTTTATGGCCTTTTAAACTTTGTAGGTTATTAATTCCCAAAGCCATACTTTTAGAAGAACAGAAATGTTACTAATTAACTTATAATTGGGGAGGATAAGGGGGTTCCTACATTCCTTGAGGATATTGGAAAGTGAACGTATTACGGCAACTGGAGTTCGAACTCGCTTACCACTATGTTGCAGTCCAGCACATTAGCAATTATGTCATCAGGATTTACTCCTCCCAATGGCGTTGTTGTATTTCTCACATGAGAATAAAAAAAATTGGCAAAGATTTCGCTGATTAAGTTTCTTTTAGTGCTCTAATAAATATATATTTTAATATACATTCAATACATTCATTCTTTTTATTTATACGAAAAGAGTGTTAGTTATTACAGTTCACTTAAAATATTTGTTAACAAAAAGATAATTTTCCAAGATACTAGAAGTTTTATATTTCTAATGGAACATTATGCAAACAAAATGGATATTATTAGATATTATCTATTACCAAACTCAATAGCACAGAAATTCTGTAACCAAAAATTAAATTGCATCATCATCATCATATCGCGCTGGTAGCACGGATATCCCTGACCCTCTCTCGCCACTCCTCCCTATCGTTCATCGCCCTAGGCAGGTCTTCAGGACAACATACCGTATCCTCACATAGCTGCTGAATGTACGTTCGAGCTGGTCGTCCTGCTTTTGCGCGGCCATGTGTGGGGATCCATAAGAGTACATCTCTTATGAGTTCATCTCTGCTTCTCCAGCAGTGTCCTGCATGTCTGGTTTGTCTAACTTGGATAGTTTTCGTGATAGGGGGTAGGTGGCCGTACAGTTGGTGTCTTGTGGGGTGTTGCTGCGAGGACTTGTTCAAGATTGCACGCAGCATTCTTGTGTAATTGCCATCTAGCTTCTTCTCCAGTCGTTTTGTTAGCGTCCATGTAGTGCATCCATATAGCAGTATCGATGTGACCGCTGCCTGGAAGAAACTGCGTTTCATTTTATCGGTTAGGTCTGATTTCCATATAATCGATAGCCTATCCATAGCTGTCCATGCTTTCGTTAACCTCGTTTCGATGTCCTTTTCGGTTGATTCGACGCTGCTTCCTAGGTACGTGAATTTGTCTACTAAAGGGGTACTAATTTTTGCGGACATTAGCATAATGGTTAGAGTGTTCACCAATTGCTCGAGAGGTCTGGATTCAATCCCAGGACGAGTCATACTAAAGACTCAAAAAATGGTACTTGATGCCTCTTTGCTAAACACTCAGAATTATAGGATACGGATCAAAGGTAAATTGGGTCAGTCCTGGGAAAGGAGTAGCGCCCTCCCCTACACTTTGGTGTAGTAGCTATTGAAAAGGGAGCCTTCAGGTCGCCAACTTTACTTTTTTTTTACTTTATATATTCCTATTTTCAGTTACACACACTTAGTCGTTAAAGATTAATACTTCAAAATTTTACATCTGATAATATAAGGTTCTACAAAAAGTGACTACTAATGATATTGATTTATACAAACATAACATAAAAGATTACAGTGTACTTTGTTAAAATAAGGAACAAGGTAATATGGCTGCATTTGATCTTCTACGATTGGCCTTCGCAGCTGAAGCTTTAGAGTAGTTGTTGTACAAAATTTGAATCTTTGATCATTTTTTCATCATTTAAATTTGGTAAAAAGATTTTTGCGTTGTATAAGTGTAGAACTGTTATTCCATCAAAATACAAATAAACGTAAACCAAATTAATATGAACTTAAAGCCAAAAGAAACCCGTTATACTTTCATGTGTAGACGTTTAAATTTGTAATTGTTTACAACTACATTCATAAAAACTGTCGACAAGACCACTGAAACTCGTTTTCCTCCTTTAATCACAGATCTGGAGAGGCGTATCCCTCCGGTTGTAAAAGTTAGAAGAAAAAAAGGGAGATCCAGCTTTTGTGTGCACTAGTTATTAGTAACGCTTGATTGTAATGGTAAGCAACTCGACAATTCAAACATCTATCCCCAGCAGCGAAAAAAAAAAAAAAAAAAAAGTGGGGGGTTGTCTTTCATACAAACTTGACCATGTCTGCGTCTAGATTCAGGTGCTGATGCATGGCTTCTTGCTAGAATCACGAATACCACTGAACTAATGTAATCACACTCGCGAGGACACTAGAATGAGTTAATCATTGTATAACAATGATAATTCATCATCAATCAATCAATATGATTAATTCGTTGATTTTAACGGCATGTCAACCCGTCTAAGGATATTTTATGCCTAGAAGTTATTAAATTGCGTTCATTCTATGTTCATATTTACATTTAGGGGAGTTTGATTTGGTTTGGTTTGGTTTTATGGCACATGAACCATTGTAGGTTATTTAATGCCGGGTCCATTTTTATACATATAAACAGTCCTATTTCAAACAATTCAGTTTAGCATAGGAAGACAGTTTAAATGTCAAAACAGTCTTATTTCAAGCAATTCAGTTTTGCATAAGTACCCAGTTTTAGTTCTATTTGACCCATAGATAGAACTCTATCAGGTGCTACCACTCCTAGTCAGAGTGGATCTAGGAGCGATGGCAATGAAAGGGTACTCTGCATTCCCCAAAGCTCCAGCATTACTGGAACCTT
Organism: Sepioteuthis lessoniana; assembly: GCA_963585895.1. Lineage (NCBI taxonomy): Eukaryota > Metazoa > Mollusca > Cephalopoda > Myopsida > Loliginidae > Sepioteuthis > Sepioteuthis lessoniana. Next base: position 39,893,384 of record OY757925.1, read on the forward strand.
ACCATCAGATTGTTTAGAGTCATAATAAGACACTCATTTTCTTACCTCTCAGCAGAGAAGCAGACTGAGCCACATTTTTTGTGAGGTTGTTTTAGAAAGTTGTACACGCTGTCATATGACAAAGTATTCCTATCTAATACAAACAATTTGTACAGAGTTATATAGTCTCAATTAACTTATAATAATTATCTTTAGTCAAGCTATGGGTTTATAGTACCATAGTTTTTTTTTACAAGAATAACTTTGGCATTGAATTATTGACGGAGGTTGATATGCCATTAAACGAAGAAATTAAACTAAGTATCCTTTGTAAAAAATTATAGTTTCAAGTAAATATTTTTAATGCAAATAATTTTACAGTGATATTGTGTCAAGCATTCCTATCTCTGAGCCATTAGCCTAATGAGTAGAGTATTCACCAATGCTGTAAAAGACCGGGGTTCAATCCCAGGTTAAGTCATACCAAAGACTCACAAAAAATGGTACTTGATTCTTCTTTGCTCAGCATTATAAGTTACGGATCAAGGGCAAAGAGGAGCAATCCATGGAAAGGAGTAGCACCCGTCCCTACACTTCGGTGTAGTAGCTATTGAAAAGGGAGCCTTCCTCAAAGATCGCCAACTTTACTTTTATTCCTATCTAATATTATTAATTTTCAAACTGATCTATTTGACCCTAACAGGTACTACCATTTCGGGTCCGTTCGGACTTGGGAGTACTGGCAATGAAGAGGTGTTTCACTCTTCCCAGATCTAAAAAATGGAGCCTCACCATCACATGCAGTTTAGTTTGACACCCAGTACATATCTTTTTTAGGGGTCTTAATCCTCTGCAGGGGATACAGTCAGCGTATTCTAAGCCTCTCTGAAAGAGTATTTATAGTCAAGTATTAATTAAACACAAAGATTCTTTTTAGAGTTATTTTAAAACTTTATGAACGTAATGCCTATATCATTGGGGGTTTTTTTTGTTTGTTTTTTAATTTTATATCTGTGGATTTTGACTCATTCTGGTCACACAGCAATAGAGATTTCCCTCTCATTCCAGTGGTAAAAAGATGAATCAAAAAGTTATTTTTAAACTTTATGTACGTAAAGCCTATATTATTGTTTTGTTTTGTTTTGTTTTGTTTGCTGTTTTTTTTTTTTACTTTTATTTCTGTAGATTTCGCCTCATTCTGGTCACACTGCAATACAAATTTCCCTTTCATTCCCGTGGTAAAAAGATGAATCAAAAAGTTATTTTTAAACTATATAATTTTATTTCTATTTTATTCCTGTAGATTTTGCCACATTCTGGTCACACAGCAATACAAATTTCCTTCTCATTTCAGTGGTAAAAAGATAAATCAAAAAGTTAAGCCTACGTAAAAGTGGAAGGAGAAACTGTCATTAATCATAAATAGGGTAGCAAGATAGCCCCAAGTTCACCTAATTCTTCCGGCAACGTTACAAACGATGAAAATAAAACTCACAGAATTTTCCCGCATTTCCTTAATCCTCATTCACGAATTCACAGTAAAGATAAATGTCATTTTCCAAATAAACACTGTTGTTTCCTGAAGTCTTAACAGCTTAGGAATCTTTTATCTTGAAATAAGAAAAAAAAACGCAGAATAAATCACAAGTCTGAAGTGCATTTTCAAAACCGTCATCGTAGATAACAAAAACAATTTAAAATATCGGCCTTGAAAAAAGCAGAGTAGAATGTTTAAAAAAATTTTTTTGCAAATATTTGTAAGAATTAGTATTATGGTTTATAACCCATAATACCGAATCTTCGGGTGTCCTCGCGGAGTAACGGTTAAAGCGATGGACTGCAGAATCGTAACAAGCGAGTTCGAACTCCACTCGCGCTATTATGTTCACTTTGGGGTAAATACTTTTGGGAAAGGTATGAACCCACTTATCCTCCCGGCTATGGGTTAAATAGAACCACAACTGTTCTTCTAGGAGAATAGCTTTGGCATTAAATAACCTACAAAAGTTGATATGCTATTAAACAAATAAACCAACCAACCAATTCTTACTACAATTTGGAAATGGCAGGAAGCTACCAACCTGTACAAATCCTTTTTCTTTCTATGATATTGGACCAAGTACACATTTTCATAGTAACTCAATGCCAACATTTTCAGGCATTCATTCTTGGAGTGGAATTTATCTTTATTATTCGTCATAATTCTCGTGTTTCAATATCATCTTTACCTTTGTTTGCTCTGACCCTGGATGTCTCTCAGAATAAATTCCACTTGTAGACAATTATCACCTGAATCTGCATAACTAGCAAATAGCAACCAAATATAAAAGCAACATCCATAAGAATAAACGGAATTAGATTTAGTGGTAGAGCAACAAATTAAGTTTCTTTCTCCTGACAAGCTGTCTTAAAGGAGAACTGGGTGAATTATACAATCGAGACTTCATATAATTTGAATATAAAAGCCACTGGAGATAAAAGTCACTTTGTTTCAATTTTTCATGATAAAAAGACAAATATTTCTTCTTCTTCTTATTATTATTATTATTAGTAGTAGTAGTAGTTGTTGTTGGATTCCTTGAGAGTATTTCACATCAACATTAGCTGATGGTCTTTCACTGGAGTTTAAGTGACAGCAAGTCTTCTTCAGTCTCCAGGACACTTTTCAGTATTCTGGACGATCTCAATAATGCAGTAGTGTGGATGGTACCTATTATTATTATTATTATTATTATTATTATTATTATTATTATTATTATTATTATTATTATTATTATTTTACTCTTTCGAGAGTTTTTCACGTCAGCGTTAGCCGATAGTTTCTCTCTGGAGTTTGAATAACTTCAAGACCTTTTTCAGGATTTTGGCCGATCTTAATAAAGCTGTAGTTTGGATGGTTTCCACTCGTCCTCTTATTTCGAAGACCTCCAGTCCCTGTATCAATCTTTTGGTGACTGTACCAAGAGCACCTATTACAACTGGTATAACCGTTATTTCATGTTCCACAGTTTTTTCAATTCCCAAGCAAGGTCCAGGTACTCATCGTTCTTTTCGCTTTCTTTCAATTTTACACTATGATCAGCTGGGACAGCAAAGTTCACAATTCAGCAAATTGTCTTCTTTTTTTTTGTTGACTATTATTTGGTTTGGTCATCTGGCCGAGCTTAAGTTATCCGTTTGTATTTCAAAATCCCAGAGAAGTTTGTGAAACTCATTTTCTAGGACGGATTCTAGGTTGTGCATATACCATTTGTTCATGTGGTCAAATTTAAATTTCTTGCACAATTCCCAGTGGATCACCTTGCCTACCCAGTCGTGTCTACTCTTATACTCTTTCTGTACTTATTATTATTATTATTATTATTATTATTATTATTATTATATCTTAATTTCAGTGGCTATTATTTACTGCTACCCATGAAAAACGAGGGAAATAAAAGCAATAAAAGAAGAAAATAGATGTCTACTGTGAATATCTTTTGTATAACTCAAGTTGAACATTCTAAACTCTGAGCTGTGTCTGCATATTTCCATATGTTATATTTGGATCGTGGGTCGATAGATACCTGAGGACATTTATTATATTCGTTAGGCGAGAGTGAATGTTGAAGGCTTTTTTTCTGTAATGGCCAAATACCTGACATAACCCAGAAGCTCTCACCCCAAAATTATTACTATCATTTTTAGTTTACGAGGATTCTTTAGTACAAAACAGCGAAGAAAAGAATGGACTAAAAGAGATAAATATAGAAGAAGAAGAAGAAGAAGAAGAAGAAGAAGAAGAAGAAGAAGAAGAAGAAGAAGAAGAAGAAACAAGGGTTGTGGAAGAAAGGAAAGAAGTTCATAAAGAGGGTAAAGAAAAAAAACAATGAAAAAAGAAAAGGAAACTGGAAGAAATAAAATGAAACTGATAAGAAGAATAGGAAGAAATTTATGAAGAGGGCAAAAAACAAAAGTAACAAAGAAAGAAAGAAAGAAAGAAAGAAAGAGGTTGGTGGGGAGAAGACAAAGAGAAGGTTAATAAGGAGAGTAAAGAAAAAATCTTAAAAAAGAAGAAGAAGAAGAAGAAGAAGAAGAAGAGGAAGAAGAAGAAGAAGAAGAAGAAGAAGAAGAAGAAGAAGAAGAAGAAGAAGAAGAAGAAGAAGAAGAAGAAGAAGAAGAAGAAGGCCAACGCCAACAACAACAGCAAAAAAGAATAGGAAGAGGAATAGACGATGTTCATGTTTTTGTTTACAAGCGCAGAATGATCAGTTTGGGTTTGTGACGAGAATGCTTCTGATCTCTGCGTCAGTTTTTTTGACAACAGCCACTGAAGAGATAAAGTTATCTTTGGCCAAGTCTGCGTGAAGATCTGAAGTTTTTCCTGTGTATTCTTGAAACTTAATGCAGCAAAATTTTGCTTTTCTCATGAGAATAGATTCTTTTCTCATGAGAACTGATTCAATCAATCATTCATAACTAATGAATCGCATAACAGAGGTCACTTTTATTTATTTATTTGATCCGGGATGAAAAAGATAAACTTTACTCAAAATTCAGCATTCTTTAATTTCTGAACTGAACCGAAAATATAATTTCTAAAACAATCTTTGAAATTATCCACGTTTTATTATTTGGTCTATTAGTTGTACTACTGCTACTTCCAATACAGCAATAACAACTACTACTACAATTATTATTATTATTATCGATAATAATAATAATAATAATGTACGATCGTATGAAAGGTAAAAAGACTCGAGGAATTGGAAATCGGAGGAAGAATCGAGACTATCAAGATTATAGATCAACTAAATACTGAGAATAGTCCCGGAGACATGAGAATATTTTCTGTCACGCAGACTCCAGTAAAAAACCACCAGTCACACCTGACGTGAAATACTCGTAAGGAGTAGAAAATAATAATAATAATAATAATAATAATAATAATAATAATAATAATGAGAACTAGGAAACTACTCGAGACAAAACTCAATAGCAGAAATCTTATCAAAGGAATAAATACCTGGGCTGTTCCACTCGTTAGATATTCTGGACCCTTTCTCAAGTGGACCAGAGACGAACTTAAACAAATGGACCAAAGAACAAGAAAACTAATGACAATGCATAAGGCTTTACATCCCTGAGACGACGTTGACAGACTACATGTTTCAAGAAAAGAGGGAAGAGGACTTGCCAGCATTGAAGACAGCGTTGACGCATCGATACAACGACTCAAAGATTTTATACAAAAACACGAAGGAGGACTCATTACAGCCACCAGAAACGATACTGAGAACACGATGAACAACTGAATGACAATAACTAGGAAACAAAATGGGGAAGGAAAACAACTCTATGGGCGGTTTAAACGACTAATAAACATTATCTCACACGACAAAACATGGATATGGCTAAGAAAAGGAAACTTTTAGAGAGAAACAGAATCTCTCCTAATAGCAGCACTAGACAGCGCCATAAGAACCAATCATATCAAAGTGAGAATAGATAAGACTCAACAAAATAGCAAATGCAGGCTATGCGGTGACAGAGATGAAACCATCAATCATATAATAAGCGAATGCAGCAAATTAGCACAGAGGGAGTATAAGGCGAGACACGACTGGGTCGGCAAGGTGATTCACTGGGAAATGGGCAAGAAATTTAAATTTGACCATACTAACAAATGGTATATGCACAACCCAGCACCTGTCCTACAAAAAGCCACGCAAAAACTCCTATGGGACTTTAACATACGGATCACCTAATCCCGGCCAGAAGACCAGGCTTAATAATAATCAACAAAAAAGAGAACTTGCAAAATTGTCGACTTTGCTGTCCCGGCTGACTACAGAATAAAACTGAAAGAATGGGCAAAGAAGGATAAGTACCTCGACCTTGCTAGGGAATTGAAAAAACTGTGGAACATGCAGGTGACAATTATACCAATTGTAATTGGTGCGTTTGGAACAGTAACGAAAGGATTACTAAGGGGACTGGAGAACTTGGAAATTGGCGGACGAGTGGAGACCATCCAAATGACAACATAATTGAAAACAGCCAGAATACTGAGGAGAGTCCTGGAGACTTGAGGAGACTTGCTGTCTCTCAAACTCCAGTAAAAAAACATCAGCTAACGTTGATGTGAAAATCTCTAAAGGAGTAAACAATAATTACAATAATAATAATAATCAACAAAAATAGAGAACTTGCAAAATCGTAGACTTTGCTGTCTCGGCTGACCACAGAATAAAACTGAAAGAAAGTGAAAAGAAGGATAAGTACCACGACATTGCTAGGGAACTGAAAAAACTATCGAACAAGAAGGTGACAATCGTGTTTGATGCTTTCGATACCGTAACTAAAAGATTATTAAAGGGACTGGAGAACTTGGAGGTTTGAGGATGAGTGGAGACCATCCAAATGACAGCATTATTGAGATCGGCCAGAATACTGAGAAAAGTCCAGGAGACTTGAGGAGACTTGCTGTCACTCAAACTCCAGTGAAAAAACTTCAGCTAAAACTGATGTGAAAAACACGCGGCTAACGAAGACATGGACAGCTATCAATAGGCTATCGATCATATGGAAATCAGACCTAACAGATAAAATGAAACGCAGTTTCTTCCTGGCAGCAGTCGTATCGATACTGCTGTATAGATGCACTACATGGACGCTAACAAAACAGCTGGAGAAAAAGCTAGACGGCAATTACATAAGAATGCTACGAGCAATATTGAACAAGTCCTAGCTCAACACCCCTCAAGACACCAACTATACTACCACCTGTCTCCCACCACGAAAACTATTCAAATTAGACGAACCGTGCATGCAGGACACTGCTGGAGAAACAGGGACGAGCTCATAAGTGATGTACTCCTATGGATCCCCACATATGGCCGGGCAAAAGCAGGACGACCAGCTCGAACATACATTCAGCAGCTATGTGAGGATACGGGATGTAGCCCTGAAGACCTGCCAGAGGTGATGAACGATAGGGAGAAGTGGCGAGAGAGGGTCAGGGATATCCGTGCTAACGGCACGACATTGTGATGATGATGACGACGATGATGTAGATTAAACGATCAATCACATAAGCAAATTCAGCAAATTAGCAAAAAAAGGGTATTAGTCTAGACACGACTGGGTGGGGATTGTCCTGAAGAATGAGGCACACAAAATTCTCTGGGATTTCGAGATTCAAACAGATCCCCTAATGTCGGCCACACAACCAGATCTTGTGATAGTCAACAAATAGAATTAAAAAAAAGAAAAAGAGAACCTGTCGACGAATAGACTTTGCCGTCCCGGTAGAACACAAAGTAAAATTAAAAGAAATCAAAAATACAGATCAATATCGAGACCTTGCTAGAGAACTAAAAAAGATATGGAACATAAAGTTGACGGTAATACCACTTTTAATTGGTGCGCTCGGAACAATCCCCAAAAGGTTTGCTAAAGGGACTTGAAGATTGAGAAATCGGAGGACAAGTGGAGACCATCCAAAGTACTGCATTATTAAGATCGGCTAGAAAACTGGAAACTTGAGGAATCTTGCTGTCACTCTAACTTGAGTGAAAGATCATCAGCTAACGCTGGTGTAAAAAACTCTCAATCCTCCGAATGCTGGCTGTTCTCTTATCAGGTACACGAATGACGATTTAAAGAACCACACCAACCAGAGACGCAAACACAAAACATGGACTCGGGAAGATAACCAACTTGCACCACACTGCTATTTTAGGAACAATCCTACACAAAGAGGATATAGGAAAAGAATGATCTAGCAACAATGTGCTAGTTTTCAGACAACAAGTTAGGACAATAATAAAGAAAGATTGGTTTTCTGACCTTGAAATACTAGAAATACACCAGAAAATAAATAATGAACAAGATAGTAATACAATATCAGACACATCAAGTATTAACAAACAAAATTTGGACATACTTAAGAATGGTTTATACACAAAATAGATATGTCCGAGAAAATGAGACACATACAATTTCTTGGGACTTTGAGATAAAAATGGACCTCACCATCCCAACCAGAATACCAAACCTCGAATTTACTAAGAGAAGAAAACAACTTGTCATCAGGACTATGGAGTGAAAATGAAGAAAAAACACGAAATAAAAGAGCTGAAAAAGCAGTGGAATATGAAGGTGATCCTATTTACCCAACACCTCCGCTCGGGCAGGATATGACACAAGGTCAATTTTTTTAAGCAGAGTTTAACAGGTTTGAATTCAGAGTTTTCCTTCTCCAAGGCTGAAGACCCTAGTCTGCCCTACTTTTTATCCATATCTGGAGGGACAATAATTGGATTCATACTTTTCCCAAGGGTATTAGTGCTATGTGAAATGCTATCAGTCTTGTCCAGGAATTGAACTCGTATCGCCGTGTCCATATCCTGTGACGATAACCATTACACCACGGGCACCTCCATGAAGGTGATGGTGATACTAGTTGTAATTGGTGCACTTGGAACGGTCTTCAGTTGCCTGGAAAAGAAAATTAAAATCATTTGAATACTTAGGAAAGTCCTGGAGACCTAAGGAAACTTGTTATCACTCAGATTTCAGTGAAAAAATACCTGTTCAAGTTAGTGTCAAAATGATAATGATAATGGAACATGAACAGTGAAGGTGATACCAATCGTTGTCGTAGTCTTTGGAACAAATCTAAAGAGCCTGGAAAATAGAATGAGAAGAATCGGAGATTTATGGAAAGGTTGAAACCATACAGATCATAGCACCATCGAGATAGATAGAATACAAAGAAAAGTACTGGAAAACTGAAAAAAAAACTTGCTGTTATTTGAACTCTGGTGATGACTACAAGTTAGCACTAACGATTAATGTTACAAAACATTGAAAATATGCATTATTCCCTTCAAACTTTGTTTTTGTATCCTGGATAACGAAATTTAGAAATTAATCTACTCTCTAAGAAAAAGAGGAAATTTTACACATTTTCAGTTGCATAAAGTACGAATAAAACAACATATGAGCCAATATTTACATATATTAATACTAAATTTATGCAAAAATACGCAAAAATTTTTAGAAATTTCTTGAAAAACTCTCGATCATCGGGAGGAATCCCCGTGGCGTAATGAATAACATGTGAATTCAAACTTCAGTAACACTATTACGTTCACATTCGGTCTATCACCCTTGGGAAAGGTAAAAATCCCCTTATTCCTCTAGCTATGGGTTAAATAGCACCACAATTGTTCTTTTAAAAGAATGCCTTTGGCAATCAATTACCCACAAAGGTTGAGAGGCCATTTAAGAATGAAACCAAATGAAACCTCTATTAACTGTCCAGCACTGAATCAACGTGGAATATTCTAGAAAATGTTCAAATTAAAGTATTTGATTTGCCAGCTCACAAAAGGACATTTTTAAACAGGTTTTCTCTGTTAACTTTAGGCATAAGGAATTGAGAAATAATATTTTCTGTTCAGGAATAGGACTACGTAAAAAATTTATACATAAGGTAATAATAAAATGCTGAAATATCGTAGGATTTGTCACTTGATGTTCAGCAAGATCCTACAAGTGAGTGAAGCAAAATATCAAAGAGTGCACACTGTGTAGACAATACGAAACAGTTCTATAAGAGGTTGTAATATTTCCAGTATTTCAGCAAACAACCGACCTGGATGAGTAGACAGAGAAAAACAAGTTGATAAAGAAAAAGGTAATATAAAAAATAAAGAAGTAATGCAGTCTGGCTACAATTAAATCATATACAATTTATTGCACCGAGTGAACTTACACTCTCTAGCGAGGTTACTCCGTCAACAGGGAGTTTCTTCTGATGAAAATTTGTATAGCAAGACCGTTGCATTCACTAAAACTTCAAATAGATGTTTGAAACTTAGACATTTGTCAGGGGAAATTATTCGAATGGTTGAGGTTTTCGAAGCTGAAATAAAATTTTGGCACCGTTGATTCAAATTTGGAGTGTAATCCATTTGGATCAACCTTCTGAAAGGTTTTCAACTTGGAAAACATGCAAAAATGTTGAATATATTCTGCTACAATCAAAGGAAGTCAATGATTGAGTGAGAAATTAAAAGAATTCGCGATTCAACCGACCATACGGGGAATGGCCAGCTATTCTGCTTATCATGACTGCTCATTCATCAGATCCCCTATATTTTTCAAACCATCACACTCCTCAGACATCATTGCCGTCGGCAAACTAATTTGCATTTTTATTCATCATCATCATATCGTGCTGGCAGCACGGATATCCCTGACCCTCTCTCGCCACTCCTCCCTATCGTTGATCGCCCTAGGTAGGTCTTCAGGACAACAACCTGTATCCTCACATAGCTGCTGAATGTACGTTCGAGCTGGTCGTCCTGCTTTTGCGCGGCCATGTGTGGGGATCCATAAGAGTACATCTCTTATGAGTTCATCTCTGCTTCTCCAGCAGTGTCCTGCATGTCTGGTTCGTCTACCTTGAATAGTTTTCGTGATAGGGGGCAGGTGGCCGTATAGTTGGTGTCTTGTGGGGTGTTGCTGCGAGGACTTGTTCAGGATTGCACGCAGCATTCTTGTGTAATTGCCATCTAGTTTCTTCTCCAGCCGTTTTGTTAGCGTCCATGTAGTGCATCCATATAGCAGTATCGATGTGACCGCTGCCTGGAAGAAACTGCGTTTCATTTTATCGGTTAGGTCTGATTTCCATATAATCGATAGCCTATTGATAGCTGTCCATGCTTTCGTTAACCTCGTTTCGATGTCCTTTTCGGTTGATTCGACGCTGCTTCCTAGGTACGTGAATTTGTCTACTAGTTTAAGTGGGGTTCCTTCTAGAGTGGAGATGTCCCCCGTTTGGTTATAGCACATATATTCCGTTTTGTGTGCATTAACATGGAGGCCTATGCTTGCTGCTGCTCGTTCCAAACTATGCAGAAGTGTTTCGGCTTGGTCAGGTGTATTTGCCAGTCCCCCCCACCCCAGTAGACCGCCTCGAAAGCTACCTAAAATTTCAGTAGTAAATAAAAGTCAAAACGAAGAAGAAGCATTTGAACTCAGGAGCCAAGTGGAAGAAATATGTCAATATTGGTCAGTATGTCTTTAAGTCCTATCAATTTAAAATGCTGAATTTTACAAAATGTTATGCTGTATTTTGTTTGTGAAATAATGCTTAAACTATGCGTTTTAAATGTAAAGACACGCTTACTCTACTATAAAGCCAAATTGATATTAGCCTATCCACATGTCAGCGAACAAGGCAGAATGTTTTTGAATATCTTCTATCGAATAATTTAAAAATTCGTAAAGAAAGCCCTAACAGTAGTTTAGAAGAAAAAGAAAAAGTCTAAAACGCCTAATGCTACCACAGCCCCCCCCCAAGAGAAAGGGGAAAAGAAAAAAAAAAGCATTTATATTAAATGACTAGAAATTATCCTGCCAGATATTGTGTAATAAAGAAGAAGAAGAAGAAGAGTGGTTGGTTGGGTTTTATGGCATATCAACCTTTGTAGGTTATTTAAAGCCAAATCCATTTTTATGCAAATAGTCAGCTCTATTTCAAACAATTCAGTTTAGCATGGGTACACAGTTTAATAGTCAAAAAAGTTCTAATTCAACTAATTCAGTTTTGTATAAGTATAGATTTTGTTTACACACAGTTAAATGTCAAAACAGTTCAATATTAAACAATTCAATTTAGTGTAAATACAGTTTCAATGTCAAAAACAGTTCCATTTCAAACAATTTAGTTTAGCATAAGAACGCTGTTTAAATGTAAGTACAGTTTAATTTTCATAAACATTTCTATTTCAAGCTATTCAGTTTAGTCAAACAGTTCTAATTCAAACAATTCAGTTTAGCATAAGTATGCAGTTCTATTTCTATTTTGCCCATAGAGAGGGCCCTCACAGGTGCTACCATTCCGGGCTTGAGTGGACGTTGAAGTGATGGCAATGAAGGAGTGCTCCGATTCCCCAAAGCTCCAGCATCACTGGGACCTCATCATCAGTTTGCTTAGTCTCATATTCAAGACACTTGTTAAGGGGGCGGTCTTACGCCCCAGCCGACAGTTCAAAGAAGAAGAAAAAGAAGAAAGGCTATCTCCATCTTTTTTTAAAGTAGAAAATTTTAGTTTCCTTATCTAATATCATCGACCTTCGTGGGTTATTTAATGCCAAACCCATCCTTGTAGAAGAACAGTAGTTGTGCTATTTAGCCCATTACTGGGGGGATAAGGGGGGGTTGTATCTTTTCCAAGAGTGTCCGAATGTGAATATTATAGAATAACTGGAGTTCGAACTCGTTAACTACAATGTCGCAGTCCAAGACGTTAGCCACTTCACTACGGGGACTTCCCCAGAAGAAAAAGAAAGAATAAGAAGGTTTCAGTTTTTGTTGTTTTTTTTAAGTAGAAAAAGAGGATAAGGTTTAATTTTTTTTTTTTTCCCCAGATATTTTTCAACAGAAAAACCAGATCTTACATACTGAAAATAAAAAAAAAGTAATTATAGGAAGAGGAGGAGGATGAAGAGAAATGGACGAGAGAAGAAAGAAAGAAGAGAAAAGACCGTTGAGAACTAATCATTTGTTATTGATGGGAGACTTTAATCCGTTCGCCAAGTCTGAGAATGAGATTCACTCATGAGTCCAAATGATTCGAGTGTGTATTACAGACACTGGAATTCAGTTTGGTATTTTGAAGTGTGCAGTGTTAAACAAGAAACATTTACAGGTATCGAATTACCTGACAGGGAAAGAATGTGGGATCCAGATGAGAACAGATATGAGTACGTAAACGTCCTTGTAATCGACTAAATTCTTGTGAAGGAGATGAAGAAGATTTCTAATAGATTAAGAAAGGTGCGTAAGTAAAAACTGAAGAGAATCTCATCAGTACAATCAAAATATTTGGACAGTGTTGGTAGTGCGTTACAGTACAGTCATTGATTAGACACAAGAAACTCGTAGAAAGACCAAGAAACTTTTGTATCAGCTCAAAATGCAACATCCAAAAGCAAAAGACACCATTTTCACATGCAAAGAAAGAAGGGCAGTAGAGATTTGATTAGCACATATGAGTGTATAGCGAGAGAGCAACAAAGCCTCGAATGTTATCTTACTAATAATGAGAAAAAAAAACTGTTGCAATATGTGAGCTAATCGTTTGATTGATAAAATGTAATATAAGTCAAAATAGGAGGAATTCGAAGCTACACAGTGGAAAGAAATGGAGCTCTATGAACAGTTTCTACATTCGCATGACTGTCATCAAAACAGATTATTGCTAGTAATTCCTTGCACTAAGTGATTTCCCTATTTTTTGTTCTCTACAAAATGTTCTAAAACTTTCACAAATAGTGAAAATGTTCGTGAAAACTCCTCGAGCTCAAAACAAGCTAAATTTTACTTAAGAGGAATCAACAAGCTACAAGGTGATTCAAAATAATGATAAATATACAATTGATTGGCATTAATTCATTGTTAAATTATTTACCAATAAATTATGTTTTACTAAAACGAAAATTATCTGATTCAACCTGATGTGTATATATATATATATATATATATATATATATATATATATATATATATATATACAGAGAGAGAGAGAGAGAGAGTGAGAGTGAGTGGGGGTAAGAGTAAGACAGATCCCATAGACAGACAAGAGGTACCAGCGGGAACAGAAAGCAGTGCTGGAGAATGAGAATATGAAAATCTTGTGGGATTTCCCAGTATAGACTAACCATGTTATTCATCATCGTCGACCTGATCTAATTCTCGTTAAGAAGAATACACGAGTGTATCTTATCATTGTTGTAGCTCTTCCATGCTGACGATGAAAGGGATTGAGAAAATAACGAATTCTACTGGAGTGAAGGTTGAAGAATCATAAATGTGGTGACTCAACACTAAGGTCGTTCTCACCCTATCGGCATCTTTTAAGCCCCGCCGATTGGATCCAATGTATATGTCTAAGACCCACCACAAATATGAGTGTTTTGTATCTTATGGTGAGGCTCCAGTTCTGGAGATCTGATAAGCGGAGAAAACCTCTTCATTGCTATTATGCCAAGGTCCATTCTTATCCGGAGTGGTAGTACTTGTTAGGGGCTCGGACGCCTCGTGTGGTGTAATGGTTAGCAAGCTAGACTTGCAAACCTACACCAGTGAGTTCGAGTCTCATTGGGTGCTTAATTCATACGGCCTTCTGCCCCATCTAATTAAACAGTTAAATAAGTACTTCTTGTTCGTGTCTTATCTAAGGGTCAAATATATTTGTTTAAAAATTATTTGTATTCGATCTGACGGCGCTTAAAAAAAAACTCTTAAGAAACAATGACACAAAAATGAACACATGAGCTTACAATGAACGCTATTCCCAAACCCCTAGGCATAAATTAACTCGAGACAAGTTCATATGCCGTTAAAATCACTCCGTCAATCAGTCAATCAACAAATCAAGAGATTCAAGATATTTTCCGAGCAGTTAGGCATTTTACACGACATTTGTTATATATTTAAGGTAATGATTAATTATGAAAATCATTTTTCGTTAATTTTATTTTATTATTTAGTTTGGTAAGGCTTTGAACAACTCGGTGTCTCTTAGTTCATTTGTTATACTCAGACAATGCAGTCACACGGCCGCGCGGAAAGGATATGACAATCATCATTTCTCATAATAAACTCCTAGACAGGAAATATCATACACGGAAGAGATGGTTCTGAGAATTTTAGAATTTTGAAAAGACTGACTTGAGGTTCGATCGTTGAAGCACGAAGATGGGTTTTTCGGATATGATCAAATCAGATCAGTTTGGGTCTCGACCTGCAGAGATGAGTTGGGATCTTAGACACCACAAGATGTGCCGTGCGTAGGAGGGGGTGTCAGCATAGTACGATTAACATAGGCTTTTATGTATTGTGTCTCTCTCCTCGTGTCGCTAAGGGCTGAAGCCAGAAATTAATAAATTCGTTAGTATCCGACAAGACAGAGTCCGCTTGTTGTATTATTATTATTATTATTATTATTATTATTATTATTAATATACAACAATATTGAGACTTTCCAAAAGTCAAGTAAGTGCAGATATTTTGAGAAAAAATATTATCTGAAGTCATTGACCTGACACTGATTTACGAACAGCAACACCAAAAGTTGATATCAGCACTGAACACGAGAAGAAAGGGACGAGGACAAAGAAGAAGAAGAAGAAGAAGAAGAAAAGGGCACAACAGCAACGACGATATTACAGATTTGAGTTTTGAAATATTATCTAGTAGTAATATTGTTAACTACACTCGTACTAAAAAAAAAACAACGAAAAATCGCTAGGAGAAAAACAGTTGTAGCACACTTTCTTCTTGTTTGATCGTCCGTCGCCCAGCTCCTCACTTTGTTCTTCTGTTTGTCACTCTGTCTCTTTGTCACCATCTTGTCACCTCTGTCTCAGTTTGTTCGTTCGTTGCTTGACCCGAACAATTCTTCTGTTTTACGATGAACAGCTCAGACGCATTTTTATGTTGTCATATTTTATTATTTCACGATCACCATTTTATATTACCCGTTTAAACTAAACGGGAAGCCAGAGAAGTAGATCACAGGTGGAACTTTACAACTTTTCGACTCGGGTGATTCTCACTGACTAACGATATCTTATTCCTAAACTTCCAGTGTCGTTTGACCGCGTGAATCCTCGTCTAATCAAAGCCACGGTCTCAAACGACCTCTGGACTTATCTCACATCAATCAAGCTGACGGTTATTCAAATTAAACTAAACTACATGTCAAGAATAGATATTCCCATCTATTATTTAACAAACTGAATAATAAAGCCCAGGAAACAAAAATAGGAAGAAAACCAACTACAGGGACATTTCAGACTACAAAATAAAGAGGAAAACTAAAGAAACTAAATGTCTATTAATAGCAGCACAGAACAACACCATACGAACCAATTATATAAAAGACAGGATAGATCAGAGAATAGCATCACCCTTTTGACGCCGACATTTTGGCATCACTGTTTTGGTGCCAATTCAGAATGTCAATCATATTTTTTTTAATTTTTTTAGCGTTAGGGTTTATGATGAGGATTAGGGGAATATTCTGAATCAAAAACCTTTGAAATACATTCGGACCGGTGAATGCATTTTTGATATCGTAAAACAGTTTGATTCTCGTGCTACTTTGAAATATTTGCGTGGTTTCCCCTACGACTATGAGATTCATTAAATATTTAATATCTATTTTAACTTATTTATTTTACTTATTCTATTTTTGTATTATTGTAAGAAATAAATCTAATACTTTTTTTAATTATCAAAATTCTTTACTATTTTTTCAATCTGTTCAAGATATGACAAAGGTGCCAAAACTTTTGAAACCTAAAACAGCTCTACGCCAAAATCGCAATGCCAAATAATCAACGCCCAAAAAGGTATCGCATTGATTGAAAATGATTTTAATCAATTGTTGGCCAAAACAAATGTATCAGATTCATTTATGCGGAGACAAAAAAAAATACTGAGTGCAACAGCAGGTTTCAAAAGTAATATAAAGACAGACTCGATAGGGTAGGAGCGATGATACTCTGTGATGTGAGCAAATGACTTGGGCTATAGTCTGCAAATAAATTGTTTCAACGTAAAGTAGATTTTCTTTCAGAAAGTAAAAGATGGTTTGAGATTGAAACCAAATACTCCATTTAAATGAAAAGACGGGATATAATATTTCTGAAGAAGGAAAAAGAAGATCTACTCAACTGATAATACAGACGTTCCAACAAATCACGGAGAGACGACGAAAGAAAGCAAAAAATTCGATAAATACGAGGATCTCGTTCTGTATAGTTGATACACTGGAAACAGTACGAGAAATACAGGAAGATTGAATGAAGATTCAAGAAAGAATTAAGTCTTTCAAAGCGAATTAATTCTGTGTCTACTTAGATATGCGAGTTTCATTAGGTATAGAAAAGGGAGATAATCATGACAACCAGAAATTGGAAGAAAACGAACAAACTCGGAAGAAAACAATCAAAAAGAAGAGCAGAAAAATTACTGGAATATAATTATGCAAAGGATTCTTGAAAAAGGAAACGGAACTCCATGTAATTATTGAAGATATTCCGAAACATTAACAAAATCAGCAAAAATATTGGCCAGTTCGTCAGGATATAAAGCAGTTTGCTCTGATCGTCTGGTAACGTTGAAAACTAATCAGATGTGAAAATGTTATTCAAGTCAACAAAGATGAAAATGATTTTTAAAAAAATACAAGATATAATTAAAATATTTTAACTCAAAATTTCAGTTCATGCGGGAAGGTAGAATGGGTTGGCTGAAATTTATTAAAAATAAATGTTAAAACAACAGTCGGAAAATCACAAAAATAATGAAAATATCTTATCACGGGTCGAAGAATATACAACAATAACAACTATGAAAGACTGTTTCAAAAAATCACTGGAAAAGCTTTATGTCACTGATTGAAAAATATATCGTCCGAAAAAAACAAAACAAAAAAAAACAAAAACAGATAAAGATAATTATCAGAAGACAATAATAATGGAACTGTTTCATAGAAAAATGCTTGACAATATATGAATGTGACGAATATATTAACAGAAGATTCTTGTAAATTCTTAATTAAAAATAACAAAAATGAAGATTCTTGCTCAAAAAAATGAATAGAAGGATGTATTTGCCAGATGCGCTATGTCACCGGCGTAGTCCGCGTCCGTAATTGTTTGTGCGGGGTATCTTCTGCTTCTTTCTTACTTTTATTAAGTCTAGGGTGGTGTAATGGTTTACAAGCTAGTCTAGCAAACCTTCATGAGGGAGTTCGAGTCTCACTGATGCACCATTTATACGGCTTTGTGCAACATGTCAGGGATCAGCACGGATCTCCCTGACTCTCTCTCTCTCTCTCTCTACACGGCTCTATCGTTCATCGCTCCAGGTAAGTCTTCAAGGCTATATCCTGTATCGACACAGAGCTGATGTATATAGGTTCTAGCTGGTCGTCCTACTTTTACTCGTCCACATGAAGGGGTCCACTGGAGTATATCGCTTATGAGTTCTTCCTTACTTCTCCTGTAGTGTCCCCATGTCTGGTTCGTCTAATTTTGATAGTTTTCGTGATGGGTGTTTGGTGTCCATATAGCTGCTGCTTTGTGGGGTGCTGCTTCCAGGACTTGTTCAATGTTGCTCACAGCATTCTTGTGTAATTACCGTCGAGCTTTTTCTCCATACGTTTAGTTAACGTACATGTAGTGCATCCATATAGCAGTATCAACACAACCGCTGCTTGAAAGAAACTGAGTTTTATTCTATCGGTCAGGTGTGACTTCCATATGACCGATAGCCGATCGGTAGCAATCAATGCCTTTGCTAGTCGCGTGTTGATGTCATTCTCGGTTGATGAGACACTGCTTCCTTGGTAGGTGAACTTGTCCACAAGTTTCAAAGGCCCACCCTTTAGTGTGGGGATGTTGCCTCTCTAACTAAAGCACATGTATTCTGTCTTGTCTGCGTTGACATGGGAGCCTATGCTAGCAGCTGCTCGTTCTAGACTATGTAGCAGGGTTTCGGCTAGGGCGGGTGTGTTGCATATTGGCCCTCCACCGAGTCGTCAATCAAGAGATGCACCTGTGTAAATTAGCAGAAGAACGATGAGGCAGGTGCATCCGGTTGAGGATGTCGGAATATCACCTTGACCTGTGGACGTGGTTGAAATCGGTGCAGATGCTTACGCCCACAGGAAGCATGTGGGTGTCAAACAATTATATAACCAGGTGCCACGGACGGCTTGAGTTAGTTGGAGTTCGAAGCAGTCAATTCGAGTTGCAGTTGGAGTTCGAGTTCCCGTCGCAGTTGGAGAAATGATACCCGCGGAGTGAGAACCAGCTCTAGACAGAGGGCTTGGGCTCTCAGTGACCTACGATTGAGCAGCCCAGCCAGAATGCGAAAAAAGTGCTGCTATGGTCAGAAGAACTTTGGGTCAGTATGTAGCAGTCTGTCCCCGTCTCCAACTCACCTCTCAAACATAACTAACATCAACCCTTTTGCAACCCTTTCGAGAATAAATTGTGAGAGGTATATTTTTATAAAGAAGTGTGTTCGTTCGTTCATTGAATTCATCATTATGCTTCGGCTTACATCTGCATGTATATGAGTATACAACAGGTGTATATGCCAAAAGCGCTTTGTCATCGGCGTAGTCTGCGTCCGTATTTGTTTGTGCAGGGTATCTTCTGCTTCTTTCTTATTTTTATTAAATCTCGGTGGTGTAATGGTTTGCAAGCTAGTCTAGCAAACCTTCACGAGAGAGTTCTAGTCTCAGAGAGGCACCATTTATACGGCTTAGTTTTTTACTAAGATGTTGCACAAAGTAAATTACAATTAAATCTTCAGTCGTTGATCGATTGATTGATTTTGGTTGCAGTCAATCTGTATAGGGTTATTTTAGGATTTGAAATTTAGGGATAGCATACATTATACGTTTATATCTACATTTTTGGGATAGTTTCTTGTGTGTGTGATTTTGCTTTTGCTTTTTTGCACATGGTTATATGATCTCAAGTATTCTTATCTAATACAAATGATTTAACCTATAGACGGGACCCTAACAGGTACAACTACTCTGGGTTAGAGAGGAACTGAGAGTAATGGCAATGAAGAGATACTGTACAATCCCCAGAGCTCCAGAACTGGAGCCTCACCGCCAGATGCTGTTTAGTTTCATACCTGGGAAACCACTTTGAGATGGAGTCTTACCCACTCAGCACGAGATACAGTCAACCTATTCTAAGCCCAATTGCCTTCAGTAGAATCAAAATGCTTTTTATTTTGATTGAAGAAAAAAAGCTAAGTATCCGAATGTGTGAAACCATTTCTCTTTTACATGATAGAGAAAACGTGACTGTTTTTTCTTTAATTTGTTTATTTGTTTTTTTTCATAGCTGACTTTAAAAAAAACATCAAATATTTTTTCGTTGTTTTTTATTTTATTCTATTTTATTTCATTTTTGCAAATATCGGAAATTACAGTTGATAAAGTTTACATCCTGTTATTAAAGACAAAACTAGATCTGTAAGCAAACGTAACCTCTGAAGACAGGAAGCGATTAAAAGATTTATCTAGTGCACCGAATTCAGTTAATATTCCGGTTTCTCTATTTTCTTTCTTGTTAATCTGAACTCTTTGCGGGTGGTGGACATTGTTTAACACTAAAAGATATTTTTCATCATGAAAAACTTTAAATTCTAAAGATTTTTTAAAAGCCCTGTTTAGTCAGGCACACAGGTCTCACATTGCTTACGTTACACGCTTTTAGTAAGTGATCACCCATTTAAGTACTGACTTGAATCGTGGTTGCTTATCTTTGGTAATCTATCGATAAACGGCATTTTAAGCGTGATTTGGAATTTCCTTTGCGTTGTTTATTCTAGCACATATCTTAGGTTGCTTACAGTACGTGCTTTTAATTAGTGGTAACCCATCTAATAAAATGGCCGACTCATCGCTGCTTAACTTTAGTAGTTTAGCTGGAACTAGTGCTTTAAGTACGGTTATTTGGTTTGGTTGGTTTTATGGCATATCAACCTTTGTAGGTTATTTAACGCCAAATCCATTTTTATGTAAATAATCTGTTCTATTTAAAACAATTCAGTTTAGCATAAGTACACAGTTTAATGGTCAAAAACATTTCCATTTCTAACTATTCAAGCAGCTGTATGTAATAATTCGGTTAAGTGTAAATACAGTTTTAATGTCGAAAAACAGTTCTATTTGAAATAATTCAGTTAAGCATAAGCATGCAGTTTAAGTGTAAGTACGGTTTAATTGTCAAAAACGTTTCTATTTCAAGCAAATCAGTTTACTCAATTCATTTTAGCATAAGTATGCTGTTAGTTCTATTTAACCCATAGATAGGGCCCTATCAGGTGCTACCACTCCGGGCCAGAGTGGACCTGGAAGCGATGGCAATGAAGGGGTACTCCGCATTCCCCAAAGCTCCAGCACTGCTGGAACCTCACCATCAGATTGTTTAGTGTCATATCCAGGACACTCGTTAGGGGGGTCTTACCCCTCTGCAGAGGCGCAGTCAGTGTATTCTACAGCCCCAGCTGACTGGGCAAACGGTTATTTGGTATCAGATGTTAATGAGATACTACTATAAAAGGAGTATCAAGTGAAGACAGGAGACTATTATTCCAGAGGGGTTCTAAGTAGGTCTTCTCACAGAGCAAATGTGGTATTTTGGTAGTTGCAGCGCGCATAGTGATGGATGACTGTCTCTATATTGTATTGTTGAATGGGTCGGCGAATGTGGCTAGCTAGGCTCCCTTAGAACATATAGAACTTGCATGACCGCTCCCTTCCTCTTCCGATAAAACTTCAAGGCCTTGTGCCTTCCTTGTATCATTCAAGGAAACTACTACTCCAGATGGTCATGTCGGTCAAGGCTGCCAGACATGCGTGTTGAGGAAGCCTAGCGTTCGTGTCGGGTGACTGAGATCGACAACTTCTGCTTCAGCAGGGTTAGGTTTATTGTCTGGTGCTTAAAGTGCCCATTTTTAGAGGAATGCTAACAGGGGTCAGGGTATTTTTGCCCAGACTACGCATTTGAGCTTTGGCTATTTAAACTATAGCTGGTTCCCCGGCTATGCTTTGAATAGTACTACTGTTGTTCTACAAGAATATCTTTAAACCAAGAGAGGGGGTGTCCTCGTGGTGTAATGGTTAAAGCGATGGATTGCGGAATCGTAGTACGCGAGTTCGTACTCCAGTCGCGCTATTACGTTCACTTTCGGGCAAATACCCTTGGGAAAGGTATGAACCTCCTTATCCTCCCAGCTATGGGTTAAATAGTAACACTAGTGTTCTTCTAGGAGAACAGCTTTGGCATTAAATGACCTAAAAAAAAAAAAAAAAAAAAAAAAAAAAAAAAGAAGAAAAGAAAGAGAAAATTGATATGCCATTAAAACAAAGAAACCAAACCATTTAAACCACGAAGGTTGATATGCCATTAAATAAAGAAACACTTTCACTGTATCTAAATACTGAGCGAGCACTGCTACTTAACTTCGATGATACAGCACGAACCGTTGCTTTCAGTGGGACTTAATAGTAAACAAAGACAAATAGTTCTCAGCAGTTTTTTTTTATTAATCTGGCTTAGCTAGTCATCAAACCTGTGTATCGTCTCTAAAAATGTTCTGGAATTCTCTGCTGATATTTGCAAGTATTTTTCACAGGTCACTGTATATTTCTGAGTCAGATAGTATCAAAGCAAGGAAGTATGTCTATTCAGATGTGAGCGAAACAAAAGAATACGAAACTGATTTCCGAATAAAAGATATTAGACACGACAGGAAAACTGTCTATGTGTGTGGTCTATTAGTGGAAGCGAACAGACAACGTCATTAAAAAATTACACTGTCTGACACGAGATTTAATAAATAAATAGAATCTCCAATCTTATAAAAAAAAAGTTTCAACAAGAATGATGAAAATTGCTATTAAAATGAAATAAGTTCATTTCTTTTCAAAATTGTCCCATTTTAGTGCCACACATTCTTTGAGCATTTTATTCCCTTCTTTAGTTCGTCAGTAAAGAAAGTTCCTAATCTAATTTTAATCCATTTGCGTATGGCAAATAGGACGTAGAAGAGGCGCACTTAGCATAACGATTATCATCGAAAGAAATTGAATCGGCATTCCGAGATCAAATCCTGCAGTGTGTTTCACTTCGTACTAATAACCTAGTGAAAGATAAGACTGTCTATTCCTCTTCAGTTATGAGTAAAACTGGGTTCGTTAGCCTTGGTTTGGCAACCAGTCAAGAAGAAGGAAAACTCTGAACTGAAACCAGGTGTACTCCATCAAAAAATTTATTTTATGTAACATATTATCCGTGATGGGAGAAATACGTGAATACAAACTTTACTGTCAGATGAAAAGTGTTGTCTTTTAAGATCTTTTAATTTAGAAATCTGATCGTGTTTAATCAGTGTTGAACAAAAAAAAAAATGAGAATTTTAGGTTTTTCACTGTATCATTTTTTCACTGCGATGGAACTTTCCACTGTTGGGAGATTTTTCACAGAAGCATGAGTGACAGTAAGTGTCCTTAGTCTCTAAGGCTCTTCTAAGTATTCTAGCTGTTTTTAATAATGCTATAGTGTAGATGGTCTCAATTCCTATGATCTCCAGGTCCTCCAGTTTCGTTTCCTGGTATATAGGAACCATTTCAATGGCACCAACTACTTTAGCGCCCTTAGAAAGTTATCACCGTCACTTTTATATTCGACAGCTTTTTTAGCAAAGTCCGAGTGTCTGCTTATCATATTTACCCAACCCATCCGCTCGGGCAGGATATGACACAAGGTCAATTTTTAAGCGGAGTTTAACGGGTTTGAGTTCAGTGTTTTCCTTCTCCTAGACTAGTTGCCTCACCAAGGCTGAAGAACCCAGTCTGTCCTACTATTTACCAATAGCTGGAGGGAGAATAATTGAAATCATACCTTTCCCAAGGGTATTAGTGCTATGTGATAAGCAATTAGTCTGGTCCAGGATTTGAACTCGTGTCACCGTGTCCGTTTACAACGACGATAACCATTACAACAAGGACACCTCCAAGTGTCTGCTTATCTTTTTGCTTTCTTTCATTTTCACTGTGGTCCGCTAGAACTGCAATAGCTACCAGATGACTAGTTCTTTTTTTTTTTTTTTTCTTGTTAATTGATACGAGGTCTAGTCGTCCAGCCGGGACTGGGTGAGCCTCTTGTATCTCTAAATTCCAGGGAATTTAATGTATAAAATCAGAATACTGAAGACAATGTTGAAGCGCTGATAAGGCTTGTTGCCACTCGATCTCCAGTAAATTTTGCTGGATATGACTGATTTTAAATATAAACAGATACAAAAAAAATAATCAACTGTCTATGACTTTACTTCTTTATTCAAATAATAATAATAATGATAATAATAGAAAGAGCCAACAGAAAGAAGCCGCCAAGAATCTTTCTCAAGAGTGTTAATTATCCTCGTCAGTTAGCATTGTCTAAAGAAAGAAAGAGACAGGTCTAGCACACACACACACGTACACACTCACACACAAAGAAAGTTATGAGGCAATATCTCTAAGAGGTTGGGGCAAATTGGTTTGGTGCATGCATGCATGTGCTTTTTATTCTCCTTACAAAAGAATGCACACAAGTAATTCCAGTGTTTACACTAATTTGCAAGAACAGTTGGCTTGCAGCATTTTAGGTGGCCAACTTGGAAGTTAACAAAGCGTGATCATGGAGTCATGGCAACAATAATTCCAGAAAAGAGGCAAAAATTGTGGGGGGGGGAGTAAATGAGGATGAGAATAACGAAAGAGTAAAATCTGCCTTCTCATTTTGGATTACAGTGGCTGCAATTGATAAATCGGAGATTTGAAAGATGAGATCGGCTGAATATGGAACCCAGAGGCGAGAGAAGTTCCAGTTGTCTTTGGAGTACTGATCTCTATAAAAAAAAGGGCTAAGCGAATATCTTAATCCGTTCCCAGAGAAACTATACATGAAAGAATAACCAGTTTTTCAAAGCAGTTTCCATTCTTTTTGGAAAGAAACCAACTCTCAGGTTACTTATTAAGAATTAGGTTGGTTCATAAAAATAGAAATAAAAACTATGCCTTTTGAAAGAAGAAAAATAGTGTAAGTTCTACAATTATAAATGTCTATATCGTTTATGCAAGTTTAGTTTACACCACGGAACTCACTTTTTTGATAATCTTATGTTTTTTTCGCTAGTTTTCTTGCAAGTTTTTTTTTTTGTATCAGAGTTCAATTGATTGAGAAGTTGTCCTATGTTCTGCTCACAAACGTGTTCGATCATATCGAGTGATCATCTTCAAGGGTTTGGGTTATGTTTTACCAACACTTTCGCGCGGACAGAATGCGACACAAGGTCAGGGGGGATTGTAGTTATGTTTTTACCAACCCCTCCACACGAGCAAAATACGACATAAGGTCAGGGGGGATTGTAGTTATTTTTTATGTTTAGTTTAGGTGCGATATTTATTATGTTGGAAGGGTTTATTATTGCTTTGGTTAACGTATTAGTTGTTGAAGGTGTTCAATATATTAGTACCAAACTAACTAAGTGACAAACCTCAGAAATTAGTTGATAATTTCTCATACTTCTGTAGGGGTGTCCTCGTGGTGTAATGGTTAAAGCGATGGACTGCGGAATCGTAGTACGCGAGTTCGAACTCCAGTCGAGCAAATACCCTTGGGAAAGGTATGAACCCCCTTATCCTCCCAGCTATTACTGGCTTTGGAATTAAATAACCTAAAAAGAGTTGATATGCCATTAAACAAAGAAACCAACCATTGTAATTGTAGCAATATCACATCTACTGTATATATATATGAAAATGAGCATGGAAAGGCATAGACTGCAATTAACAAATTATTGACTATATGGAAATCTAATCTCATTGACAAAATGATAGCCTCTAATAGCCTCCCATCTCACAAAATATGCAAATAAGATGAATACATGCTGGGCTTTGCTGGAGAAGAAGGGAAAAAACTCATAAACAATGTTCTGTGATATTGTCCTGGTGGAATAATCTTGAAGATTTAAAGAGTGCTGGCCTCTTCCCATAGAATCTCTTCCTGAACTCCCTTAAAACTTCAACATAGTAACCCTAACCCTTTGGCCAATCAACTCTGGTGTATTGACTTCTTTACTGCCCCACACCTCTCATCATCCCCCACAGACTCCCTGCCTTCCTTTAATCTCTTATGCGACCTCAAAAACTGATGCTCGATTCATGCAAAATGGTCCAAAAGCAGCTAAAGCATTCCATACGTTTCTGTGGCATCATCTTTTCCAAGTTTAAAACAATTTTATTGCATATTGTTCTTCTAAAGTGTCCTGACGTCCAGATTGCATTTTTGAAATTCACCAGCTGTGACAATCAGGCTTTAGCAGGGTGTATTCCAATTGCTTCTGTAGTTATTCATCTGAAGCTGAAATCATAAAAAATGATCAGTCATCTCATAAGATGTATAGCAATAACATACTAAATTTTCAAGAGTCTACGACAATTTTAAATGCCTGTACAAAAAAGTCTGGAAACTTATTGAATGCACTACGTATATGAATATAAAACTATATATATATATATATATATATATATATATATATATATAAACATATACACACACACACAGGCGAGTGTAACTGAGGATAATTTTAAAAAAAAAATGGATAAATAAGAGGATTCGTAAACAGAAATATGAAACTGCTGTGTTTCAAGTTAAACATAGATATCATGACTTTGTAACGACGACTTTAATTTCTAAAAATATTTCAAGTTCCTGGGAATTAAGAAACCAGAGAAAAGGAAATATATAGCAAAACCGGACAGCAACATCATCCTGTGGGTTGTGAAAATCATATTTTGAAGCTATGCAGCTGAAAGTTAATCGGCAAATTCTAGTCGTATTGCAACTATTGAGACACCCTAGTTTAGTAGTGAGCATGTTTCAATCCTGAAACTTAGGCTGACTCTGGAATAATCATTCAGTGAAAGGTTTTTAGGAACATTTCACCAGATGGATTTTTTGGTCTATTTGTGAATATATATCGATAAAATAGTGTGGATTCTTCTGATTGTTTTTTTTTTAAAATTTTATTTTATCAATCTGGAAATTTACCTTAGATTCAATTTCCGATATTTTTGCCTTGAGATCACTTAGGATTAAAATGTAGCACCCGTAATGTCCAAAATCTTATCAGATATATTTAAAATGATTTTTTAAAGAATTATATATATATATATATATATATATATATATATATATATATATATAACGATATAATGTAATTGGAAGAAAACTCAAACCTGGTTAAATTGTCATATTTATTTCGGCGAAGAATATCATCATACTCTTCGTCTCATCAGATGACTCTACATGTTTAATTTGAGGTTGAAAAACAGCTAATATAGAATACAGTTATATATATATATATATATATTATATATATATATATGTGTGTGTGTGTGTGTGTGTGTGTGTGTGTGTGTGTGAAAAAACAAATTCAAAATTTCATGCAAAAATAAAGGGGATTAAAACAATAAAGTATTAGAAAAATCAAGAAACCAGAAATGGGGTGTTCCTGTAAATTAACTCATCCTAATTTAAACATATGCTTGATTTTTCGTAGCTGGTGGAATTTTATATATATATATATATATATATATATATATATATATATTGAAGGCTCAATATCTGTGATATGAGCATATGTAGATCTTTGAGGTTGCATACGCGAGAAAGTGACAGTCACCAAATGCTATTGGTTCTGTGTCTATTGTATCCTAACACACACACACACATAAATATATATATATATATATATATATATAGGTATTTTTAACGATAAAATAGGATAAAAATGAAGTATTTATCAAGCATTCATTGTTATTCCATTTCATAGTCAATTCAACACAATTCATTTATTTGCACTCAGTTAAAGAGTTTCAAGCATTGCTATGTAACTCTAACAATTCAATTAAACATTAGTCATTTGTGTACATACAGTTATATTATCAAACAGTTCTATTCGTAACCATTCAATTTAACAAGTTATTTGTTTACATTTAGTTGACCCACAGACAGGACCCTTTCAGATGCTACCACTCTAAGTCAGAGTGGATCTGGGATCAGAGACAACATTCCTCAAAATTTCAAGACTGGAACCTCGTCATCAGATGGTTTAATGCTATATCCAACGAGGGAGCGAGGTGGGGGTGGAGGGTCTTACTCCTCTGCAGAAATGCCGTTGGTGTATTCTACAGTCCTACCCAATTAAATTAGCATGTTTTACGCGTCTTACTCTGATGATTGCGAGAAGGGAAGAAAGTGGTCGTACAGCTGCTGCTTTATAAGATGCTGCTTCCAGGATATGTTCCAAACTGCACGCATTATCCTTGCGTAGTTCCCATCTATCTTTTTCTCCAAACATTTGAAAAGGTGAGGCAGCAATAGATTAGTACCAACACGGCTACACCTCGGAAGAATGTCCATTATATCTTATTAGAGAGATCAAATTTCCATATGGTTGATAACTTGTCAATAGCAGTCCATGCTTTACCTTTGCGTGTGGGGATATCACTTTCAGTCGATGAGATATTGTTACCGAGGTATGTGAACTTGTCTAATTTCTGTGGCTTGTCATTGAATGCGGAGATGGCACTTGTTTGTTCTTGTTTTTTGTTGTGTGAATTTTATACTTTTCGAAATAAATGTTTTCAGTTGTATACCTAATATAGCAAATATCTTTTAGCAGCCATAGCATTTCAACGTGTACAGATACTACACTGATCCAATATTTAATTATCTGCCTACGGAGGTAAATACAATATATGGTGAATGGTTCATAATATTTTAACATCCTCAACTAGTGGCGCATCGTTCAGAAACTATTCTTCAACACGATGAATTGCAAACCACTTTTGACACTTATGATCATTCAAAGCACCTCATTCATAAATTGCTTCATCATCATGTCGTGCCATCAGCACGGATATCCCTGACCCTCTCTCGCCACCCTTCCTTATCGTCCAATGTTTCCGGGAGGTCTTCAGGGCTACATCCCGTATCGACACAGAGCTGCTGTATGTAGGTTCGAGCTGGTGGTCCTGCCTTTGCTCGGACATGCATAATTTTATTTATTTATTCATTCATTTATTTATTTAGTTGCTAATATTTTAATTTAAAAATGCATGCTAGAAACGTTGCTTATTTTCTTTAATTGTTGAAACATTAGAATGAATAAATAGAAATACACCGTTTTAGACAATTAAGAAAAAATAACTAAAACGTACTCTAAATTGACAGCTATCGCATTTTAATGAACAGCGGTATTTATTTTATTTTATTCTTTTTTTTTTTATTGTAGTTAAAACTAAATGCTTCTCATGTTATCCAACGACAAAAACAGAACCCATATTGGAATCATTCCCATCACCAGGTCTTCCTTATTATCTGGCCAAATTAACAACATCTTCAGTTTAAAGCCATCTGCAAACGACGATAATCAAGCAGGTCACTACAGACGCCGGCGGGACGTCTCAAACAAACCCGGTGGGAATTAAAGGGTCAAGTTTGTTTTTATCCCTAAAGGGTTCGTCTTTCTAGAGCGGATGCCCGGAGAAAGATGCAGGGTGCCTGAGCGAAACACGAGGATTTATTTTCCCACGACTTCATTTGACTTTTCTGTCAACCGCTATTTTTACTGTAGATTTTATAGGGACTTTTAAGATTAGGTCCCGTCTTTCAAATAAAGAATAAAGAAGATTTATTTTGTTTGAACGGCTTTTGAATTCTCGTACCTTAATTCATAGACATTTATGATAGTTCATTGGAGTAGGGAAAAAATGTGTGTGGGGGGGAATTGTTATGATAGCAGTTTCTGAAATAAAATAATAGTAAAAACAATATAAACGTCAGAATGGAAGCTTTTCAACACATTACTCTGCTTCTGATGATTACAAAAGATAGATAATAAAATGCTCTCTGAAATGAAAAGCGGTATTTATTTATTTATTGGTAAAACTAATTTTTTTTAAAAATAAAAAATGGATTCATGTTATCCAAAGAATATGGTTCAATATTTTTCTACGTCACAATTCCTTTACATCATATTCTCAATGATTTCATTTTTTATCTAAATTTCAATTATTATATCATTAATATTGATGGCCTCATCGGTATTTATCTAACAACCCACATCAAAATATGGCAAAAAGCCGGTTTATTCGCAAAGGTCGAAAAACATGAGAGGCAGGAGCAAAAATTCTTGGCTCCGTCGGCATTCCCCAGGTACTAAGTAATGAAAGACCTGGGAGGATGGCCACCTGAGGCGAATATGTCATAGTTAGCAAATAACCACTCGGCACGAATGCCAGGCGACGGCCTAAAAGGACATCGTCACGAAACAGCGCTACAAACATACAACAGTATATATATATATATATATATATATATATATATACAGCTAAAGTGCAGTTTTCATTGTAAACAGGAAGGGTAATTTGCATATTGATTTATTATGCAAAAACTTGTATGCATTATAAAAATGTATTATACTAATTCTCTTCTATCTGCTTATTTCTGTCTTCCTCTCTCTCACTATATATATATAAGCAACAGATATCTGCCTGATGATTGTTGTTTGTAAGACTTCATGAAACCTAAGGTCCCAGACAAACTTCCACGGAATTAAATATATAAAATCTATTATATTATTATTATTATTATCATCGTCATCATCTAGCTCTATCACAGATAATGATTACTCTCCAAATTATATTGCACTTGGTTCGCCACAAACCCACAAAGTGAATTAGAGACAACCAATACGGTTACTATATATATATATATATATATATATATAACCAATTTGTAATTTTTTAGTTATACATGTTTTGCTGTCTTTAATAAGAAATTTCCCTGAAATGATTGATTTACTAAATACAAAATTTAATGTGACGTTATGTGTAAATTTGTAGGGCGGCTTGTTTATACATTTCTCGGGAATCTGTATTCAAAGACACCCTAACACGTCAATTAAAAAAAATGCCAAAGTATTTTTTTCTGATCTCATTCTCTCGGGTTTCATTCCATATCAAAAACATACACTCACACAAACATTGCAATTTAAAAAAAAACTAAAACGGCAGGACCAACAATAACGAATAAAAACCTCTGGATATAAAAATATCGAAAAGTCTATACAACAAAAAGATTATCAAAAAGATTAACGAATCAAATCACCTATTTCGAAATTTAACCTTTCACAGTTTCTTGATTATCAATAAAGTGGTAATGATCAAAGTTTATATGCGTGTTTGAACATATTGATCCAAAGTATTGGCTCAGTGGGTATGGTGTTTGTCCGGGAGACCGGAGTTCAAATCCCTGGTCGAGTCATACCAAAGACTTTTAAAAAATGGTACTTGATGCCTTCTTCCTTAACACAGCCGGTACGGATCAAGGGTAAGTGAAGCACACCAGGGAAAGCAGGCAGTAGCACCTTCCGCTACACCTCGATGTAGCTATTGAAAAGGGAGCCTTCGAGTCGTTCTCGACTACGGTCGGCCAACTTATATATATATATATATATATATATATATATATATATATATATTATGGCATGTTAGTCGACTTTTAAGCCAGAAAAAAGCCCTTCGACACATACGGCAGGGCTAAAATAAAACATTTACCACTAGTTGACCCTTCTATGGTAAAGATATAGATTTTACTCCTGCGGAATAAGTCGACCACAAGTTTTGTAGGGATTTCTATGGTTTAAAATGTCGACATATACACAGCAATTTACATTAGTTTTATACAGATGTATATTTTTATCCATAGAATGTTTTGTCGAATCAACTCTTTAATATTGGTTGCCACGCGTGATGCTTCCAGCTAGGACCGAAACCCTGATGACTTTACGTCAGTCAGATATTTTTGGTATATACTCTAGTATACGCTGTCGGCACCTGGAATGCCCAATTCATGAGAAGAACTTTGCATTAAAGTGTATGTGGTAGCAGGCAATTTCTCATTCGAGAGCTCAATCCACAACGGGGAGCACACACACACACACACATATATATAAATATATATATATATATATATATATATATATATATATATATATATATATATATTATATATATATACACACACACAGAAAGATAGACATACCGACAGACCAACAGACATGGACATAGATAGAGAGAGAGACGGAGACAGAGGGTATATTTCTAAAATAAATTGGCCACAAAGTTCTAGAATGTACATGCAATGATATTTTGTGGCGTAATAATAATCACGAGACGAAATTTTACGCAGAAATTTCGTTATTCAACACATGAAATGATTGAGTCTTGCAATATTAGCATTCGAGCATCTGTAATTTCGTCGGCTATTTAGTTAACCACCAACGAACAGCGCGTTTGTCGATCAATTTTATAAAACTGGATTCGTGCATGACTCAAACTGTTCAGGTCAACTATTTTCTTTTTTTGCCGGAATTGTCGATGATGTATCCTACTGTTCAACTCAACAAGAAAATATCTTCGTAGATTTAATCTTGAAATAGTTTTTAGTTTTTTAATAGTATATATATATATATATATATATATATATATATATATATATATATATATATATATAACCGCTGCTTGGAAGAAAGCGCGTTGAG
This sequence comes from Sepioteuthis lessoniana, assembly GCA_963585895.1. NCBI lineage: Eukaryota > Metazoa > Mollusca > Cephalopoda > Myopsida > Loliginidae > Sepioteuthis > Sepioteuthis lessoniana. Next base: position 39,925,625 of record OY757925.1, read on the forward strand.
TTGGTGGTGTTACGTCTACTATATGGATGCACCACATAGACGCTGCCAAAGCATCTCGATAAAAAACTAGATGAGAACTGCACAAGAATGCTAAGAGCTATATTGAACAAATATTGGAAGCGACATCCCAGGAAAAGGCAGCTGTACGGCCACTTACCTCCTATCTCTAAAACAATACAAATAAGACGAAGAAGACATGCGGCAGACTGCTGGAGAAGCAAGGACGAACTCATAAGTGACGTTCTCCAATAGAACCCTTCACACGAACGTAAAAGTGTTGATCGACTAGAGGGTCTTACCTACAACTCTGTACTGACACAGGATGTAGTCTAGAAGACCTACCGGAAGCGATGGATGATAGGGACGAATGGTGAGAGAAAGAGAGCCAGGGAAATTCATGCTAGCACTGCGACTTGATGATGATGATATATATATATGTGTATGTGTGTGTGTTCTCCAGTCCAGTCAATCCGTTGTCGGGAATAATTAAGTCAGGACAATTAAATTATTCAAACTTCGAATATCAAAATATTCCTGGTAAAGATTTCAATGTAATTGACATCACAGAGCAACAATTTCTTAAAAAAAACAAAATCCGGTCACTTTACGATTATAAATCTATTTCCATCCTACTATGAAGTCCTGTAAAATTCAGAGTTATTGATCCATATCAATACTTATAGAAGGATGGAAATAAATTTATAATCCTGAAATGACCGGATTTTGTTTTTCTTAAAAAGATATATATATATATATATATATATATATATATATATATATATATATATCATGGATGTTTATCTGCGAACCAATGTTTCATACCGCCTTATTACTACAATCATCAGGCACAGAAAGAAATATATATTTCTTTCTTTCTCTGCCTGATGATTGTCGTAATAAGGCGACATGCAACATTGGGTTGCAGATAAACATTCATGCTATTAAATACATATAAAAAATAATACATATTTATTATTATTGTCATTATTTTTTCAGAATACATCTATCACAGATATTGAGCACTCTTCAAATTATATTGCATTTGGTCTGACACTAACCATCAAGTGAGATAGTGACAACCATAAACTGTAATATATATATATATATATATATATATATATATATATATATATATATATATATATATATACACACAGATTCGAAACACTACTTGAGAAGACAGAAAAAGGTACCCCAAATGACGAATATGAGAATTTCGTCAACGCGCACCTAGAGGCGCCAGCGAAGTGTATTCCAACAAAACCTAGAACTAAATATAGAGTCCCATGGGAAACGTTAGCGGTTAGAGAAAAACGTACACACGTGAAAACTGCCTCCAAAAGCTATAGGAAGAACCCAACAAACACAAATGCGATATACCTAAAAAAGGCACAATATTAATTAACCGGCATATATATATAACAGACAGAATACATACAAAATCAGATAGATAAGATAAGATTAGAGACTCAGTGGAAGATAGGCAATCTAGGATAGCCTGGCAAACAATAAATGAAGTGAGTAGAAGGAAGAGCACAACCAAAGCTAAATTGAAAGCTATAAACCAACAAGAAAGAATAAAACTGTTGAAACAGCATTTCGAAAATCTACTAGGAAACCCACCGAAAGTTACGCATGAACCAATCACCAGAATTATTAGTAAGCAATTGGACATAAAACTAGGACCGTTCACCAAAGAAGAACTCGACTCGCTTTTAAAAAGAATTAAAAATAGGAAAGCTACAGGGCTGGACGAGATTCCCCCAGAAGTATAGAAGACCAGACAATTCGACGATATACTGCTCCGACACTGCAACGCAGTCTATAATCAAAATCCGATAGATGGATGAAGGGATGCATCCCCCCTTCCCTAATAAGGGTGACCTTGGATAAGCCAAGAACTACCGAGGTATAACTCTTACATCCATAGCAGCCAAAATTTACAATGCCCTACTACTAAACCGTATAGAACCCAAAATCGACCCAAAATTTTCCTTAGGAAAAACCAAAATGGCTTCCGAAGAAATAGATCCACGACCTCACAAATATTGACTATCCGTAGAATCCTTGAGGGCGTACGGGCAAAAAACCTACAGGCGACATTGCCATTTGTTGACTTTACCAAGGCCTTCGACTCCATTCACAGAGGGAAGATGGAACAAATCCTACTAGCATACGGCTTACCAAAAGAAACCGTAGCAGCAATAACGATTCTCTATAGAAACACCAAAGTGAAAGTGCGTTCACCGGATGGAGACACAGATTACTTCGACATTGTAGCAAGAGTACTACAAGGGGACACGCTAGCCCCATACCTCTTTATCATCTGTCTAGACTACGTGCATAGAACATTGATCGATAAAATCAGAGAAAACGCCGATGACATAGCGATACTGGCAAATACACCCAACCAAGCCGAAACAATACTGTATAGTTTGGAACGAGCCGCCGCAGACCTCCATGTCAATGCATACAAAACTGAACAGATGTGCTTTTATCAAGCAGGCGACATTTCCACACTCGAGGGAACCTCTCTGAAACTGGTAGACAAATTCACCTACCTGGGAAGCAGTGTTTCATCAACATAAAAAGGACATCGAGACGTGGCTAACGAAGGCATGGACAGCTATCGATAAGCTATCGATCATATGGAAATCAGACCTGACCGATAAAATGAAACGCAGTTTCTTCCAGGAAGCGGTCGTGTCGATACTGCTGTATGGATGCACCACTTGGACGCTAACAAAACGGCTGGAGAAAAAGCTAGACGGTAATTACACAAGAATGCTGCGAGCAATGTTGAACAAGTCCTGGTGGCAACACCCCACAAAGCACCAACTATACGGCCCACCTGCCTCCCAAAACTATCCAAGTTAGACGAACCAGACATGGAGGACACTTCTAGAGAAGTAGAGACGAGCTCATAAGTGATGTACTCCTATGGACCCCCACATATGGCCGAGCAAAAGCAGTACGACCAGGTCGAACACATATACAGCTGCTATGTGAGATACGGGATGTAGCCCTGAAGACCTACCAGAGGCGATGAACGATAGGGAGAAGTGGCGTGAGAGGGTCAGGGATATCCATGCTAGCAGCACGACATGATGATGATGATATATACCAATACCAGGGTAAGTTAAACATTTTAGTTTTGCAATATTTTTGTTACATGCTAGTTTGAGGTGCGTGTATTACAGTTTAAGCAGTGGTAAGGTTCCCCTTGTGATTGAAAGTATTGTGGTAGTTGTACGCTGATGGTTGTACAACGTAATTTAATTGGGAAACGAGTTCCAGTTGACTTATAACACCGCAAAAGCAACCAAAAACATTTGTTGTGTTAAAGGTGAAGGTGCAGTCGATGATATTATAGTAAACAGATGGTTGAAAAAATTTGCCACCGGTTACAGTAACCTCGACGATTAGGCAAGGACAGGTAGGCCAATAACTGTTGATTCCGAGGCTGTACTCAGTGTCATAGTGGTAAATCCAGTGAGTAACACTTAAAGAGAATATCAGGCAAGCTCGGCATCTCACAGTCTAGTGTGGTTCGATCCCTTCACGACCTGAGCAAAAACGTTTGATTCACCCAAGAATATATATAGACAGTATTAGGTCACTTTAGGATTATAGATTTATTTCCATCCTGTTGAGAGCATAGATATGAATCAAAAACTAAAAAAATTTTTTTAACAAGACTTCTTCAGATCCAACATGAAAAATAAATTGAATGCAGCCAGATAATGGGGATGGTCACAAGAAGGAAGGGGCCTTCTCTCATTAAAGATTACTTCTGGTCTCCTCTCGTTTTAGATTGAGACAATAACAAAATAAAAAAAATAAAAAAATAAAAAAAAAAATAGAAAATAAAAAATAAAATTTACAATAATTCAAACTTCTTTTTGAAAAAATATATATTGTACATATACCTTTTCTTTATAAAACTAAAAATAAAAAAATTCATTCCTTTGGTGTCATCATAAATTTATTTCTGTTCATGATGACACTGAGCACTCAAATTGGATACTCCTACCGCTCGGATTATATATATATATATATTAGATATATGGCCAGTTTATCTCAGATATTCAAACCTATTGGGCATTTTTTGACAATAGCAATAATTTTGGTTCAACAGTAATATAACACATATAGTTGTCACTATAACACTGTTGGGTTTGTGGCACATCAAATTCTCTGCCTGATGATTGCTGTAATAAGACGGCATGAAACCAATGGTCACAGATAAGTGTCCATGCTATTAGATATATATATAAACTAATATTTTATTGTTTATATATATATATATATATATATATATATATATATATATATATATATATTGAACAAGTGATAGATAGATAGGGAAAGAGAGAGATTAAAAAATAACTTTTTGGGGTTTTCATTATATTGCTTAGTAATAAGAAGCGGTATATATATTTTTTAAATCCTCAAAAACTGTCGATAAAAAACGTCGATGAAAATGGATTTTATTTACAGATATTTTATTCACAATACTCTCATTTTTATGAGTAATACCGAATTTCTAGACGCGTCTAAACGATTGAGTATAAGAGAGTGTTTATGAATTAAATCCGTTTTATCCACTATTTTATAGTATTTTGATTTTTTCAAACATACACACACACACACGTGTGTGTGTGTGTGTGTGTGTGTGTGTGTGTGTGTGTGTGTGTTAGTGTCTGTACTAAGGTTCGAAATAAAGTCCAACGTTATGAGAAAACGAAGACAACACAGAAAGTCACATGTTTTGCATTTTAAGAAAAGTTCTTAGGTTATCATTATGGGGAAACATCTCAGTTTAAATTTTCGTATTGTCTTCAGTTTCTCATCTTATCTGATCGTGATGGAGATTATGCGTATTTTTGTAATCGAAACAACGTCATCACCGACTTCACGATTCCCTTTTTATTTACATTATATTCTCAATGGTTTTATTTTTAATTTAAATCTGTTATAAAGAAAAATGTTTTACACTATTTATACTGTTGGCCTTATCTACATTCTAATAACATGCAATTTTATTTATAAAAACAACCAAAAAACGGTTTACGGTATAAACGCGGGGAGGGATAATCGCCGTATTGATCATAAAAATTTTATTTTAGTAATTTTCTTTTCGTATTTTTTTTTTTATATCAAATTGTTTGGTTTTATTTTAATGAATTTGAGCAAAGGTTCCTTCGATAAATCTTAAAAGAAATCCATAAACAAAAAGAAATAATTGTAATTTTATTCTTTTACTGTGTAATTTAGTTAAATGAAGAAAATTTAGCAATAAAAGCCGGGAGTGATGGAAAGAGCTAGCCTCAAACCTATTCTATTTTCCGACTATATCTCTTCTGTTGGAAATGAAATAAGTTTAACGTAATCTGTTTTTAAATAATATCAAATGCTATCTTTTAAAATTATTCTTTGCTGTTGTTGCTTTGCCCAATATTAATTTGTTTTAAATATTTAAATATTCTAAATATCTACACCCACATAAAGTAATTTTATATAGAAATCAGTTAAACAAATTAAAAATAAGCGCAATCTTTTTATTTAGTTTATAATATATTATTTTAGTATATTAAAATTTAAATACTTGCTCCTGGAGGGCGAATACTTGAACTAGTATATTTAAAGATAAATGTATAGTCATATACATAAGTATATACACAGAGGCGCCCATATAAAAAATATTATCAGCTAAATCCATTTGATTATAGCATACTTCACGGATAGATCAAATTTTCTTTATCAATTACAAGCATGTTCTTCGGAGTTACTTTTAGCGTTTATGCTTTGTAATTATCTAAAGTGCAAAGTAGTCGGGTTTGTAGTGTTTTGATAAAAGTACCATAATGAAAGGTTGCACGCCTCTTCTCATCCAGGTGTTTTGATCACCAGCGATGTTGGGAGAGGAAAACATTTACTTCGGCCTCCAACAAAGAGGGAACATTTTAGCCTGGGAGACTTGTCAACCAGGCTCACTCTAGTAAACACGACCGGACCCCACGCGTGATAAGGTCTGCATCTGCATTTTGTACATTGGAGCAATCTGTTTTATATGAATGATGGGCCTCAGGCTTATCAGAAATGGTCAAATGGTAGCAAGGTTCACTGGAAATAATTCAATTTAGAAAACCAGCTGGGAAAAAAGAGAATTATGACGGCGGGAAAATAGGACGCTTTTTTAATTATATGTCAGAATTCCAGATGGAAACTGTCTCCCCAGAAAAAAAAAAGACTTTTTTCCTTAAAATCTAAAAGAAAATTCGTTATTTTGGTCTAATCTATATCAATATGATTTCCAAACACTCGATGGTGATAAGTTCGACTTTTTAATATTTTACAATCTATTTATGTCTCTTTATCAATCTATTAGTCCATCTGTTCTGTTTTGGAGGTGCCCGTAGTGTAATGGTTATCGTCGTAGGAAATGGACACGGCGAAACGAGTTCAAATCTTTGCCGAGACTGGTTGCATTTCACATAGCACTAATACCTTTGGGAAAGGTATGAATCCAATTATTCTCCCTCCAGCTATGGGTTAATTGTATGAAAGACTAGGTTCTTCAGCCTTGGTGAGGCAACTAGTCTAGGAGAAGGAAAACTGAATTCAAACCTGTTAAACTCCGCTTAAAAATTGACTGTGTCATATCCTGCCCAAGCGAAGGGGTTGGTAAATAGGATTAGTCTATCTGTTCACATCTTTCTTTCTATCTATTCCAGTTTGTTCCTTATCTATCTAGCCATTTAACCATCGAAGAAAATCCCCATGACATAGTGAGTAAAGTGCTGGGCTGTGACATCGTAAAAAAAAGAGTTTAAATTCCAGTCGCGCTATTACATTAACTATCACTCTAATACCTTGAGAAAAGATTTGAATCCCCTCATACCCATCCCAGTTATGGGTTGAATCGTACCACTACTGTTCCACTCATTGGCTAGTGAAAAGAGTGTTCGCTAATGGCCCGGAAGACCTGGGTTCAATCCCTGATCAAGTCATACCAGAGACTCAGAAAATGCTACTTGATATTGCCTTGCTTAACATTCCGCATTATAAGGTTCGGATCAAGGATAAAAAGGGGCAATCAAGGGAAAGGAGTGGCGCTCTTCCTTACACCTCGGTGTAGTAACTAATAAAGAAAATCAAACTTTCGAATCACCTTCGACTTTTTACTTACTGTTCTTCTACAAGCATTACTTTGGCATTCAATAACCCACAACAGTTGACATGCCATTGAACAACGAAACTACACTAAACTAATTCTATATAGCTCAGTTTATTTTCATCTATCTATTTATATATACATTTCAATCTAGTTTCATCTATCATACGGCAATTGGAAAGTATCGATTCCTGTCTAATAACAAAAGTTAAGCGATGACCTCTTGGGTTAGTACTTAGATGGGTAACCATTTTGGAAAAGCAGTTACTGTAAGCAATTTGAGATAAACTACCGCTAAATAAAATCCGGATCAGTATGTTTACATCTAATTTATCGGTCTGCCTGGCAACTAAAATGAATGTGCGGTTGTGTCCATTTTTTTTTTTTTTTTTGTCGTCGCAAATTCTAGACTCCGTACAAAACAAAACTGTTGACATACATAAATACATGAATATGTGTGTACTCTCCCACATATCTAATGAAGTTTATGTAGTGTGTGTGTGTGGGGGGGGTGATGTCATGAAAACAAACCAATAGATTTCCTCGATTTAATAACATTCTTCAAGTCTTCATATGATAGAAGGGAGGTTACTAGCGACTGTAGCCCAGTTGCCTGGGGCTGTAGAATACACCGACTTGCGCCACTGCAGAGGAGTAAGACCCCACCCTCGAGTATCCTGGATATGACACTACATAATATGATGGTGAGGTCCCAGTCATGCTAGAGCTTTGAGAAATGCGGAGCACCTCTTCATTGCCATCGCTCCCAGGTCCACTCTGGCCCGGAGTCGTAGTACCTGATAGAGTCCTATCTATGGGTCAAATAGAACTAAACTTCGTACTTATGTTAAATTGAATTACTTTAAATAGAATTCTTTTGATATCTAAACAGCGTACGTATGCTAAACTGAATTGTTCGAAATAGAACTGTTTTGACATTTAACTGTGTGTAAACAAAAACTATATAAGTAAGTAAAGTAGGCGACCTTAGTCGAGAGTGACCCGAAGGCTCCCTTTTCAATAGATACGACATCGATGTGTGGGAGAGGGTTCTACTCCATTCCCTGGATTGCTCTACTTTACGCTTGAAACGTACCTTATAATGCTTAGTGTTAAGCAAGGTGGCATCAAGTGCCATTGAACCCTCGTCTCCCGGACGATTGGCAAACACTCGACTCATTAGGCTATTGACCTAATGAGTAGAGTGAAAAGGGAGCCTTCGAGTCCCCCTTGACTACAGTCGCCAACTTTACATTATACTTATACTAAACTAAATTATTTGAATTAGAACTGTTTGACTAAACTGAATAGCTTGAAATACAAATGTTTTTGACACTTGAACTGTGTGCTTATACTAAACTGAATTAATTGAAATAGAACTATTCACGTGAGCCTATGTAAAGTTTGTAAGAACACAGTTTAATTATCAAAAACATTTCTATTTCAAGTTATTATGTTTAGTCAGACAGTTCAAATTTAAACAATTCAGGATAGTATAAGTATAGTTTTTGTCTACGGACAAATAAATGTCAAAACAGTTCTGTTTCAAGTAATTCAATTTAGCATAAGTACTCAGTTTAGTTCTATTTGACCCATAGATAGGGACCTATCAGATGCTACCATTCCAGGCCAGTGTGGACTTGGGAGCGATGGCAATGAAGGGATGCTCTGCATTCCCCAAAGCTGTTGCATAACTGGAACCTCATCATCAGATTGTTTAGAGTCACATCCAGGGGTGTTACCCCTCTGCAGAGTAGCAGTCGGTGTATTCTACAGTCCCAGCCAACTGGAAAAATCTAAGTTTGAATAGCGCAGACACTAGTCAATGGGATCACCAATGTCATGATACAGACGGAAAAATGGCAGACACTAATCGAGGTTGACTGTGTCTACGCCATTCAAATTTAGATCTCTCTCTCTCTTACTAAATCTATCTATCTATGTGTGGAGAGAGAGAGAGGGAGAGAATTTAAAATATACTGACCATCTGCGTAAGACGTTGGTTCTCCATAATACTGCAAAACAATTTGGACAAAATAAAAATCTCGCAAATCTTTTTGACTATAGCTTCCAACAAAAATGCATTAAAATGAAGTATTCAAAGCTGGCTTACGTGTTTACATACCCCTAACCTTGATATGCATATTTGTGACGAGACAGTAGCTTTCATTCTTGCAACATGATATGTATAGCTTCTCTGTGTATTTACATAAGCGTTTGTTTTTTGGGGTTTGTGTGTGTGTGTGTGTGTGTAATTGTTCAAGGACTTAACAAACGTTTGATTTAAAGCAGATAATTATTCCGGAACCGGAAGTATCAAATGACCACTAAAATCTAAAGCAGACTGGCCTAATTTTCCTGGTACACATAATTTGCGGTTGGTACAAGTTTGTAACTTTTTTTTTTTGCTACAGTGTTAATTATCTGCCCACCCCATTTCCCATTAGACTAGCCTTTTTCGAAAGTCGAACATCATCTTCCTTTTCACCCAATTCTTTAGTTAATATAGACTCACTCAAAAATTAAGCTTTTTCGTGCAAGACGATTCATATTATAGAAATGCGTAAAATGAAAAGAGATTGAGGGAACCAATAATGTTACGATGAATTTGCGATGAAAACTGAATTCATCATTTTTACTGTCTCAGTCTGTTTCACTGTATGTATGTATGTATCTATCTATCTATCTATCTCATGCTGTTTGTATCAATCAGTCTATAAAAGTGAGAGGCTATACTTGTCGACGAAGACAGAAAAAATGCCATTGCAACGTTAACTAATAAATAATGGATAAATAATATTGAAAATTTGGCCTAAAACCCGCCATGTCTTGGTGAGACGAAGATCCCGTTTTGTCATGTAGCTTGATGAGCTTCAAACAGGCTATTTTCTCATTTCACTTCCTCTTATCTATCTATCGATCTATCTCACTCAATCTAACCTTGTTCCTTCCTTCCTCTCTATCGTCTTTTCTTATGAATCTCACTCCATTACTTTTTCCTCTTCTGTTCCTTGCTTCATTCTTTCTCCGTATGTATGTATGTATGTATGTATGTATGTATGTATGTATGTATGTATGTATGTATGTATGTATGTATCTATCTATCTATCTATCTATCTATCTACTTCTTTTTGTTTCCATATGCTAACTTCCATCCTTCCTTCCTATGGTCTTTTCATATTTATATCCCAATCTCACTCAGTTGCCTTTTCCTCCTTGCTTGATGATTCCGATTTTTCTTCGTATCTATCTATCTATCTATCTATCTAAGGGGCTAATCTAATACAACTCATAATATTTCAAACACTATGCTTAATAAATTGGAAAGAGATGAAAAGTGGATAGTTTACAATATGAAATGCAAGAGGCCGTGAGAAAAGCGAAATGAACCACCGATAACCGTAGCAAAAATGCTGTCTTCAACTGAAGAAAGTGTTTCCATTTATATGATATGATTTTGAGGGAATTATCAACTATTATCTCGTTCCAGAGATGCAAACGATTGATGAAAATACTGATAAGTACAGGTGAAGTAAGTTCCTTTTGATAACCAGACAAAAATTGTTAGTTTGTGTTGTATAGTGGCTCGTACCACGTTACTTCCGGTATCACAGAAGTATAAAAGATACCATGTCTCTTAGACGAGAAACAGAAGCAGAAAGAGAAGCAGAGAGATAGCTCTCAAGGACATCGGTCTTGTAGAAGACCAAGTTCGGACGTAACACCTACAGCGAGAAAGTTATAACACTAGTCAGACTGCACCACTTGAGTTTATAAATAATTAACTCTGTTTCGCTGAGCATCGTTTCTTTACAACGATACAACAGTTTGACGGGGAAGTTTTTAAACATCTACAGTATTCATAAGATATTGTAACTTGGATTACAGTTTATTCTGATTATGACAGTTTTTTCCCCAACTCTTTAGAAAACTAAAAAAGATACATAGAGCAGTTATTTGCCGAGGAAGATAAATATTTCTGAAATTGCCAGGAAAATAGCAGAAGATTGTAAATAAAACTAACTATGAAGTTCAAAAGGTCTATGTCGAAAATAAATGTTTAATGGTGGTTGAATAACTGTCTGTATAGTTTCGAGGAAAATCAGCAAAAATCAGATTGAAAGAAATCTTAATAAAAATTATTGATGGTTAACAATAGTTTATCGAATAATAAAGTTCAAAATAATACAATTACTATTAACAGTCACTGAATGTCGCCTTGTGGTATTTGAAATGAAAAGCGACTTGAAAAGAAAAGAAAAATTTTAAAAGGGAGAAAATGCGAAACAAAATATATATTCACCCAGCACGTTCGCACGAGCAGTATACGACCCGATGTCAATTTTTTTAAGCGGAGCATAACAAGTGTCAGTGTTTTCCTTCTCCTAGGCCAGTTGCCATACCAAGTTTAAAGAGCCTAGTCTGCCCTATTATTTACCAATAGCCGGAGGGTGTATAATTGGATTCCAACCCTTCCAAAGGTTATTGAACTCGGTTCGTTGTATTCATTTGCTACAACCGTAACCATTTTACCTCTTTCGGTTTAGACCAACCAAGTGGGAAGAGTGTTTGCACCAATCGTCCGAGGGACCTGGGTTCAATCCCAGGTTGAGTCATACCAAAGACTTTAAAAATGGTACTTAATACCTTCTTGCTTAACACTCAGCAATATAAGGTATGTATCAAGGGTAAAGTGGAACAATCCAGTGAAAGGAGTAGCGCCCTCCCCTACACTTCGGTGTAGTAGCTATTGAAAAGGGAGCCTTCTGGTCGCCCTCGATTACGGTCGCCATCTTAATAGCATATCTGCTTTCGTGGGTTATTCAATGCCAAAGCCATTCTTGGAGATGTACATCAATGGTACAATTCAATTCATAGTTGGGTGGAGAGAGGATTAGGGAGTTCAATACCTTTCAGAAGGGTATTAGTCTGAAAATAAATGTAATAGCGTGACGGGAGTTTGAACTTGCTGACTTCGAGGCCACAGTTCAGTACTTTAGCCATTTCCATATTTATCCAACCCCTCCGCTCGGGCAGGATATGACACAAGGTCAATTTTTAAGCGGAGATTAACAGGTTTGAATTCAGAGTATTCCTTCTCCTAAACTAGTGGCCTCACCAAGGCCGAAGAACTCAGTCTGTTCTACTATTTACCCATAGCTGGAGGGAGAATAATTGGATTCATACTTTTCTCAACGCTTTTAGTGCTATGTGAAATGCAATCAGTCTCGTCCAGGATTTGAACTCGTGCCGCCGTGTCCGTTTCCTACGACAATAACCATTACACTACGGGCACCTCCTTTAGCCATTACGCTATACAATATACAACGTTCGTTCGTGGCAAACAAAGCATATTAAAAAATTACGCTTGTTTTTATTTTATTCTAATTGATTTATACATGACTTATACACAAAATTACTTTATGCATGTGTAAATATTAAGAGAATATTAATATCATGCAAAGCAAAAATAATAATTATGATATTGGTGCGCTCGAAACAGTCATCAAGAGATTGCTATAGGGAATGGAGGATTGTTATGGTCAAGGGGAGGTTGAAATGATAACACGACACGGAAATGAGTGATAAAAATATATTGAAGGAAAATAGAACATACATAAACGATAGCTGGGAGAAACCTCTCCTCAGCTTAACACATTCATGAACATTACATCCGTTCCTGGTGACGGCTCACCGAGACCGCGCAGAAGAGAGCTTAGCCGGTAGGTGTCACATGAGGGCGAGTTCATCTGTAGGGGAGACACCCCAACACTCCCCTCCCAAGCCTTTTGCTTTCAAAAGGGTTTATTCTTTCCATTAGTATTTCTTCCGTTTTGGATCTATAGATAAGGGTTCTGTGATTTTCCTCTTCCTCTCCGATCTTCGTTGTTCAGAAGTGTGTTGAGGGGGTTCAAGGTTAAATGTATCGAAGTTAACCTCGATGGGTTTTTCCACTTCGTCTTGAGTGTTGTTCGAATCCATTTCATGTCGTTTTTTCAGTTTGTTTAAATGTCTCATATGGGTATGCTTTTGCCCTTGAATTATGTATACTATTGAGCCGATCCTGCTAAGGATCGTTCCCTCTTCCCAGTACAGCTTATTCTTTTGAAAACTTTTGAAAAAAATCTGCTGGCCTGGGAGAAATCGCTTTCTTGTGACATGTTCAGTCGTATTTGTCTTAGATTGTTTCGGGATTAATTTGTAGAACGCAGATCTTATTTTCCTGGCAAACATGATTTATACCAGTGAGCCAGTTGAAGGTGTATTTGGGTTCAGCGTTATACAATACACCTGTAGGAATTGTTGTGAGGCTCCGTCGGTCGGTGTTCCTTGTGTTTTCTTGAGTGCTCTTTTTAGCGTGTCGACGAACCTCTCCGCCTGATCATTCGATCTTGGGTGGTATTTTGGCGTTGCTACATGTTTCCCCCGGAATGTGTTACAAAAATGGAATAGCTGTTTACCATAATAAGGTAGTAGTGATCCTCTAGTTGGCCAACAAAGTCAATATGAATGTGTGACCATGTCTGGTCCGTTTTTGGCCAGAGTTTGAAAATGGTACCCGTTGTTTAACAACAAAAATCGTTTTTATTGAAACACGTTTGTGAGACAATAAATAACAAACAAACGAGATTTGCTTTCCTGGCAAACAGAAGAATATCGAAAGAGGAAGAGTGACGATGAGGTGCGGTTAGAGTAACACTAACGTCTCTAAAGTCTGGGACATTGAAATTTTGTAACGTCTGAAGGTTTTTAAGAGTACTTCGGGTCTAGATGCTTCTTTGGCAGTCTTGAGTTTCTTCTTGGTCCCTTTTTCTTATCCTCTCGGAGGATTCGTTTAACTATCCCAATTTTTATAGATCAATATCTGGACTAAAATGGTTTCTGATTGGTTGTTCAATAAGAGACAATTAGGAGTCATATTCCCATTGGTCAGCCAATCCTAGTTCAGGATTATATCTTACAGGTATAGGGAAAACCCCTTTTAGATGCTTTGACTAATGGGAACAGGTTTAAAGCAATGGGGTTGAACAAAAAAATTCTCAGACTCACCTGACTAGATGAGCCATGGCCATCTCACCTTTATTTAGGGTGGAGCAAAAATAAATCTCCCTTTGACATTGACCTTCAAGATAAGAACGAGAAAATATATTTTACGAAATGACCCGTTTCATCATTGTGATTGATGACAACCGAAAAACTTAATACATTTGATAACCTTCAAAATCAAAAACAATTGTCTCGCACTTAACTGACCTTTAAAATCAAAAGCGATTGTCTCGCACCTAACTGACCTTTAGAAACGATCAACCTGCTTTTTAGGTCAGTATAAGCCTTGAACAAAAAGATACCTATTTTAAGGATCTTTTTTGTTTTTGATACATATGTATATTAATTAGAATATATTTCATAAATTCTAATTTTTACATATCAATTAAGTAGTCAACCGCACGTCGTATCACATAACTCCGCATGAGGCTTTTCATGCGATTTTTCCGGAGAGTCCTGTATGGAAATCCTTCAGAATTCGTTTTTGTAATTTCTTAGGAATTACAACTCTGTCACTGTACGATAAGATGCTGTCGCATAATGAGTACACATCTGAAACGCCGTTCTCCTTTGATGCGATTTTTTGTTTTATTTCGTTGATAAAGTCATCTTCGATCGCTTCGCTCTTTATCTTTACCAGCATTACAGGTAGATCCCGGACAGTATTTTCAATGATGGATTTAATTTAATTAATAAGTGCTGCTATGACTGAGTCTTTAAGGGATTAGCCTAGAAAGACCATCGGCTTGCCAATTTTGTTGGTTGGTAAATATTCCAGTTTGAAGTTGTTGTTGAGGAGGATAGTACCCCATCTCAAAAGTCTATTAGCAGTATAAACTGGAAGTCCCTTTTTCGAGCCAACTATCGTTAGAAAGGGCTTATGGTCAGTTTGTAGATTGAAAAACCTTCCATGCAAATACCTGTGAAATTTTGTTACAGCAAAGATTACGCTGAGCGCTTCTTTTTCGATCTGACTGTACGGTTTTCCAGCTGGCAGTAAAGCTCTAGACGCATGCGCAATGGATTTTTTCGATCCATCAAACATCAAATGTAGTATGCATGCGCCGATACAATACGAACTTGCATCGGAAGCAACAATAATATTTAATTTAGGGTCAAAATGAGTCAAGAATAGTTCCGAAGTTAAAGTGGTTTTTATCTTCTCAAATGTTGCCTGGCACTCAGTTGTCCATTTCCATTTTTTGTCTTTCTTCAATAAGTCGTTTAGGGGCGCGCGCAATTCGTGCATATTTTTAATGAACACTTGATAAAAATTTGCTAATCCGAGAAAAGTTTGAAGTTCGGTGACATTTCTTGGAGAAGGCATGTTTTTATAGCTTCTGCCCTCTCTGGATCCGGATGCCTTCCATTTTTTTTTTGTCGATTATATGTCCGAGGTACCTTATCTCATTCATGAGGAATTCACATTTCGTTTCTTTTATTCTGAACCCAAAATTTTTTATTCTTTCGAAGACCTCGTGTATTTGTCTGCGATGTTCTTCGGTAGATTTGCTTGCAATCACAATGTCAGCCAGGTTAGCACATGCAAAATCAAGACCGCAGGTGCGATCTTGACACCAAAGGCTAACCTTTCAAACTTATAAAGGCCCCTGTGGGTGTTGATACACAGGAGTTTTGAACACTCCTCCTCGACAGGGATCTGAAGATAGGCATCGCTCAAGTCCACTTTGGAAAATACTACACCACCATTCAGTTTGTTAAATACCACCTCCGGTGTCGGAAGGGGATAGTGGTAATCTTTCAAGACCGCGTTAAAGCCCGTAGAAAAATCTGCACAGATGCGAATTTGATTGGACTTCTTTCTGACGTATATTGTAGGTGCAGCCCGTTCACTGGAAATTACTTTAGACAGTATGCCGGCCTTTTCCAGTCGATCCAGCTCTTCGCCAATTTTTTCGACTGCCGTGAATGGCACATTTCTTTTCATTTTGAAGACGGACAGATCATTTTCTTTTAGTTCAAATCTGGCTATTGCCTTGGTGCATTTCCCGAGTCCCACCGAAAAAACTTCATGAAATCTTTCTTTTAGTTCGTCTTTTGATTCTTGCGCCGCTGTAGTTGAGTTTTCTATCTTTGGCAGAAATTAATTGGTTGGTCCCATAGGTTGAACCGTTTCATACAATCCGTTCCAAATAGATTCTCGGACTTTTTGTGAACGAAAACTTTTACTTTTTTAGTGGTACCATTCAGGGTTGGGGGTAGTGTTAATTCACCCTCGAGCTTCATTTTGTCACCTGTTACTGCACGGGCTGTTTTGTTTGTTTTTCTCATCGTTGTTTTTTTCCATGTGTGCAGATTAATGATTGATAGGTCCGAAACGTAATCTAGTTGTAGGTCCACTTTTTTTTATCCAGGATGTTGACTGTGACATACTTTCGTCGATTCTTTTCTGTTTTAATGTCAGATCTTGCTTGTCTGACTGTTTTTATTTCCTTTGTGGCCAATTTTACCACACTCGTTACAAGTTTTGTTCTTGTTGGAACAATTTGTTGACCAATGTTGTCCACCGAAACGATTCCATGGACTAGTGGGTAATTTCGGTTTTTGGATTGGTCGTCGATTCTCTGATTGTGTCTGTACGTACTTTTTGTTTTCACTGCTTTCCCCAGAGGCGTAATTTTTCGGCTTGTAGTTTGTCCTTCTGACATACGCCACTCCCGATTCCTCGATGTTTTTGGAGTCGTTTTTGACGTTAACTACGCGTTGACAGTCCTCGGCCAGTTTCTGTAGTGTGAGCCCAGGTTCACTTTCTAACTTTGATAGGACTGTCTTATCTCCGAATTTTTTTATAGAGACAAGACCGTGTGCAAATATCAAGCATTTAAAGTCATCGGCTGATAATTCCGCCAAACGAAAATCATCACAATGCTTATTTACTATGAAAGCGACAACTTAAAACACTTCGACAACTTAAAACACTTCCATCTTTTGCGGAATAGTGTTATGTTCGGGCTAAATAACTCAGACAGGAATTTAACTGCTTCAGAGCATTCCAATTCGCTTGTCTTCTTCGGTAAAATGTAGTTAACAAACTTACTATATTCAGTGGTTCCGAACTTCCTTAACAGTAAGCGAATCTTCTTAGCGTTGGTTCAATCTTCACAATCCACTGTAAAAAGATCTTCATATCTTCTGTAGAAGGCTTCGAATGTCTTATTTTCCTCCGGAAGATAAATGAATATTCCCATGGAATTCCAGATTGTGTTGTGTGAAAAGGCAGTGTTATTTTCGCTGGTTTCCGTTTTATTTAATACTTTAAGGAATAATTCTTCTTGTTTTCGTTGAATTTGTTGTTCCTTCTGTTGTTGAAGTAATTTCTCTTGTTCTTTCTGTTGGAGGAGCAATTTTTCTTCAAACATTTGTTGCCGCTGTTGTTTTTCTTTCTGCAATTTATGAAACTGAAAGAAAAATTGTTGTTGTTGTAGTTGTTGTTGAATGCAGTCCTCCGTCTTCTGTTGATATTCATTTTGAGCGTTCAGTAGCTGTAATATTACTGCCTTAAAGTCCTCCTTACTGTTTTCGGATATGTATTTTCAGAGGCAAAATTTTTATTTTCGTTATAAAACAAAATGGCTTCTCTCTCAACAAAATTTGCACAGACCGCGTTTAGAGAAAAAGTATTACTTTTCTCTTTCCTTCTTTTTCCAAGACAGGGGAGAAAAAAATATGGGCAGTTTTTACTTTTAACTTGAGGCGAAAATGAGGAGAAGAAAAAAAAATAATGCAAATAATAATCCTTTACAGTTTTTTTCTCTTTCAAGAAAACAGTCTTTTCTTTTTATCAATAGTTTAGAATTTTTCGCCTTCCCCCTTTTTTTTTATATACAGATGGGGACGAAAAAAAAATAGATACACTACAACACTGTGGTAACTTGTATCAACAGAAAAAAATTCTATTTTTAGTTTTCTTTTTTTCTGGTTTTTTTTTTTTTTTTTTTTACTTCAGAGAACCACATATAATTTGCAAAGAACAAAAAAAAATTTGGTCAACTCTTTAGTGAACCAGAAAACAGTTTTTTTTCTACAACAGAAAAAAAAAACCTTGCATGATTTTTGCAATGAAGGAATTGAAAATGACATTTCCCAATTTTACAAAATGCTTTGTTCTTTCTTTTTTCTTTTTTTTCACAACAAGAAGAGGAGAAAAAAGTCTTACTTACAGTGAAAGTGAAATTGATTTTTTCTTAAAGTTTTAACTTCCTTTTCAATATGTCTGCGTCGATTTTTTTTCTTTGGTTTGTGAACTCGGTTTTTTCCTTTCGTGTTTTTAGCGCACAGTTCTATTTCTTTTATTTTACCAATGCCAAATTGAGTCACATGTAGTTGAAATTTTCCCAATTTCTGTTTGTCAATTGGTTCGCGTAAGTTCTTATTTCTTTGAATCCGTCGTCCGCCCGTTGTTATGGTCAAGGGGAGGTTGAAATGATAACACGACTCGGAAATGAGAGATAAAAAATATATTGACGGAAAATAGTACATAAATAAACGATAGCTGGGAGAAACCTCTTCTCAGCTTAACACAATCATGAACATTATATCCGTTCTTGGTGACGGCTCACCGAAACTGCGCAGAAGAGAGCTTAACCGGTATGTGTCACATGAGGGCGAGTCCATCTGTAGGGGAGACACCCCAACAAGGATCTGGAGATAAGAGGAACAGTGGAGACCATCTAAACTACAGTATTATTGAGATCGGTCAGAATACTAAAAGAGTCTTGGAGGCTTGAGGAAACTTGTTGTCACTCACATTCCAGTTGAAAATCATCAGTCAACGTTGGTGTGGAAAAACTTTTAAATGAGTAGAATAATAATAAGATAAAAAAATAGCATTCAATATTATTTAAAATTAGATTATTACATTAAACTTTATTCTAATCGAAGAATAAAACAAATCCTTTGACTTTCGGTATGAAAATGTTGTTTTTTATTGGGGGGTGTATTTGGTAAAGTATTTAAACAGTCTAAATGGCGTAACAGAAGATACACTCATAAAATTTATGATAAGAATTGAACCCTTTCTAAGAAGGAAAAATTATCAGACTAGTAATAGTACGAATGATCCTTTCCCTACTAAAGATAAATAAATAATTAAAATAAAATAAAAACAGAAACTTCCCTCAAAGATTATCTCTTGGTTACATCAAAGAAATATCGAATATTTCTCCTCAAAGATTTTTATGAACCAATTAGTATCAAATATTCTGGATGGAAGAATTTCAGATTAGCCAATTCCCGGGTGGGTAAGTTCTTTGCAGGATTTACTTGAGAAAGGATAATTTAATTTAAACTTATTCCCAGGGTTCAGATGAATAACAAATTCTTTTTCTTGGGTTCTCTTATGCCAAGTCGATTCAAGTGTCTGAAAAAAATCTTTTTGCCATGAAGAAAAAATATTTTAAAAATAAGTGAGGTATTCATCTGTAATTTAGTTTAATACGCGTGTACGCACAATCACAGGTACTGATACATAGTTGCAGACACACATACATACATACATACGGACACATAAATGCTAATATATAGGGTGTTTCATAAGAAATGCTACAATATTATTCACGTGGCAATACTGTACGTAGAGACAACAGCATTTTAACTGTTGAAATGATTGCACTATACGATATTTATATCTGAGCATCCATTCCTTTATCCTATGTTCGCTACGTCATTTTCCATGAACGAACGTTGTTGAGTCAAGTTTCATGTATTATCATCATCATGATCATCATGCTGCGGTATCAGCACGGATATCACTGACTCTCTCTCTCTCGCTACACCTACCTATCGTCCATTGCTTCCGGTAGGTCTTCAGGGCTACATCCCGTATCGGCACAGAGCTGCTGTATGTAGGTTCGAGCTGGTCGTCCTGCCTTTGCTCGTCCTTGTGAATGCTTCCTCAGGAGTACATCACTTATGAGCTCGTCCCTACTTCTCCAGCAGTGTCCCGCATGTCTGGTTCGTTTAATTTTGCTAGTTTTTGTGATGGGTGGAAGGTGGCCGTACAGCTGCTGCTTTGTGGGGTGCTGCCGCAAGGACTTGCTCAATATTGCTCGCAGCATTCTTGTGTAATTGCCGTCAAGCTTTTTCTCCATCCGTTTAGTTAGCGTCCATGTAGAGCATCTATATAGCAGTATCGACACGACCGCTGCTTGCAAGAAACTGCGTTTCATTTTATTGGTCAAGTCTGAATTCCATATGACCGATAGTCTATCGATAACTGTCGATGCCTTTGCTAGTCGCATGTCGATGTCTGTCTCGATTGATAAGACACTGCTTTCTAGGTAGGTGAACTTCTCAACTAGTTTCAGAGAGCTACCGTTTAGTGTGGAGATGTTGCCTGTTTGATTAAAGCTCATATATTCAGTCTTGTGTGCATTGACATGGAGGTCAATGCCTGCAGCAGCTTGTTCCAGACTATGTATCAGGGTTTCGGCTTGGGCAGGTGCATTTGCCAGAAGCGCTATATTATCGGCGTAGTCGGCGTCGGTAATTGTTTTTGCGGGTACCTTCTGCTTCTTTCTTTTTTGTTAGCTTGAATTCGTTTTCTTTGATTTTATCGATAGATGTTCTAAGCACGTAGTCTAGACAGATGATAAAGAGGAATGGGGCTAATGTATCTCTTTGTAGTACACCTGCTACGAGTTTCATGTATAAACCTTACAAACGTGGCAAAGACGAATGATGATGATGACTTTTGTTTCTATTTTTGACCCAACCAATTTTTTTTCATAAATAAATGATAAGCTAGTCTTTAGTTTTCGGTTGACATTCATTTAAGGTGCTTCCCTATTGATTACTCATTTTCCTTGATTAAATTTAGTTACTTTTCAAGATTTAAAGATTTGTTACATAGCCAGATATACGGATATGTGAAATAGACATAATGTTCATAAAATGTTCATAAACATACATAGGAGTCCGAAAACACGAAATTCACGAAATTGGTTCAGGTACGAAACTTTATTACCTTTGAGTTAAAGGTTATTCAACAGGAGGAGAGTGAGACACAATCTTTCTATGCTGACTGCTTTTACATCGTCAGCTCTCAACACAATCAACGCGCGGCGCCCGTAGCGCACAAAGTCGTCTGGCTTCGCCCAGCTCTTAATCTCAACCCTCTCGTTCGGAGGCAGGAACTCAACTCACTGCTTTTTATCAAATCCCCAAATTCTCAGCCCACGCTTCCGGTGCGTGACGTCACTCACATCCCCATGTCCAATTCCTATCTGGGATTTTTATTTTGATATCTCTGAATGACACATCCTCTCCGCGCGCGCGTGAACACCTGCGTTGATGTTTGCACCTAACTAACCCATGCACTGAGCCGAAAGGTTCTCATCCTAACTAAACTGAAAGGCAAGATATACAAAACGAAATCCCTCCGCAATTATATTACAGATTCACTTCTTAGAAATTTATTAAGATTCAACATTGTTTTAACTATTTCAAAAATTATTATCCTTTTTTTGTTGACATCTGCACTAGAAATATTTATACTGATATAAACATCCCTTACCTATTTATTTCTATTGTTTTCTATACAGATGCACATTGGTCTCATAAATATTACTTTCCTTTAACAAAGTGACATGCTCATCGGAAGACCTTTTAAAAAACAAACTGGTATTTAAATGCATGAAATATTTTCTATTTAAACCAAATATTGAAGCATATAAACGCATTATTAAATAATACGTTCTCTTATCA
Organism: Sepioteuthis lessoniana; assembly: GCA_963585895.1. NCBI lineage: Eukaryota > Metazoa > Mollusca > Cephalopoda > Myopsida > Loliginidae > Sepioteuthis > Sepioteuthis lessoniana. The sequence continues at coordinate 39,947,574 of OY757925.1, forward strand.
TAGATAAAAGACTTTGTAAATTGTGTTTCTCTCTCTCTCTCTCTCTTTCTCTCTCTCTCTCTCTCTCGGCATATATATATATATATATATATATAACCCTTGGCATGATCAATTCTTAAGCAAAGTTTAACGGGTGTTAATTCGGAATTTCCAGAGAGCTCAAACTGCCCTACTACTTACCCATAGCCAGAGGGAGATTAGTTAGATTCATATGTTTCCCAAAGGTTTTAACACTATGGAAAATATGCACAATCTCGTATAGGATTTGAACTTGGTTCGCTGTTTCCATTTCCTACGACGATAACCATTTTACCGTAAATGCCGATAATATATATATATATATATATAGAGAGAGAGAGAGAGAGAGAGAAAGGCGGAGGGAAAGAGAGAGAGAAAGACATAGAGTGAGACAGAGACAGAGACACCCCCCACACACACACATATATATATATATGTATATATAAATATATAAAGAGAGAAATTCACTAAAAGTTTAACCAAAAGTCATTCCTTTCTTGGTTGGGCGAACAACGTTTCAGCAAACCTCGTTAATATACACATAAGCACACACGTAAGTACAAACACACATACGGGTGTGGTGAAGTAGTATCCAGGCTGATATTCATTCGTGATTTTTTTAAAGATCTGCAGACAGTATATATATATATATATATATACAAGCAAACAGAAGACTTCTGGCGATATATATATATATATATATATATATATATATATATATATATATATATATATATATATATATATATATATATATATATATATATATATATATATATATATATATATATATATATATATATATATATATATAGCCAGACGTCTTCTGTTTGCTTTTGAAGCCGTTTTCATGAGATGTTTCCTTACAAGATCTAACAGCTTTGGATGAAATGTTAAAAGAAGCCAGAACAGCTCAAATGTCTTTTTTCTGCATCTCGTTTCGGTTGGTCTTTGCTATAAAATCAGAACTCATCCCAACTTTTTCATTTGACCCAACAAACGTTTTTGCTTACGAACAAATACAATAAGATCAACCATCAAAGAAGAATGCAAGCCAGGATGACCACCTTATAAAGATCAAAGAATATATCAACAAATATCATACCACATAAACAGAGAGATATCAATAGAGAGAGAGAGAGATAGAAAGAGAGAGAGAGAGGAGAAGGAAGAGGAGGAGGAGGAAGAGGATTTATATTTTGCGAACATCGGAGGTTTTTTAAGTATTCAATGGTACAAGACTGTGAATGAATTTTCATGAAAAGAAGGTTTGTTTTTGTTAATTATTTATTTATTCATTTATTTACAAATTCATTTATTTGCTTGGTTTTGTTTTAGAAATCAGTAGTTCATTTTTTTTAAATTTTGAAACGTCATCAATGACTTCCAGCTTAGGAGAAAAGTCAGATGGATTGAAACAGAATGATATAGATGAATAGAAAGAAATTATTTGAGACACAAAGACAACGACAAACAAAAAGAAAGATAGAAAAACAGACTGTAAGACAGACAGACGGACAAAGTGATATGAATAGAATATGGCATGAAAATAGATATGAATATGAATAGGAATTCCTTAAATAATATTTAAAATCCTGATACAGTGACTGATATTTCTCTATTTTCAAATGTCTCAATCATTACAACACGTACTAGTCGCGTGTTTTCAGAATTTTAAACCAGAAGGTTACGTCATCAACTGAGTTACTAACTTGACTCACCCTCTTTGAAGATGAGCGTGTCTCCGAAGCATGCAATACTTTTCGTACTTATAGAGTTTAGAAATGGTAATAATGACAAAATAATGCTTATGGGATAAATTCTTAAAATGAAAGAAATTTTCAAAGCTGGTCTGAAAGATTTAGCAAAAGTAATTTCAATTTAAAAGACATGTCACCAACAGGTATTAGTGGAAAGTTTAATTATGTCCAGCTCTTCTTTGATCCCAACAGCAATTTTGATGTTATTTGTAAAAGAATTATATCCCAAAGTGAATACAAGTTATTCAACTGTTCACGATCATTTAAAACAACTTGGAAAACACGCCAAAACTCGGAAAATAGGTTCCTCTTAATTTGACAAAAACCAACGATTGACTTTCTTATGAGAAAAAAGAACGTGTAAAAAAACAGATAAACACGTTTCACTAATGGTCTAGCGTCATCAGAATGCAAATGAATTTATTGCAAATTTTTTTATGCAAATTGAATATATATATATATATATATACTCAATTTGCATAAAAAATTTGCAATATATATATATATATATATATATATATATGTATGTATATATATATATATATATATATATATATATATATATATATATATATATATATATATATATATATATATATATATATATATATATATATATATATATATATATATATATATATATATACTCAATTTGCATAAAAAAATTTGCAATATATATATATATATATATATATATATATATATTCAATTTGCATAAAAAAATTTGCAATAAATCCATTTTCAAAATATATATATATATTTGTTTACATATATTTATATATATATTCAATTCCGTATTTTCGATTTGTATTGAAAAATTTGCTATAAAATCATTTCAATATATATATATATATATTCATATATATATATATATATATATATATATATATATATATATATATATATATATATATATATATATATATATATTCAATTTGCATAAAATAGTTTTGCAATAAATCCATTTTCAAAATATGTATATGTTTGTATATATATATATATATATATATATATATATATATATATATATATATATATATATATTCAATTCCCTATATATATCTATATATATCTATATCTATATATATATATATATATATATATATATATATATATATATATATATTCAATTTGCATTAAAAAATTTGCTATAAATTCATTTTCAAAATATATATATATTTATATACATATATATACATTCAATTCCCTATATATATATATATATATATATATATATATATATATATATATATATATATATATATATATATTCCTATTAAATTCATATAATTCATATAAATTCATTTGCATTCAGATGACGCCAAACCACTAGTGAAACTTGTTAATCTGATTATATATATCAACCAAATTTTTGAGGTGAAGTGCTCGTGACGTTGTGGTTAAAGTGCTCGACTGTGACTCCAATCACGCTATTATGTTTACTTTCGTACTCATACTCTTAGAAATGGTATTGAACCCCTTTAATTTTCGATTACGGGTTAAATAGTAACACTTTTTTCTTCTACACTGATGGATTTGACATTAAATAACCTTCGAAGTTTATATGCTCTTAAACAAACCAACCAACCGAACTTTAATAAAAAGTTTTATTTTTTCAACCAAAAACATGAGGATTTCATAATTTCTCGATGAACATTATACAATCAAAACGGATATTATTATATATTATATAGTTTTATACTCTACTTTCTTAAAAGTCTGATACCGAAAACGAGGAATATGTAACAGTAAAAAAAATATTTACCCCTCTCTCTTTCTATATACATGGTGACTGAAAAGTAATTCCCTTTTTAAAAATTCTTATAATCTATTTCCCCATTATAATTTTTACAAGAAATGAATATATGAAGTACTTTAAGAGAGGGAATTACATTTGAATGCCTATGAGAAGAATTTTAAAAGAAGGAGTTGCAATGTACACACACACACGCACGTAGGCACATCTACTCATACATAGATACACGCATGCACCCAGACTTTTTTTTTTATAGTTATATACATTATGAATAATTATTTGCAAAATTGTCAGCTTATGCATACACACACGCACGCACAATATATATATATATATATATATATATATATATATATATATATAGTGGGTTGAGTGTTCACCAATGGTCTGGTAGATCTCGGTTTAGTCCCAGGTCGAGTCATACCAAAGACTTTAAAAATGGTACTTGATACCTCCTTGCTTAACACGTACGTATCAAGGGTAAAGTGGAGCAATTCAAAGAAAGAAGTAGCGCCCTCCCTTACACCTCGGTGTAGTAGCTATTAAAAAGAGAGCCTTCTGGTCGCCCTCGAATACGATCGCCAACTTTACATACTTTATATATATATATATATATATATATACGTGGTGCATTCAATAAGTTTCCAGTCTTTTTTGTACAGGCATTTAAAATTGTCGTAGACACTTGAAAATTCACTTTGTTATTGCTATACATCTCATGAGATGTCTGACCAATTTTTATGACTTCAAGTTCAAATGAACAGCTACAACAGGAATTGGAAAACACCCTACTAAAGCCTGATTGTCATAGCTGGTGAATTTCGAAAATGCAATCTGGACTTTAGAAGAAAGATATGCCATAAATTTCTGTTCTAAACTTGGAAAAAATGCGCTGCAATGAAAGCTGGATCTACTGATATGACCCAGAGACCAAAAGTTCCCAGTGGAAGCATGCTAGCTCTTCCAGACTCAAGAAGGCCAGACAGAGCAAATCCACCCACAAACTTTTGATGATCCCTTTTTGTGACAGCACTGGCATGATCTACATGCACTGGGTTCCCACTGGACAGACAGTCAACTAGGAATACTATGTAGAGGTTTTCAGGAAGAGATTCCGTCGGAAGAGGCCAGCACTCTTCAAATCGGTTCAGTGGCATTTTCACCAGGACAATGCACCAGTTCACAACTCCATCCTTGTTACAGACTATTTGACAAAGATGGGCATCAAGACAGTTCCTCAGCCTCCCTATAGTCGAGACTTTGCACCCTGTGACTTTTGATTATTCCCTAAGCTCAGAGGCTGTCGTTATGAGACAATTGAGAAGATGAAAGAGGCTGTGACGAAGGTCATTGACACGCTCACACAAGAGGACTTCCATGGGGCCTTGCAGAAGTTGTTGGAACGGTACAACAAGTGCATTGCAGCCGGAGGAGATTACTTCGAAGGGGACTCGGGTTTCATGTGTGTACTATCAATAAAAGTGCTCATACGAAAAAAGTCTGGAAACATATTTAATGATCCTCGTATATATATATATATATATATATATATATATAGCGTGTGTTTGTATAAGCAGACAATTTTATATATATACATATGTATATGTATATATATATATAAGCATGATCAGTTCAAGACCATGGTCTTCAACATACAAATAAACGTAGACAAAACTGGGTGGGAAAGGTGATCTATTTGATATTGGGCAAAATATTCAATTTTGACAATATGAACAAGAGATATATGCACAACCCAGAATCAATTGTGAAGAATGAGACGTGACAAACTTCTCTAGGATGTTGTGATACAAACGGATCAGCTAATCCCTGCCAAAAATAACAGTACTAATAATAATTAACAAAAAGGGTTACCTGACTTTGCTATCCTGACAGACCACTGAGTAAAAATTATATATATATATATATATATATATATATATATATATATATATATATATATATATATATATATATTGGTTTGGTTTGTTGGGTTTTATGGCATATCAACCTTTGTAGGCCAAATCCATTTTTATGTAAATTATCTGTTCTATTTAAAACAATTCAGTTTAGCATAAGTACACAGCTTAATTGTCAAAAACATTTCCATTTCAAACTATTCAAGCAGTTATATGTAACAATTCAGTTAAGTGTAAATACAGTTTTAATGTCGAAAACAGTTCTATTTGAAATAATTCAGTTAAGCATAAGCACGCAGTTTAAATGTAAGAACGGTTTAATTGTCAAAAGCATTTCTATTTCAAGCTATTCAGTTTACTCAAACAATTCATTTTAGCATAAGTATGCTGTTAGTTCGGACCTGGGAGCAATGGCAATGAAAGGGTGCTCCGCATTCCCCAAAGCTCCAGCACTGCTGGAACCTCACCATCAGATTGTCTAGTGTCATATCTAGGACACTCGTTTGGGGGGGGGTTACCCCTCTGAAGAGGTGCAGACAGTGTATTCTATTATATATATTGTATACATAGACAGCAAATCATTATTTAAGCATGTTCTATTGAAGACCGTGGTCTTGAACTGAACATGGTTAATATATATATATATATATATATATATATATATATATATATATATATATATATATAATTGTCTGCTTATACATACACACACGTGCTATATATATATATAGTGCGTGAGTGTATGTATAAGTTGAGAATTTTATAAAGTATTAGTCATATTGTATATAACTATAAAAAAAATCTCTGTGTGCGTGTATCTATGTATGAGTAGATGTATCAACGTTTGTGTGAGTGTGTGTACATTGCAGAAAAGTGATAGTCTTTATTCTTCAATGATACTGTTCTTTAAGTGTTTTCTTTGAAAAAACATCTCTGTAGCTGCTGGGTTTTTTTCCCCTTTAAACTACTTCCAATGTTGCTCGATTTTGTCCAGATGTTTTCACAGTTGCCACACACCAAATAAATTTCTACCTTGCAAGGATTTTTGGTTTTGACTCTTGCTTTCTTTCCTTACCTGTTTTTATTTCATTTTATTTTTATTCTTTCTTTCTTTCTTTTTTTTTCTTTTTTTTTTTTTTTTTTGCTACTCTACATCCCAGGTGAATCTAAATCCTGATTGCAAATCTACTTTTCAAAATATATTTATCACCAACTTGTTTTGGTTTTTTTTTTTTGTTTTCTTTTTTTTTTTTAAACAAAATTATAGTATCTATACAATCAAATATTCTTGGGAACCTGGTTTTTTCGTTGATATAAAGAGTTTGATCTTTACCAGTTGCCTTAATACAAGCGTGAATTAAAACTTTCCTATATTTTGATATGTGCAAATTTACATTGTGTATATCACGTAATCGAAGAAGTTCAAGCCATGGTAGATACGAAATGTAGTTGATTGTATCATTGTAGTTGGTGCATTGATACGTTGAGCATTGCTTCACTCAGTGTGTAATTTCAAAGTAGCACTGGTCAACCGGCAGTGCAATCTAAATCGGGACCTTTTGCTTTACGATTTCGAACTGGGCCATATCGATTCTGAAGCATCCAAAAAACATTTGTTGTGCGAAAGTTGAAGGTGCGGTTGATCACAGTGCAGTAACCAGATGGTTGCAAGCGTGTTGACGATCAGAGAACGTCAAGTAGGCCTAAAACTGTGGATTCCAAGGCCGTTGAGATGAATTCCTTAGCGATGGACTGCCGAATCGTAGTAAGCGAGTTCGTACTCCAGTCTATTATGTTCACTTTTGGGCAAATACTCTTGGGAAAGGAATGAACCCCCTTATTCTTCCAGCTAGGGGTAAAATATTACCACTACTGTTCTTTTAGGAGAATAGCTTTGGCATTAAATAACCTACAAATGTTGATATGCCATTAAACAAAGAAACCAAACCAAACTAAACCAAGCAAACTCCTTGAGTGGCATTTGGAGAGTATCAGGTGAGCTTGGTATTTCACAGTCCAGGGTTCACGACTTCAGCAAAACTATCCGAAGCTACCGAGTTGTGTTTCACGTTACCAAAATATTGCAAGTACTATGACTGTGTGTTCGGCAAAACTATGTGAGCCCAATATATAAAAATTTCAATTTTAAAAGAAACTTTTTATTGAGCGTTTTCATTAAAAATTGCATCTCTATAATGTTAGATATGAGTGATCGATATCAATAACTAAGAAGAGTTTGTTTATCTATCCTCTATAAACAGCCAAATAGTTTGAAATAGACAAATCCAATTTACAATGTAAATCCAAATTACAATGTGACCTAGTCAAGTATGAAAAGTTTGGCTTTCATCGAGATCGGGTCGATAACAATAAATATTAATAGTCGAGAAACCAGGTTGCTGTAACTAATCATACAGAATTTAAATTTTTAATTGAAATTTAAATAAAAATTTAGATTTAAATTAAAGAGTTTTATTTAAATGTTACTAATTCGGTTTATCAAGCTGAAGATGTAAAATGATTACATCATTTTTGCTAGCAAAAAAGAAAAAAAGTTTAAATCGATAATTCTAATATATATCATTCTAATTAAAAAAAATATTTCTCAACAAAACTTTGTTTGCCCAGTCAGCTGGGGCTGTAAAATACGCCGACCGCACCTCTGCAGAGGGGTAAGACCCCCGCCCAATGAGTGTCCTGTATATGACACTAAACAATCTGATGGTGAGGTTCCAGTGATGCTGGGGCTTTGGGGAATGCGGAACACCCCTTCATTGTCATTGCTCCCAGGTCCACTCTGACCCGGTGTGGTAGCATCTGATAGAGCCCTATCTATGGATTAAATAGAACTAACAGCATAATTATGCTAAACTGAATTGTTTGACTAAACTGAATAGCTTGAAATAGAAATGTTTTTGACAATTAAACCGTACTTACATTTAAACTACGCGCTTATGCTAAACTAAATTATTTGAAATGGAACTGTTTTTAGACATTGAAGCTGTACTTACACTAAACTGTTTTGTTTAATATAGAACTGTTTTGATATTTAACTGTGTGTAAAGAAAATCTGTGCTTGTACTAAACTGAATTAGCTGAATTAGAAGTGCTTGACTAAACTAAATAGCTTGAAATAGAATGCTAAACTGAATTGTTTGAAATAGAAGTATTTTTATAAAAATGGATTTGGCGTTAAATAATCTACAAAGGTTGATATGCCATAAAACCTAAACAACAAACAGCAATAACAAAACTTTGTAAAGATTTTACAGCGCAATTTTTTACAAATACAATTGGTAAATACATTTTCTGTGATGACGATTTATCCTTTATATAACTAACAATTACTGTCCAGTGACATTTTCAAATTGACGACAAAGATTATAAAATGAGAATGTCTGATTGGAATTTGATGTGAATTTTACGCGTATATCTTAACATCCATACACACAAAATGACAGTTGTACGGAAGTCGCAATGTCGTTGTGGCTAAACACCAACAACACGATAAATGGAGACAACTATCTCAGCCTTGTGACAGACTTTATCCCTTCCCCCTCCTCCTCCCCCTCTCTCTCTTTTATTCTTTAATTTTATTTTTCTATTTTTTCGACTGGTTAATCCGGTTGTATGTAAATAGGTAAATGGCACAAGGTTATCGTTTCTTTTGGAAAAGTGCCATGATAAAAAAAAAAAAGATTCCAAGAGAGAAGGTTAGAAACAAAGACTTGAAGTGAGAGAGTGAGAGAAGGGCCCCGGGTCTAATTCCTCATGGGGCACGTTTGATGCGATATCGGAACAAATCGCACAACCCTCATTCTCAATTTCTTCATTTTTTTTCTTGATTAGTTTGCCAGAAAGACAAACACCATAAAAAATCTCTACATCTCTGATTTGTTTATTTCAACCATATCTATCTATCTATCTATCTATCTATCTCCGCTCCTTTTTCAGTTCATATTTTCTTTCTTTCTTTCTTTCTTTCTTTCTTTCTTTCTATTCCGCTATTTTACAACTGTCATCGTAAAGATGTTTTCTCATTTTTTTTTTTTACTTTCTATCTCTGACTCAATTACTTATTATCTGCGTCACCTCTTATTTCCTTTTCTTTGACCTTCTCTTTCTCATCTTTTTTCTTTCTTTTTCAGTACATTTTCTTTCTTTCTTTCTTTCTTTCTTTCTTTCTATTTTGCTGTTTATTCTTATCTTTGAGTCTATCTGGTGGAGTGGTGTTAGGCCTAAAGTGCTGGACTGCGGCTTCTAAGTAAGCGAGTTCGAACTCCCCTACTGTTATTTCGTTCCCTTTCGGACAAATACCCTCGGGAAAGGCATAATACCCTTTATCCCTCCAGTTATGGGTTAAATAGTACCCCTCATTGGCCTAGAGGTAGAGTGTTCGCCAATGGTCAGGGAGACTAAGGTTCAATCCCAGGTTGCGTCATACCAAAGTCTTTAAAAACGGTACTTGATACCTCCTTGTTTAACACTCAGCAATATAAGGTACGTATCAAGAGTAAAGTAGAGCAATCATGGGAAAGAAGTAGCACCCTCCCTTACATCTCGGTGTAGTAGCTATTGAAAAGGGAGCCTTCTGGTCGTCCTCGACTACGGACGCCAACTTTATTTTTACTTTAGTATCCTTACTGTTCTTCGAAAGGGATGGCTTGGCGTTAAATAACCCACGAAGGTTGATATGCCATTAAACAAAGACACTGAAACCTATCAATCCACTCACACTCCTAAATACAGATACATAAATATATATAAAGGGAAGGTATAAACGACGAAAAATATACACATTTACATACAAATATATCTATAAATAAGTAAAGTTGGCGACCGTAGTTGAGGGTGACCTGAAGGCTCCCTTTTCAATAGCTACCACACCGAGATGTAGAGTACGATGCTACTCCATTTCCTGGATTGCTCCGCTTTACTCCTGATCCTCACCTTATATTGCTCAGTGTTAAGCAAGGCAGCATCAAGTACCATTTTTTGAGTCTTTGGTATGACTCACCCTGGAATTGGACCCAGGTCTCCCGGACGGTTGGCGAACACTCGATAGCCCGGTATTTATAAATAACTTCTTTAATTTAATCTCTGTCCTCGTATCTGTTTGCGTGAATTCAGATAAATACATTGCGATGATCACGTTCAGATAGATATCTCAGATTTTGTTCCGAAATATTCTAAAGAATACAAAGAATAGTGTAAAAAGGAAACAAAATACTTGTCTATCTGGTAAATATTTTTGTCAACACCCTAGAAAATAATTCCCGCCTCGACGACCCATTAAACCCCATAAATTTTCAAAAATGTTTCAACCTACGATGACACAAAATGTGCGGAAAAAATGTCAAGTATGTTTATGGACTTTACCATTCTAAATGTCATCACTTCTACTGCTGCTACTGCTGCTGCTGCTGCTGAAGAAGAAGAAGAAGAAGAAGAAGAAGAAGAAGAAGAAGAAGAAGAAGAAGAAGAAGAAGAAGAAGAAGAAGATGATGATGATGATGATGATGATGATGATTCTTTGGAATTTTGACATACAAACGAATCATCTAATCTCGGCCAGAAAACCAGACCTAGTGTTAATTAACAAGTAAAAAAAGAACTTGTTGCCTTATGAATTTTGTGTTGATGGGCCACAGAATAAAAATAAAGAAAAGGAATTGAGACTATCCATATCATGGCATTGTTAAGATCGACCAGAATACTGAGAAGAGTCCTGGAGACTTGAAGAGACTTGCTGACACTCAGACTTCAGAGAAAAACCTAAGCTTACACCGATATAAAAAAAAAACCTCTTAAAAGAGAAAAATAAAAATGAAAAGAATAATTATAGCGACCAGAAACAGCACAGACAATATAAAAATCAACAGAACAACTGCCACGAAGCGGAAATGAGAAAGAAAATAACTGTATGGATATTTCAAGCAACAAACAAGGTAAATCTCACACGGAAAGACCCGGCAATGAGTAAGAAAAGGAAACTTTAAGAGAGAAACTGAATCGATTCTAATAGCAGCTCAAAACAACGCCATTAGGACAAACTATGTTAAAGTAAAAATTGATAAAATAAATTGGGAATAAAGGCAACAAGACCCTAATACAATAATCAACACATCAAATACAGAAAAACAAGAACAATCGAACTGAAATGAACCGCAAAGTAATAACAATCGAATCAACACACTCCCAAACCACACTTAACAAACATTAACGCAAAAAGAAAAAATGAATAGTGAGATTTAATTATGTCTTAAAAGAAAACTATATCACCATCGCTGAGAAACTAAGACTGGAAAACAGTCTAGGCATAAACTGAAAAAATAAACGAATTAACACATATCTCAACGAACAACATCACGGAATTAAACGAACTAATCAATGCAGGAGCGAAATTAGTCCCTGATAAAATCGGTGTTTCCCAAAATGAACACGAACAGAAACTCAAAACCTGGATGGGAAATTCTACCGGAAACGCTGATAGGAAATCTGCAACAAGCAAAAAAGGTAAAATAGAGAGAGAACGCTGAAACAACTTGGGATGAAAAGAAAAAAATGAACTTAACAAGTAAAACAAACGGCACAACTTGAGGAAATAACCAGAAGGTATTAGCGAAAGAAGGAAGGCTAAAAAGATATCGAGACAAGATAAAACAATAAAGACAAAGCAAGATATTCCAAAACAACGACAAAAATATTCTATCAGAAAGTAGGGAGTGAATGCACCAACACATACCAACAACCGTATGACAAGAAAACAAAACAATTTTGGAGCAAAATATGGAAACAATTAGAACATAGAAAAGCGGAACAGATAGGCAAAATGGGAAAAGAGTTAGGACTCGAAGAAGGACCAAATGCGAAAATACACCTGGATTCACTCACTCAAAAAAGTGCCAAATTAGAAAACGCCCGGACATAATGGCATACATGGACACAGGTTTAAAAAAATTCACTTCGATCCATGATAGATTGCCTATTGAAATAAATAAATGCCAATAAGAAACAAACATACCCCAATGGATGACAAAAAGGAAAGACAACGCTTATTCAAAAAGACACCCCAAAAGCAACCCCAATCACTACAGACCCATAATGTGCCTACCGATGATGTAAAAAATATTAACAAAACAAATTAGGGAGGAGATCTACGATTCGCTAATGAGCCGTGGACTGTTCCCCGTGGAACAGAAAGGATACCACAAGTGGACCAGAGGTACAGGAAAGCTACTATACATAGGAGGTGCCCGTGGTGTAATGGTTATCGTCGTAGGAATTGGACACAAATCCTGGACGAGACTGATTGCATTTCACATAGCACTAATACCCTTGGGAAAGGTATGAATTCAATTATTCTCCCTCCAGCTATGGGTAAATAGTAGGACAAACTAGGTTCTTGAGCCTTGCTGAGGCAACTAGCCTAGGAGAAGGAAAACTCTGAATTCAAACCTGTTAAACTCCGCCTAAAAATTGACCTTGTGTCATATCCTGCCCGAGCGGAGGGGTTGGGTAAATAGGCTATACATAGATCAGCTCATCCTCAAAGAGAACAAAACGAGACGGAAAAATCTAGCTAGAGCGTGGATTTACTACAAAAAGGCAATTGATATTTTCCCGCAAAGCTGGGTAATAGACTGTCTCAGAATGTACAAGATATCCGGAGAATGCGTAAAGTTTATCGAAAACACCATAGAAAACTGGACAGTCGAACTGACAACAGGAAGGAAAAGCTTAACGGGGGTAAAAATCCAGAGAGGAATCTTCCAGGGAGATGCACAATCACCATTACTATTTTTAATAGCGATGCTGCCACTCAATCAAATACTTAGGAAACACACAGGTGGATACAAACTTCATAAATCGTAAGAAAAAATCAACCAATTAATACACATGGATGTCATAAAACTGTTTGCCAAAAATGAGAAAGAATTGGAATCCCAAATACAGACCGTGAGAATATGCAGTCAAGATATTTGGATGGAATCTGGCATAGAAAAATGTGCCATGCTAAAAATGAAAAACGGAAACCGACATAGAATGGAAACAATAGAACAACCAAATCAAGACAAATTTAGAACGCTTTGAAAAAAAAAAACTTACAAATACTTAGGAATACTGGAAGCGGACACCATTAAACATGCGGACATGATAGAAAATTTTTTTAAAAAGAATACCCCAGGAGAACGAGAAAACTATTAGAAACCAAATTACATTGCAGAAATCTCATCAAAGGGATAAATACCAGGGCTGTCCCCCGCGTAAGACACTCGGGAACATTCTTAAAGTGGACCAGAGAAGAACTCCAAGAAAACAAGAAAACACATGATGATGCATAAGCCCTTATATCTCAGAGATGACGTAGACAGACTGTATGTGTCAAGAAAAGAAGGAGGAAGAGAACTTACCAACTTTCAAGATACAACGACTAGAAGACTACATAAAAAGCGCAAAGGAAGACTGATTACAGCCACCAGAAACAATACAGACAACATAAGCATCAACGGAGTGAAAATAACCAGAAAACAAAAATGGAAAAACTACTGTATAGACCTTCCAAGCGACAAACAAGCCAAATCCCATACGAAAAGAACTGGACGTGGCTAAGAAAGGGAAAAATTATAAGTGAAACTGAATCTCTTCTGATAGCAGCACAAAACAACGCTAATTATGTCAAAACAAGAGGCAACAAAATAGCAGATCTAGACTATGTAGTGATAGAAAATAAACGTCTGGATCCAATGTAAGGGGATCCACTGGGAATTGTGCAAGAAGCTTGAATTTAAATACGAACAAATGGTGTATGCACAACCCAGAATCCGTCCTGAAAAATGAGAAGCACAAACGTCACTGGGATTTTGAGAAACAAACTGATCATCTAATCTTGGCCAGACGACCTGACCTTGTGGTAGTCAACAACAAAGAAAAAAGAGAACCTGCCAAATAGCGGACTTTGCTGTTCCAGATGACCACAGGGGAAAACTGAAGGAAGGCAAAAAGAGAGAAAAATAGAACTGAAAAACTGTGGAACATGAAAGTGGCGGTGATACCACTTGTAATTCGCTCGCTCTGAAGTAGTTTTTTTTTTTTAGTTCTATAAGAAGTGGTAATGCGTTGCCACAACAAAAATGTTCAGTTATGCTCTTCTTTCTCGGTGAGGCTTAGAACTTTTTAAACGACTCTCGTATATTCTAAGTGTCACTCACTTAAATTTAAAGAATATCTCTCAATGAATTCCTGTAGTTTTTTTCCCAAAATGATATTAAGTTTATATGAAATTATATAATCGGGAAATCTCTTTTTATGGTGTGGTTTATTTTCATAATCGCAATTGGTATTTTGATTTACAACAAATCTTCTAATATGGACATTAAATTTTAATGAAAAATGCAATAAACAGTATAGATATTTTTTTTAGATTTTTGTTCGTCTCACCATGTATTGAGTTTTTATCTAGCATTAAGGGGTACTACAACTAGTGTTTATATAATAATTTTGTAAATAATTATGGGATTTCAACTGGTCCATATACTATATTCTAATCACAAGCAGATCTGTTTCTTGGCCAAAATTCCAACCTCTGCATAGTCTCACCATTTTTATGTGTATTATGCTGATAATTATTAAACTATAGAAAATCAGTAGATGGATTGATATTGGTTATGAATTCGAATTAATAGATTGACTATTTTAACTTTGACCTGTCAAAAGCGGGATTTTTTTAAAATCTGAGGAAGCTTAACCTGTCTGTCTGTCTGTCTGTCTGTCTTTTTCATGAATTCCTTTCTTTCTTTATGTGTTTGTATGTGTTTCTTAAAACTGCAGTGCCAAAAAGAAGTGCTAAACATTTGTATTTCTTGTTATACTACAAAAAAATACTTTCTCTTTGAAGATTTTTTTCTTTCTGCTTTTCAAATGTTGAACTGACTTTTGGAAACATTTACTGTAAAGACCACCTGGTTAATTCGTTGTTCTACACCCCTAACCCCATCAGATAAGAAGGCTGGAACTCTATTGCTTTTCTTTCTACATTGCTCGAGTGCCAAATACAATATTGGGGAATATAAATACCACCAAACAAGTACAACAGATCTTTTGGTGACTGCGAAAAAATGTGGCTATTCATTACAAACAATCAGTTGTAAAAAGAGATTCTTCAACAGATCCTTTTTTTTTTTTTTTTTTAAAAAAAAGGGGAGAAGAGAATAACAATTGCTATTCGGAGACAAAATTCTCTTGGACGGTGGGAGTTTATTCAAAAGAAAAGAAAATTTGTGAAAGTAAAGATAGAAAAATATTAAAATCAGATAAATTCTTCGTTCATTAGAAATGAACACCCTTTTTTTCTAAATTTATTTTTGCAGGGTTGATTTTTGTTTGTTTGTTGTTGTTTTTTTGTTTTACGGCATATCAACCTCATCGGTCAGTTAATGCCGAATCGAGTTAAAGAAAATAAGTCTGAAAAGAAATGCAGAGAAAAGGTTTTAGGAATTAGTGATAAACTTTAGATAATTAGTTGGTTATTTGGTTTTTATTAGGAGTTTATTTGTAGGGAATCATAATCATAACCACCCCCCAAAAAAAACTGTGAAACAGGTTGAGGAAGGGATCAATTTGTTAGAATATATCTAGTAAAGAAAGGGTTTATAGAAGTAATTTGGTCTTATTGTAAATTTCTTTAGATTTTTGTGGAAATTCACTTTTTTTAGAAATTGTATCACATTCTTTATTTCAGTGTTTTGGAACATTTCCTTCATATTGTTTGCACTATAGAAGGTTTTTCTTATATGGGCTAGGTCGGTACATTCGATGAGAATGGGCTTCACGTTGTATTTGGTCTGGCATTCATAACACATTGGTTGTTGTTTTCCTTCGAGGATTGAAGAAATTTGTGAAATAACGTGCCAAGATTATCGAACTTGTGGGTTAATATATGGAATAAAATGTAAGTTTTATTGTTGAAAATAATTCCATTCCTGTTGGAACCAAGAAATTTTCAGCACTCTCATGATTAAACAAAAAAGATTATCCTAAAAATACAAAACAGATAAATATATAAGAGAAACTGAATTTCTCTTAATTGCAGCATATGATAAAGTTTTAAGGGTTACTAATATTGAAGCGAAAATTTATAATACGTAAAAGAACAACCAGTGTATGTTACATGGAGACAGAGATAAAACAGTTAATCGCATGATAAGCAAATGTAGCAAACTGGCATAAAAGAAGTACAAGACGAGGCACGATTGGGTGGGAAATGTGATGCACAAGGAATTGTACAAGAGATTAAACTTTGATTTAATAACAACCCATGGTGTAATGGTTATCGTCGAAGGAAATGGGCACGACGATACGAGTTCAAATCCTGGACGAGACTGATTGCATTTCACATAGCACTAATACCCTTGGGAAAGGTATGAATCCAATTATTCTCCCTCCAGCTATGGGTAAATAGTAGGACAGATTAGGTTCTTCAGCCTTGGTGAGGCAACTAGTTTAGGTGAAGGGAAACTCTGAATTCAAACCTGTTAAACTCCGCTTAAAAATTGACCTTGTGTTATATCTTGCCCGAGCGGAGGGGTTGGGTAAATATTAATAACAAATGGTATATGCACAAACCAGAAACCGTCCAATTAGATGAGAGGCATGAAATTCTTTGGGATTTTGATATATAAACGGATCATCAAATCCTGTTCATAACACCAGAAGACCAGATTTAGTATTAATTAACAAGAAAAAGGTGCCCGTGGTGTAATAGTTATCCTGCCCGAGCGGAGGGGTTGGTAAATGGGATTAACAAGAAAAAAAGAGAACTTGTCGTCTAGTGGATTTTCCCTTTCCAGCGGACCACAAAGTGAAAATAAAAGAAAACGAAACTATAAATAAATATTTGGATCTTGCAAAAGAGCAGAAAAGTCTGTGGAACATGAAAGTGATGATGATGATAGCAATTATAGTTGGTGACCTTAGAACTGTCTCCAAATGCCAGGAAAAGAGAATGGGGGAAATCAGAGAAAGAATCAAGACAATGCAGACCACAGCACTGTTAAAATCAGCTAAAATACTCCTGGAGACCTGAGGAGACTTGCTGGCACTTAAACTTCAGTGAAAAGCCACCAGTTAAAACTGGTGTGAAAAACTTGCATAAAGTGGTACAGTACCAAAAGGATTATTAAAGGGACTGAAGGACTTGGAAGTTGGAGGACGAGTGGGGAACATCAAAACTATAGAATTACTGAGAACGGCCAGAATACTAAGAAGAGTCCTGGAGACTTGAGGAGGCTTCCTATCACTCAAACTTCAGTGAAAGACCATCAGCTAACACTAGTATGAAAAACTCTCAAGGAGTAAATAATAATCCGAACAAATGTTATATACACAACCCAGAATCCGTCCGAGAAAATGAGACGCAAAAAATTCTTTGGGATTACCCAATCTCAGTTAAACGACCAGACCTAGTGATAGTCAATAAAATTTAAAAAAGGGTACCTACCGAATAGCGGTCTTTGTCGCCCCGGCTCATCACAGGGGAAAACTGAAGGAAAACAGAGATAAGTACGTTGACCTTGCTATAGAATTGAAAAAACTATGGAACATGAACGTAGCGGTGATACTAATTGTGATTGGCGCGCTCAGTACAGACATCAAAGGATTGGTACGGGAACTGGAGGACTTGGAAATAAGTGGAAGAATGGAGACCATCCAAACTATAGCATTGTTGAGATCGACCAGAGTTCTAAGGAGAGTCCTGAAAACTTGAAGAGACTTGCTGTCACTCAGACACTAGTAGAAAACCAACAGTTCGCGCTGGTGTGAAACACTCTCAAATGAGTAAAATAACAATAAGCGATATGAAGAATGAGTTAGCTTGGTTTGGTTTGGTTTAACGGTATATCAACTTGTTATAGGTTATTCAGTGTTGTAATTTGATTGTTGAAAATGTTAAATTGTGACCATAAATAAATTTTCAACGGTTTATTAAATATTTTTAATTGCACTTTTTTATTTGTCCATAATCATTTTGTTGGCATACAGTTATATGATAACAAGTAATCTTATCAAACAGAATCTTAAAATAGATCTATTTGACCCATAGATTGGTCCTTGACATTTGCAGCAACTACGAGTAAGGATGGACCTGGGAGAAATGGCAATTAAGGGTATCCCACAATTCCCTGAGCACAAGAACTGGATCCTCACCACCGGATACAGTTTAGTGTCATATGTAGGACACTGACTTTTCTTTTCTTTTCTTTTCTTTGGTTTGTTTTGGTTTTATGGCATATCAACCACTGTATGTTATTTAATGCAAAATCTTGTTTATACATATATATTAAATAGATATGATTTGGTTTGGTTGGGTTTGGTTGGGTTTGGTTTCATGGCATAGCAACTATTGTTGGTTATTTAATGCCAAATCGTCTTTAGAAATATATATTCTATATATATGATTTGGTTGGGTTGGGTTTTATGTCATATTAAGTATTGTTGGTTATTTGATGCCAAATCTTGTTTATACATATATGTTAAATACATATGATTTGGTTTGGTTCGGTTGTATGGCATATCAACACTTGTAGGTTATTTAATGCCAAATCCTGTTTATGCATATATATTAAATAAGTACATGATTTGTTAACCCATTTTGTAGATAACATTCTTAAACGAGCTTGAGTTCTTTTTTGCGCACAAATAGCACAAAAGAAAGAATCAACACCATGCAGACCACAGCACTGTTAAAATCAGCAAGAATACTCAAAAGACTCCTGGAGACCTGAGGAGACTTGCTGTCACTTAAACTTCAGTGAAAAACCACCTGTTAAAACTAGTGTGAAAAACTTGCATAGAGTGGTACAGTAACTAAATGATTTAAGAGACTGGAGGACTATTGTAACCATTGTAGGTTATTTAACGCCAAATCCTCCTTAGAAATATATATTAAATGTATATGATTTGGTTTGGTTGGGTTTTATGGCATATCAACCCTTGTAGGTAATTTAAAGCAAAATCTTGTTTATACATATATATTTGGTTTAGTTAGGTTTGGTTTCATGGCATAGCGATATGAAGAATGATTTAGTTTGGTTATATGGTGTAACGACCACTATAGGTTATTTAAACCAAAATCCTGTTTATACATATATATCAAATACGTATGATTTGGTTTGGTATATATGTATATTTATACATATCTATATAACAGTCACAATTTAGCATCAGTGATTTGTAAGCATACAGTTTATTCTATTCGACCCATAGATTGGACTCTATAAGTGCTACCACTGGGTCAGTGTGGACATGGGAGCAATGGTAATGAAGGGGTAATCCACATTCCCCAAATCTCCAAGGC
This sequence comes from Sepioteuthis lessoniana, assembly GCA_963585895.1. NCBI lineage: Eukaryota > Metazoa > Mollusca > Cephalopoda > Myopsida > Loliginidae > Sepioteuthis > Sepioteuthis lessoniana. Next base: position 39,967,380 of record OY757925.1, read on the forward strand.
TAGAGCCTCACCTTCATATAGCTTAATGTCATATAAGGACATTCGTTGGTGCGGGGAGGTCTTAACTCTCTATAGAGACGCAGTCGGTGTATTCTACAGCTCCATCCGACTGGGCTGTACTTTTCTTTTTTGTAGGGTGACTTACCCCTCTGCAGAGGATATACTTATCGTATTCTAAGTTTCATTGACTGGGCGAACATAAAGTACGGTTTTACACAATCTCAGAGTAATCTCACTGCCAACTCATCAGGTGAATTTTTGTGTACGCAAGGAACGTCCTTTTTGATTTGTAGCATAGTTACATGAAGGCCACTAGACTGGCTCTAGAAATATTTTAAATGGAGGGGTGTCCTCGTGGTGTAATGGTTAAAGCGATGGACTGCAGAATCGTAGTAAATGAGTTTGTACTCCAGTCGCGCTATTACGTTCACTTTCGGGCAAATACCCTTGGGAAAGGTATGAACTCCCTTATCTTCCTTGCTATGGGTTAGATAGTACCTCTACTGTTCTTCTAGGAGACTAGCTCTGGCATTAAATAACCTACAAAGGTTGATATGCCAATAGACAAAGAAATCAAGCCAAACCATTTAAAATGGCTAGATACTGAATTGAATCCCTGAGTTCCTCTCAGTGAGCGAATAATCGCAAAATAGTGTCGCCAACTGTTATGAGAGTTTGGTCTTCAAGAATGTTCCTGCGTTGTGGCCTTGTGCAGAACTTTATTCCACCAAATATTTAGATTAATATTCTCATTCTTGTTTGATTTCTTATTGCGTTTCAACTTATACAGACTAAACCGTGGGATGTCCATAATTATTCTAGTAGATGTTGTAATTTAGTAAGCGGCTTGTTCACATCTGGCAGAAGGCCGTATAAATGGAGCATCCAATGAGAATCGAACTCACTCGTGAAGGTTTGCTTGTCTAGCTTGCTAACCATTACACCACCATACATAACTTGTTTTTATAAATAGTTTTGGATTTGGACAAAGAAGGCAAAAGAATGTATCTGCCGAAACGTAGTCATACAGCCAATAAGGATGAGAATATTACTTGGAAGAGCTCTTTGAATGAATGACACGTTTTAGAATGCTGATGATACGTGTAGCGATTTCGTTTCTCACTAAATGCCCAATAATGCAGTCTTGCGCGAAATAAGGCTTTAGAACTATAACTGTTGCCTTAAGCCAGACTAGTGTCTAGAATGTACCTGCTGAGATCTATGTATTTACTCAACCCCACTGCTATGGGCAAGGTGTGACATAGGGTCAATTTTTAAGCAGAGTACAGCTCATTTGAATTCAGAGTTTTTCTTTTCCTTGACTGGTTGCCAAAATGTAGTCATGCAGCCAATAAGGATGAGAATATTACTTGGAAGAAGTCATTCAATAAATCGTTCATGTTAGAATTTCAAACAATATTTAGGATAAGCATACAGATTTCGTTCCTCTCAGTTGTGTATTCCTATGCCAAGTGAGGATTTAGATTCATAATTGTTGCTTTTAGCCATGCAAGACGAAACTTAGTAGATATTGTATTCCAACCTGCTGAATAGTCACTTAAAAAGCGTCGGTAATTGAGTTTTATTTTCATACGCGTTTGAATGAGCGAAATTTGGTTCAGTAAGAAAATCACCTCTTGATTGTTGGCGACAAAATCTAAGACATAATCGTTTAGTTGGGAGCTTCGGGGCAGGCTTATATCACAATGTTAGTTTTGATCATTCTACGAAGATGGGCGGATGGTGAACAGCGATTTTACGAAGCACCGCAAGATGAAGATCTGAAGACTCTTTTAGAGCACAACCAAGCAGAAAATGCCAGGCTTAAGGAGACTGTCTTTGAAGTAAGGAGAGAAAAGTCTTAAAATAATTTGGCTGTGGCATGTGCAATCTATCTGTACGAATCGTTGTGCGGATGACGTAATCTACGTCAGTAGCTTCGCAGCATTGATGTTCAGCAATCTTTTTCGGTTACGTCATTCTCCGGCCTTCTTTTATCATGTGAAGAATTTTTCACTTCTGTGCTTACAGCTGTGTTTTTTCCCTCTACTTTCTTTCTGACTCACTGGATTCCATTTGAGTAATTTCCAACGTCTTTTACATTCCAGTTGCTTCTTTATCTTTCCTTCTCCCCGTTTTGCAAGCCACAATAAACTTCATTCAGAAGTTAAAAATAAACATAAAGCTTCGTACCCAACTAAGGCAAAAACTTGAGGGGGGCAGTAATGAGCAAATAAGCAAGCAAAATCTCGACTGGACATCGGGCAGTCAGTAATTGAGGATCCTATTGAGTGTATCGTTGTGGAACTTCGGTGAAAGTTTATCGAGACAAAGACGAGATAAAGAGATGATGTCTAATTCATATCGGAAAAATTTTAAATATCAGACAGGTGGTTACTGTAAAATACCACTCGCTTCCTTATCCATGTATTAACCTCCCTCCTGTTCTTGTCGCAAGAACAGGAAGCTGTGAAGTGGTATTCTCGAGTCGATGAAGGAAAGATCTATTGTTTGACTAAGTTTCGCTAACCCTGAAATCTAGATTCTTGTCGCTTTGCCAGTACCCAACTGACTGAACTTTTTCAAAAATCATTAACTCTCGTGGGGGTCAATTTCTTTCATTTACTGTGAGAGTTCTGGTGATTGAGTCTTTGTTGTCGGTCACTGGTGATGGGAGGGGGCACCTCAGGTGGTGAATTGGTTAGCAAGGTAGACTAGCAAACCTACACGAGTGAGTTCGGTTCTCATTGGGTGCCCAATTCATGCGGCCTTGTGCTACATCTAAGCAAAAAGCTTAGTGAATTACCACTGGTGATGGGAGGTGGTCACTACTTTATATAAGTTTAGATTTTCCTGATTTTAAGAGAAAAGTTTGTTTTTTTTTATATTTACAATAGCCGTTGTATAGTATACATAAAGTGTTTACTGTTTTTGGCGTACAATTGTAGAAATATCAGCGCTTAGCTGTTTATGTTTATCAATATGAGCACAAATGGCACTTTGACCGAACAAATAACAAATTAATCTACGGGATGGGCTGCTAATTATATGTCTCATATAAGAATTTTACATTTTTGGATCATAAGAAATACAATTCCCCCAAGGACAAAGATAATTCATAGATGATATTGATATCGCTTAACAAAGATTTCTGAAGCTAAATAACGATAAGGTTGGAGTTTTTTTTTTGTAATAGAATACTCATCTGATATATTCATCATGTTTATAAATGTATAATACGTACCTATATATAATACTCCTGATAGATATTTCATCTTGTTTGTAATTCTAGTACATTGAGCAAAACAATAAAAAAATTCATTGTAAGTTTGTTATTTTTGTCATCATTACTATGTGATTATTATCAATGTTATATTTATTTATCAACAATATAACTAATGGGTCCCTTATTTATAAATGTTTGTTTAATATTATTAAGTCATTTATAAAGATATCGTATATTAAGAGACAAGTTTTGTTTTGTTTTGTTTTTAGTTTTGGTTTTGGGTTGTTTTTTTTATAACAATTATCGTATACATTTACAAATATTCGCGCGTATAATTAAAGTGAAAGTGAATCAAACGTAGTTTTCTTGTGTGAGAAAATGAGACACGAGGAAATATTAGAGTTCTAAAAAAATGACACAAAAAATTACAATGATAATTTACCGTGAATTGTAGTGTATTAGTCGACCTTTTAAACCTGAGAAAATCACTACAAAACAAGGAGTCGACTTATACGGCAAAAATAAAATCCAAACCTTTACCACAGAGTGGTCAACTAGTGGAACAGTACTTCTAACAACCGATAAACACCGCTTATTGTATCTCGAGCAGACTGCCTCAAACATTTCCAACTTAAACACATTTAACAAATTAACACATACATTAATATAAAATGATAAAACTGTAATATAAATTAAGTAATATATTAACGCTATATCCGACGCAACTTCCAAAAGCTGATGCACTGACTGTAAACTGGAAAGTCATAGCACCCAGACGGCCAGGCAAACAACTACGCTATTCCGTTTATCAATGCAATACCATGATAACGCAACGTGAATTCATATAGATATAAGCTCGAAAGTGTAAGATTTTTATGTTTTCTAATAGTAGGTCGAGTTATACCAAAGACTCAAAAAATAGTACTTGATGCTGCCTAGCTTAACACTCAGCATTATAAAGTACGGATCAAGGGTAAAGTGGAGCAATCCAGGGAAAGTAGAAGCGCCCTTCCCCACATTTCGGTATAGTAGCTATTGAACAGGGAGCCTTCAGGTTAAGGTCACCAACTTTATATATATATATATATATATATATATATATATATATGTGTGTGTGTGTGTGTGTGTGTGTGTGTGTGTGTGTGTGTGTGTGAACAACTACAAATGAATATAAGTAAATTTCACAGCTAAAAACGATATAGCACAACCCCCGAAGTTGACCAATGAAATGGTCGAAAGCGCTTGGGGTAGTATAGGGTACTTTCTTTTCCAACTTGACCCTGACATAAGAAGACTCGAACATCTTCACTTGAAGATTTTAAAAAGAAACTATCAGAGGTATTCAACCAGACATATATATATATATATATATATATATATATATATATATATATATATATATATATATATATAAGTATTATTCGGTCCAGTTAAACCGGAGTTGGGAGTAATTCCACCTGGACCAAAAAAAAACATTCAACAGTGAACATTTAAATATTCATAGTAAAGAGCTTTGGTGTTTTTGATTTATATCAAAACCCATAACAGGATGGAAATAAATTGATAATGTGACCGGTTTTTGTTTTTTTCTTAAAGAATATATATATATATATATATATATATATATATATATATATATATATATACTGACTCGTCAGTGAATCGGTATCATTATAATGAAAATAAAAACTTTTGATGCAACTGCGATTTATTTCTAAAAGAAATCTTGACGAAGCAATTTCGCAAGATCATTTTGAAAACTAGAAACTTATTATAACAACAAAAATCTTTTATATAAAAAACCTGGAAACTTTTATATAGACATTATATATATATATATATATATATATATATACACATGACATAGATGTTAAAAGAGAGAGAAAAAAGAGTGAGAAATGAATGGATTAAAATATTTTGATAAACAGACATTCACTTAGATTGATAAGTAGGTAGATAGAGAGGAAGGCCAATAGATACAACCAGAGATAGATAGATAGATAGACTGCTACAACAGTAGACGTTGCAAAAATACGCTCTGCCCAAAATAGTCGCTATAAATCTAAAGATGGCGATAACATCAAAGCTAAAAAGTTTTTCGTTATTGTCAATATGCACTTTGGGAGTTGCACAAATAACGACGGGCGCGCAATGCACATCTGCAGAAACATTTAAATGATGTTCAGTGAATTTCAGCTGTCAAAAGGAAATCAGCCCGTATCATCCCCAACCCCCGAAGACGAATTTTTTACTCACCTTATCACCCCTTTTTTTACCATTCGTTCCGCTTTTCTCACCACCTTCTTTTTCTTTACCTTCTCTTCCGCCCCACCCCCCTCTCTCTCTCTCTCTCTCTCTCTCTCTCTCTCTCTCTCTCTCTCTCTCTCTTCTCAAGCATTATATTTCTCTAATATTTTTATCGTTTTATCTTGATTCACCTTTCTTTCTTTTCTTCGTCATTTTTCCTACCGTTTTGTTTTCTCCAATTAAAACTTCACATTTTTTCACTTTCCCACATTTCTTACTCTCTCTCTCTCTCTCTCTCTCTCTCTCTCTCTCTCTCTCTCTCCACCCCCGTTCACAATTAGAAAGTCTAACTGATTTCTGCTCAGATGTCTCGAGGATTGAACAGATATCACACTATGATCGTAAGTAGAAAAGCAGAACTGTGACACATACGAAAAAACAGAATAATAATATAGACCCAGCCAGAAAGCTTGACTGGTTCGGTGACTGGGCACAGATACAACACTGATCATTTGAAGAAAAGTATCATGGTCGTATATACAAACAAGCCAAATGATAGTATAAATTATTACTCTGTGGCAAGCGCCCTCCCTACCAAAAAAGAAAAAAATATGTAGATATTTAGATATGTTTTTATATCATGATTTAAGTCAAGTGTGTATATAAAATGATTTCTCGAAAACGCAAATGAAGATTTTTAAAATTTGAAAAAACTTAAAACAAATGAGCGAATTATAATTCTCATCAAGTTAATACTTACATAAGTTTAAAGTTTATGTCTACAGTAATCCTTTTTATTCTACCAGAGGAAATCTTACATTTTGTCGTAGTGAAACATCTGATTGCCGTAAATAGAATGCAAGGTGTATCCTACCTACTGTTGATAGACTGATTGTAATCCACAATAATTAAAACAAGAAATGGGGCACAGATTTAACAAACAAAAAAAAAGCAAAAACAAAAAATAAGATGCGCAAAAAAAAAGAAGTAATCCTGAAATATCTATTTCTCAAATGGCCAATTTTTGGCCAATGAAAACTCTGAACGTTCTTTGGGATATTGGATTCTTTCGCAAAAAAGAACTCTCTCTCTCTCTCTCTCTCTCTCTCTCTCTCTCTCTCTCTCTCTCTCTCTTTTCCCTTCAGATTTTGATTTGGCCTTGCAGATATTCTATATGTTTGATGCGAGAAGATTCAGATGGCAGAAGTAATCAAAAGACTGACAGACAAAGCGCTAGGCTATCAAAACCTGACCATTTTATGACGTGGAGGGCTGAACAGACGGCAGTGACGACGCACACATGTCGGGTCGTCCCTAACAGTTTATGAAGATTTTGACGAGAGGAGTAAAGTTGCTAAATAAATAAACCCAAATTGAGCCGGGCCCTCATTCACGGGACTTTACTACAATTACGTTTGTAAGGGAAAATATTCTGTCACTAACTAGAAAAGAAATAGCACACACACACACACTAAATTAGCTTACGCGGAGAGCAAAAGACAGGATTCTGACCCCATAGAGGGCAGAGTTCCTGCATGAACTGACGTATTGAATTGCACCTTAGAGGGCACGGCGATATTAATAGTTTAGTGGATATCGGTATGAATTTTAAATGAAAAGGATTCCCCAATTTTCCTTTTGTTCTTTGACGTTCATGTGTACATTCTTACTCACATATGTTTATGTATGCGCACCAATGTGTATATAGAAACACATAGATGTATAATTTCTCCTTCTAACTTGAACTGTATTTATCTTTATTTACGTGTTCGTATCTATCTATCTATCCACACACACATTCACACACATAGATAGATAGATAGATAGATAGATAGATAGATCTCACGAATGCAATCATGGGATCGATTCTGATGATCACTTTGGCGAGAAACTGTCACTAAACGCCGTTGAGTTAGTGTCTACGCTGTCCAAACTTAGATCTATATATGCTCTGTCATTGATATTGAGAACTCTTTATTCTGTATTTATAGATGTAGCATATATATATATATATATATATATATATATATATATATATATATATATATAGAGAGAGAGAGAGAGAGAGAGAGAGTCTATTCATTTCTGTATATCACTGTCTGTTCATACCTATCTATAACAGCTGCTCAATCATTTGAACTACTCGAGGTAGCAGATGTAAATTAAAATCCATCTATACAAACTTACCTTTCATTTATCTATTTATTGTATATAAACTGGTTTCCAATTGTAAAAGGGGTCGACAGTTCGAGTCTCGTTTGTTCTTTATTTCCCACTCGTGTTGTTTATTAATCGACACAGAATGAAGATCTTAGCAGTTGTGATATAAAACAGCGGAAATTGATATGACAGAAGAAAAATTAATGAAGTAATAATAATTGGCTATGCTTTCTCTAATTAGAAAAAAATCAAGATTGTATTAAATCTTTACTGATATATGCTAAAAGAAATCTGTACTGATATATGCAAAAAGAAATCTGTACTGATATATGCAAAAAGAAATCTGTACTGATATATGCAAAAAGAAAAAGTTAGCAAGACCCTAATTCAAATGAGATAATATTTTTAAAAAAAAGTTGATTTTCTTGCTCCGATTTTGCGAAATGAGGAGAACACGGCTTAAAAATCGGCATTCATAATCCTAACATTTTCCTAATCTCGTTGATGTTTGTAGAAAATAGCCAACTTACTAGGACACCCAACAGACTATATAGATATGAGTAAAGTTGGCGACCGTAGTCGAGGACGACCAGAAGGCTCCCTTTTCAATAGCTACTACACCGAGGTATAGGGGAGGACGCTACTCCTTTCCCTAGATTGCTCCACTTTACCCTTGATACGTACCTTATATTGCTGAGTGTTGAGCAAGGAGGTATCAAGTACCATTTTTAAAGTCTTTGGTATGACGCGACCTGGGATTGAACCCAGGTCTCCCAGACCATTGATGAACACTCTACCCTCTAGGCCAATATAAAGTAGGATATTTACAAAACTTAAATTGAGAAAAATATTGAGGCACTGATCTTTCTGATAAGAATAGTTTGCTTCCATTGAAAATTAGCATTTAAGATTTTAATTTTTATTAAGGATCGAACACAATCACCGGTGGAAAACATCCTTTAGACCAAATTGCTGTTAATGCTTAGCAAAAATGGTAATGTGCTAATTCTTCAAATGGAAACAGCAATCGAAATCCCGGCAACTTACTCGGGCCTGAACACCGACCCTGAAGCTTGTGGGAGACACGGAAGCCTTAAGGCAGACCTACCCAACCTAATTCTCTCCCCGTTGCATTTCTTGTCTACCATGATATATTTGCAATTTTCCTTTTTATATTAATGTTAAGAGGTCACCCAACGAGTATAAGAAAAACTGCGGTATTTAAAGAAGAGGAAGAAAGCATAGTGATACTAAGTCTTTTTCTATACACAAAGAATTTGGTAACATAATAAACAGGAATGAACTTAGTTTCTACATGCCTAGTAGATACAATTTTTTCAAGAATACTTTGCATGGAAGTGGGTGTAGTTTGGGCTGAGGGGTAACATAACGTGTGAACTTTTTTCCGGCATTTTTCTACCCTGTTTCTCGTCTACTTGACAAGTGTCTCTCTAATTCCTCAGATGAAAGCATAATGTTCATTGCTGTAATTTAGGGCTAATTCATATTTGAATTGTTTTCTTAAACCTAAGATTTTACGCTAAGTAACTTTAGAGAAAGAGAAAAACACTCAACTTGAGATGATAAAATTTAGAAACCTTATCTTGAGTTCACCTTTTATAGATATACTTTCTTCTTCTTCTTCTTCTTCTTCTTCTTCTTCTTCTCAGCGTTTTACGTCTTCACTTCCATCATGTTATTATTCTTTTTTCTTTTTTCTTTCTGTCTTTTTAGCCTTTATCTTCTTTTCTTCCTTCTTTTAAATTTTCTTTGTCTTTTTCTAATCTCATTCTTATCCTTCTTTATCGGTTGAGTTTTCAGACTTCTTCTTCTTTTCGATCTTTTCTTCCTCTTCTCAACCCGTTTTCAGTTGTCTCATTTATTGGTTCCTGCCCTCGGTTTTATCTGTCTGTCTATCTTTCCGTTTGACCAACTGACTCACTCTTTTTTCCCTCTTTCAAGTGGACTTTAATAAACATTGAAGAAAATCATTTTTGATATCTTCGTATAAAAAGTTATTTGTCTCTGACAGGACTTGACACAAGGTCACTGACCTGAAAGTCGGATTAATGAGGGGATTAGGGGAGGGAAAGGCCAGACTCGAGTCGAGGCTAAAACTCTGCTGGACTTTGCTGGTCATGGGCTCACTTAGTGCAATGTGAGCCTGATGAGCCAAGCTGGACTTGGACCCAAACATGGGTCCTGGCACAGATGCCTGTTTATAGCTTGAAGTGGACAACAAGGTCCAGTGCTCTTCTAGCTCGTCAATGACCGCCCATGAATATATTCGTATAAGAAGAGATTCTGGTTCCCCCCCTTTCATAACTGTCATATTTATACTAGTAGCTATATTTATGATTTCGGAAATAATCGTAATTCCAATATAGTTATCTGGTTTACTAAAACTTGACAAATGGGTTCTCAAACGGTTAGTTCCAGCTAGAGGAAAAGTTACAAATAGCTCTGATATTGTAATACTCGTTTATTCGTTGATCACATGTTAAAAAACCTTTCTGTCGGCTGAGACTGTAGAATACGCCGACTGCACCTCTACAGAAGGGTAAGACCTCTCCAATGGGGCCACCTGTTGGCTGTGGGTGACCACCCGTGAGGCGCTAGAACGGAATCCTTGTGGTTGAGCAGTCATTGATCCGGCGACAGAGTGGTCAATGACTTGGAACACACTACTTTGGCCCTTACTTGGTCTGACAGGCGGTCAGATTGCCCCGATTCGATCAATCGGCTGGTCATGTCAAGCCTTAGCACCTATATGTTTTGTCCCGACCGTACTTTTAAATCTGCATTTGTAGCAAGTTCCCAAACTCTTATCTGTTAGAACCTAGAAGGCGGTGGCTGAGGGTCAATTGCGTTGAGAGAAGAGGATTTTGACCAGTGCTGAGAACCTGTAATTAGCAACGGCTCAAAAACCTACCCTCAGCTCGAGTATACTGGTCGCATATCACCGTCTCAAACAAGGCGATTGGGTTTCCCCCTTTGTTCATGCCCAACACGTTGGACTCCGTGGTGGATGGTGGAGCGCAGGGCCAGTGAAAAATAAACAGCATATATGGCGTCTTCAAATGAAAAAACTAAACGAAACCTGTCAGAATCAGACTTGGAGAATGAGGCAGCAGACTTCCCTAGATTCACTGTTATTGAATCTTTAGAGAAGGTTTGCCTAGCCAAATTCTCCTCTTTCCTCATAGAAAAGGTTATTTCTACAAGGGCTACTTCGAAAGTTGTTAAGAAAACAAGGAATGACAACTTGCTTGTTGAGGTGGACAGCCGGAGGCAGAAAACATATTAAAAATGAAAACCTTTCATACGACGATGTGTAAAGCCTACTCACATGAGAAACTCAACACTTCCAAAGGAGTTATCAGTAGGAGTGGGGAGTTGGCATTGGCTCCAGAAGAAGAGATAGCATCAGCTCTGGTTAAACAGGGAGTTACAAATATAAGAAGAATCTCCATTAGAAAAGCGAAGAACGAATCCAGACCAATACTTACATCCTGACATCTAATTAGCCCCATATTCCTAAGGAGGTAAAGATAGGCTATTTTCTTGAGAGAGTCGAGCAGAGCGTCCCAGCGCCCATGAGGTGCTTCAAATGCCAAAAATGTGGACACTAAAGGGAAACCTGTTGAGGACGACAGACATGTGCCAAATGCGGTGAAAAAGACCCGAATCACGTGGAGGAAGATTGCTTGAAATAAATTAGATGTGCAAACTACCAAGGTCATCCGACTTACTCAAGATCTTGCAATGTTTACGAAAGAGAAAAGGAAATACTTGAGGTGAAACACAAGAGAAATGTATCCATCCTTGAAGCAAGGAAAATTGTACGAACCAACATGAGAGAAAACAGCTACGCCTCTGTTGCACGGAGGATGGATACAACCATTCAAGACAACAAATATAGAACACTCGTGGAGAAAAGGATCCAGTTGGAAGTGAATAATCATCTAAAGTCTCAGGAGCACCTAAATAATCATCAAAAGTCTCAGGAGCACCTGAAAAAACTACATTCGGCCAAATTTTACCAAGATTTACCACTTCAACACGAACTTCTAAAAGTGCAAAACGTCTAACAAAACAGCCCTTACAAAAGTCACCAATACGTCCACCAAAAAGCACTAAAGACAAACTAAAAAACTTGTCTCCCAAAAGACCTGAATAACTTAAACAAAAAATCACAATCTCCCATTAGCCAAGCTGGGAAAATACAGATGAACACCAAAGTGGACGAGTTAAGACCAGGAAGCATATTCAAAATGCTCTCAAGAACAAAGTCGCCTATAAGAATCAAACGGTGCAAGGCTCAGGGATCGACAAAATAACTACAAAGGACCTATAGGATAGAAAGTTTGAATAGTGACACAGACCGCATAGTTGCCAGCCTTAATCTTGAAAAAGTATTAGATAAATACAATACTTGAAACCATTTAACTGTGGGCAAACTTATAAGCTCACTCACCTTTTTAAAATATTAATCTCTTGGCCCAGCGGTTAGAGTGTTCGCCAATGGCCCGGGAGACCTGGGTTCAATCCCAGGTCGAGTCATACCAAAGACTTTAAAAATGGAACTTGATACCACCTTGCTTAACACTCAGCATTATAAGGTACGGTTCAAGGGTAAAGTGGAGCAATCCTGGGAATGGAGTAGCGCCCTCCCCTACACCTTGGTGTAGTAGCTATCGAAAAGGGAGCCTTCGGGTCACCCTCGACTATGGTCGCTAACTTTACTTTTTACTTACATATCATACGTATCTATTCAAATGTGTGCAAACAAATGACTGTAGTTAAATTTTTACTGTTACATAGCAACTCAAATCATGTAACTGTGAGCAAAGAATGAAGAAAAGTAAATGGAATGATTAATATGGGATAGAAATACTTGAAATCATTTAACTGTGAAGGAAAATGAGCTCAGATTTGTTTGAAATGTTATTAGAAAAATCATCACAAACCATGTGTAATTAACATAAAGATCTTGACAGGATTTGTTATTGAACAATTTGCAAAGTTTGATATGACATAAAACCAAACCAACTTATGAAGAACTGTTTTGGACACTTGAACTGTGTACTTATGTTAAACTGAATTGTTTGATATAGAACTGTTTTTACATTTTACTGAGTGTAAACAAAAACTACTTATGCTAAACCCTACTGTTTTAAATAGAACTGTTTATATGTCTAAAAATTAATTTGGCATTAAATAACCTAAAATGGTTGATATGCCATAAAATCAAACTAAACTAAACCAAACCTTAATTCATTTCGATGTCAATTGAGAATATTTTCATAATACTTATCAAACTATATATATATATATATATATATATTGAGGATGGTATAGACACAAAACCAACGGCATTTGGTGACTGTCAGTTTCTCGCTTATGCTATATACTAAGCACTCTTTACTTATGAATATCACAAATTTGTTTATTAAAGCACACACACACACACACACACACATATATATATATATATATATCGAGTCATAACAAAGACTCAACAATGGTATTTGATGCCTCCTTGATTAACACTCAGCATTTTAAGGTACAGATCAAGGGTAAATGGAGTTTGAAGTGAAAGGAGTAACACTCTCTCCTATACCTTGTGTAACATTTTGACCCTCGACCGAGCCGTCAATCAAGAGATGCTCCTATGTAAATAAGCGGAATGGCGGCGAAACAGGTACATCTAGTCGAAGATATCGGAATATCACCTTGACCTGTGGACGTGGTTGAATTCAGTGAAGATGCGTACGCCCACAGGAAGCAGGTGGGTGTCAAACAATTATATAACCAGGTGCCACAGACGGCTTGAGGCAGTTCGAGTTCCAGTCGCAGTTGGAGATAGGATGCCAGCGGAGTGAGAACCATCTCCAGACAGAGGGCTTGGGCCCTCAGTAACCCACGGTTGAGCAGCCCAGCCAGGATGAGAAAGAAGTGCTGCTATGGTCAGAAGAACTTTGGGTCAATATGTAGCAATCTGTCCCCGTCTTCAACTCACCTCTCACACACAACCAACATCAACCCTTTCGAATAAAGTATGAGAGGTATATTTTATAAAGAAGCGTGTTCGTTTTGTTCATTGAAGTTCGTCATTATGTTGACTATGTTTCCGCATATATTTGTATTTTGTATATGTAAACGTATAGTTATGGTTGTGGCTTTACAACACTCGGTGAAGTAGCTATTGAAAAGGGGGCTTTCGGGTCGCCCTCGACAACGGTCGGCTAACTTATATATATATATATATATATATATATATATATAAGTTTTATGTACATATATATATATATATATATATTATTGGAGAGTATACAGTAATGTGGGTCGGGGTGTCTGCACAGAATGATTACTTGTTTGACAATTGTAACTCTGAGCAAATTTAATTGGAGTATATATCTCTTATTTTTTAAAGTTTAGTATGGCACTGAATGAAGAGGAGAAAGAATGAAAAAAAAACATGCTGTGTTATATAGACGCTTTCTTCGTACGATAGTCCATCACCTGTTTTTTGTGTTCTTCTCTCGTCGTCTTGTCATGTGGTCTTTTGTCGAGAGCCTATGCTGTTTCATCTTTCTCTACAGCTAGGATGAATGATAAAAGAGAGTTTTATGTGTGCATAACTTTATTAACTTCGACGACAAGTCGGTATAGCCAGTCTAATAAGAGATGGAAAATGGACAACCGCTCGCTCTGCGGTTTCTCAGCTGACTAAATTAAAGTTACCATCTAATTTCTTTCATGATTTTTGTCATCTGACTTTAACTCGTTCTATGAAAGCCAAGCTTTCAACGGCCTTAAACCGTCACTTACAATGAATGATACCAACGGTTCCCGTTTATTGAACACTCGTTTTAAAATCTAGTTATCTACTCTACATACCCAATAACATATTTTACAATTTTATTCAATAGCTGCACAAATCTTCAAAAGGGGATGGCTACATAGAAAATTTTCATTTATTTGGGTTTGAATACGAAACCACTATCTCCAAGTAAATTCACAACTGAAAGCAGGCTAAGCCTGACACAAAGCTACAAATATGAGCCACCTTTAGAAAATCAAAGTCAGTACCATAGAAATAGTTTTTAATACATGATTGCTTACCACAACTCTAAGGTAAGGTACTCCAGGTTTAGAATCGAAATGAAAAATCAATCAAATGAAAAAAGAAAATCTCATTTCAATGTGACATAAAATTTACATTTCATTAAATGTTCGATTCCCAGTCTGGCTAAAATTCCTCACGCTTTAATTTTGAAATTTATTCGTTGGGAGTCAAGTGACGCCTGTCTAGGAATCATTGATTCCTGACCTTATAAAAGATGATATAATGGTGAAAAACCAACACAACGAAGAAGAAGAATGTCTCCTTATTAGTCATTACTTCCATAATTCTTGAATGATTTTGTTCTGGTTCTAAAATAATGTGGAAAATAGCAGTTCAATCGGTGCTATATTGTTAGTTGCCAGTGAAGTGATTGTTCTTTGTACATTTCAGTACGTTTTTCCTTAGGCATGAGGCCTTGAGGGTAGAACGTTTGCCAATGATCCGGGAGACCGGGGTTAAATCCCAGGTGTTGTCATACCAAAGACTTTAAAAATGGTACTTGATACCTCCATGCTTAACACTCAGCAATATAAAGTATGTATCAAGGGTAAAGTGAAGCCATTCTGGAAAAGGAGCAGCGCCCCCCCACACCATGATGTAGTAGCTATTGAAAAGGGAGCTTTCTGGTGGCCCTCTACTACGGTCGCTAACTTACCTTTAAAAGTATGATAATCCCATCTTCAGCAACCATTAAAAAACCCTTATTCCTTATTCTTGTCTGCTTGCCTTTCAATGACAGCGCCGTTGCCGGATTAGCTATGACTGATGTTTCTCAAATACGTCATATATTCATATCCTCGGCGTGTCTCGAACCTCCTACCTTAAAGAAACTTGGTTACTTGTACCAGCCGCTTCGCCAGCTCAACTTCTCGGAACATTGGTATTGCAGAAGGCTAAAAACAACTATAACCAATCCTCCATTTCGTCTTCCGGTCTGTCCATATTTACTGATATTGTTTTGACATACTAAAAGTGTAATTTGTATGTTTTATTCAGTTTTTAGATGAAACATCGTTACAATTATTAATTCTAACTAATAATTTCTCTTGTTGTTAATTTTACTTGTTTTATTTCAAACAATTCAGTCTAGCACAAGTTCAGTTTTTGTTTACACACAGTTAAATGATAAAAACAGTTCTATTTCAAACAACTCAGTTTAGCATAAGTTCAGTTTTTATTTACACACAGTTAAATGCAAAAGCAGTTCTATTTCAAACAATTCAGTTTAGCATAAGTACACAGTTTAGTTCAATTTGACCCTCGGGCCAGAGTAAACCTGGGAGCAATGGCAATAAAGGAGTACCCCGCAAACCCCAAAGCTCCAGCACTACTGGAACCTCACCATCAGATTGTTTAGTGTCATATCCATCACATACGTTGGGGAAGTCTTACCTCTCTGCAGAGAAGCAATCGGTGTATTCTGCACCCCCAATAGACTGGGCCAGGCTGGGTTGCTTGCTTGGGTTTTATAGCATATTAACCTTTGTAGGTTATTTAATGCCAAATCCATTTTCATACAAATAATCAGTTCTATTTCAAACAAATCAGTTTAGAATGAGTACACAGTTTAACTGTCAAAAACCTTTCTATTTTAAGCTATTCAGTTTAATCAAACAGTTCTAATTCAGCTAATTCAGTTTAATATAAGTACAGATTTGTTTACACACAGTTAAATGTCAAAACAGTTCTATATTAAACAATTCAGTTTAGTGTAAGTAGAGTTTCAATGTCAAAAACAGTTCCATTTCAAACAATTCAGTTTAGCATAAGCACGCAGTTTAAATGTAAGTACACAGTTTTTTGTCAAAAACATTTCTATTTCAAGCAATTCAGTTTAGTCCAACAGTTCTAATTTAAACAATTCAGTTTAGCATAAGTATGCAGTTCTATTTAACCCATAGATAGGACCCTTATCGGGTGCTTCTGCTTCCACTCCGGACCAGAGTGGACCTGGGAGAGATGGCAACAAAGGAGTACTCCGTATTCCCCAAAGCTACTGCACTACTGGAGCCTCATCATCAGATTGTTTAGTGTCATATCCAAGACACACGTTGGGGGAGTCTTACCGCTCTGCAGAGAAGCTGTCAGTGTATTCTGCGGCTCCAGCCCACTGAGCCAGGCTGGGAGTATGGTGGTAGCTGATGAACTGACATATTGTGCATTTCTTCACTCTATGTGTGTGATTTGAAATTCACATAGATGGACATGCAGCGTAGTCTAATTCAGAAATTTATGCTTTTCATGTTCGAAATTAGCGAAAATGCTGCTGTAGCAACCAAAAATATTTGTTGTGAGTTAGTTAAGGCGGAGTTAATCACAGAACAATAAGCTGATGGTTGAAGGAATTTAATTCGGGTTGTAAGAACTTCGGTGATCAGGCCTAAAACTGTGGATTCTAAGACCTTGCTCTAAGCCATAGAGACAAGCACCATGAGTAGCACTTGGAGAGTATCAGGCGAACCTGACATTTCACAGTGTGGTTCGTCACTTTCACGACCTTCGCAAAAGCATCCAGAACTGTTGAATTGTGCTTCACGTTACAAAAATATTGCAAAATTTTTGACTCACCCAAGTAAGGAAGAAGTAAGACTGGTTAAAATATCATTATTTGTTTGATTGTTGTTGTTTTGTTTTTTTTAATCATATTTACCACTCCCTCCGCTCGGGCAGGATATGACACAAGGTCAATTTTTAAGCGGAGTTTAACAGGTTTGAATTCAGCGTTTTCCTTCTTCTAGACTAGTTACCTCACCAAGGCTGAAGAACCCAGTCTGGAGGGAGATATAATTGGATTCATACCTTTCCCAAGTGTGTTAGTGCTATGTGAAATGTAATCAGTCTCGTCCAGGATTTGAACTCGTGTCACCGTGTCCGTTTCCTACGACGATAACCATTACACCACGGGTACCTCCACAAATTGTTGGGGTTTTTTTTGGGGGGGGTGTTTTCTATTTGGGTTTGACTGACTTTTTGGCGTGGGGGTAGTCTATTGAGTATGGCTGGAATAAGAATTTCGGTTTTGGAGTTTTTGAACTCGATTCCTACTCATGGGCTGGCGTTACTCCTCATCGAATACCGAGAGTTAGATTGGTTTTTAAAATGGACGACTTTTGCAATTTCGCATTCATTTCAACTTCCAAAATGATTATTGACCGAAATCATATGATAATCGTAGAAATTAAAATTGAAATATCACACGAGTGTTCAGTTTTGCCTTTCTTGCTTATTTGAACAGTTCGGATGCCTTTCACCTTAAAACAAAACTTAAAAGACTTTATTCTTGATGAAATAAATAAATAACTAGATAAATAAAAAGTCATTTAAATTGCAACAAGGATTGATTTGTGCGCTTTGGTATCAGGGGATTTACTCGTGGGGTCGGCACACTGAACTTGATTCTATGCACCTGTACTTTATATTCATGTGGGGTGGGGTATATATATTTATGTATGTGTACGTGTATTTGTTTGTGTATGTGTGCGTATGTGTGTGCAGCTGTGTAGTCTTTGATCTTTATTCTTGCAAGTAAAACTCAGCCGTTGTGGAGGTTTAACCTTCAAGTGGCACGGCAGAGCTAAAAATACATCAACATACCCGGTTTCCATTGCCACTACCCATGTACCCGACTTCTACCCAACATAAGTCTAAGGTTCAAACTAAAAACAACAAAAAGCAAAAAGAGACACGATTTTTATTGTGGTGAAAAAGAAGTGACATATGGACGAGGGGAAAAAGAAAGTGAAATTCAGCGATTGGTAATTGTTAGACCGAATGTTTTTGTTTTGGCTACGAGTTAAGATAAAGAAATAAAAAGAACAGGAAAAAGAGAAAAAAGAAAAAAGGAAGGAAGGAAAGAAGGACGGAAGGGTTACCAAGAAAGAAAAAAAAAGAGGGAAAAGAAAAAAGGGGAAGGAAGGAAGGAAAGAAGAAAGGAAGGGCTATCAATAAAGAAAGAGGAGGTGCCCGTGGTGTAATGGTTATCGTCGTAGGAAATGGACACGGCGACATGAGTTCAAATCCTGGACGAGACTGATTGCATTTCACATAGCACTAATACCCTTGGGAAAGGTATGAATCCAATTATTCTCCTTCCACCTATGGATAAATAGTAGGACAGACTAGGTTCTTCAGCCTTGGTTAGGCAACTAGTCTAGGAGAAGGAAAACTTTGATTTCAAACCTGTTAAACTCCGCTTAAAAATTGACCTTGTGTCATATCCTGCCCGAGCGGAGGGGTTGGGTAAATAGTATCAATAAAGAAAGAAAAAAGATGAAGAAAAAGAGAGAAATGGAAAAGAAGATATTGGAAAGAAGCAAAGAAGGTAGATAGGGTTACCAAAAAAAAAAAAAGACGAAAGGAAAATAGGAGCCAAAAAGGAAGATAAAATCAACAATTGATTGATTGACTGATTTTTACGGCATGTCAACCTTTCTAGGTTTATTTTTTGACTAGAGGTTGGGAAATCGCATTACTTGTATGTTCATTTATTTACATGGTCTTATGAAATACGTATAATACTTAAACAGATCCATTTGACGCTGTGAGAGGACCCTGACAGGCACTATCACTCCGGATCAGAATGGACCTGGGAGTAATGGCAATAAAAAGGTACTTCTCACTCCCCAGAGTTCTAGAACTGGATCCGCTCCATTAGATAAAATTTAGTGCCCTACCCAGGACACTCTTTTTTGAGCGGGGGGGGCGTCTTACCCCTCTGCAGGGGATGCAATCAGCGAATTTCTAACCCTGTCAAAAGGATGTATAAAGAGAAAATGGCGAAGGGAAAAAGGAGAGAGTAAGGAAAGAAAGAAACAAAAAGAAGGAAAAGTGAAGGAAAAAGGAAACAAACGCAAAAGGAAAAATAATAAATTGTTGGTTGAGTTGAGTTTTATTGAGTATCAACCCTTGTCGATTATTTAATACTAAATCCTGTTATATATATATATATATATATATATATATATATATATATATATATAATTTGTGAGTTAGTAACATTTTTAAACAACCTAGAGCTCAGCTTTTTTTGGACACTGTCGATTATTCAATATTAAATCCTGTTTTATATATATATATATATATATATATATATATATATATATATATATATATAGCTCAGCTTTTTGGGGGACACTGAAAATGGTTTTGAGTATTGTTATTAAACATTAGCAATTCTAATTTGGTTAGGTTATTTGGTTCCATGGCATATCAACCCTTGATGGTGTAACGATTAAAGCGCTTGACTGAGGAATCGTAGTAAGCGAGTTCGAAGTCCAGTCACGCTAATATGTTAACATTCGGACAAATACCCTTGGGAAAGTTAAAACACCCTTATCCCCCCAGCTATTGGTTAAATAGTACCAATACTGTTCTTCTAGGAGAATGGATAGGCATTAAATAACCTAAAAAGGTTGATATGCCGTTAAAAACAAAGAAAGAAAAACCAATCCTTGATGTTTATTTAATGCTAAATCCTGTTCATACATCTGATATTATAGTGATTAGTTTGTTGGTAATATTTTTAAACGAGCCAGAGCTCATTTGTTTTCACATAGTTAAATGGTTTCATATTGGTTAAACTAATTGTTCTATTTTCTGCAGTTAAATGGCTTCAAGCATTGCTATCAAAAACTAATAATTTAATTAAATATCAAT
Organism: Sepioteuthis lessoniana; assembly: GCA_963585895.1. NCBI lineage: Eukaryota > Metazoa > Mollusca > Cephalopoda > Myopsida > Loliginidae > Sepioteuthis > Sepioteuthis lessoniana. Next base: position 39,987,800 of record OY757925.1, read on the forward strand.
AATTCGTTCGCTCACAGTTAAATGGCTTCAAGCATTGCTATCAAGTACAAATAATTTAATTAAATATCAATGATTCGTTCGCCTTCAGTTAAATGACTTCAAGCATTGCCATCAAAAACAAATAATTTAATTAAATATCAATAATTCGTTCGCTCACAGTTAAATGGCTTCAAGCATTGCTATCAAATACAAATAATTTAATTAAATATCAATAATTCGTTCGCCTTCAGTTAAATGACTTCAAGCATTGCCATCAAAAACAAATAATTTAATTAAATATCAATAATTCGTTCACTCACAGTTAAATGGCTTCAAGCATTGTTATCAAAAACTAATAATTTAATTAGATATCAATAATTCGTTCGCTCACAGTTAAATGGTTTCAAGCATTGCTATCAAAAAAAAAAAAATAATTTAATTAAATATCAATAATTCATTCGCTCACAGTTAAATGATTTCAAATTTTGAAAATGGTTAAATATTTCCGTTTGACCTTTAGATGAGACCCTAACAGGTGCTACCACACCGGATCAGAGTGGACATGAGAGTAATGGCAATGAAAAAGTTCTCTGCGTTCCCCAAACTCCAAGACTGAAGCCTCACCATCAGTTATTATGTAATATCTTGCTCAGGACACTAAATTGTTTTAAGTATTTCTATCGGATATCAATAATTCTGTTCAACATTATTCATTTGTTCACACACAGTTAAAAGATTTCAAGCATTGCTATGTAATTCTAATTGTCAAATTAGCATCAATCATTCATTTGCTCACAGTTAAATGGTTTCAAGTATAACAAATGATTAAACAGTTCTATTTAACCCATAGATGGGACCCTGACAGGTCATACCGCTCTGGTGTTGGGTGGACCTGGAAATAATGGTAGCGAAGAGGTATTCCACATTTAACAAACCTCCAAAACTGAAATCTCACATTTAGATGCAGTTTTGTGTCATATTCAGGACCCTCGTTGAGGTGGGGGGTCTTTACCCACAGCAGAGATGCAGCCGCCATATTCTCAAGTCCCAGCTGACTGGGCTAAAAAAAACAGAAAGAAAGTATAGTTAAAGAAAGAATATAAGAAGAAAAACGAAAAAGAAAAGAAAATGTCTAAGAGAAGAAGTGAGAAAGGTTTAGGGAAGGTAAAAAGAAAAGAAAAGAAGGAATTATTGAAAAAGAAAGACAAAAGATGAAAAGAAGAACGAAAGGATAAAAGAATGAATATGTACCAAAAACTTTGGAATAAAAAGACAAACAAGAGAAAAACAAAAATATAGAAAACAGAAGGAAAAAAAACAGATGAAGGTCCCATCGCCTGTCGTATCTTCTATCGCAAAACTTAATCGTCTGTCAGCCAGCTGCTAGAGGAAGACAAACTTTAGAATTATCTGGGGAATTCTTTATCTTTATCTTTCATATTTATCAACAGTTCCTTCTACTTATCGGCATTCATTTGAAGAATGTAAATTCCAATTGTCTCTTTTCAAAAAAAAAAAAAAGCTTTCAAGTGCTATTTAACCCTCCAAGATCTTTGTCTGACCTTTGACCTCTTGTTATCTTAGAAATGTTTGGGTGAAGTCCTGTGCTTCCTGGCAATTTCCTATTCTAGTTAGTAGAACGAAACACGCTCACAGCAATCATTTAAAAAGATAGAACTTGGCAAGAAGACTGGACAAATTTTGGATTATGACTTTAGTAAAGCATGATGCTTTAGGGATTTCAGGACTTTTGACTCATTTGTGTGAATTTATCACCTAAATATTACAGTTGCTTTTTGATAAATTTGTTTTGCAAACTCCAAAAAAGCTTCCAATGTTGCTTGATTTTAGGTGATTTTAATTTTTTTTTCTTGTTGTTTTGGTGCTTTTCATTTCTCTGAAACTTTCAATTAGTTTGCTTTAAAGAACCAATGAAATCATGCCCATTAATATAACAAAAATTCTCTTTATTATATATTTAAAAAATTCTCTTAATTATATATAAAACAAATTCTCTTTATATATATTGTTACGGACCGGACGGTCGTTAAAATGGATGAACGATACTTAAAGCAGAAATGCGGATAAATCTTTAGTCCCCGAACTCGGTTTCCAATTGTTTGACGAGTTCTTATCCAGGACCCTGCTCACTATTACAGCTACTGTTCAAATGGGTCCATAACATATTAAGCATAAATATCGTTAACATAAATATTCTTTCAATAATCCGCATAACCAATTTGTGACACATGAAAATAAAAATGAAGCGGGAATTCCCCAAAGAATGTAAGCCGAAGACAATTTAACAAACTTATCGAACAAGACATTTTTTTGCACAAATGCAAATGAAAACAGAAAGATAAAGCATGAATATCACAAACAATTTAAACATTTATATTCTTGGAGAGGTGCATGCAGGATGTATGTGCAGTGAATATCCTTAGAGCAAAGGAGTTAGCTGTAGTCTTTATTTATCTCGTTGGAGGTTTCATGAGTGTCGTTCTTTTCTCTTCTCTTTTCTTACCTTTTATATCTATCTTGACTTCTTTTACCTTCTTTGGATAGAGAAGGGTCCTCTCAATTTCATCTTTTCAAGAGTTGCTTATTCTATGCTTATTAGCAACATAAGATTTGATTAATTCAGGAAATATTTTAGGGTTTTCTTTTCTTTGCCCTTTTTTTTTTTCTCCTGGTTTCTTCATTTCAGAACTAAGCTGGGTGTCCGCTATGAATGAGTTGGCCATGTTAATTCTTTTCCACCAGAGCATTTAAACCTGGGTCTTTCGACGGGGGAGCTGGACACCAACTGCTGTTTCTCAGTTCACCAAAAACATTTGTTCCGCAAAAGGTGAACGCGAAGTTGATCACAGTGAAGAAACTAGATGGCTGAAGAAATTTCACTCTAGTTGTAAGAACCTCGAGGCAAGGCCAGGCAAGTTTGGTAGCGCTGCAGTGATTGTTAATCATTTTATTAGCTGATTTGGTTGGGCCGCGAGTTTTCCAGTTAGCTGTTAAGTTACCTAAAAACTTTGAGCAGAAATGTAAGTAAAATTAAAAAGTTTAAGCAAGTACATAACGAACAACACAGGAAAGCCAAAATGTAAACAAAATGGATTCATATCTTGTTTGATTGGGGAAATGAAAACAGTGAATTTGGGACACGTGAGAGATGAAGCAATAATTTAGCAAGATGACATCACCCTTACCGATACGGTGAATTCAAATATATAAAAATTAGCGAATTTTGAAAAAGTAGTCTATCAGCCAGTCGGTCAGTTGTCATTTAGAATTTTGCATTCAGAGAGTTCAGTCGGGCTGGTGGGGAGTACGTGTGTCTTTGTGTCTATTCATAGAACCTTGAAAATTTTCTCTCTCTCTCTCTCTCTCTCTCGTGCTACTGTATGCCGTCTGAACATTGAACAATAAATCATTGTTAATTGTTGATGGAGAGTTCTTGTTTTTGAGTTGCCAACACCCAGGCAACTTTGTTCCAACGGATCACCTCGACCGTCAGAAAAAGTTCCGGATGGAATGTATGGATCTTTCAAACATAGCGTGGGCACAGACAGGATTGATGAACAAATTATTTGAAAATGCATTTGGCACCGTTACTAGGATTCGACACTTAAAATCCGTGACACAGCCAGACGAAAGATTCAGCCGTAAAAACCCACGGTGCAGCCATAAACAGGATTTGACCCTGAAATCCCACGGCCAAGCGATGGTACTACATTTGGTACCGTGCAAACATATTAAGCATATTGTGGTCAGTTGACGAACTGTAATATTACAGTTGGTGCTATGACCAGCATAGTGTTTTAAAGCCTAAAACTGAGTCTGTGATCCAAGCTATAGAGGCAGCTCCAATGGGTAGTACTCGGAATGTATTAGGCGAGATCGGAATGTCAAAGTCCAATGAGGTTCCTTACCGAATTGTGACTTATGTACCAGAATATTGAAAAAAACTTTTGACACATCCTGGTAATAACTGCTGAATTAATAAAAACATATCTTTTCAATAAAAGAATTGACTCAATTGGTGACTTTTTAGAGCCACGGAAATTAAGAATGACAAAAAGTCATAATGCAAACATTTTTCTTTGTCATGAGGTTTTGGCTGGTCACCATAGAAACGAACACCAGTCAATTCCATCTCTTCAACAAAACAGGCCGCGGTTTTCTTTTCTCTCAAATAAAAGCCTGAGATAAACGCCACTTTGATATCTCCTTCATTTATCTATGTTGTTTTTGATTTTGAAGGAGCCAAAGTTCTTTTCTTCATTCTCTCTTGAATACTTCCCGTTTCGCAGTCTGAGATTCCAGTTACAAACATAACATTAAAACACAGGAAGTCGCAAGAGGCCGAGTCTGAAGAAGAACAGGAAGATAAGAACCTGAAATGTTTGAACATCCTCTACCATCTCGACAAATATGCGGAAAAGAACAAAAAAGGATTTCAATATAAAACATTGCCTCACATTTCGGTGAAAGCTATTTTGACTTAAAGAGATATTGCTTTGTACGACATGACCACTAGATAGGACTTGATGTGCCAAGAAGAAATTATTATCATTCCATGACCATTATAGAGGATTCAGTGTACCATAAAATCCCTATCGTTAGTCATTTAGCAAGCTCAGTTTGGCACAAGGCCAAATGAGTGGGGCAACCAATGAGAAAAGCATTCACCTACCATGGTCTGCTTAATCTAGCAAAACAACCTAAAATTAATTGCAGCTTACATCTGTCACAAGGCTTTTAGTAGGAAACACCTTGTGAGGATCAAACTCACTACTTGTGGTAATTGGACTGTGAATCTTACTTGCTATTACATCACAATGAGGTGCCTAATGTCTTCATCGGTATTTACTGATGTTTACAAGGCCAAAAGAGTGAAGATAAAACCCATTACATTAATGTTTTTTGAGATTGCTAACTATTGATCCACAGCGATACCCCTTTAATATTTGATACGCTTAGCTTATTAAAAAATCCTGAAACACACAGTAAGGATTAAGCTCATACAGTGGTAACAGCTGCTGGGCCAAATTTCTTAACATTGCCTCTTGGTTAAACACTTCTTATCCAATGTAGAGCAGTCGATGTGTCATAAAAGATGCTAATTAATACTTAAATTAATGAGAAATATAAACATTGAATTTGGTGGTCGATATTTTTTTCCTTCCTTCTAATGAAAAAAATGAAAAAGATCAACTTAGTTTTTTTTTTTTTTAAATCACTAAATTTTTTGTTCATTTCAGTCGTTTGCATAGATTTCTGTTTTTATTTATTTATCTTTATTTTCCATCGGGTGACGTTTCGTGGCGTCGTGGCTAATCCGCTAGCCTGAGATATCGTAGTGAGTACATTCACTTGCGGACTAATATCCTTGGGTAAGGAATGGGCCTCCCTTATTCATCCAGCTAAGGGTTAATTAGTACCTATACAGTTCTTCTACAAGGATAGTTTTGGCATTTTCCCCTGTCGGCTGGGGCAATAGAATACACCGACTACACCTCTACGGAGGAGTAAGACCCCACCCCCAATGAGTGTCCTGTATATGACACTAAACGATCTGATGGTTATGTCCCAGTAATGCTGGAGCTTTCGGGAATACGGAGCACCCCATCATTGCCATTGCACCCAGGTCCACTCTGGCCCGGTGTGGTAGCACCTGATAAGGCCCTATCCATGGGTTAAATAGAACTAACGGCATACTTAAGCTAAACTGAATTGTTTGATTAAACTGAATAGCTTGAAATAGAAATATTTTCGACAATTAAACCGTACTTACATTTACACTGCGTGTTTATGCTCAACTGAATTATTTCGAATAGAACTGTTTTTTGACATTGAAACTGTATTTACACTAAACTGAATTGTTTAACATAGAACTGTTTCGAGATTTAACTGTGTGTAAACAAAATCTGTACTTATACTTAGCTGAATTAGAACTGCTTGACTAAACTGAATAGCTAGAAATAGAAATGTTTTTCAAAATTAAACTGTACGAACATTTAAACTGAGTGCTGATGCAAAACTGAATTGTTTGAAATTGAACTGTTTTTGACATTGAAACTGTACTTACAATAAACTGAATTGTTATATATAACTGTTTGAATAAACTGAATAGTTTGAAATAGAAATGTTTTTGACAATTAAACTGTTTACTCATGCTAAACTGAATTGTTTTAAATAGAACTGATTATTTACGTAAAAATGGATTTGGCGTTAAATAACCTACAAAGGTTGATATGCCATAAAACCCAACCAACCAACAAACCAACCAGTTTTGGCATTAAATAACCCTCGAAAGCTTCAATTTAAATGAGAAACCAAACTAAACCTTGTCTTCCTAACTTCCTTCCTTTTTAACTCATATAGGATAAATATGTTTATATATTAGTCTGAAAACATACCCCGACCGTCGAATGTATATCTAAACTTTCTGGGCCCGGAGAAAATGCAGAAATTAACACTGTCGAAATTGTCTCTGGTGATTGGTAAAGGACTGCATGTATGAAATAATACGCACCTCCTACTCAGCCAATTTCGTGGGAATATTTGTTCCTCTGACTGCCAAAAATCCTCAAGATATCCAATAAACAATCAGTTACCAATCCCCAACTATCAACGAATGTGTCCATTTTTTTTCTTTATCTGAGCTGTAATCTCCTGAGTTGTCGTCTGACAAATTGATTCTTCCTGTTAAGCGTTGAGAGAACAGCTGAAAGATTCTTTCAGAATGGAACAAAAATTCACAAAACGAAAACTAGTTGGTTAGTTGTTAGCGTTTAATGCCATGTCAACCTTTGTAGGTTATTTAATGCTAAATCCATTTTTATACAAATAAATAGTTCTATTTCAAACCGTTCAGTTTAGCACGAGTACACAGTTTAATCGTCAAAAACATTTATATTTTAAGCTATTCAGTTTAATTAAACAGTTCTAGTTCAAACAATTCAGTTTAGTGTAAATATACTTTTTATCCACAAACAGTTAATGTCGAAAACAGTTCTATTTCAAACAATTCAGTTTAGTATAAGTACGCACTTCAGTTCTATTTGACCCATAGATAGGACCCTATCAGGTGCTACTACTTAGAGTCAGAATGGACCTGGGAGCGATAGCAATGAAAGGGTGATCTGCATTCCCAAAAGCTTCAGCATTACTGGAACCTCAGCATCAGATTGTTTAGTGTCATATCAGGACACACGTTGAGGCGGGGGGTCTTATCTCTCTGCAGAGGTGCAGTCGGTGTATTCTACAGCCCCAGCTGACAGGGCAAACGAAAACTAGATAAAATTCCACATTAAAAACTAAAATTTTTTCATCGATCAATTTCCAATATTTAAAATTATCCGCTCGAAGATGTGAGTGATCCACAGCGCAATTTTTCTTTATCAAGATCCCTCTAAAAATTCAAAGTAATAAACCTTTATAACGGCAAGTACTGAGATATTTTTGTGAATTTGTGCTGTATTTTCTTGGAGAAAGAGGTACAATATAAGTAGTGTCATTAACCTCGCACCAAAACACCGGAGCAACCCAGCAGTTTTTAAATGTTCAGAAGACATAGGCCTCAAATTCAGATGAACCATTCTTTGGAAGAAATAACAGTAATAAAATCTGTGGAGATCCGTTCGAGAAAGTTATAAAGACAGAAAATTTTGGTTTGTTTTACCTTCTTTGTTTAATGGCATATCAACCGTTCTTTAAAAGAACAGCAACAATGCTATCTAACCAATCCCTATGAGGATACGGGGTTCATACCTTTCTAACGAGCATTAATATGAAATTGAACCTAATAGTGCCATTAGAGTTCGAACTCGCTAACTACAATGTTATAATCCCGCACATTAGCTACTCTGCCATAGGAATCTCCACCAGAAATTTCCTTTGTTCGTTTACAAAAGTTCCAACAGAGCAGTTCACTTGTCAAACTCACAACGAGGTCTTCCAGCATTTCCCCACTAAAAAGTTACCGTTAATGTCACATTTAACTGTTCAACATTTAAACGCGCCAAAATATTGTTTTTGTCGATTTCTAATGGAGTTGAAAAGCCAACTGAGTTTTTTCCCCAGCCCTCATAAAATTTTTCGATGAACTAGTTGGTTCGATCAACCAATGAACATATTGTTGAAAATGACTTGAAATGATTGGACAACAATTACCCTTATTGAAAGACTGACTATCAACAGCCAACGATGTGGCGTAATTATTCATCTGAACATTTAATGCGTCCTGAATTATTATGTGTCCCGTCGGCTGGGTCTGCAGAATACACAAACAGCTTCTCTGTAGAGAGGTCAGAACCCTCCTCCGACGAGTTTCCTGGATATGACAAAACCATTTGATAGTGAGGCTCCAAAATATTGGAGCTTTGGGGAATGCGAGATACCCCTTTAATGTCATCGCTCCCAGGTCCATTCTGGCCAGGAGTGGCAGCACCTGATAGTGTTAAATTGAACTAAAGTGTGTACTTATACTAAACTCAATAGAACTGTTTTTACATTCAAACTGCGTACTTATGCTGAACTGAATTGTTTGAAATAAACTGTTTATATTTATAAAAATGGATTTGGCATCAAATGACCTACAATGGTTGATGTGCCATAAAACCAAACCAAACCAAACCAAACCAAACTAAGTGGAATGATTGTGTTATTTTCAGGTTTGATCATTACGTACGTTAGCACACGTGCGCGTGCGCGCGCGCGCACACACACACACACACACCTATATAAGATAGCCGACCGTAGCTACAAATCCCAGGTGTAGAGGAAAGCGCTACTCCTTTCCCTTGATACTCCACTTCCCTTTGATCCGTACCTTATAAAATTGAGTGCTAAGGAAGGGGGCATTAAGTACCATTTTGAGAGTCTTCTTTATGACTCGACCTGGGATATATATTAGACCTGGCTGAAAAGTTGATTGGCTGAAAAGTCCATATCTGCAGTTGATGACTTTCTTGACTAAGCACTGCAACTTTCTCTTACGCCCAACCGGTGGATCTAAGAAAACGCTGACTGTATTCCCCGCATATCCTGGGTATGACACCAAACTGAATCTGGTGGTGAGGTTCTGGAGCTTTGTGGATTAAGGAATATTCTTTCATTAACATTATCTACAGATCCATTCTGACCAGGAATTATTTACAGATCCATTCTGACCAGGAATTATTTACAGATCCATTCTGACCAGAATCATATCTATGAGTCAAATAGATCTGTTTAAAGTTATTTGAAATTGGTAGTCATACTTTTAATCGTGAGCCAAACACTTTAGAAACTTGACAAAAAATGTAAATATGAACGTACAATCCACACAGATTCCAAACCTCAATGTATAAAATAACTCCAGAGAGGTTGATATGCCGTTAAACTCAATCATTCAATCAATTCTGATCTTACGCAGAAGTGCAAGGAAGCAATACTTTGATCCTACGAAGTGTGTACAGCTACTGATCTGATCTGAGGTAGATCCATTCGTGAATAATCCTACTATTTTTACAGTTATTATGCTGATATAAAAATCAACAATGCTTAGCTTAGTCTGGAACAAGTCTATAACGATAGTGTCGTCTCGCTGAGATTGAACTCACTAACTTGACAATAACCAACTATACTGGTAAATTGAAAATTGCTGGATTTAAAATTAATCTCACAAGAAAAGAAGAGATTTTTTTGTGTAGGTCGAAATTAAGTATCCGTGGAGACTAGACTTTGGCAAGATGCTCAACATCAGACACTATGAATAGATTATTTAGTTTGACACAAGGCATCTGCAATTAAGCTCCCAGAGAGTGTCGAACCCGGCATAAGTAGTCTTCAAGACTAGTTTGCTGAACATCATTCTACTGCTACAATCAAGATCTTTCCTGGGCACCTCCGGTGGTGTAATGGTTAGCAAGGTAGACTAGCAAGCCTACACGAGTGAGTTCGATTTTCATTGGGTGCCCAATTCATGCGGCCTTGTGCTACATCTAAGCAAAAAAGCTTAGTAAATTACCTCAATCAAGATCTTTCCTAGTGAAACACAACTGCAGAAGCCCCTTTAACTTAAGTTGAAAAAAGTATGAGTGGTTCCAACTGCAAGTCAAAACCTTTTTTTTTTTTTTCAAACTTCTTATTTAGTCAAATTTCTATATGGGGGCGAATACTGTGGGGAGGTGGGGTCATTCGTATGCATGTTTTTACAGCAATCAACCCAGGATTTCTCTACCCTACCATTATTCAGCCGTCCAAATTAATTGGCGCAAATTTCCCTCTCCGAGTGCATCTCATTTCAACTTAATGATATCCTGCGAATAATTTTCATGTGCTATTAACCAATAAATATTTTTTTCAAACTGAATTTAATCCGGTTTTATCGTCAGAGAAAGAAAAATCTGAGCTCCAAATATGCACGCTATTTGCTCTGGGTTTGTAGTGTTTATTTTAGAATTTTAGAGTCTGCATTTCACAATTTGGCCAATGAGATGCACGTTTTTTTTTTCATCTTTTAAATAGATCAAACTGCCTTTCAAAAATTTTCTTTATAAATTCTTTCGGGTATTCAACTGTTACATGCGATTTATATATATATATATATATATATATATATATATATATACGTGTGTGTGTGTGTGAGAGAGAGAGAGAGAGAGTGTGTGTGTGCGTGTGTGTTTGTGTGTGTGTGTGTGTGAGAGAGAGAGAGAGAGAGAGGGAAAAACAGAGAGAGAGAGAGAGTGTGTGTGAATGAAATAATGATAGATAGATAGATAGATAGATAGATAGATAGATGTGGAGAAAAACTGAACTCGCTTGCTAACTATGTAGCGCATATATATATATATATAGAGAGAGAGACAGACAGACAGACAGACAGACCGACAGACAGACTGGCAGCCAGGCAGACAGGGTTTGGTTTGGTTTGGTTTGTTTAATGGCTTGTCAACCTTCCCAGGTTATTTAATACCAACTCATCCAGGAAGAAGAACAGTATTGGTACTATTTAACACATAGCTTGATGGGATGAGAAAGCTTATACCTTTTCCAAGGTTAATAATACGAAAGTAATTGCAATACCGCTACTGCAGTTCGAACTTACTTCGACGTCGCAGCCTAGTACGTTAGCCACTACGCCACGGGAACTTCCACCAACACATAGATGTGGAGAAAACTGAACTAGCTGGTTAACTATATGGTACGGGAGACCGGGTTTTAATCCCAGGTCGGGTCATACCAAAGACTCAAAAATGGTACTTGATGCCGCATTGCTTAACACTCAGCATCGTAAGGTAAGGATCAAGGGTAAAGTGGAGCAATCCAGGTAATGGAGTAGTGTTCTCTCCTACACTGTAGTGTAGTAGCTAGTGAAAAGGGAACCTTCGGGTCAGCCTCGACTAAGGTCGCCAATATATTGAAAGAAAACGAGTAGAGATGAATAAAATAGATAGATAGATAGATAGTGTCTTTGGCTTATTTGTACACATGAACTTATATAAACAAACAATGAAGACCCCATATATCACTTGTATGTAACCGTAGTTTTTAGTATCTGATAAATGCCGTTTTATGCAACTGAATACACACACACACACATACACACAGAGTTCGAGGCTTATGCACATGAAAATGTGTGTGGCAAGGTTCTCTATTCAGCATATGTCTGTTTTCTGGATAAATATTATCTGTGTATATTCCCAGACGAAACGTCATCACGTGACGCAGCCTAAGGGTCTTTGTAGATAAGTGAATGTGAACTTTTATACTTATGTTTGTTTACTTGGATAATAAGAAAAATGTTTTCTTTCTTTATTTTTCTCTTTTTTAAAGTATTATATATATATATATATATATATATATATATATATAGTCGTAACGATATACATAAAGCTGAGGGTAGTTTGGCTCGAGAACGCCGCCCTGGCTATATTGAAATCATTCTTACTCCAAGTCGGCAATACTTGCTTATTAATTACAACTCACAGTCAAATAATGTAGATATTCAATTAGCTAATCTTGGAAGAACAACACCTGTGTGGGTTACCAGAGAAGGATATGATTTATTTCACTGCAAGTCATCTTAATTACAGTGACCCTACGGTAGGCGTTCCAGATATTCATTCCTATATTTATTTATTTATTCATTTATATTTCAGATGTTTATTCAGCTTTGCCTGGCACAAGGATACATAAATGGTGAGCCCAAAGAAGATCAAATTCGCTATACAACGGTTTCACAAACTAATTTGCTAACCTTCACTTTAGGTCAGGCATTCTCAAATTTTTGCATCTCTGTATAAACATGTGGGTGTTTGGCGTGCATATATGTTGATTCGACCGTGTAAATGCTTGTGTGCATGTCTAGAGGCAAGCAAGCAAGGAAACGCGCGCGCGCGCGTGTGTGTGTGTGTGAATCTATCGGAGAGAGTCTTGACATGATGAGAGAAGAAGAAGAAGAAGAAGAAGAAGAAGAAGAAGAAGAAGAAGAAGAAGAAGAAGAAGAAGAAGAATGGTAGAAAGAGAGAAAGAGAGAAAGATGGAAACAGGAAGAGTGAAAGGAATGCAACGATAAAAGAGCAGATAGGAGGAAGGTCAAAACTGAGGATGAGGAAAGGGAAAAAAGAATACAGAGTGGGAATATAAGAAAAAAAGAAAGAAAGAAAGAAAGAAAGAAAACGATGAGGAAGAACAAAGAAAAAAGGTGTTAGTCGGGTGGGCTGTATTCATACTGATTAGATGTATGGAATTCAAAAAAGAGAAATTGATGCCCTTTTAGGATTAGACACTTTTTCAACTCATTATCAACGTTTCTTCCATTTTTCTCGACCGAAACTAATCACAAAAGTACTGAATGAAAGAAGCTAAATTCAAAGACGTGAAAAGAATAAGAGACAGAGATAGAGACAGAGAGAGGTACACTAAAAAAAGAGAGCTTTATTTCGAAAGAAAAAAAAAGAAAAAGTGGGAAAACACGGAGACAGACAAATAGACAGTTAAACAGAGAGGTTTACAATGAAGAAAGAGAGCTTTATTTCCAAAGAAAAAGAAGGGAAAAGTCGGAAAACAGAGATGAAAGACAGACAGATTTAAGACAATTCTTAAAGAGAGTGAGACAATAAAGGAGAAGCAAATACGGTCTCACCGAAGTAAAATGATGACTGAGCTTATCTTGCTGTCTATTACTTATGAGTTGTGAGTTTAATCCTCATTAAGAGCCTCATACTTGTAGCCTTGTGTTATAACATCGTCAAGATTAGTACTTAAGAAAGAAAATGAAGGAGGAGTTAAAAAAGACAGATAATGAAAGAGAGAATGAGAAAGAGAATTAAATAGAGATAGATTTAAAGAGAAGGAGAGAGAGGAGGTAGGGAGAGAGAAAGATTGAGACTAGAAGAAAAAAGATTCAAATTAATAAAAGAAAAAGAAAATTAGTTAAAAAAAAAAGATCCGTCTTAATTACTCATAGAATCCTTTTCCATTGTAATAAAAGTTTTTCATAAACATCCCCATCAGAAATTTTATCTCTCTGATAAAATAAAACGGTAACTCTTTCAAGTTGTAAGTTCTACTGTATGGCCGCACTACTTGCACTCAAACGAAACGATTAGTGAAAAAACTGGGTGGAAACTACACAAGGATGATACGCGCTATTATGGAAGCAGCATTCTACAAAACAACAGCCGAAAGGCCACCTAACTGCGATCACACAAACTATCCTAGTTAGACGAATAGAACATGCTGGACACTGCTGAAGAAATAAGAACAAACTTATCAGTGACATTCTCTTATAGACACGTAACAAAGAGACACACTATTGATGGCTAACCTGCAAAAATTTACATTAATCAGCTCGTTTGAGATACTGGATGCCGTCTCGAGATAGGTAAGAATAGTAAAAGAGATTCAAGGAAATCCATGCAATCGATACATCTTAATGATGATGATGACGATGATGATGATCTTCATCCTTCCTGTTTTTGCTACGTCTTCTGATTCACAGTGTTTTGATATTGAAGTATTTTATCTGACAAGAAATTTTTTTTAATGATAATGTCCCCAAGATAAAGTATTCTCATTATAGAAGGATTCTTTAAGACGATAATTATTAGCTTTATTGCTTTTACCGGCACATTGTTAATATTGAAGTATTCTAGCATCCTCTACTTTGTGGCTTTTATTTACCAACTCCAACTCAACAAATTCATTCCTATAAAACAAGCCCTGTTGGCTGGGGTGGTAAGATATGCCGACTACACCTTTACAGAGATGTAAAAAAACGAAGCCACCTGTTGGCCATGTGTTGCAACCTTTAATGCTTGAAGATCGGAACATGGTGGTTGAGCAACAACCGAGTGATCAAATGACTTGTAACTCTCTACATTGGTTCCTATTGGGGTAGATGGGCGAGGCCAAATCCAATTGCTAGTCATCTCAAGCCTCGGCGCTAATATGATTGTCCGGACGGTATTCTTCAATTGCTCTTGTGACAAACTCTTTTTTTAGCCCAGTCGGCTGGGGCTATAGAATACACCGACTTCATCTCCACAAAGGGTGTCCTGGATATGAAATTAAACCATCTGATGACGAGGCTTCATTCTTGGAGATTTGGTCAATGTGGAGAACCCCTTTATTGCCATTGCTCCCTGGTCCACTCTGACCCGGAGTGGTAGCACCTGATAGGGTCCTATGTATAGGTCAAATAGAACAAACTGTGTGTACAAGCAAATGACTGATGTTGAATTGTGACTGTTATATAGCAATACTCAAAACAATTTAACTGTGTGCAAAAAAGAATTCAGGCTGGTTTAAGAATGATATCAACAAAATGTGTTTACAGATCAATATATATTCGATATATATGTATAAAAAGGATTTGGCATTAAATAATCTTCAACGGTGGATATGTCATAAAATCTCGCCCAACCCAACCAAACCAAGCACTATTTTATCTCAAAAGTGCTAGAAGGCAATGGCTGTGGGTCAACAGCGCTTGAAACCCTCTAAATTGTATACAACTGATTGATATTAAATAGAATTATAAGTGTTACATAATACTTCAAACCATTTATCTGAGTGCAAACGAATGAATAATTTTGGATAGAGTTATTAGTGTTTGATTGAAATACTTGAAACCATTTATTATTCTGAGTATGACATCAAACTTTTTCTGATGATGAGGATATTGTCCTGGATTTTGTGTAACGTGGAGTAAACCTTCATGACTATTACTCTCAGGTTCACTCTGACCCGGATTGGGAGAACCTGTTAAGGTCCTATTTGTGGTCATATAGAAATGTTCTATCATTCAAAAAGATTATTATTATTCAGTATTTAGAACCATACAGCTATGTGGAAGTATTGTTTACTAAAAATACCAGACAGTCATCTGGAGGTTGCAGGTTCAATCCTGACTTCAGGCGAGTAACAATACAAGAATACTTAGCTCTTATACCCGGTTATGATTAACAGAATCAGAACAAGCGACCTCCGTGGATAAAATAAAAGACGTGGTTCGAATTTCCGTGCAGGCTCCCAAGTTCGACAAACACCTGAAGAAGGTGGGAGCACATATCGGCCGAAACTTTATGAATATAACAATAAAGATGAAGACAATAGTCCGAAAACCCTGAACGATAAAAATCACAGAAAAGAGGTTTAGCGACGGTATTTTTATATTATGATTTTATATTTATATTATTATATTGATTGCCCCTTGAAAATTTCATGGAGATTGCTAGGAAAAGATTTTATATTTCAATGAGGCACTTAGGAAGTTTATTAGTTTTAACATTTTTGTTTTTGTCTTGATTGTTATTCATAGCTGAGGAGATAATGTAGAGTGCTTATATATATATATATATATATATATATATATATATATATATATATATATATATATATATATCCTATAATCTAAGTGAACGTTAGTAATTAATTTAGTGAAATAATTCGTTAACTACACTCCTGCCTTTTTCGGTTTAAAAAGCCAAATTTTGCACGACTAGTTACGTCTTAAAGCAACATGGATTCCAGAGATCATTACTTTTTTTTTTAGAGATATCCTTGCAATCAGTTCCTCTTTGTCCATAAAGAACATTTTTCATATTAAAACCCTTTGTATCCAGTAAATATGTATTCCGGATTTGATAGCTTTAAATCAGACCATTTGGTTATCTTGAGAGGACAGACAAATCAACCCTTCATAATTATTGATATAGATCAACGATAAGCGATTTAATCAATTGCGATTGGTGATATTTTCATTTGCTTTCACTTAAAAAAAACCTCCATGGAATCATTTTCTTTATTCCATTTGGTTCAACTATAAAAGGCAGAAAATGTTTCCAATTCTGAATAAAGCTTGAACGACTTCGGTTTCTACTTTTATTTCATCTCCATTACCAGAAACATTCAATACTGGTTTTTTTTTTCTCAAAGGTTGCTTGAAAAATAAGATATCTATTGGGGAGGCATGACGCCACGTCACGTGCCACGCCTCAAACCCCCATCTGGAAATGAAAAATATGTAAATAAACAATTTTTTGTCAAACTAAAAATTTTCCGATTTGGTCCCTTGATAGCTGACGAGTCGATGAGAGGCGCCACCGAAATTTTTTGGAAGAAAAAAAATACCAGGCATTTTTTGAATTTCTGGTTTTCCAAGAGTTTTCCGCAGACCTAACGTGATTAGTCATCTTTCTTATTGTTTTGACAAACGAAGCAAAAACTTCCCTATGAATTCCAAGACTATTTTAACCTGTTGTCTTCCATACTTTTCAATCATTCGTAAAAATAATCATTTTTTGGTGGGTTCTTTTTTCTTATTTGTATAAACAAACACACAACATTCAACTCGATAGCTGAGATAGTTGCGCATTTCTCACTGGCTCTTGAGATAGGTAATCAAACCCCAAGAAAACTTCAGTATCGAAAACTGATTTTTAGATAAGCTGGCCCTCTTCAACACAATCTTCCGACTACTATTATTCGTTTTCATGTTACATCCAGAAAAACTTTGTAACTGCTAGGATGAGTCGAAAGTTTTGCATTATTTCGATACGTGTTAGTTCGCAGTGCGTATATCACGTATCTGAAACAGTTCAAGTCGTGTAAGGTACCCGATATGGTTGGTAGTGTCGTTGTAGTTGGTGCTCTGACACGTTGTGCAATGCTTCACTTCGTGTGTGATTTGAAAGCCGTGCTGATGAACGTACACGTTGTCTAATTCGGGAACTTAAGTTCGAACCGGAGCATAACACCGCTACGGAAGCAACCAAAAATACTCGTTATACGAAAGATGAAGGCAAAGTTGATCACTTTACAGTAATCAGATGATTGACGATATTTCACTCGGGCTACAAGAACATCAACAATTAGGTCAAGTCAGGTAGGCCTAAAATCGGGGATTCCGAGGCTCAAAACAATTGAGGCAAACACAGCGAGTAGCATTTGGAGAGTATCAGGCAAGCTCGACAGCTCACAGTTTTGACGATCTCGGAATTACCGAATTGTGCCTCATGTTACCAAAATATCGCAAAACTTTTGACTTACCCTAGTATATATTCTAAAAATCTATCAAAATTGCAAAAATTGTTATATATTTTAGTAACTTTATCTTTGTTGTTTTTATAATATTTCGTTCAGTATGTTTGTGGGCTTCATCAGATACAGAATTAAAAGCAAAATTGCACGAATAGAAGTGTTGTATAGTCACAATACAACCTATATAAATATACAGATGCAGGGAAATACGAAATACTGACGATTCTCCGTTGTTCAGGTACGAAACGTTTATCAACTTCTTGACCTTAGTTTTCCGACACGAGGAGAGAGAGACACACAATTTTTACTATGCTGACTGTACTATCTGACCCAACAAACGCGCTGCGCATCCCGAAGCCCCTAGCTGGACTGGCCCGGCCCAGAGACGTCTTTTTCAAAATCACCAAATTCTCAGCCCAGTCACATTTCCTATCTGGGGTTTTTATTATGACATTTGTGATTGTCATATCCTCTGCGCACGAGCGTGAACTGTACTCATTGTGTGTGCACCTGCACTAAGAGCCGAATAGTTCAAAGCCCAACCAAACCGAATGATAAAATATAATTAACGAAAAATGATTAATATAAAAAAAATCATTCCGTAAGAAATGTATTGATTTATTTTTTGTTACATTGCTTCAGTGCTGTAGAGTTTGGTAATAAATAATCCCTAATAGAATGGATTAGGATTAGAAGTCCTTTAGACAGTCTATGGTTGCCTTCACACTCATTCTGACAATTCCTGCGACGTCACTGTCACCGAGTTCTAGAGCATTCTCTTGGACAACCGCAGTCTCGCAAAGAGGGGAGACAAGAAGCATGATCAAGTGCTGGTAATCTGTACAACCTTGCCAACGATTATGCCAAGATGTAACGTAATGGCCAAGGGATTTCGGTTCATGCCTTTGAGTTTAGTTAGGCTGAGAACCTTTCGGCTCAGCACATGGGTTAGTTAGGTGCAAACTTTGATGCAGGAGGTAACGCGCGCGCGGGGCGGGCGTACCACTCAGAGATGTCACAATAGCCCGAGATGATGGAACGGGGTGACAGGGTGCGGGTGACGTCACGCACCGGAAGCACGCGGAGGTTTGTGGGAGATTTGGAGAAAGTTAGGAAGTTGAGTACTAGACGCAAAACGAGGAGGATCGACTTTTGGAGCTCGCAGACGCGAGGCGAACTTGCGCCCTATAGGGGCCGCACGAGATAGGGGCCAAATGAATAAGTTGGCATAGCGAGATTGTGTCTCTCCTCCTTATGTCGAAGCCTTTAATTCAAAGTTAATAAAAAGGTTTCGTACCTGAACAAGAAATCGTTACGTGTTTTCGAATTTCGAGATTCCTATGTTCTTTATATGTTCTATCGTTATGAACATTATATGTCTATTTCGCACATGGCGTTAATTGTGGCTATGTAACAAAGATTCAAAAGAATATCCATGATGTCTCGCGTGATTAACAGATACCATATGTGTACATGTGTGAACGTGAATCAGGGGAAGTCGCATTTACATAGTGGTTAATGTGCTGGACGGTGACATCGTAGAAAGCGAGTTCGAACTCTAGTCGTGCCAATGTGTTCACTTTCGGCTTAAAATCCTTGGGAAAAATATGAGCCTCCATATCTCCCCACCACCAGCTATGGGTGTAATTGTAGTTCGCCTAAAAAGATTGCTTTGACGAACCCAAGAAGGTTAATACGCCAGTAAAAAAAACAAAACCAAGCCAAACCAAACTATATAATTTTATCGTCCAGGAAAGTGGAACAGTTAATCGTTTGAACGTGTGAATAATTCGCAGGATAATACCAACACTTTATCTCAAAATATCAGTAAAACACAAAAAAACTAAGTGAAACGAAGTGATGAAAATAGCTATGAAGATATTCTTTCTAAGAAGTTGTGTCTTCATCAATTAAATTAACTTCATCAAAATTAACTTCTTCAACTTAATAAATAGGCTCTTATATCGGATAAAGCCCCAATTAGGTAAGTTTGTCTGAGGACAAGTGAACTCGATTGTTAGGTCAACGGACCATCTCGAAAACACAGACTTTGAAACGTGAGAAAGGCATTTTTTTCATCAAAACTTCGTCTAATCTTCTACCAGATGTCTTGGATCTCATATTGCCGCTAAATCGGAATTGAGGTGTCAAGACGTTCAAACTACCAGTACAACCCGCTTATTTTCGTAGACACTGTTCGTTCAAAACCATATGAATTATCATCCGATCGAAGTGACTCGTAATGATGAAAATATATTTTCAGACTGCTCTTTGTAAGTCACTATTTTGTTTTGATAACTATTCCTCGACCAGTTTGAGTTTAATACTTTAAGTTTCTGCCTTACAAAATACGGAAAACTATACGATTATTATAATTCATTTTTTTTCTTTAAAGTTTTGAAATTCAATTTTGCGCAATTAGTTACCTCTTGCAGCAATATGGATTTCAGTGATTATTGCTTATTGGTTTGACTGGTTGTTTTACGGCGTATCAACCCTTTTCAGGGCATTTAACGCCGAATAAAGTCATTTTGAAAAAGTTCCAATGTCCTCATATCTGCAAATATTTCAATTGAATGTAAAAACAGTTTTATTTCAACCAATTCAGTTTAGCTTAAGTACACAGTTTTTTTTTATTTACACACAGTTCAACGAACAAATAGTTCTATTTCAAACAATTCAGTTTAGCGTAATTACATAGTTTAGTTCTATTTGACCCATAGATGGAACCCTATCTAGCAAGAGTGGACCTGGGAGCGATAGAAATCAAGAGATACTCCGCATTCCCCAAAGCTCCAGCATTACTCAAGCCTCACCATCACATTGTTTAGTGTCATATACCATGACATTCGTTGGGGGAGTCTTATCCCTCTGCAGAGATGCAGTCGGTGTATTCTACAGCCTTAGCCGACTGGGCAATATTGCATATTGTTTGAGATATCCTTTGCATCTATTTCTTATATATCTCAAAAGTTAAAATGGAAATTTGTGAAATCAAATAAGTCAATATTAATCTATTAAACTTGATTGTATAAATTGATTCTAAACAGTATTTACAAGGTGTTTTCTTACTCAGCATTAAAAAGTTCACAGACGGGGCAGTTTTTGTGTCGTAGTGGCTAACGTGCTGAACTGCAACATCGTAGTGAGTAAGTTCGAACTCCAGTAGCGCTAATTACGTTCATTTTCGGACTAATACCTTTGGGGGAAAAGTATCAACTCCTT
Organism: Sepioteuthis lessoniana; assembly: GCA_963585895.1. Taxonomy (NCBI): domain Eukaryota; kingdom Metazoa; phylum Mollusca; class Cephalopoda; order Myopsida; family Loliginidae; genus Sepioteuthis; species Sepioteuthis lessoniana. Next base: position 40,008,536 of record OY757925.1, read on the forward strand.
TATCTCTCCAACCATAGGTTAAATAGCACCACCATTTTCTTCTACAAGGATGGCTTTAGGCATTAAATAATCCACAAGTGTTGATATGCTATTAAAAAAAGGAACCGAAACCTAGATGCAGACGATAAAATTCCAGTTCATTGCATTTCACAAGATGGTATACTCACCTTGGGATTTCTGACGAAGAAATTTTGGAGAATATTTTCTATTTCAAAAGACGATAATATTAACAACTTTACTGCCTTAAGGTTTGTTACATCTTGGATAAAAGTTAAATCTAACAACGCTTCCAACAAAACGAACTCATGAAACGTAAGAAATAATTTTGACGCAGCTAATAAACTTTCACAGTATTTTCATCGCATGAGAAGCTTTCAAATTTGGACAAATATTTTGTTGTTCGTTTTCTGAAATTGCTTGGGTAGGAGCAAGATTTGGTAAAGGACCTGCTTATTTTATTTTAAGATTCCTATAAAAGCTAGACATTTTTTCTGTTTACAGTATTTAGGCTGAAGATATGTTAATCAGCGTGCATTTAACGTTCGGTTCCTTTGTTGAATGATACCATATATATCAGCCTTCGTGGATTAATTAATGCCAAAACCATCTTTGTAGAAGAACAATAGTTGTGCTATTTAAACCATAGCTGGGTGATAAGGGGGTAAATACCTTTCCCTAAGGTATGTCCGGAAATGAACGTAATGGCGCGACTGGAGTTCGAACTCGTTTACTATGATGTCACAGTTCAGCAAGTTTGCCACTACGCAACGAGGACTTCCTATCCTCGTTCATTTAAAGAAAAACCTTTTTACTTAGCTTGATTGACGTCTTGGCTAATTTTTTTCTCAATTCCTTACGCCGAAAATTATCTTTACTCGCTTAAAACTCGCTCTATGAACGGAATCTTTTGCCAGTTACAATGAAATATTTTTGAGGCTTAATAAATGTCATCAAGACTCAAACGTCTTTGACTCTCTAGTGACTACAACAGAAAACACAGCAGCATAATTTTTTTAAGTCTTGATTTTCTGATGACCGGGAAAAATATATCATGGAAAAAGATATGTTTCTTGTTATGAAAGCTTCAGCTAGATATCTATTTTATAATGTGAAACAAAAAGATAGAGATTCAGTTTTTCTAATTTGATGGACACAAAGAAAGAGTCCAGTTTAGAATTTTACTTACGTTGTAAATTGAACCTCTCGCTATAAGGTTTTGATTTTTAAATTCCCAAAACGTTACTGTTACATTTTTTTCTTCTATAACGATCACCCAGTTCCTATTTTGTGTTATCTCTCGGCCTTATCATGTCGTTTCTATTCATATCGACGCCATCTTGTTCTTCTCGGCAAATTGTCATTTCTCGTTGTTTCATTGTCTTCTCGATTTCCACGCTCTTTCGTGTTCTTGCCGTGTTGAATTACAACGAGAATTTTTCTTTTGTGCACTTATTTCATTATCCTGACGATTTATGCACAGTACCAACCGCTCTAAATTCAAAAGCCAGAAGTGAAAACCGAAAAAAAAAAAACCCTCTTTCTCTGTCAGTCTCTCGACCGACTGATTAAAATTACTAACTTCTAAACTTCTAGAATCTAGTCACCTGACTTTACTTCGTCCAATAAAAGCCAAGCTTTCTACTGACATTGAAATTGTGATTGATCTGAGTGTCATCTTAACGGAATCTTTTAAAAGTGTTTACACTATATGCCAAAAAAAAAAAAAAAAGAATCATTCAATCTACTATTTAGCATTACTGACTACCAGGGACACCTGAAGAAGTCAAGCAGAGCAATAGACGAAACTTTTTAACTATAGCAACTAAGATAAGTAACCCAATTCGATTACATCAGTGTATAACAACGACTTTGCTGAGTTTAAGTTGACACATATCTACCTGATAAACAGAAACATTTATCTGTGTTTTAGCACAAATAAAAGTTCTCATTATTTTAAGAGGCTTTAATGTCTTTATATTCATCCAACAAGGATGTTGTAGAAAAAATTTCGGAAATAATTCCATCATGAAACTATCGCCTGTTTTATTAAGGACGCAAACTTAAGCAAAAGAGAGTAGAACAACTTATGCTAAATTATCAGTCACGTAGCGTAACTATACTCAGAAACGATATCATTTGATCATTAAAATGATTTATTCATGCGCTAGCTTCATTCGAACATCCTTTCCTTTTTGTTGTATCAGCTATACCGTTTGCAAAGGATTGATAATTTCTGCCTATGAATTTTACAAACGCATCGAAAATAAATTTAACATGAAATTTCCTCAATCTCGTGCTTCCAAATGAGTCAACTATTTTGCAGCACTGGGTCGATAAAATTCATAAGATTCGGTTTATAGAATATTAAAAGAATTCCGTCAACATACAAAACCACTTTCAACATTGTAAAGTCAAAAATATACGTGTATGTTTTTGTCCAACCCCTCCGCAACGTGACACAAGATCAGTTTTTAAGCCGGCTGCTACTGGTTTGAATTTAAAGTTTATATTTTTCTTAAATAGGTTACCATACCAAAGCTAAAGAATCTAATATGCCCTACTATTTACTCATATCCGTGTGGAAAGAAGAGATGGATCCATGCCTTTCCTAAGAGCATTAGTATTAAGAGAAATGCAAACAGCCTCGTCCAGGCTTTGAACTCGAGTCGCCAATTCCATTTCAATTACGCTATCCTTAAAATGTAGGTGTAAAGAGCATCTTTTTATAATCTCATCTTAAAAAAGAATTTAAGAGTTTGAAAACAAGATGTCACTTGTATCCTTTTTAAAATAGATATAATAGTGAAATTCACTTGGCACTAGCAACTTGCTTGCCTCGCCTAGGTACGTTGATTTTCAAGTGTTTTTCTGTCAAGAAGTCTTGATAAAAAAAAAATGGAAGGTCTAAGGATGTTTCATTTACAGAAAGGTTGATGTGTTGAAAATCAAGATTCTAAAATTGTCTTTTGAGTGGTTTTCAATGTGAAAAACTCAACAACCATTCTGGATTAGTTCTCTCCAAGCAACGAGCCTTTTAAATCTGTTCCTATGCTAAAGTTGAAGTAATTCAAGCAATGTATAAAAGTCGAATAAAAAATGTGACCTTTTCTACAAATATTTAGCTGCTCAAAAGAAACTTCCATGAATGCAGCTGATTAATATAATTTCTTACTGGTGTCATTTTCTATCCAACCGTAACTGTACTCTGTCCCGTCACCAGTCATATTCACTAAGGTCGTACCATTGGAATATGAATATGAAGTTGGCAGATGTCAGAAAAATACTTTCTACAAATTACTTGATCTATTCAGATGGCAAAAGCAAAAAAGCTGCAATATCGATGATTAGTTATGACAGCTAAATATTTTATAAAAATAATTCAGTATGATTTTAAAATTATTTTTCTGTGCAAAAAAATGTATTTGTATAATTAAAATTGGTGATCTGAAGGCTCCCTTTCTCTATTACATCGAGATATAGGGGAAGGCGTTACTCCTTTCCCTGGATGCTCAACTTTGCCCTTAATCTGTACCTTATAATGCTTAGGTGCCCGTGGTGTAATGGTTATCGTCGTAGGAAATGGACACGGCCACACGAGTTCAAATCCTGGACGAGACTGATTACATTTCACATAGCACTAATATCCTTGGGAAAGGTATGAATCCAATTATTCTCCCTCCAGCTATGGGTAAATAGTAGGACAGACTGGGCTCTTCAGCCTTGGTGAGGCAACTAGTCTAGGAGAAGGAAAACTCTGAATTCACACCTGTTAAACTCTGCTTTAAAAAGATTGACCTTGTGTCATATCCTGCCCGAGCGGAGGGGTTGGTAAATAGGATAATGCTGAGTTCTGAGTTTTAAGAAGTAGACATCAAGTAACATTTTTGACTCTTTGGTATGACTCGACCTGGAGAATGAACCCTGGTCTCCCGAGACATTGGCGAACACTCTACCTACTTACCAATGTGTAATATAATGGCCGAGGGATTTCGTTTTATGCCTTTGGGTTTAGCTAGTCTGAGAACCTTTCGGCTCACCACATGGGTTAGTTAGGTGCAAACTTGAGTGCAGGTGTTAACGCGCGTTCGGGGAGGATGTGTCGTTCATTGATGTCAAAATAAAAATCACAGAGAATGGTTGACCAGTAGATGTGAATGACGTCATGCACCGGAAGCGGGCGCGCGCGGAGGGTTTTGTGGATTTTAAAAAAGTCAGAGTTGAGTCTTGCGGTCCGAAAAAGAAAGGTGACTTTCGCTTGGGCAGGTGTTGTACTAGATGGTGTGTGTGGGCGGGGAGATAAAAAAAGCCAGAATAGAATGAATGTGTATCTCTCTCCTTATGTCGAAGAACCTTTAAACTCAAAGGTAATAAAAGGTTTCGTACCTGAACAAAAAAGTCGTAAGCGTTTTTCGTGTTTCAAGATTCCTATATTTTATGTATATATGTTATGAACATTATATATCCATTTCGCATCTCCGTATCTGGCTATGGTATAAATGGACTGGTTCTTATGTATTTATCTCTACCTATGAATATATTTGAGTAAATGTCTTTTGGGTACAGTGTTGATTTTTATTCTGTCTAGTATCCTCATTTCTGTAGTTTTATCACTATACTCAGAGAAATTGGCTCTCCGGCCAACATTTGGGGGTTGCAACTAGTAATCTTAAACTTTTTCCTCTCTGACTTGAATGTATTATAGTTATAGAGAAATATTTCTTTTGAGTTTTTGTTTGTTTTGTTTTGTATTGTTTTGTTTGTATTTTTACCTTCTTTCTTAATTTCCTTCTTTTTGCCACCACTCTTTTTTTCTTTGTTTCTTTCTTTTTGCTTCCATCCATCCATTCATTCGTGTTTTTTTTTATCTTCATTATTTATTGGTTCATCCTTTTTCTTTTTTCTAAATATTTTCTTCTTTTCTTCGTCATCCTTTTTTTCTACATTCCTTTCTTTATATTTTCCTTCCTTCTTTCTTCCATCATTCTTTCTTTCTTTCTTTATTCATTCCTCCCTTCCGTCCTTTTATCCTTTCTTTATTTGATTTTTATTTTCTTTCTTTCTTTCTTTCTACTTTCCTGTCTTCCTTCCTTCCTTTCTTTCTTTCTTTCTTTCTTTCTACTTTCCTTTCTTTCTTTCTTTCTTTATTTTTTTTACTTCTTTCTTTCTTTCTTTCTTTCTTTCTTTTTGATTTTTTTTACTTCATTCTTTCTTTCTTTCTTTCTTTCTTTTTGATTTGTTTTACTTCTTTCTTTCTTTCTTTCTTTCTTTCTTTCTTTCTTTCTTCTGAACGTATATTTTCTTACCTTAAATCCTCTTCAATTCCTTTTCCCTCACTTGTATCACTTTCCCATATTTTCTCCTCCGTCTATTTTTCCCACCCACTGACGCCTTTCACTCAGTCCCCTCAACTCATGTTACTCTTCTTCTCATTCTTAAATCATGAAGTAATCCACCTCATAACAAAATTTACAAGAATCTATTCTTGATGCAAATATCCTGTTCTTAAGATTCCAAAGACAGAGATTTAAGTAAGACTTTCCTTCAGAAAAGTATCAGACACTTCAGGATTCAATGCCTAGATCATTCTTCAGAAATGTCTTTGGACACTTTTCCAACGCAACATCTTAAAAAGATTCGGTAGAAAACGGCATTCGTATGTCTATTATGTAATTTAACTATTTCGATTTTAGGTTTGGTTGGTTGGTTTTACGGCGGATCAACTCTTGTTGGATGATTTAAAGCCAAAATCTTTTCTTTTCTTTCTCATTGCAAGTATTTTTGTGGTTTCTAGTATCTAATAAAATTAATCCCTAGTAAAAAAAAAATTATAGCTATTCTTAGCATGAATAATTTGTTCACAGTTATATGGTTTCAAGTATTGTTATCTAATGCTAATAATTTTCAAACATATCTATTTGACTCATAAATGGGACCCTAATAGGTACTACCAATCCAGCTCAGTGTGAACCTGGAAGTAATGACAACGATAGAGTGCCTTCACACTCTCCTAAGCTTCATAACGGAAGCTTTATTACTGAAAATAGTTTAATGCCATATCTAGGACAACAATCGAAGTGGAAGGGTTCTGACCCATCTGCAGAGGATGCAGTCAGCGTATTCTCGGCTGACCCAATAGAGTACAATTTTGATTTTATTATTTACTGATTAGAGTTTTTCACATCAGCGTAAGCTGATGGTCTTTCACTGGAGATTGAGTGACAGCAAGTCTCTTCAAGTCTCCAGGACTCTTCTCCGTATTCTGGCCGTTTTCAATAATACTGTTGTTTGGATGGTCTCCACTCGGCCGTCAACTTCCAGATCCTCCAGACCCTTTAATAATCCTTTATTATCATTATTATTATTATTATTATTAAAATAATTGTCATGAATTATTATTAAAATAAGATTGTTGATCAGAAATACTCTTTTGATTTTTTGGTACGGATTGATTTGTATGCGGAGTTTGATACATAGATAGAACTCACCTGACATTCACTAGTGTCTTTGAAAAACAATGCGAAAATGACGCATGTTGAGCCATGACCTCACCTGACATTCTTTTCATCTGATTGATATATTCTTTATTTAGATTTGGTATATGTATTTTTCATTTGTTTTTATTGGGTGGGGAGGGTTGCTATCACACCATTCTACAGGGACTATAATCTAGTCTTCTGGTTCTAAAAAGACTTGATAGGTGCATAATAAGTGGGTCAAAGCAGCTTTTATGAGTTGTTACTGTTGCATACTACTCATGAATTTTTAAGATCAGGTATTCTAATTGGGTTCTGCAATCTGTACCAGATTGCACGCACGCACACACACACACACACACACACACACATACACACACACACACTCACATATATATATATATATATAGAGAGAGAGAGAGAGACATGAACACACATACACACACACACATACATATATATATATATATATATAGAGAGAGAGAGAGAGAGAGAGACAGACAGACAGACAGACAGACATGAACAAAATTGATTAGAAAAAATAGGACTAAAACATTTATATTGTTTTTTTTCTTTTTGTTCTCAACTAATTTTGACTTGAGATCATCGTCAAGGGAAAAAAGTTTTTGTGGGAAAAAAAGTTGTTTTTTTTTAAATAATTTTTAAAGAAGTTGATTGGCTCTACTAAAAGCAATGTAAAATATATTGTTGAAGTAGCATATCGATTGGTTTAAAGAAAAATGTTTTCAGGTTAAAGTGTCATTTTTATATGTCTCTTACTAACTACAAAGAGACATATAGCCCAGTCGGCTTGCTGTAGAATGCACCGACTGTAAAAAGGGGGAGCAAAACTCACTCAATGAGTGTCCTGGATATGACACTAAACAATCTGATGATGAGGCTCCAGTAATACTGGAATTTTGGGGAATGCTAAGTCCGCTCTGACCGGAGTGGTAGCACCTGATAGGGTCCTATCTATTGGTAAAATAAATTGGCATTTTAAGTGAGTCTAAACAAAGGACTGATGAGTAATTGAATTGTTAGAAATGTTTTATCATATATTGTGTGTATCTACAAAATGTTTTTACAAATCATATATTTAATATATATGTAAAAATAGAATTTGGCATTAAATAACCTACAATGGTTGATATGCCATAAAACCAAACCAAACACACACACACATATAGTCATCCACAGACAGACTGTTTCGTTGTATCACAACTTCTCAGTGTGGCTAGACACGCGAGATTCCCGAAGCTGGGATTGAAACCCAGCTGCCTCATACGCCAGCCGAAGATTCTACAGCACAGTCACCAGGAAACCAGTGTAAGCGAAATAATTTTAAACGCTTATGTATCACATTTGTTTTGTTTTTATATATCCACTTAACGGCTACCGAGAGCTCAATTCATTCGAAGAGCCTTGCCTTAGGCGAGTGGCAACCGTCACTTTCTTCGCTAGATAGCTAAATCCCACGAAGGTGGGGGGCATATATTGTCAGACAGACTATTTCGTTGTATCCCAACTCTTCAGTGTGGCTAGACACGCGAAATTCACGAAGCTGGGATATATATAAGACCAAAGAAGTATATTTATATATAAGATCAATTAAAGTTATTTTAATCAGTAAACATTCTTTGTTAGCCAAATGGATATGCTACTTCAACAGTATATATATATATATATATATATACATGTTTGATTAAATAGTAAAGACACATTTTATCTGTATGATTTAATTAAGATCTTTTCGAGTTCCCTGATAAGTGTCTTGGTTTCAGGTTGGAATTCGTTGATGAATTTACCAGAATTGTCCCGAGCGCTTTCGACCCCTTCATAGATCATCATCAGGGGTTGCTTGCATGTGTAGAGAGTGTTTTTAAATTAGTTTTGAAAGTTTTTTTGTTCTTGCAACATAACAAAACTATGCAAACGAACAGTTGAATAATACTGAGTTGCCGATGAATTTAAAAAACAGAACGCTATCAACGGAAATAGAATACTATCAAGAGAAATACGGAATATTAAATATTAACCACACGCATATATATATATATATATATATATATATATATATATATATATAAGAGAGACATCTCAATTGAAATTAGTAGAACAGTTCACGTACAACATCAGCAATATCTTATAAACTGAAAACAATATCAACATATGTTTTAAAGGAAGGTGGAAGCCGCTATTCACAAGTTATCGGTCATACGAAAATTTTATTTCTCTGATAGAATAAAATGGGAGTTTTTCCTAGTTTTTGGCTGTGTTGGTACTACTGTACGGATGCATTAATTATTCTCTCACGAGATGCTTAAAGAAAAAGCTAAATGAGAACTATATAAGAATGCTACATGCTGTTTTGAACAAATCTTGGAAGTAACACCGTACAAAACAGAAACTGCATGGCCATTTACCTCCCATCTAACAAATCATTTACGTATGATGAACAACACATGCTGTGCACAGCTGGAAAAATAAGGACGAACTCATAGGTGACGTTCTCTAATAGACTCCAACACAGTGATGAACCATTGTTGGCTGTCCATCAAGAACTCTAATCAGCTCTGTGTGGACACAAGATGCAGTCTAGAGGATCTGGCAGGGGCGCTGGATGATAGGGACGAACGGTGAAAGAGAGTCAAGGAAGTTCGTTCGATCAGCACTTGATGAGGATCACAACTACATACACAAATTATTGTTGAGGTGTTCGTGGTTTAATGGTTATTTTCGTAGGAAATGGACACTGCGACCTGTGTTCAAATCCTGGACGAGGCAGATTATATTTCACATAGCACTAATACCCTTGGAAAAGGTATGAATATAAAAATCATCTCTCCAGCTAGAGGTAAATAGTTAAGCAGACTTGACTCTAATCTTGGTATGGGAACCGGTCTAGGAGAAGGAAAATTGAATTCAAACCCGTTAAACCCCGCTTAGAATTGACCTTGTGTCGTATTCTGCTCGAGGCAGAGGTTAGATAAATACATATACAAATTATTGCCCTTGTCTTTCAGTAACGCATTCTCTAATTCCGAAACACTGACATATCCCGTTTTTATAATTTTTCGTTAACAGAATTCAGATTGAACGTTGTTATGAACTCAAATAAATTTAGAATAAAACACAGTAGAAATTGAATATTTAAGCACCAATCTTTCGTCTGTCTCAAAAACATCTACTTCGTTAACATCGGAAATGAATAAAGCGAAACGGCTAAGTAGTGGAGTGGGGGTAAGGTCAGTGGGCAGTGATAAGAAAGGTTGTCTAAATATAGTGAGATTAAATGCAACTAGTGCCAACATTTCAACGTGATTTAGGTTTCATGTTTCTCCTTTTTGCCAGAAGTTTTGAGTTAATACATCCGTAGTTTTAAAATTGATAAAAGTTTTCACCTTCAATAATTCTTATCAATAGTATTATGAATTACATAAGCAACCTAGACATTATGTTAGAATATATGCAATTCTTAGAATTAAGGAATGTTTTCAACAAATTATTCTATAAATCTCACCCATGATATCCTGAGTTAAATAAACATCTAGTCATAATATTGAAATGTAGGTAACCATTAGAATGGAGGAAAGTTTTCACTTATTTGTTCAATAATTCTTACCCATGATATCATGAGTTACATAAATACCTAGTCATAATGTTGAAGTCTATGTAATTCTTAGAATTAATGAAGATTTTGAGCTATTTGTTCAATAAATCTTTCCCATGGTATCATGAGTTACATAAACATCTAGTCATAATATTGAAATGTAGGTAACCATTAGAATGGATGAAAGTTATTATGTATTTGTTTAACAAACCCTATCCATTATATCTCAGATTTCCAGAACAACTATTACATTCATAATATGCACGTGTTCGTGTATAGAAATATATCAGTATGTATACTTATATCATTGAATACGTTTGCGGCTTTGTGTGATTGTCTACGAAAATGAGTACGTGTTTCAGTTAATCATGGTACCATAATTTAAAACCCGATCCCATTCTTTTTCACCCCGTCCTCTTTTCGATGAGCTCAGCACACCGTCCCGTCAGTATTCTATTTGATGATTCTATAAAGTGAAATTTAGATATTATTCCTCCTTTCAACTCGGAGCGGTCTTAGGGGAAAAACATTACACGATTATAGACACTGTTCGTTCATGTTTCTAACCCATCCCGGCCACCCTGGCTGCCCCGGTCGCCCGTGCCCTAAGGATTTACTTGCCTTATTACTTACAATGCTGCAGCGGATGGTAATGCCATCTTTAGCTCTGTGTGTGGCGCTTCAACCTTTCTTCTAGTCTTTTTGTACACTGCCTCCTTTATGACAAGAGCCAAACCCAGATGCGGTGTGAGACGTGCTCTTCTCTCAGCATTTTAAGAACTGATAAACACCACTGAGTCACACACACACACACACATACACACACTCACGCATACTCTCTCTCTCTCTCTCCTCCTCCTCCTCCCCCTCCTCCTTGGTTCAATAAAGATGTAACGACAGAAAATATGTCTGTTTTGTGGAGTGGAAAGCAATGAGGACCGGGCGGTACCGTGCGACGAAGAATAGGAGTGGCTTGGGGTTACAGATGGTTGGGCGTTTCACCTGAAATGCTAAAAGCAATTTGCTTGAGACTTCTAAAATAAAAATTCCCCTTTTAACGTAGTCTTTCCTCCTTTATTTTTCATTCTTTTTTCTTTCTTTCTTTCTTTCTTCTTATTCTTTTGTCATTCTGTTTCTTCATTTTTTTATTTTCTTTTACTTTTCTTTCTTTTCTTCTTTCTTCTTTTTCTTTTGTTTTTCTTCATTCCATTCCCTTTCTCCTATCTTTCTTATCTAGTTCTCCCTTACTTTTTTCTTCTTTAATGTTTCTTTTTTCATTCATCTTATCAATTCTTTCCCACTTTCCTTTCTTCGTTCTTTTTTCTTTATTCCTTATTTTTCTAATTTTTTCACATTTTCTTTCCTTTTTTTTTTTCTGTTTTGCTTTCTTTTCTTCGTGCTTTCCATCCTTCTTTCTTGCTTTTTTCTTTTTGTTTTTTTGTTTGGGTTTTTTTTTTTTTTTGGTTGATCATAGGTCGAATTGTAAATTATGATATTGCTGGCGATCAAGAGCAATTGTTTTCCAACTTTTTTTTTTAGGCTAAACGTTAAACATTTACCCAAAAATAACCTTTATAACTTTGGATTCGCTTGATTTCCTTGTTTTTATGGAATATCAACCTTCGTGGCTTGTTTAATGCCGAAGTCATTCTTGTGAAAGAACAGTAGTTATGATATTTAACCCATAGCTAGGATAAGGAAATAAGGGATATCATCCTTTTCCCAAGGAAATTAATCCAAAAGTGAAAATAATTGCTATATTGGAGTTCGAACTCGCTTACTGCGATGTCACGGTCTGTCTCGTGAACAACTACGCTACAAGGACTCTTTCATTGAATAAGTGTGCTTGGTCGGGAGAAAATACTTTTGTTAAACAGAGGACGGTGCGTTTGACTTGGTTTGGTTGAGTTTTTGGCATATCAACCATTGTAGGTTATTTAGTGTCAAATACATTTTATACGTATAAACAGTTCTATTTCAAACAATTCAGTTTAGCATAAGTACACTGTTTGGTTCTATTTGACCCATAGATAGAACCCTATCAGGTGCTATCACTTCGGGCCAGTGTGGACCTGGAAACGATTGCAATAAAGAGGTAACCCGCATTCCCCTAAGCTCCAGCATTACTGGATGTTCAAAGGGTTCTGACTGTGATTATTATCACTATTACCTTTATGTTCCCTAGTTTTCTCAGTTCTCAGGCAAAGTCCATGTATTTACAGGGAGTTTCACTAATTTTTAAACAAAATGACGGGACACAAATAAAAAAACAACAAATGACTGAGTAATGGAAATTACTTTAAATGAAAGGCAAAAGGATAGAATTTTAAGATTTACTACGATTATAATAATACGTCTTTCCAATATATATACATATGTGAGTGTGTGTGTGTGTGTAATTGGTAAGCGAATATTTTGTTGGTAAATTTATCTTTTATTAGCAAGAAACTTCTCAAATATGAACAAAAAATGTCAAAAGAAGTCCTAAAGTACATATTTACCTAACCCCTCCGCTCGGGCAGGATATGACCCAAGGACAATGTTTTAAGTGAAGTTTAACAGGTTTGAATTCAGATTTTTCCTTCTCCTAGACTAGTTGCCTCACCAAGGCTGAAAAACCAGTCTGCCCTACTATTTACCCATAGCTGGAGGGAGAATAATTGGACCCATACCTTTCCCAAGGGTATTAGTGCAATGTGAAATGCAATCAGTCTCGTCCAGGATTTGAACTCGTGTCGCCGTGTCCATTTCCTACGGCGATAACCATTACACCACGGGCTAAAGTCCTAAAGTACATGCCCAAGATGTTCGCCGTTCAGTTGAAGGTTCTGTTGACTGCAACATCCAAAGTTGTTGATAACACATGCACATTCCTTTTGGGTAGTGATGAAGAATACATTATAATTGGATCTTCCCAGGTGCCATAAGCTTCAGAGTCCTTGATCAACTAAAAAATCAGACTCCTGTTTGGAAATGTGTTGAAATTGAACTTCGTTTTGTATCTTGCTTGAACAACCCTGAAAAACTTGTCTTCGTATAAAAGATTTTTTTTTATTCATCGTCCAGGGCAGGATTTCCTTATATTTCGTCAAAATATTAAAAAGTTAACAATCTCCCAGCAATAATCTGAAATAAGAAAGAGAATAAAATCAACAAGGAAGATGTGCGAAGCCACTGCTTTGTTTCAACAATTGTGACACATTCTGTATTTAGTTTTTTCATTTTCCTTTAATTTCAGTCTAGTGTCTGCTGAAAAAGTGAAGTCCATTAGCTGAAAAAAAATCTTATCTTCTTGTTAACTAAAACAACGTCTGGCCTTTAAGCCTAAGTTGGGTGACTTGTTTTTATCTCAAAATCCGAGATAATTCTGTGTCTTATTTTACAAGACAGATTCTGGTCTATCCATATATCATTGATTTGGATGGTTAAAGTTCGTTTGCATTTTCCCCGTCTAATTACATCTACTTTTGTAATCCTTCGTTATCAGTTTGCTGAATTTGCTTATCATTTCTCTCCGAGTCTTTTCTTATCTATTTTAGCTTTTATGTAATTAGTTCTTATAACGTGGTTCAGGGATACTTCGAGGAGCAATTTGATTTCTTTCATTAGATGTCCTCTGCGTAGCCATGTTTGTGTCATCTCATGTGCAATTTCTTTAGCTTGTCATGTAATTGTCTTTTCTTGTCATTTTTGTTTTATTAGCTTATGAAGTATTATTAACCATTATTACATTCACGGCGTATCAACCCTTGTGGGTTATTTAATCCAAAATCATATATATATATATATACATGTATATATATGTGGGTATAAATTGAATTACCATGAATAGAAAATCCGGCAAGCACTGTGTGCGACATACGGAACCACTGGACAGGTTTTGCGACCTTATTAGGTCTCATCAGAAGTGTATATCATGATCTCCCTCCCTGGAGATCGAACCAGCGACCACTGAGCCATGGGTCTACATCGCACACAAGCGATGCCAAATTAACCAGACACGGTAAATGCACGACTACTTAACCTGATGTGCCTTGTAGTTACATCCGTACTCTTACAGGGCTACTTCTTCCCTATATATACATAGGTGTGTGTGTGTGTGTGTGTGTGTGTGTGTGTGTGTGTGTGTGTGTGTGTGTGTGTGTGTGTGTAATTGGTAAGCGAATATTTTGTTGGTAAGTTTATCTTTATGAGAGTTGTTGGAACTCATTTTTTACCCTCAGTTAAATTGTTTCAAGTATTCCTATATAACACTGATAATTCTGTTTAATATTGGTTATTTCTTTGTACACGTTTAAATGGTTTCAAGTATTGCTATTCAACATCTATAATTCTATTTATCAAGGTTTGGTTTGGTTTGGTTTCTTTGTTTTAATTACATATTAAACTTCGTGGGTTATTTAATGCGCAAAGCCGCCCTGTGTAGAAGAACAGCGGTGATACAATTCAACCCATCGTTGTTCATACCTTTCTTGAAATTGAACGTTATAGCACGACTGGAGTTCGAATTTGCTCACTTCAAAGCTACACTTTAGCGATTATGCCACGCAGAATCCCTCAGCTAGTTATCAACTATTTCTATCAAATACAAATACAGCTCTATGGTTTCAAATAACTAATGATAATAATCCTTAGTAAATGACTGAACAATTCTATTTGATCTATAGAGAGAATCCTTACAGGTACTACCACTGGGAGTAATGGCACTAAAAGGGTACTCCGCTTTCCACAAAGTTTCAGGACTGGAGTCTCATTATTAGATACAGCTTAGTGTCATATCAAAGACACTCATTAGGGGAGTCTTGCCACTATGTGGAGATACAGTGGGCGTATTGTACAGTCTCAGCCAAGAGGGTTGATGTTCAGTTGTATTTCATAATAGTCAACTACAGCATAGATCAGAAATAGATGATAATAATGATCTCTCTGTGAGGCTCGATCTCGTATCTATTTTACCCCAAATCCTGCATTACTGTGATAGTTGCTTTAAACGCTACAGCTATGATCACCCTCCGGCAAGCAAAAAATTGAATCAACCAAGTAAAAAACTTATTTGTTACTCTCTTCCAATAGCTCGCTAGCACCATCTTTGATATTAATTTGTTCTACATTTTTTCTTGAAGTTTTATTAGATGAAACTTTGTCGTTATTGATTTTTACAAAAAAAAAATTTTTCCATTTTAATTTCTGTTGCTTTTCATTTAATAAAAATTCTAAATAATGTCTGAAGATAATCTGATTTTTTTCTTCTTTTTTTTTAATTCAATGCAATGTGTAACAATTCTGCAATTATTGTTATACGGATTCTTTCTGACATCTAAAAAGTTAAATAAAATATAAACAAATTTGCACAAATATTCAATTTCAGATCTCAAGGTGTGAAAAAGATTTCTGGAAAATAATTCTTCAGTTCAACATCTGTCAGTAAAACGTTACCATTTAGTTTGTGTTGGAATCCAGAAGATATTTTCCAGGAAGAAACACGGACATCTGGGAAATAAAATAGAATAAAATAAAATAAAAACTCATTTTTCACAAAGTGACTGAAAAAGAAATTATTTTAAAATGCTTCTTCTCCCTTTAAATACTCGTATAAACCTCAATAAGTACAACAAATCTCCGGGGAGAGAAAGCAGAAATTATTTTAGCATTTTGCATTTCTTGAATTCACTGTACCCAAAGGATCACACTACAAAAACTAAATGACTGGGTTTCGTATGCAGCAATTTATAACACAAAACTCTCCCCCTCTATCTATCTATCTATCTATCTGATACTTACTGTAAAACGTATTTCCGGTTTCATTTAGTTGATAAAAAAGCTTATTTAGTACATTAAGATATAAAAGAGTGAAACTTTGATGAGCTGCCATAAGATTTTCTGTTCGAACGCCTACAACCAAATGATAGTATTAAAACGAGAAACACTGAAAGGTGCATTTGTGTATCTATTCCCCGTAGGAATATTACGGTGTGGATTACTAGTCTCGACTGATTTGTAAGATTGGGAATTAGAAAAGTTATATCCCTTACATCCTGAAATAACAGCAATGGCCCCAAGAGGATCTTCGAAATAAGAAAAGGGGTTTACGGATGCAAGTATTCAGCTTAATCTAGACAAGATTTCTTTTTTCCTTTTTTTTTTTTTTTTGTTTTTTTGCCTAAAGGGAAAAACAATGAGAACTTACTTTTTTTTTTCTATTGCATTAATAACATTTTTGACATTTTCATTATTTATACCAGGACGGTTTCAAGATGCCCCCAGTCTATTACAAGAGATTCTATTAAAATGCATTTAGTAGGTCTATTATGATAAATCATGTCTGCTAGGTGGCTCAAAGAGTTGCATCTTTCTTAAAGGTTTCTAGTGTTTGATGTCCGAATCCAGCTAAAAGCAAAAATCTCGAATGTAGTCGACAGACTGAGTGACACTACTCGGAAGAATCACGTTACACATTTGTTTTTCTCGTAAATCTTTAATTAGCCTTGTGCCAAGCTAAATCAATGCACATAGAAACACATTCAGATATACATACACACATGCACAAATAGGCTCATATATATTTTTTCTTTCTTTCTTTCTTTTTCTTCCTTATGACTCAAAGTCTTTCTCGATAAACAAACGTAACTTAAATTCTATACAATATTCCTAATAAGTCAAATGGCGTAATTAAAAACAACAAACGCTGATTCACCAATTGAACGGCCAACTTTTTCTTATTATACAAATTTTCCCCGGGGTTTTTGTATTTTGCATTTTTAGACATCCATTGTTGACTTAAAATCGCTAATATCATCCCTCATGGTCCTGATGATGGTTCACTAGAACCGAAACACTATCGTTTCGACCTCTTTATAAATCTCTCCTTCCACTTGGATTGTTGTTATATATATATATATATATATATATATATATATATATATATATATATATACACACAACCTTTCACTTCCATATGTATGATATTTTCCAGTTGTTTTAATTCCACCAGTAACTATAATTTTCTCGACCACCAAGCTCGCACATACATAAAAATACACACACATACATCTATTTAGGGTTATTATAAAACTAGAAAAAAATTAATTCAGATTTCTACCTTAATTTCTGAGCAGATGAGAAGTGTGTGACAAATTTTGGCCGCCCTCGTATGTTTGTACGTTTGTATATATGTATGTTTTTGTGTATGTATTTACGTATATGCTTGTGGGTGCATTGTTCCTCAGTGTGTGTGTTAGAGTGTGTGTCTCTGTATATTGTATATGAGCGTGTTTGTGTTTGTTATGTATTATTTGTGTGTGTGTGCGTGCGTGCGTGTGTGTGTGTGTATGTGTGTGTGTATTTACCAACCCCTCCACAAGGGCAGGATATTATTTAAAATTTCTTTTGAGGAATTCAACAAGTATGAACTCAGAGGTTTTTCTTCTCCTAGACTGGTTGCCTGACCAAGGCTAAAGAATTCAAACTGTCCAACTATTTATCTATGACTAGAGGGAGAATGATTGGATTCATACCTTTCTCAAGGGTTTTAGCACTATGTGAAATGCAATCAGCATCGTCTAGGATTTGAACACGTCTCACTGAGTCCATTTCCCTCAACCATAACAATTACACGGCAGGCACCTCCATATGAGTGCGTGTGCATGTATGTGTGTGTTTGTGTGTGTGACAGAGGGAGAAAGAGAGAGAAAGCGGGAGAGAGAGAGAGAGAGAGAGAAAGGAGATATAACCATGAAAATTCCGTTGGAAATGGAAATAATCGCAATCTTGAAAAGAAAAACATATTTGTTTGTTTGTTTGTTTAAATAAATTGTATAAGAATAACATCGAGAAAAACTTTATCTTATTTGTCCATAAAATTCTGAAATATCTTTACGTTTAGTTTAAAGCACAAAAACATTTTCGTGTGTTTTCTCCAACCTTACGAAAGCAATTAATTATAACTTGAAAGCCAAAATATTCCTTGATGTTTGTTGCAATGTATTTCTTTATCAACTCTCCTTCTTTTATGCAGGTTGGGGGAAATGCAACAGGGCTTTGTCGTAAAATATTACAGGGGAAAATACTTTATTAATTTATATAAAACTGAATAAAATTTGTTAGCATGAAGTATTGTCACTCTCTTATATGGAGTCTTTCAACCGTAGTAGAATCATTTATAGGTCTCACAGTATTAAAGTCAATATATTTTTCATGTGATTGAAGATGTCTTAATTGTACCATGGGTATGTAAAATAAGTAAACTGGCTACCTTAGGACTTAAACCAGACATAGAATATTCTCCTAAATCATGGTTGGTTGGTTTTTACGGCATGTTAACTTTTGTTGGGGTATTTAATGCAAAAGTCTGTAATTTTTGCAAAAAATTATATGGTTCTAAGAAATTATTTTTTCTTAATGATAATAATCATTTTGTCAGTTTACAACATAGTTCCTGTCCAGTTGGTGATGTACCCTTTCAATGCCATTACTCCACAGTCTTCTTTGGTCCGGAGTGGTCAAATAGAAAAATTAGTGTTACATAGCAAAACTTGAACCCAATTAATTGTGTGCAAACAATAAATCGCAATACTTTAAACGATTTAACTGCATGCAAACAAATGAGTTCTGGCACGCTTAAAAATGTTACCTATAAACTATACAAATCATATAATATTAATCTATACACAGGATTATGCATGAGATTACCTACAAGGGTTGATATGCCATTAAACTCAAACAAAGAAAACATAACCAAGCTAACACAGTTCCTAATCATTTTGAACATTATCTCAAACAGAACTATTTAAATCAGAGATTGGATGCTAACAGATACTTCTACTCCGGGCCAGAGTGTACCTAGCAATAATGGCAACTAAAGAGTGTCTTCACACTCCCAGAGCTTCAGAATTATTTGTATTACATAGCTATACTTGAAACCATTTAACGATGTAAACGAATGAATTATGTTGAATAAAATTATTAGTGTTAGAAAGTAATACTTGAAATCTTTACAAAGGATTATTTATCTTAAACAAAATTATTAGTGTTAGATAGTAATACTTTAAACCTTTTACGAAGGATTAGTAATATTAAACAGAATTATTAGTGTTGGTAATACTTGAAATATTTTACGAAGGCTTATTTATTTTAAACAAAATTATAAGTGTTAGATAGCAATACTTGAAATCTTTTAGGAAGTATTATTTATTCTAAACAAAATTATTAGTGTTAGACAGAAATACTTAAAATCTTTTACTAAGGATTATTTGTATTAAGCAGAATTATTAGTGTTAGATAGCAACACTTGAAATCTTTTACGAAGGATTATTTATTTTAAGCAAAATTATTCGTGTTAGATAGCAACACTTAAAATCTTTTACTAAGGATTATTTATATTAAACAGAATTATTAGTGTTAGATAGCAACACTTGAAATCTTTTACGAAGGATTATTTTAAGCAAAATTATTAGTGTTAGATAGCAACACTTGAAATCTTTTACGAAGAATTATTTATTTTAAGCAAAATCATTAGTGTTAGATAGCAACACTTAAAATCTTTTACTAAGGATTATTTATATTAAACAGAATTATTAGTGTTAGATAGCAACACTTGAAATCTTTTACGAAGGATTATTTTAAGCAAAATTATTAGTGTTAGATAGCAACACTTGAAATCTTTTTCGAAGAATTATTTATTTTAAGCAAAATCATTAGTGTTAGATAGCAACACTTAAAATCTTTTACTAAGGATTATTTATATTAAACAGAATCATTAGTGTTAGATAGCAACACTTGAAATCTTTTACGAAGGATTATTTATATTAAACAGAATTATTAGTGTTAGATAGAAATGCTTGAAATCTTTTACGAAGGATTATTAATATCAAAATACCGGTTCATTAGCCTAGTGGGTAGAGTGTTCGCCAATGGTCCGGGAGACCGGGGTTCAATCCCTGGTCGAGTCATACCAAAGACTTAAAAAATGGTACTTGATATTTCCTTGTTTAGCACTCAGCATTATGAGGTACGGATCAAAGGTAAAGTG
>OY757925.1:40033648-40038648 GCA_963585895.1 Sepioteuthis lessoniana
TCTCTACCGTCCATCGCTCCCGGTAGGTCTTTAAGGCTACACCTTATGTCGGCACAGAGCTGTTGTATATAGGTTCTAGTTGGTCGTCCTGCCTTTGTTTGTCCATGTGAAGGGGTTCACGGGAATACATCGCTTATGAGTTCGTCCCTGCTTCTCCAGCAGTACCCACATGCTTGGTTCGTTTAACTTTGATAGTTTTTGTGATGGGTGGTAGGTGGCCGTACAGCTGCTGTTTTGTGGGGTGCTCCTCCAGGACTTGTTCAATATTGCTCGCGGCATTCTTGTGTAGTTGCCGTCAAGCTTTTTCTCCATTCGTTCAGTTAGCGGCCATGTAGCAGTATCGAGACGACTGCTGCTTGGAAAAAAGTGCGTTTTATTTCATCGGTCAGGTCTGACTTCCATATGACCAATAGGCTATCGATAGCTGTCCATGCCTTTGCTAGTCGCGTGTTGATGTCAGTCTCAGTTGACGAGACACTGCTTCCTAGGTAGGTGAACTTGTCCACTAGTTTCAGAGAACTACCGTTTATTGTGGAGATGTCGCCTCTTTGATTAAAGCACATGTATTCCATCTTGTCTGCGTTGACATGGTGACCTATGCCAGCAGCTGCTTGTTCCAAGCTATGTAGCAGGGTTCAGGCTTAGACGCGAGAAGATTTTTTTAATAAAATCACTGCTGTGCTTTAAATGCAGAAAGACAAATACTGTAATTCCAAGTAACAGTTGAACCTTGATAAAAGATGCTAATACTTTTGGACTTTATTAGAAATTGAAAACCAAAGTTAGAGTAAAAATAGGATTCCTATAAGGATGCAATGAACCATAAATAAGAACTCTGACGAAATTTAAAAAAGAAATTAATTGTGGACTTTTACTAATTTAAAACATACAGGCAGAAGGAGAATTGTTTTTCTCAAAAGTATTGGGAAGCAGCATGGTGGACGTAAAGGCAAGCGGATAAACCCTATGACGGTTCAACGCCATGCCTAACCAGGTCCTGAGCGTACGAATCCTACAGTTCAACGGCCAGGATCAAATAGTTCGATCGGGGAACTACTGCTGCTCATCTATAAGGATGGCTTCTATAGATGAGAATCAAAACACCGCCATCAAAATATTACCATGACTCACACTCAAATCACTTGTCCAAACTGCATCGATTTTCGCACGGATAAAAACGAGCGTGTTCTGCTCAGGTTGGAGCCCTGGCCCCAGTGTTAAAAAAATCAGCTACAGAGCTCAAACTAAAACAAAAATTACGAAAATGCAAACGCACAATACAAATAGCGACATTCAACGTTAGAACTTTAAATAGAATAGGTCAACTACCGGAGCTGACAGCTTCGGCGATAAATCATAACATAGACATAATATGCATACAAGGACACAGGTACATTCATAGCGAGGATATTAAATATCACGATACCGACAATGGATAGACATTCGTTACTGCATTTGCATGGGAAAACTCTATTAATGTCACGATAGAAGGTGTAGGTATGCTTATAGCACTACGGGCCCTAAAATCACTAAATAGCATCGAGAAAATACCACCGAGGATGATGGTAGCTACTTTTAATCCTATTCACCAACCCCTCCACCCGGTCAGGATATGACATAAGGTCAATTTTTAAGCGGAGTTTGACAGGTTTGAATTCAGAGTTTTCCTTCTTCTAGACTAATTGCCTCACCAAGGCTGAAGAGCACAGTCTGTCCTACTATTTACCCATAGCTGGAGGGAGAATAATTGGATTCAAACCTTTCCCAAGGGTATTAGTGCTATGTGAAATGCAATCAATCTCGATTTGAACTCGAGTCACCGTGCCCATTTCCTACGACGACAACAATTACACCACGGGCACCTCCTACTTTTAATGGCAACCCCAGTGCAAAAATCATCTGCTACAGCCCTACCAATGTTAGTGAAGAAACTAACCTCATCGCCTTCTACAATGAGTTATCCTCCCTTGTTCGTAGCATCCCGAAACACAACGTTCTCGTCATTGGTGGAGACATGAAGGCCCAAATTAATAAAAACGTAAACCACAAATTCAGCTTACACAACTCGTCAAACAGAAATGGGAAACATCTAACTGATTTCACGCTAGAAAATGGATTAACATGCCTCAAAACTAGATTTCAGAAAAGAAAGCTTGTCCAATAAAGAAGAAATATTGCTTAAGGAGTTGGTGATAGGAAGCTTGTTTATCGTTGCAACTTTTTCAAGGAAATCAATAACGATGGGTCTTTTAATGTTCCAGAGGACTGTCCGCATCACCTTCTTTACTGACCGCTGCACCCGGAATCTTTCTTTACCAGAGATTCTACTCCATGAACTGTCTTTGTGACTCCGGCTCATAATGGTCAACCCATGTTTACCCCATTTGTAAACTTTTTTTTTTTATAAAACATGCTCCTTCGTTAACATCATACATTCTTCTGTAAATTTTATATGGTTTGCACTTCTCAGCCGCTAAAAATTTGATGACAGACCTCTGTTTACGTCTGGAGCTTCTTTTTTTTAAGTTTACAACAATTTCCTTTCATTGATATGCGTCTTTATACTTCCTTGAACTTAGTCTAACACAAAGCTACGAGTATGGGGCACCCAGTAAGCATCAAAGTCACTTTAGATTTATAATCTAAAGAGAGACTAACTTGCTAACGATCATCCAACGTCAGGACGTCATTTATTTACGTACATGTATTAAATATTTTCACTCAGCTTATGAGAAATGGTGAAAATGCTGAGCAGGAAGATTATGTTGCGCTTATGTTCAAAGCGAATTGCCTTGATAATCAGCATTCGAAATCCAATACACCGACTTTATCTCTGCAGAGGGGGAATAACCCCCCCATGAGTGTCATGTATATGACACTAAACAATCTGATGGTAAGGTTCCAGAGCATTGTGGGATGCGGAGCACTCTTCCATTGCCATCGCTCCCAGGTCCACTCTGACCCGGAATGGTAGCACCTGATAAGGGCCCAATCTATGGGTTAAATAGAATTAACTGCATACTTATGCTAAACTGAATTGTTTGAATTAGAACTGATTGACTCAACTGAATAGTTTAAAATGAAATGTTTTTGACAATCAAACTGCGTGCTCGTGCTAAAGTGAACCGTTTGAAATGGAACTGTTTTTGACATTGAAACTGTATTTACGCTAAACTGAATTGTTTAATATAGAACTGTTTTGACATTTAACTGTGTGTAAAGAAAATCTATACTTACACGAAACTGAATTATCTGAATTAGAACTGTTTGAATAAACTGAATAGCTTGAAATAGAAATGTTTTTCACAATTAAACTGTGTACTTATGTTAAACTGATTTTTTTAAATAGAACCATTTGCATAAAAATGGATTTGGCCACAAATACCCGACAAATGCCATAAAACCCAACAACAACCAACAACAACACCCATAAATAGAATTGATAATGTCAAATAAGAATACTTGAAACAATTTAAGCGTGTTCAAACTAATGATTGATATTAAATATAATTATTAGTGTTTGATTGCAATACTTGAAACCATTTAACTATATGCAAATAAATCAGCTCTAGCGCTTCGTTTAAAAGTGAAATTACCTACAATCAATTCGCTTACAAATTATATATATATATATATATATATATATATATATATATAATTGCCTGAAAAGTTATTAAATAAGAGAAGTGAATTAATAGCTAGATGTAGACAAACGCTTCAATTCTTTTTTTTTTTTTTTTCATGTTCATAATTTGTGGTATATAACATTAAAAATCAAATTCTGAAAGAAGTAATAGAAAATTAACAAAGAAGGCACTTTAATCATTAGAATTTGAATTTTTATACACGAATTATTAAGCTAATATCATCATCATCATCATGTCGTGCTGGTAGCACGGATATCCCTGACCCTCTCTCGCCACGTTTCCCTATCGTTCATCGCCTCTGGCAGGTCTTCTGGACTACATCCCATATCCTCACATAGTTGCTGAATGTATGTTCGTGCTGGTCGTCCTGCTTTTGCTCGGTCATATGTAGGGGTCCATAGGAGTACATCACTTATGAGTTCGTCCCTGCTTCTCCAGCAGTGTCCTGTATGTCTGGTTCGTCTTACTTGAATAGTTTTCGTGATAGGAGGCAGGTGGCCGTACAGTTGGTGTCTTGTGGGGTGTTGCCGCCAGGACTTGTTCAAGATTGCTCGCAGCATTCTTGTGTAATGGCCGTCTAGCTTCTTCTCCAGCCGTTTTGTTAGAGTCCATGTAGTGCATCCATATAGCAGTATCGATACGACTGCTGCCGGGAAGAAACTGCGTTTCATTTTATCGGTTAGGTCTGATTTCCATATAATCGATAGCCTATTGATAGCTGTCCATGCTTTCGTTAACCTCGTGTCGATGATAAAATCGAACAGAATTTTCCGAAAAACCTAATTATATGGATAAGCTCTACTAACAATAATAATTCTGCGTACAGGATTTAGCAAAAAGTTCTACAAACGTTAAACAGATAAAAGGAGAATTTCTTTCTGCTGATTGACGATATCAGTTGAGATTCGGCAGAAATTCGCATAAAAAAACAGAAGCGCTTAAATAATTCTTAGAGTGATAAATCCATCCACTATTTTGCACGTCATTGACAAAAGGCCAGACGTAAAGGAATGGCAGCCCGTGCAACCATCAAATCTAGCCAGATGGCCTTGATCTAACCGACTCAGACAAACAGCAAAAGAATATTAAAAGAGACTGAAAACTGAAGATTCCAAATTAATTCCTTCTTAATTACCTTGTTATGAGCAATTAGTTTTTGACTTGGCCAATCATGTTCAGTCTGTCTTAAACTGAGGATTGTAGACGCCATAGTCTGTCTACTTTTAGTGGACCAAGAAAACAATTATTTCCTATTTGCCACTAACATTTACTTGCGTCCGCCTGATTCGACTTACTATAAACCTAATTACACCAAATCAAAAGACGTTGATTTCTGCTTCTTAAAGAAACTTG
>OY757925.1:40041148-40051148 GCA_963585895.1 Sepioteuthis lessoniana
CTCGCCGCTTCCAACGGAAATTCTTCCTGGATGCACTTAAAACATCAACATAGTAACCCTAACCCTAACCCTTTGGCCAATCAACACTGGTATTTGACTTCCTTACTCCTCCCACACCTCTCATCATCCCTCACGGACTCCGTGCCTTCCTTGAATCTCTTATGCCACTCAAAAACTGATGCTCGATTCATGCAAGATGGTCGAAAAGCAGTCTGAAGCATTCCATACGTTTCTGTGGCATTTTTTCTAAGTTTAAAATACAATTTTATAGCATATCATTCTTCTAAAGTATCAGATTGCATTTTTGAAATTCATCAGCAGTGACAATCAGGCTTTAGTAGGGGGGAATTCCAATTCTTGGCGTAGCTGTTGATTAGAACCTGAAATCATAAAAATTGGTCAGTCATCTCATAAGATGTATATCAATAACATGCTAAATTTTCAAGAGTCTACGACAATTTTAAATGCCTGTACAATAAAAAAAAGGCTGGAAACTTATTGAATGCACCACGTATATATATATATATATCAAGATTCCCTTGACTCACTCTCTCTCTCTCTCTCTCTCTCCCTCTCTCTCTATCCCTCTCTCTCTCTTTCTCTCTCTCTCTCCGTCCTAGTCAGCTATTGCTCTTGGTATGTTCTTCACACAAAGCTGATTTATGTATATTTTTGTGGGTCGGTCAACACTGCTTTGTCCATATTTAAGATTCCACGGGACAACATCGCTTATGAGTTCGTCCTTAATTCTCCTGTAATGCTCAACTTGTCTTGTTCGTCTTACTTTTATGGTTTCAGTAGACAAACCGTTTTACTTCAAGCCCGCAGTCAAACACTTTAACCATTTAGCCACGAGGACTCTCTTCCCAATTTGTTTTTAAAACGTTTTTTCTTTAATCAAGAAAGTGCTAAAATACTGACTAGGAGAGCCGGATAAAGCCTAAAAGAAAATGTTATCTCACCTTTTTATGTCGGCTTCATTGCTAAAAGATTAATCACGTGAGTAAAATGGATAAAGAAGAATTAATAAATACTGAATATTCCTTGCACGATTCAAAAAATGGCTGCATGGTGTGGGAGCGAAAGCTGGAAGGGGAAGGAGAAGGTTAAAAAAAAAAAGAATTTCATAATTTAAAAATATATCGAATATTAGTTATAAATTGTTCCTTGGATATGGCATAGGACTTCATAACTGTAAAAAACTTGCTGTACAAGAACAAAACATTTACATTTTTCGGACTCTCACACTTTGGGTATGTCACTGGATGTAACTGTGGATAAAGGCATTGGTTAGATCCAGGGACCTACCTAAATATTGTGAGTTCAATACCCGGTGAAGGCAGTGGAGAACTTTCAGAGGGGAAATTAGCAGGAGATAACTGAGAACTGACATCCATTAAACATTGCTCGTGGAACTAGAACAATCTACCCCGGTAAGCGAAATAAAGGGTTAAGTTCGACATTTCAACCACCTGAAGAAGGCCGGAACGTACAACAGCCGAAACGTTGTGATAAACATGGCGACAAAGATGCGGACAATAGTCCGAAAAAGGTAAATAATGTACATAATACCTCATCTCAGAAATATAGACAGATATTGAACAAAAGAATAACAACATTGGTAGAATTTAAAAAAAAAACACAAGATGGCAAGTCTTACCATAAAATAAGTGCAATGAGAAATTGTTGAAACAGATTTCAATGCAGAAAGAAAAAAAACCCTTCTGATATAACTGTAATGTAATATTAAAAATAGAATTAACACGATACCGGGGTGTGGAGTAAAGTAAAGTTGACGACCGTAGTCGAGGGCGACCCGAAGGCTCCCTTTTCGATATCTACAACAACGAAGTGTAGGGGAGGGCACTATTCCATTCCCTGGATTGCTCCACTTTACCTTTGATATGTACTTTATAATACTGAGTGTTAAGCAAAGAAGCATCAAGAATCATTTTTTGAGTTTTTGGTATGATTCGACTTGTGATTGAATTCCTCTCTCTCTCGGGCCATTGGCAAACACTCTACCTACTAGACTAATGGGCCGGTAGGTCCTACTAAATCAAATTGCAACACTATGAAAGAAGAATGGCTGCAGTGAAGGAATTTTCTAAAATGATAACTCAGCATGAAGAAAAGTTCTCCCGCAATATTGAATAAAAATAATTCTTAAAAATAGAGATTTATCACTAATTTGACCATCATAGCACCAAATTATTTTTAGATGCAAATCAATGCAGAAAATAACCTCAAAGATCTTGTTAGAAAACCGAAAAAAACTATGGAATATGAAAGTGACGGTAATACCAATTGTAATTTGCAACCTCGGTATATTCACTAAAGGTTTGTTACAGGAACTGGAGGACTTAGAAATTGAACTTCAAAAATAATGGATTTTGCCCTTCTGACGTATCACAGAATGAAAATTAAAGAAAGCGAAAACAGAGATAAGTACTTTGATCTTGCTAGAAAACAAAAACAAAAAAAAACCACAAAAAAAAAAAAAAAAGAAACAACAGTGGAACATGAAAGTGACAGTGATACAAATTGTAATTGGTGTGCTCCGAACAATCCCCAAAGGTGACAAGGAGAGACCATCCAGACTACAGCATTATTAAGATCGGCCAGAATACTGAGAAGAGTCCTGGAGACTTGAGAAGACTTGTTGCCTCTCAAACTCCGGGAAAAGACCATCAGCTATCGCTGGTGTGAAAAATTCAAGGAGTAATAATAATAATACCTGATCAAGTTTTAATTTTAGTCACATGACAACATTTGCGTATTAATTCAGTGTGCTTATTTTACACAGTATATATTTTACTATAGAAAAAAAAATCTGAAGTTTCTCCTCTACGCATAAATTGAAACGGGGTCCTCTAACAGATATATAAAATGGCATGCTTGACAAGGGACCATTTAATCACAGGAAAAATGCCTACTTAGTCTTTTTATATACCAATAATATCTAGACAATAAGGTACTATTTACCAACCCCTCCGCTCGGGCAGGATATGACACAAGGTCAATTTTTAAGCGGAGTTTAACAGGTTTGAATTCAGAGTTTTCCTTCTCCTAGACTAGTTGCCTCACCAAGGCTAAAGAACCTAGTCCGTCCTACTATTTACCCATAGCTGGAGGGAGAATAAGGGGGTTCATACCTTTCCCAAGGGTATTTGCCCGAAAGTGAACGTAATAGCGCGACTGGAGTACGAACTCGCGTACTACGATTCCGCAGTTCATCGCTTTAACCATTACACCACGAGGACACCCCTCTAGACAATAAGGTACTAGTTCTTGTACCTTATATTGAAGAGACTCGTTTTGTTGAAAAAGCATCTAGTTTTAGAACTGTATTCTCTTGAGAGCCAAAATAGACTTTTTCTCTTTATTACAACTGGTGGAAGCTCTATATATCACGTTGTCAACGAGGCATTCACAGTTTAAACTGACACGGCTGTTACAACTAGGGTTACTGTTGCTGTTGGCATCAAAGATTTTAGTATTATGAGCAGAAATAATCTGGTAGATATTTTTAGAACAAGATGAACTCACCTTTAAAAATTTCTAGAACAATAGCTTCTTTAAGAAGCTAGATTTGAAATAACTGTCACTTTGTGGAAGCTGTCTGGCATATTAATTTTGACTTTGTCATTATAGGGCAGATTAGTCCAAATGATTTTTCTGGTTCTTTTGGATTTGTTTCTATTATGGATGGTATTATATTTGAGATTAGATTCCAATTTAAAATTTATAAAGGCATCAGTATAATCAGGAGCAGCTTTATCGAAGATTGTTTCATTGATCAAAGAAGTATTCAAGTAGATATTTGCGTTAATATAGGCTGGTTATAAATTCTAGTTTTAAACTTCAAGATATTAGAATTTTTATTAGATCATTTTTCGTTAGATCTTCCTATCTTGGGTTAGCTCTACGCAACCTGCCATCAGGATAATATATATATATATATATATATATATATACCGTAAATTGCAGCGAGCAAGTCGACGTTTGAATCCTGAAAAACTCTCTACAAAACTACAAAACTACAAAACTAGGGGTCGACTTATACGGCTAAACTTCAAACCTTTAACACAGAGTCGTTCGCCAGTGGAACTGTGCTCTTAATAATCTATATACACCCCTTACCGTAAGATCAGTATATATATATATATATATATATATATATATATATATATATATATATATATATATATATATATATACTTATCTTAGTTTACTCTGAAACAGAGTCATATTATCTATATCAACCACGACAATTTATAAATCTTGTACTATACCTTTTTTTTTTAACTTTGCAACAATGTAATCCTACTCTTAGCACTGCTAAGACAAGAGAAGGTGAGGATGATCAACGTAAATATCTTTTATTATAATACGTGCATTTCTTCAATGATTGAAGGTAAAACAAGTGTTTAATCACTGCCATATACACTCTATTGCTAAACACACACACACACACACACACACACACAACATACACAGCACACGTACACATGCAAGATGACAAATATTCATAAAATATACAAACTATACACGCGCATGCGCACACACAAACACAAACACTTGCACCTGCACCTAACTCTCCCCCAAAAAGTATCTTACTAAAATCTTATTTAAGTTCTACCCTATTTATTCATCAGCATCTCCCTACCTCTCTCTCTCTCTCTCTCTCGCTCTCTCTTTCTGTATATATATATATATATATATATATATATATCTGTGTGTATATATAAATATATATACATACATACGTACATACATACATGTATATATAGAAAGAAGAGTAAAAGACAGAGAGAGCATTTTAGCATCCCATTTCAAGGTTCTTGGGAATAAATGAGTGGATTGAAGTTTTTTGAAATATCTTTTACAAGCTGATGTACAGACAACCTATTGATATATATCCCAACTTTGAGTTACATAAAACATATTTTCCTTGTAGCCATAATGACTTATAAAGCGACTCAAAACACGTGTTGAATGAAGATAGTTTATCAGCAAGGGAGATAAGTCAACAGAACTTCCGGATGTCGAAACAAACCGTTCCTGTGTTGCTCCCGCTGGAAGGTTTTCTATCTGGCTTCTTTTTTTTTTTTTTTTTTTTGTTTTGTTTTTTTACTTTGCCATTACATTGAAAGATGGACCGAATTAAACACTGATGGTTCGACACTTAGCCTAAAGGTTTCCTGAACAATGTCCTCTATTCTTCACATTTTAAGCAATAAATCATTTCGTTTGACCATAATGTTTTAATGGTAGACATTAAAACGCATTTCTAATACATTAATGACTAGCAGGTTAATCTTAGATATCATTGTTTATGCGTTCGTTCTTTGCTGGATGCCCCACTACCTTTCCCAAGGGTATTTGCCCGAAAGTGAACGTAATAGCGCGACTGGAGAACGATCTCGCTTAGTACGATTACGCAGTCCATCGCTTTAACCATTACACCACAAGGACCCCCACCCAATGTATTTTGACAAAAAAATACATGTACCCATTAACCCGATAAAGTCTTCGTGGCGAAATGGATAAAAGGCAAAACTGCAACTTTGGGGTAAGCGAGTTAGAGCTCCAGTCACACTATTACGTTCACTTTCGGACAAATACCCTCGGAAAAGGCATGAACCTCTCATCCCCCCCCCCAGTTATATTTTAAATAGTATAACTGTCGTTCTTCTACAAGGACGGCTTTGGCATTAAATAACCCATGAATGTTGATATGTCAATAAACAAAGAAACTAAACAGGACAATAGTCATATACTATAAAGATGCACAAATTCCTTTGCTTTCTTTATTTATTGGTACATCAACCTTCGTGAGTGGCACGTATCTATGAGCGCATATACAAGCAGTGATCAACAAGTAGCAGTCGGGTTTTATGGCATATCAACCATTGTAGGTTATTTAATGCCAAATCCTGTTTGTGAATATATATTAAGTAGGATTTGCGCACATTTTGTTCATAACATTTTTAAATGAACCTAAGATCAATATTTTTTGTACTCAGTTAAATGGTTTTACACACAGTTAAATAATCAAACAGTTCTATTTCAAACAATTCAGTTTAGAATAAGTACACTTTTTAGTTCTATTTAACCCATAGGACACTATCAGGTGCTACCACTTCGGGTCAATGTAGATCTGAGAGTGATGGCAATAAAGAGGTATTCCACATTCCCCAAAGCTCCAGCATTACTGGAGCCTCACCATCAGATTGTTTAGTGTCATATCAGGACACTCGTTGTCGGGGAGGTCTCACCCCTCCGAAGAGAAGCAGTCAGTGTATTTTACTCCTTCCAGCCGACAGAGCTCACAAATATCGAGACAGAAGTTTTTGATACGTTAAATTTATATGAAGATGTATTCATTGACAAGCAAATTATATGATAAAGTGAGGGTATCTAGACATCTTCTTGACGTCTGTCTAAACGTGTCAGGATCCATGTTTAATAAATATAAAGTCGTTATTGATACGTGTTGTTCGAAAATTTTTGGGTGAGACACAAGTGACGCACTCTCTATTATCGCCAGGCTTAGTTTCATCTCAAGGGTATGAGATTTGGGGACATGGAAGACATTAAAATAAAAAAATAAGACGATGAAGATTCACACCATATCAAAAGGTAATTTTCATCTGCTGGAATATTTTCGTTGATAATCAATGGAGTTATTTTGAAGAAAATATTTGTTTAATTTATTACTGGGCAGTGGGTAATGGCTAAGACGCTGGGTTACGACGTTTGAGTAAGTGAGTTCGAATTCCAGTCACACTATTCCATCCAGTTTAATAATCATCATCATCATGTCGTGCTGGTAGCACGGATATCCCTGACCCTCTCTCGCCACGTTTCCCTATCGTTCATCGCCCTAGGCAGGTCTTCTGGACTTCATCCCATATCCTCACATAGTTGCTGAATGTATGTTCGTGCTAGTCGTCCTGCTTTTGCTCGGCCATGTGTGGGGGTCCATAGGAGTACATCACTTATGAGTTCGTCTCTGCTTCTCCAGCAGCGTCCTGCATGTTTGGTTCGTCTAACTTGAATAGTTTTCGTGATAGGAGGCAGGTGGCTGTACAGTTGGTGTCTTGTGGGATGTTGCTGCCAGGACTTGTTCAAGATTGCTCGCAGCATTTTTGTGCAATTGTCATCTAGCTTCTTCTCCAGCCGTTTTGTTAGAGTCCATGTAGTGCATCCATATAGCAGTATCGATACGACTGCTGCCTGGAAGAAACTGCGTTTCATTTTATCGGTTAGGTCTGATTTCCATATAATCGATAGCCTATTGATAGCTGTCCATGCCTTCGTTAACCTCGTTTCGATGTCCTTTTCGGTTGATGCGACGCTACTTCCTAGGTAAGTGAATTTTTCTACTAGTTTAAGAGGGGTTCCGTCTAGAGTGGAGATGTCACCCGTTTGATTATAGCACATATATTCCGTTTTGTGTGCATTGACATAGAGGCCTATGCCAGTGGATTATCTCCAAGCTAAGGGTTAAATAGTTCCACTAATGTTCTTCTACAAGTATGGATTTGGAATTAAATAATTCACGAAAGTTGATAAGACATTAAACGAAAAAACTTAAAAAATCAAATCTTTTATTATTCTGTTCTGTTTTCGTATATACAAGTTCTTTCTTGATAATGTTTTTTTATACCACTATTCGTGTTTTGAAGAAAATTACCGTTTCATTTATTGTTCGTTTCTGTCTTCGTAAATTCAGCTCCAGTCTTGCTACTTTTCTCTAATCCACTGTATATATGTGTTTATAATTTTAAAAGTATATTTGTTTTGTCTCTAACGCCCTGTCTGCATATCTACAGTTTTGTTTACGAATTTTTGACTATTCACATTAGTACATGTAACATTTGTATTCAAAACTGTCTCGATTTTTTTTCCTTTTTTTTTTAAAGTTTGCAGTTTAAAAATAACTGACATGATTCACTGAAAAGGAATATTTTAATTAAATTCTTTGTGTAAAAATAATTCATCACGAAGACGACTTAAAAAAACAAAAACTGTTGGCCTGAAAAAAAAAAAGAATTTAAAAAAGCTTATATATAATTCACATAATGTTCTTTTATTGTAAATCGTGAAATATCAAAAGACAGAAATTCCAGAGGTATTGAAATTAAACGAAAAGTAAAAACAAATTCATTTCAAAGGAAAAAAAACAGTTTCTTTAGATTAAGATTACAACCAATCAACTATTCGGATAAAATCTTATTTGAGGGGTATATATGATTGACCCCATCCCATTTTAGTCTGGGGGTGTCCTCGTGGTGTAATGGTTAAAGCGATGGACTGCGGAATCGTAGTACACGAGTTCGAACTCCAGTCGTGCTATTACGTTCACTTTCGGGCAAATACCCTTGGGAAAGTTATGAACCCCCTAATCCTCCCAGCTATGGGTTAAATAGTACCAGTACTGTTCTTTGGCATTAAATAACCTAAAAAGAGTTGATATGCCATTAAACAAAGAAACCAAACCATTTTATTCGGAGGAAAGATTCTCTGTGATGAAATGGCTAAAGTGCTGGACTGCGACCTCAAAGTAAAGCGAGTTGGAACTTCATTCGTGCTATTCCATTCACTTTCGGACTAATATCAGTGGGAAAGATACGAATCCCCTTATCTACCCAGGTATTGACTAAATATCATCAGGTTGATATGTCATTTAATAAAGAAACTCAACCATTTCAGTAGGGAACATTAAGACAATTTTTACCTTTTACAAGTTGACGTTTTCAATCATAAAATATG
The DNA here is from genome assembly GCA_963585895.1 of Sepioteuthis lessoniana. Taxonomy (NCBI): domain Eukaryota; kingdom Metazoa; phylum Mollusca; class Cephalopoda; order Myopsida; family Loliginidae; genus Sepioteuthis; species Sepioteuthis lessoniana. Next base: position 40,049,930 of record OY757925.1, read on the forward strand.
TATCTACAGTATAACAAAAAGGGGAACTGGCATGATGTAATGGCAAGTGAAATACACTTAGGAGACTGTCATTAGTGAATTTGATTCACACTAGGTGACCCCTATTTTTGCTTATGCATCAAACTAAGTTAATTTTAATGACAGCAATATAGAAAAAAAACTTGGACACAAGATCCAAATCAGACAGCAGAAAAATGTTTTAAAAGTATATGAGACACGTCATCAATTTACATTTAATATTTGAGCATTAGGAATTTGGCCGGGTGCACGCGCTAATTGTAATTTATGAAACTCTTTGCTTCGATGCGGCACAAGGCCGAATGAATGGGGCACCTAATGAGACTCGAACTCATCCGTGTAGGTTTGCTAGTCAATCTTGCTAACCGTTACACCAGAAAAGGTGCCCTGGGTGCACATGCTAATAGTCTACAGAGTCTGAGTAAACATGAGCCAGTCAAAACTAGGAATGAATTTAGCTATTTTTAGATTTGTTTTGGTTTGGTTTATGGCATATCAACCATTGTAGGTTATCTAATACCAAATCTATTTTTATACATATAAATAGTTCTATTTTAAAGTTTAGCATAAGTACACAGTTTAAATGTCAAAAACAGTTCTCCTTCAAACAATTCAGTTTAGCATAAGTACTCTGATTAGTTCTATTTAACCCATAGATAGGACCCAATCAGGTGCTACCACTCTGGGCCAGAATGGAAATGGCAGCGATGGCAATAAAGGGGCATCCAGCATTCCCCATAGTTCCAGCATTACAGGAGTTTCACCATCAGATTGTTTAGTGTCATATCAAGGACACTCGTTGGGGGAGTCTTACCCCTCCGAAGAGATGCAGTCGGTATACTCTGCAGTCCCAGCCAACTGGGCCACCATTTTATGGGAAAAATATGGTCTTATGAGCTATAAAACGGAGTAATTGTTTCCTATTCTGGCACCAATCCGTTAAAAAAACTTGTTTTTCATAAGAAATGTGTATGACTTTTATCGAATACACTTCTCAAGTTTCATTCATATACATCACTAGTTAACTTTTCAAAATACGAAACTCTCATTATTGTATTCTGACGTTTATCAATCTGATTTTGACAACGAAAACAAAATGACCCTTGAGTATCTTATTCATGCCTTCTTAAATTAAGTTCAAAAGATTTGATTTCATTGGTGAAGTATCCAGAAAGAATATATTTGTTCTATTACTTTTTCA
>OY757925.1:40053648-40118648 GCA_963585895.1 Sepioteuthis lessoniana
TTATATTCTTTACTCTGCTGAAAGGTGTTGTTACCGACCAGACTTGTCTGACCAACACTTGTATAGCGGTAAACTTTGCCGGCCAAAAAAGCAGGTGTTAATGAAGGCCTCACCTGTTTGATTTCCTTGCCGTTTTACCTGTGTGGCATTCTTTAACGATTTACCACCTCAAAATACCACTCGTAACCTTTGCGTGATTCACTAATAACATTTGTTTTATTTGATAAGTGAATATGCCAAATAATAAGCGGAGGATGACGGGAAAATTCCTGCTAATTGATAAAGGTCTTTCTATTTTCTTCAAAAGTAGCCATTGTGAATTCGTAAAAATTGCGGACAGTAAAAACTCTACGGGCTTCTTTGGATCATACATATAATTAAGTTGGCCCTATAAATTTACGACTGGTCATTCTTATTTCATTTTTTATTGATGGGTCATTAAATTCAGTTTACTAAGGTTGACGGATGTACACATATCAACTAAGAAGAGGCTACTTGACTTTTAGATTTTAATCATTTGTAACTTTATTTTCAATTTTTATCGATTCATTAAAATAATAAGTGAAGATCTTTCGGTTCGACAGTACCAAAGAAAATGAAAATTTATATCAAAATATGTGTAAAGTAATATATATATATATATATATATATATATGTGTGTGTGTGTGTGTGTGTGTGTGTGTGTGTGTGTGTAAAGTGAATATTATTATTAATATTACTATATTACTCCTTCACCAGACATTGGCATAATAGTTAGAGTGTTTGCTAATGGCCCGGGAGACTGGGGTTCAATCCCAGGTCTAGTCATACCAAAGACTTAAAAATGGTACTTGATTCCTCCTTGCTTAAAACTCAGCATTATAAGGTAGGGATCAAGGGTAGAGTGGGTCAATCCTGAGAAAGAAGTAGCGCCCTCCCCTACACCTTGGTGTAATTTGGCGACCATAGTCGACGGTGACCCGAAGGGTCTCTTTTTCGATAGCTGCTACACCAAGGTGCTGGGGAGGGCGCTACTCCTTTCCATGGATTGCTCCACTTTACCCTTGATCCATACCTTATAATGCTGAGTGTTAAGAAAGGAGGCATCAAGCACCATTTTTTGAGTCTTTGGTATGACTCGACTTGGGATTGAACCCAGGTCTCCCGGGCCATTGGCGAACACTCTAACCGCTGTAGTAGCTATCAAAAAGGGAGCCTTCGGGTCACCCTCGACTACGGTCGCCAACTATACTTACTTTACTATTACTCCTTCTGTATTTTTCAAGCCAGCGTTTGCTGATGGTCTTTCGTTGGAGTCTTGAGTGACAGCAGGTCTTCAGGACTCTTCTTAGTATTCTGGCTGATCTTAACGATGCTGTAGTTTAGATGGTCATGGCTCATCCTCCGATTTCTAACTCTTTCAGGTCCGTTACCAAGCCGATGAGGATCTTACCAAGCGTACCAATTATAATTGGTATCTCTGTCACCTTCATGCTTCATGGCTTTTTTTCTTTTTTGTTCTCTGGCAAGCTCTAAGTATTTGTCTGTCTTTTCGCTCTCTTTGATTTTCACTCTGTTGTCCGCCGGGACGGCAAAATCTTCTATTCAGCAGGAGTTTTTTTGTTTGTTAATTATCACTTGGTCTGGTCTTTTGACCAGGTGTAGGTGATCTGTTTATATATCAAAATCTTGTGTCTCATTCTCCAGGACGGATTCTGGTTTGTGCATATACCATTTGGAAGTATGGTGAAATTTCAATTTCTTGCATAATTCCCAGTGGATCACCTTTCTGACCCAGTCGGGTCTGGTATTGTACTCTTTTTGTACTAGTTTGCCGCATTTGCTTATGTGCTTAATCATTTCATCTCTATCACCACATAACCTACTCTTGCTATTCAGTTGCATTTTATCTATTTTCGCTTTAACACTGTTGGTCCTATGGCGTTGTTTTATCCTGCAATTTGAAGAGATTTATTTTCTCTCTTAAAGTTTCCCGTTCTTAGCCATGTCAGGTCTTTTGGAATGAGGTTTCGTTTGTTTTAACACGAAATATCCCTACAACTGTATTTCTTCCTATTTATCTTTCCAAGTTATGGTTGTTCAGTTGACCTTTGTTGATATTATCATTATTATTATTATTATTATTTCAACTCCTTTAGAGTTTTTCACATCAGTGTTAGCTGGTGGTTTTTCGCTGGAGTTTGAGTGACAGCAAGTCTCCTCAAGTCTTCAGGAGTCGTCTCAAGATTCTGGCCGTTCTTAGCAATGCTGTCGTTTGGATAGTCTCTACCCGTCCGCTAACTTCCAAATCCTCCAGGCCTTTTAATAATTTTTTAGTTATTGTGCCTAACGGACCAATCACAATTGGCACAATCGTTACTTTCATGTTCCACAGCTTTTTTAATTCTCTAGCAAGAGGTACTTATTATTATTATTATTATTTGCTAACTTTTCACACCAGTTTTCATTGGAGTCTGAGTGACAGTAAGTTTCCTCAGATCTCCAGGACGTTTCTAGTATATCGTAAGTGGTTATCTTTGTGGTCGCAAATAAAACAGAGTCCATGTATTTTAAACAAGAAGGAGCTATCTCTATGTTAAGTGACAAACCTCTGAAATTAGTTGACCAATACAGCAATGCTCGTCCACTGACCAAGTGAGATTACCCTAGGTCTTTTAACTAATAATTACAAAATCCTTTCTCTTAACGAATCTGTGTTAGATATTGACTTGAAGATCCCCTTTGACATGTCGATGCAGCTGCAGAAGTCGGACAGAGAGAACAAAAATAGCAGGAATTGCACCTGGTACCTAAAATAAACTGGGCGCGGTGTTCCCGTGTAAATTACGAGAGTGGCATGCGAGATGGGAGCATTATTACGTGTATTGTGTGCGTCGCATGCTAGGACACTTGTCCTCGTGCAACGTGTAAGTTGCAAGTTAGAGGAGGTGTATATATAACCAGGTAGATTTTGACTCGAAAAGTAAAACGAAAAGTTGATCCGTACCGTCGGCCCCTGTGAGTGTGTGTGTGTGTGTGTCAGCTGTCTTCGACCCATTGTACCCTACCCACCCGTACATTTTGTGTAATTAGAGGAAAAGAAAAGAAGCAAATTATATGTTTATACATTAGCGTTTTTGTCTTTCTCTACTATACATATGCACTCTCCTCCGTCAGACATAGTGGCATGACCAGGGATTATATTTTGATGATAATACTGGGCAACGAAGATTTTGGGTTGGGTTGTTTGGGTTTCATGGCATATCAACCTTTGTAGGTTATTTAACGCCAAATCAATTTTAATACAAATAATCAGTTCTATTTCAAACAATTCAGTTTAGGATGAGTACACAGTTTAATTGTCAAAAACATTTCTATTTCAAGCTATTCAGTTCAGTCAAACAGTTCAAATTCAGCCAATTTAGTTTAGTATACGTATATATTTTGTTTACACACTGTTAAATGTCAAAACAGTTCTATATTAAACAATTCAGTTTAGCTTAAGTACAGTTTCAATGTTAAAAGCAGTTCCATTTCAAACAATTCTGTTTAGCATACAAAAATAGTTCCATTTCTAACAATTCTGTTTAGTGTGGCACGATGTTGGGCATTCGTTTCTGTGGGTGTGGATGTGGGTGTGGGTGAGTGCCAGTCAGATTCTTTTGTTTTGGTGCGAAAACCACACAAAGGACTAGCGCACGAGATCTCCTACGAGACCGGAAGAAGACGAAGGAAGGTAAGGTCCCAGAACTGAATAGAAGAAAGCAGAGAACAGAAGAGAACAGGGCAGTCAGCAGGAGAGAGAAGTCAACAGAAGAAGGCAGTAAGCAGGAGAAAGTAGTCAAGAGAAGTCGGGAGGAAGCCGACGTTCAGAGAAAGGCGACTGCTGGGACCTGTGGACCCAGAGGCCGGGTTGGCCAACGTGATAGGATAAGCATTCCTGGTGGCTGTGTGGGAATTTCGCTCGAATACATGCTAGCGATAGACCATAGAAGCACAGAATGCTAGGAAAGTGTCACAAACTTCTCTCTTCTTGCGCTTGGAGCGAACCCAAGTCCATGATTGTTTGTTCTTCTTTTCTTCCACCCTCTCGGTTATGTATGTTGTGTTTTGTGTGTTTGTAAAGAAATGTGAAATACCCCTGGCCGGGAGTGAGAGAAACCACTAGACGATCGGATGGCCATGAGTGGTGTAGGAGGTTGAGATAGTGGGGACCTGCCTGCGGGTATGGTGTCACATTAGCATAAATACGCAGTTTAAACGAAGATTTTGCTAATGGAATGAAAAAAAAAAAAAAGGTAACTTGTTTTAGATTAAATCAAGTATGGTGATTCCCAATCCGTACTCAGAATTGTTCCAGCACTTAAAACACGTCAGCATTATGTATAATGTGCCACATATAGCAATGATAGACCCGAAAAAAACAACTTTTATCATATTTACCCAACCCCTCCGCTCGGGCAGGATGTGACACAAGGTCAATTTTTAAGCGAAGTTTAACAGGTTTTGAATTCAGAGTTTTCCTTCTCCTAGACTAGTTGCCTTACCAAGGCTGAAGAACCTAGTCTGCCCGACTATTTACCCATAGATGGAGGGAGAATAATTGGAGTCATACCTTTCCCAAGGGTATTAGTGCTATGTGAAATGCAATTAGTCTCGGCCAGGATTTGAATTCGTGTCGCCGTGTCCACTTCCTAGGACGGTAACCATTACACCACGGGCACAACTTTTATTCCCACGTTCCTATCAAGCTCGGCCTCGTAAAGAATTTTATAAAAGTAATGGCACAAGATGGTTGTGAATTCTACAATCTAAAAGAAGTATTTGCAGCTGTCAAAAATAATTAAAAACTGAAAGCACCTATTTTTATGATATTCGAGATCAGAGAATCGATGTAAACTGAATCCACTCGAAATGGTGGCATATATCTAAGTTACACTGAATGTTCTTGGATATTTTATGAGTAAAAAAAGCACTGAATTAGTAACCAACATACTAACAGTGTATTAAAGAATGGGGTTATCGAAGGCCTCTTAAAAAGTACCTTTTAAATTCTCTTCTCTAAATCATTCGAATGAACCCTGCTGTCGTAAACGATACAGATGATGAGAGTTTCCACCAAAATATGTATGAAATGTAAACTGTTATCAACACCTGTACCGATCAAATATAATAGATGGCTACTGCTAGTTCCTCAAATGGGGGAACAGCTCAACGTACAAACTAAAAAAGGAATGTCTTAAACATTTTTGAAGATATTAGAAATGAAGTTTGTTTTTTATTCGCTTATTTTATATCGTTATCTAAATTTATCTTAAACATTAATACACTGTACTAATATACTATTTTCTTGAACATGATTATGTAATAAATGGATTCATATATAATTATGGAGATATATAAGAAAAAATAGAAAATACAAATGATGTGTGAGGGAAATTCTGAGTGGAGATTCGGAATAAATGCATTTGATTTAGTCTAGTACAGTACTCCAGTTCACCGGACTTTGGCCTGGCGGTTAGAGTGTTCGCCAATGGCCCAGGAGGCCTGGGTTCAATCTCAGGTCGAGTCATACCAAAGACTCAAAAAAATGGTACTTGATGCATCCTAGCTTAACACTCAGCATTATAAGGTACGGATCAAAGGTAAAGTGGAGCAATCCAGGGAAGAAGTAGCGCCCTCCCCTACACCTTGGTGTAGTAGCTATCGAAAAGGGAGCCTTCGAGTCACCCTCGACTATGGTCGCCAACTTTACTTACAGTACTCCAGCTATGGGTTAAATAGTACCACTACTGTTCAACAAGAATAGCTTTGGCATTAATTAACCCACCAAGGTTAATATACCATTAAACAAATAAACCAAACCACTCAACTAATATTCTTGAGAATAAATCTATCACACATTTAGAAAACCATCTCAAGAAAACTAACATTACATTAACTTAACCAATAAATAAAACTATCAAAATTTGAACACGGTGTTCATTGCTTTTTTTCGATATATAAATGTTTTATAAACCAACATTCGGTTTACCAATGGGTTCTCCATTTAGTGTGTCCTTGCTGATCTCTTTCTTGAATTTCTTGAATCAGATTCCTTTAAGTCTATAATTACCAAAGATTTTTTAAAATTTCTATTTCATAGATGATACATATATTTTTATATATTCACGAGATAATGACTTAACAAAAATTACGGTTAAATCAAACAAAACAGAAAACACGAATAAACAAAGGAACTTAGGACAATATCATTTGTCTTGTTAATAGACAAAGAAATGTTTCCGTTGTCCGGTGTAATTAATAATAATCATCTAGCATTAACTTGTAGACTGAAAGTAAATCACAGACATCGTAACTTCACCATTTCAAAGATGGTGCTATAATTTTAGTTGCAAGCACATTTTACAGAGTTGGAGTTATTAGTGCCACATCCACCTGATCTTGAATCGCATTTTTCCTGTTTGTTCTCATTCGAAACGTAATTAAATTCTAGTGACTTTCTGAAATAGAACCCTAGCCTTTAGGATTAAACAAAATCCAAGAAATTTACCGATAAGACATCACACTGTTATCAAAGTTTCATTAAAACCAAAAAAAAAAAAAAAAAGCGAAAACAAAAACAAAAACCCTCAAGGAGAGATCAGCTTCAAAACTCTCTCACATTCTTTAACCTATTTTTCTCCTTTTTTTTCTCTCTCAAATAGACTTTACGCAATGTATAAAGGTACATTATGACATTATACTAACATATCTAAAGTGAAGCTACCATTCTTGGCTTTAAAAATATTTCGTGACTTTGACGGCAATTCTCTTTGGGACACGAATACAAATCTCTTCTAATCTCGTCTGATATTTTTTAAACTTTTAGATCCTTTTTCTTCCTATCCGTACAATGTCGTGAAAAATAAAACCACACGTGATAATCTTTAAAAAAAACTGTGTACAAAAAAAAAAAAAAAAAAAAAAAAAAACGGGAAGGGCTTCTGTTATTCCTTGTTTTTAACATTCCAATTTCCAGGCTTGGCTACTGTATCAGTGATTAAGATAATTTTCCCAAGGAAATGTCGTACCGAAAAAATTCTATGGAATTAAATTCTAAGATTTTTAAGAGTTTCTATCAATTCTTTTCTCTAATTTCCCACAATGTATTATATGTATTTAAGTTTTTGCTACTTCTTTTGGGTGTTACTTTTCTAACCACTTGCCCAGTTGGCTGGGGCTGTAGAATTCACCGACTGCTTATCTGCAGAGGGATAAGACCCCCCCCCCTAACGAGTGTCCTGGATATGACACTAAACAATCTGATGGTGAGGTTCCAGCAGTGCTGGAGCTTTGGGGAATGTGGAGTACCCCTTCATTGTCATCGCTCTCAGGTCCACTCTGGCCCGGAGTGGTAGCACCTGGTAGGGTCCTATCTATGGGTTAAATAGAACTAACAGAATACTTATGCTAAAATGAATTGTTTGAATAAACTGAGTAGCTTGAAATAGAAATGATTTTGACAATTAAACCATACTTACATTTAAACTGCGTGCTTATGCTTAACTGAATTATTTGAAACGGAAGTTTTTGACATTAAAAATGTATTTACACTTAACTGAATTGTTACATATAACTGCTTGAATAGTTTGAAATGGAAATGTTTTTGACAATTAAACTGTGTACTTATGCTAAACTGAATTGTTTTAAATAGAACAGATTATTTACATAAAAATGGATTTAGCATTAAATAACCTACAATGGTTGATATGCCATAAAACCCAACCCAACCAACCAACCAACCTTTTCTAACCACATTGATAGTACACTCCCACAAAGATGAGCAGTTTTACAAAGAACATTTTTTTTTGTTTTTCATATAAGCTGGAAGTACCAAGTATCTAGTTTATGAGTTCATCTGTCCCTTTCTTGATCAATCTTAGTACTTCCATTACTACTGGCACTATGGTCGTTCTAAGGTAACCTATTTTTTCAATTTCTACTTCCAGATCTTTGTATTTACTTAATTTACTATATTATTTGACTGATGTCTGTTAGCACTGACATATCAATTAGAAAGCATGTTTTTCTTTTATAGTCCCTAACAACTATATCTCGTCAATTTCATTTTTCAGATTTCCGCGTTACGTAGAATTAGCATATTTTCCTAAGAAAATAATATCCTATTTTATCTTGCCTTTCTTTATATTCTATTTGTGTTAAGATTAGGCAACCGGACACGAATTGGTCAAATGATTATTTTTTTTTTGTTCCTACAGGCTACATATTGTATTTGATTCATTTTATTATTATGTTTTCCTTCTAGTTTCTAATAGACAGGCTCTGGTTCCGTACTGATATTATTAACCCCTCTGTTTCCGTTTTCCGCCCAGTACTATTGATTAGTTTTTACTCTATCCATATCGGCATTTTTAATTTTTTGTGTGTATTTTCCACATAAAGATTTTTGCTCATGGGCGTTTTTAAATTGATTTAGTTCTTGTGCTTTTACTCTTTTCTTTATGCTTTTGGTGTCTCTATTGTTAGATCTTTATGTTTCTTTCTGTGTGAGTTCAGGTTGTTTAGAAAATTAATTGCTTTCTTTATTCATTGAATATTTTTCTTTAACTTCTCGTGTGTTTACTTAGTGTAGCATCCAATCTGTTGTAGTGTCTAATATTTCTTTAATCCTATAGTGGTTGTTTTGTAAGTCAATTCTAGTTGGACTAAGTCTCTTCCACCATTTTCTCTCTTGATGGAGAGACGTTCTGTATCTGCTCTTAAGTGATGGATTCTGTGGCTGGTCATAAAGTTTCCTAACTTTAGTATCCATATTTTTTTAAAACTTCGGTTAATGTCTTGTTCATCATACTAAAACCCTATATCACTACTGGTATTGCCAGGGTGTTAATTACTATAACTTTATTTTTTGCCTTCAATTCTGCTCTTTTTATGGCTCTTATTCTCCTATCATCATCATCATCATCATGTCGTGCCGCCAGCACAGATATCCCTGACCATCTCTCGTCACTTCTCCCTATTATTCATCGTCTTCGGCAGGTCTTCAGTGTTACATCCTGTGTCTTTACATAGCTGCTGTATGTAAGTTCGAGCTGGTCGTCCTGCTTTTGCTTGGCCATATATCGGGGTCTATAGGAGTACACCACTTACGAGCTCGTCCTTGCTTCTCCAGCAGTGTCCTGCGTGTCTGGTTCGTCTAAATTGTATAGTTTTCGTGATGGGAGGCAAGTGGCCGTATAGTTGGTGTCTCGTGGGGTGTTGTCGCCAGGACTTGTTCAATATTGCTCTCAACATTCTTGTGTCATTGCCGTCTAGTATAGAATTCTTTTATTTCTTCTTTAATTATAGTAAGACTGATACGCTTTGCTTCATTATTTCTTAAAATTTGATTGGTTTTATTGTGTTCTAATTCTGTTATTTCTGTTTTTATGTCTATTGTGATGTTTTTATATTTGACGAATGAGTCTTTCCTAGATGTAAGTTTTGTACATTTGTGCAGACCAAATTGCTTCTCTACGCCTCTAAATCTTTTTACAATGCTTTGTAGACCTTCTAAATCGTCTTCATTTTTGCATATAACTTTAAATTGTCCGTATAGAATTTGTGGTTTATTTTTTGGTTGTAGTCTTATACCTATCGACAGTGTTTTAAGTTGTATGGGGAGAAGTATTAGAGCGATATAAAAAAAGAAGGGGAAAAAGTGAACCTCTTCGGAAGATTCCACTGTTACTGTTTGGATCATTTGTTTTGAGTGCGTATTTTTCATGAATTAATCAGAGGTTAGTATGTTACCTTTCGATCGAGACCGTCTGACATGGATTCCAGGAAGCCGGCATTCATGTCACGCGTTTTAAGACTGACATTTCTTAAGCCTCGGTAGGCCGTCTCCCTAGGCTCTAACTCTCCTCCTCGGAGCAAGGTTTTTTGCCTGGTGCCTGAGGCGCCCCTTTCAAGAGAAATGCCGACAGGGCTCGAAGCATTTTTGGAACCTCCAGGAGCGTGTTGGCAGCCGTCCTGCGTCTGGTACCCACAAAAAGGTCTTGTGCCAAACTCGCGCGTATGTGAGGTCCTCGACAAATACCAGTATGTTACCTTTCCATATTGTATTTTAGGAATTTTATTATAATTGGAGGTATCTTAAAAATGTTTCGAACTTTTAAAATCCATTCGTGGGATGCGCTATCATTATATTATTATTATTATTATTATTATTATTACGCGTCTAAACTTCTGTACCCTTGTTGTATTTAAGAAAGTTGAAGATTCTTCTGAAAAGACGTGTTTCTGCTACTATACACGTCACATCCGGTATCTCAGCCTTTGAGTTTTTGGGGTAGTCTTCTGACCGACATATTTAACCTCTGGCCTTCCGGTGAACTAGCTGAATATAACCAACACTACCATTTTTTGTCAAATCTATGAAACCTCATATTCATTGGGTTTTATTTTGTTGCTTGCAGCTATCATATAATGTTAATATCTAGGCTTGGTTTACTGGCCAAGTGATTTGAATACAGTATGTATCTCAATTCTTTCTACGTATTTATTCGTTACTGCAGATTTCGGTCTGTTTGATTCCATTCTATTGAGGTTGGTATCCTCTACTCAGCATCAACATATGATAAGCTTACTTTTAAGGGTATCTTGTCTTGCCCTTAAACTTACTGGCGCAAAAACATTGATTATTGTATAAGCAGGTTTTGATTTTTTTTTTTAATAATTAGAAAAAGGAAAGAAAAAATTAATTCAACTCAACAAAAATATTACCTGGTGAAACAATCAAATAATGTTTTGATACCAGAAATATTACGGTGTTATAAGCATTTAAATATTTTAGGCAAGATTTTTCACAAATTTCCACTAATTATTGAATATTTCGTCTCTCAAGCCCTATTGTTCTCCGATGAAAACAAATCCACTCATTTTTTTCTCACCAACGGATCGGGATTTTTGTTTTCAAATTTTTCTAAAACGCAGAAGTTTAACCCCAACAAAATAAGTCCAGAAAAATGAAATGATTTTATATGCCAATCTATGTTTTTGAAAAGGAATACATACATACGTACATATATATATATATATATATATATATATATATATATATATATATATATATATATATAAAAACTCTTATCAACTATTACTTTTAACTAGTGTTTTCTTTCACCATAAATCTTACTTATTTTAATCTTAACTCAAAACGAAAACGAGGAAATAGGGTGAATCAGAAATAATAAAGGATGAGATTCTAACTCACGCGATCTTTAACTCATAGAAAATTTGGATAATCATCATCATCATCATCAAGTCGCACTCACAACATGGAGTCTCTCTCTCTCTCTCTCTCTCTCTCTCTCTCTCTCTCTCTCTCTCTCTATCTCTCTATCATCATTCGCTCTTGGTAGGTCCTCTAGAATACATCCCGTGGCCACACAGAGTTGATGAATGTAAATCTTTGTCGGTTGACGTGTGTCCATGTGTAGGGGTCCATAGAAGAACATCACTTATAGGAGTTATTCCTTCTGTAATAAAAAGATGAACGAAGTAATAGCTTAAATTAAAACTTCATTCAAATATAACACAACCGTGAGAAGTAAAGGAGGAGATTCTTTTAATATATATATATATATATATATATATATATATATATATATATATATATATATAATCAACTACAAGGAATCGTTGATTGGCTGAAGCCCAAAATCAAATCTTTTCAAATAATAATAAAGTTGTTAATTGCTTACTGGATTTTTAATGGCATATCGACACTTGTGGGTTATTTAATATTTAATTAATGATATAATAAAGTGAAATAGGTTTTTTATTTATTGTTAGTGAACTTTCATTTTCTTGATTTTACAAAATCAAATAAGAATTATCGGAGAGGATGAAGCAATTTTATAGCATCAATTACTTTATTCTGATGCAAGACGAAACAAGGAAAATAGAAGTTTAAGTGTGGGAGGTTGTGCTGCATCGATTATCTCTGTGCACTTTTGGGGATGATTGTTTATAAAATCAACATTTAAAACTTAAAACATTGACTGTTGGAACCCACTGGAGATACAGAATTATCTATCATAAGTATAGGTGTTCTAGCACTAAAAAAAGATAAACCTCAGTTGTGACATTCTTCAGAAAGAATTGTCTCCCTTGAAAAACAGCATTTAGCCATTCCTGAGGTTTGAGAAATCAACCTCTGACGATGGTTCACTTGCAGAGATTATCTCAAGTCTCAATTACATCATTGGTCCTTTAAATAATTTATCAGAGAAAACGTTTAGGAGACGAAGTAGTGACGAACGAGGTTGTCACTAGATCCCGATTATGAAAAATTAGACAAATACGTTGGTATAATGAAAAACGTATTCACTTTATATCTAGATGTTACAAGTTCTTTTTGAACCGGTCTCAAGAATAGCATTAATCTATGGAGGAAAAGATCATGCTTTTATAAATCGTAGCCCATCCCCAATGGGTTAGAGAGGTCTTGCTTACGCCCCAAAATATACTTCTGTTTGACTTGGTATCTAAAACTCAACCCTTTACTACCTTAATTCCGATCTAAGTTCTCTTATGACTGTCAAGAAGTTCTTACTTTTCAACACGACTGGAGATTTGAACTTTGACTTTCCACCTGTCAATCACTCCCACGCTGATGTTCGCTTTATCCAGTTGGTTTGTTGGAGATGCCATTTCATGAAATATTTCTGTTGTTAATTAGGCATGACTTGTCACTGTTCGTCAAAAAGATCTGCTGTTCTCCTTTAAATCACAGTTCTTCGATTTTTTTTTTCTTTTTTGCGTCGAGCAATTCTTCAGCCTTCATCCTGGCCAGATTTCTTTGCTCAAGCCAGTTTGGTCAACTTTTAGATTATGAAGAAGAAAATGGGCTGCCAAGGTTATAAAACTTTAACTGCGTTCCTCATTATAAATTATTCAACCCATCATATGATGAAATGATGTAGCTGGGTTGAAGCTGAAATACATAGCGAAAAACTTTAAAATTATCAAAATTCAAGTGTTTTTTATTGTACTTCCACGTATATTTTATCTCTACTAAGATATTACCAAACAAAACAGCCAATTCCCTGGTGAGAAGAAGAATCTGTCTTAAAATTAGAAATGGAAAAATGTCGTGGCTTATATAAGCATTAAGTTATTTTTCGTATATTTATTTACCCAAACCCTCCACCCCTGGCAGAAAGCGACACAAGGTCAATGTCAGCAGAGTACTGCTAGTTTTAAAATCAGTCTTCATTCACCACGGCACGTTGTCGAACCAAGGCTAAAGAGACCAGTCTTGGGTGGGAAGAAGAGTCGGATTCATGCCTTTCGGAAGGGCATTACCAACAGTTTCATCTGGAGTTTGAACTCGCGTCACCGTGATCATTTCCTAAGACTATAACCGTTAGGTCACGTGCCTTTTCGTATGCATGCTCTGTATGTATGATTGACAAACACACATTTACACACACACACACACACACACACACACACACACACATATATATATATATATATATATATATATATATTGCTGTGTATTCCATTTCTAAAGAATTGCTGAATCAAAGACCGGAGATACTGAATGGATGTAAGCCCAGAATCATATAGCTGCTCAATGATCAAATGTCTATGCGTTTCCGTTCTCTTAAAATTTCTACAGCGTTTTTATTTATATTTTATATTTGTCCCAATCACTTTCTAACGAAGTTATCTAGAAGATCCTTTTCTTTGAAACCTGGATAGTAAACTTTTGCAACTTATTCAGTGATATAAACCGGCTCTATTAACGTATTAGCACTTTTTCAGTATTTATTGTTTAAACAACTCAATCGGTTTTCTTTTTCTTTTTTTCCGTAGAAGTTGGCAGTGAGACTCGTTCGATTTTTTCTTTTCCTTTTCCTTTTTCCTTTTTCTTTTTAAATATATTAATCTCTAGTATATCTTATACTGTTGAGAAATGTTATCCATATAAACAATACGGAACAATATGGAACAGATTTGTTCCATATTGTTTATATAGATGAAATTGCTAAATTCGTTTTAAAATGTACCTATATTAAACTGCCATCAATGCAAACTACATCTGTTGAATCATTTATTTCACTTATGCAATGGAAGGCTCACTTTACATCAATCAAACATTTTGTGAAAAACAGGAAACATACGGATTTAACCAGCATCCATCTTATATAAAAGACTTATTTCGTTTTGAATTCTATTTAATCGGCCCAGAAAAAAAAACATCAAATTCAAAACCATAAAAAAATCTCATCCTAAGCCAAATTGAAAAGGACCTCAAATTTATGTAAAAATCATCCAAAATTCCTGTCCAAATAAATAGGGCAATTTACACAAAATTTGCCCTAATAAATATAATAAATTGGTACAAAAGGAAGTAAGTAAATTTTATAAAAAGATCTAACCAGAATGATGAAACTAAATTACCTGGTTCTAAATTAAAAATGGTGGACTGGGTGGAAAAATTCAACAAAAAGCAATGTTTTCTAACATTAAAAGATTATAAGGATGTCTTTATTAACAACCCATTTAGAAGACTGTAGAAACCAAATCAACCGGGGAAGAATATAATTTTCCATTAAAACAAAAAAAGAGGTAAAACAACGAAATCTTAAATGGGTAAAATGAATCAAATAATTTTGCAAGACATTTGTGTAATATAATTGCGAAGGGATTTTTTTTATTATCATTTTTCGTTTTATATTTCTTGCCTTTCGGTTTAGTTAGGCTGAGAACCTTTCGGTTTAGTGCATGGGTTAGTTATGTGCACACATTGAGTGCAGGTGTTCACGCGCACGCGGGGTGGATGTGACAACCAGAGATGTCACAATAAAAACCCATACAGGAAATGAGAACGGGGACATGAATGCCCGGAAGCGCTGAGGGTTTGGGAATTTGAAAAAAAAAACAGTTAGTTGAGATTTAAACTCCAAACGAGAGAGTTGAGATTCGACGCTAGAAGAAGGTAGACGATTTGGGGAGCTCGCCGAGGCGAGACCAGTTGGGGTCTACGAAATGTGCCGTACGTGGTGGGGTCAGATGGAAAAGTAAGCATAGAAAGAAATTGTGTTTCTCTCTCTCCTCATGTCGAAAAACCTTAAACTCAAATAGGTAATAAAAAGTTTCGTACCTGAACCAATTTTTTGTTTTTCCGATTCCTATGAATATGCGTATGAACTTTGTGAACGTTTTCCGTATCCGTATGAATATGTCTATTTCACGTATTCATATCTTGGTCGATCTCGTGGACCCATTATAGGTTACATTTTTACCATTTGAAGAACTGTTTTTATATTAATCTATGACACAGTACTAATGAGTGCATCCAATAGTTTAAAAATATTGAAACGTATGAAGGTTGTTCTTTTATTAAATATGATGTTAGAGAATTTTATCCTTCCATGACAGAATCAATTGTTAATAAGGCATTACAATTAGCTTGGGAGTATATAAATATAACAGAAGAGAACATTTGTATCATCCAACATTGCCGTAGAACGCAGTTATATCACAACTAAGAGAAGGAGACAAAGTAATTATGATGTGTTAGTGGGTCCATTTTACTGGACCAGAAATGTACAAGATGGTGGATTGTTTTCTATCATATTGTACGATGATAGACCCCAGATATCACGGTCTTTACAGGGATAATGGTCTTATCATTTTCGACAACAGTACCTCGAGAAAGAGGGAATATAATACCTAAGTAACTGCATCGGCTGCTTAACAAGTTCAGGCTTGGATTAAAAAAATTTTTAAATTTGAAAATCATTGACTTTTTGGATATTAATTTAAACCTGAATGATGACACTATGTGTCCGTTCAAAAAACCTAACCAAAAGCCTTATTATATCAACTCAAAAATAGGTATTTAAACAAGTTCTCAACAGTATAATGACTAAATTATCTCGTAATTCTTCTCATATCAATATTCTAAATAAGAAGAAAGATCAATACGAACAAGTTCTTAAAATCAATGGATATAGATCCAGCTTTATAAGCAAGGTTGACGATGAACAAACACTAGTCGGCTTTAAGTGACCCGAAAAGAGTTGAAACGCCGTTAAACAAAATAACCATCTAACCAAAAAAACTCTGGTGAAAGGAAAAGAAGAAAAATAATGACATATTTTTTATCGTTCGCACCACCCTCAAACATTGCAGTTAAAAATCTATTCGGAAGTGACTGTTTCAAACTATTAAAGAAACATCTCCCAACTACTACATATATATATATATATAGTTGTTGGCGACTGTAGTTGAGGGCGACCAGAAGGCTCCCTTTTCGATAGCTACTACACAAAAGTGTAGCGGAGGGCACTACTTCTTTCCCTGGATTGCTCCACTTTACCCTCGATACGTACCTTATATTGCTGAGTGTTAAGCAAGGAGGTATCAAGTACCATTTTTAAAGTCTTTGGTGTGACACAACCTGGAATTGAACCCAGGTCTCCCGGATCATTGGCGAACACTTTACCCACTGGGCTATCTCGACCCGTTAAATAAGAAATGGATTTGTTTGTTGAGTTATACAAATATATAAAAAAAAACAAATACCAAGTGAGTTAAACCGCTGAATGAATACGTTGTCGTGAGCGTTTCTTTGTTTAATGGCATATCAACTTTGGTGGTTTATTTAATTCCAAAGCCATATTTGTTGAAGAATAGTACTGGTATTGTTGAAACCAAAGCTGGGAGAGAGGGAAAAGATTTATAATTTTCGCAAGGGTTTTAGTAAGAAAGCGAACGTAATATCGCGAGTGGAATTCGAACACGTTTCCTATGATGTCGCAGAACATCAAGTTAACCACTACGCAACGGAGGCTATTCTCCATGCGCTTTATAGGAATTACTATGCTTTAATTACCACCCTCTCGGCTGTAGCTACAGAATATGCCAATTGCACCTCTGCTCCAACGAGACCAGTCTAATCCGCTGGGGCAGTATAATGCGCTGACTGCACCACAACAGAGGAGTAGGACCCATCTCTCCACGAGAGTTTGGGATATAACAGTAAACCAACTGATGGTGAGGCTACAGTTTTGAAGGTTTGGGGACTGTGAAGTTCCTCTTTGACAGTTATTACTCCCAGGTCCATTCTGATCCATTCTGTTAAAGTCCCATGTATGAGTCAAATACAAATATTTAGTCATTTTCTTTCCTTGAAACTATTTAACTGTGTGCAAACAAACAATTGTTAAATTGAATTATTAGTAATACAAAGCAATACTTGAAACCATTTAACTATGTGCAGATAAAACTATTAGTGTTAACAATAGATGAGACCATTTAACAGTGTGCAAGTAAAACTATTAGTGTTAGGTAGCAATACATGAGACCATTTAACAGTGTGCAAATTTTTGATAGATTTTAACAGTATGTTAACCCGTCTTGGGTTATTTTAAGTCGATAAGTTAGAGAAGTGCGTTCCAATAGAATACGAATTATTTTACTCGAGATCTATTTGATCCATAAATGGGACAGGTATTACCACTTCGGGTAAGAGTGGAGCTGGGAGTAATGACAATGAAGGTATAATCCACACTCCCAAGAGCTATTAGTGGTAGGTAGCAGTACTTGAGACCATTTAACAGTGCACAAGTAAAACTATTAGTGTTAGATAACAATACACGAAACCATTTAACAGTGTACAAATAAAACTATTAATGTTAGATTGCAACACTTGCAAACATATGACTGTGTGTAAACAAAGAACTCTGGCTCGTTTATAGGTTGTTACCAACAAATTATTCATTTACAAATCATATATATATGTGTGTGTGTGTGTGTGTGTGTGTGTGTGGAGAAAAGTAAAAAAAAAAAAATAATCCAAAATTTGATGAATTTATTATAGCAAGAGAAAAGAAAGAGTGTATAAAAAAGAAAAATTCATATCAGTATATATTTCATCAAATATCCATCGCTATTCTAACAACAGTTTTCATAGGATTTAGAGCCCTGAGGAACTTTATTATAACCGAAACGTAAACGTCGACTTTTATAATAAATTCACCAAATTTTATATTACTTTGTTTGTTTGTTTTTTACTTTTCTTCATTTTTCGGATTTAATTATCTTATTTACTTTCACACACACACACACACACGCGTATATATATATATATATATATAAACAGGATTTGACATGAAATAGCCTAGAAGTGTTGATATGCCGTAAAACACCAACCAACCAACCAACTAAGCTTTACATAGTCTGACATACAAGATTCAGATTCCTTAACATACCAGCTTTCCTAAGTGGTCATAAATAAAGTGTTGAGCAGGTTGATCGCTGCTTAACTTTTCGATTGTAGCGAGAAGAACCAATGCTTTCAACGTGACTTGGCTTGCATTCAGTATGTATGAGATTCTCTGTTTTCTTCTATCTGTAGAAGTTATTATCGTCAGTCCTCACTTGTCTCTTCAATGAATAGATTTCTTTATCCAATTTGTTTTTCTTCAGATAGACAATTCTATGAATAGTGGTCAATGGAAAATCCAAAAGTCTCTCGTTCATCTCTTCGATGATACGGAAACTGTGATCTTCATCATCTTACTCTCCTTAGAAGCTGATAACTACTTAACATCTTTAAGATGGTGATGTGAGGTTGCCGCGTACATCCTGTAACAAATCGATCAGGCTTTTTGTACCAATTACATCCTAAAAGAAAAAAAATAGTTTTAACAGACGTATTTTACTCCTCGTTTAAATATCGAAAGCAAATTTTTGATAGATTTTAATGGTATGTCAACCTGTCTTGGGTTATTTTAAGTTGATAAGTTAGGGAAGTGCGTTCCAATCGAATACGAATTATTTTACTCTAGATCTATTTGATCTATAAATGGGACAGGTACTACCACTCCAGGAAAGAGTGGAGCTGGGAGTAATGACAATGAAGGTATAATCCACACTCCCAAGAACTACAGAACTGGAGCCTCACCACCAGATGCTGTTTAGTGCCATAAATATGACAGTAGTGTCCTCGTGGCATTTTGGCTAACGTGCTGTAAGCAAGTTCGAACTCCACTTGTGCCGTTACGATCACTTTTGTGTTGTATAGCCACATAATACATATACGCATATGCATGCAGAATCATAACGACGACACAATAAAGACGAGCGACACAGTTCTTTAGAAAAATATACCACTCACTTTATTGAAAGGGTTGTGTGTGAGAGGGAGTTGGATACCGAACAGAACTGCAACATATTGACCCCCATTCTTATGACCATAACAGCGTTTCTTTCCCGTTCTCCTGTGCTGCTCAACCGGGGGCCTGGGGGCTCAGCCTCTCTGGGACATGGTACACATTCCAGCTTCTTTTCTCCAACTGCAACTGCTCAATCGGGGGCCTGGGGGCCCAGCCTTTCTGGGACATGGTCCTCATTCCAGCATCTTCTCTCCAACTTATCTGAGGCTCTGAACTCCAACTGCTCAATCGGGGGTCCTGAGGGCCCCCTCTGCTGGGTGTTGGTTCTCTCTACAGCACCTTATCTCCAACTGACCTGACCTTCCTGTCGCCGGGGTTATATAATAATTTGACGTACACCTACTTCCTGCGAGCATCACAATTTCGCACTCAATCCAACCCCTCGACAGTCAACGTTATATCCTGATATTCCTCGACCGGATGCACCTGTTATTTACACAGGTGCATTTCCTATTTTGACAGCTTGGCTGAGTCGGAGGTCAATATAAAACATTTGGACTAATGCCCTCGGGAAAGGTATTAAGTCTTTTATCCCCCACCGGCTTTTGGTTAAATAGAACAACTACTTTTGTTCTACAAGGATAGCTTTGGCATTAAATAACCTACGAAAATGCATATGCCATTAAAAAAAGAAACCAAACTATTGCAAGAGCATTCCTTTCAGGGAGTTTCCTACGCCTCACACTACAGGAAAAACAGCCAGCGTATTCTAAGCATCGTTAACAGAGCCAAACGATTCTATTTGAGCCATCGATTGGTCCCGAACAGGTGCTAGCAGAGTGGACTTGGGAGTAATGACAATGAAGAGGTGACTCCATGTTTCCTGGATCTCCTAAACTGGAGCCCCTTCATCAGATGCAGTTTAGTGTCATACCCAGGATACCCTATTTTGGGGTGGGTTTACTACATCGCGGGAGATGCAAACAGCGTATTCTAAACCTCACCGACAAGGCAACTTTTTAGTTAAAATAAGAAATAGAAATATATCCTTTACACTCTTCGTGATTAATCATCTTAAAATCGAACCCTTATTTGAAAAATAATCTACGATAAATCGTTCAAGTTAGCAAACGAAATTAGGGGAAAATGGAAACTTGTTTGGATGTAAACCAAAGAAACAGTAAATTGTAGAGACTAAAGTAATAGAATGTTTAATTGTCTAAAAATATCAGTGGGGCTTAGAACATACCGACTGTATCCCTTGCAGAGAAGTAAGACTCCTCACAAAAACACAGGGGGGGTTCCTGTGTATGACACTAAACTTCATCTGACGGTGAGGCTCTAATTCTGTAGATCTATGGGATATGGAGTATCCTTTCATAGGCATTACTCCCAGTCCGACTCTGACCTGGAGTGGTAGTATCTGTTAGGATACAATCTATGAGCTAAACGGATCTGTTGGAATATTCGATAGAAATACTTGATGTAATATAAGAGTTGATTATTTTTTTATCGATAGTTACACGAAGTTATGATTATTTACCAAGTATTATTACCTGAAATGACATAATTGTGTGCAAACATCATCATCATCATCATCATGTCGTGCGGCCAGCACGGATATCCCTGACCCTCTCTCTACACGTCTCCCTATCATTCGTCGCCTCTGGTAGGTCTTCAGGGTTACATACCGTATCATCACATAGCTGCTGTATGTATGTTCGAGCTGGTCGTCCTTCTTTTGATTGGCCATATGAGGGGGTCCACAGGAGTACATCACTTACGAGCTCGTCCTTGCTTCTCCAGCAGTGTCCGGCATGTCTGGTTCGTCTAGCGTTGATAGTTTTCGTGATAGGTGGTAGGTGACCGTATAGTTGGTGCCTTGTGGGGTGTTGCTGCCAGGACTTGTTCAATATTGCTTTCAACATTCTTATATAATTGCCGTCGAGCTTCTTCTTCAGCCGTTTAGTCAGCGTCCAAGTAGTGCATCCATATAGCAGTATCGACACGACCGCAGCCTGGAAGAAACTGCGTTTCATTTTATCGGTCAGGTCTGATTTCCATATGATCGAAAGCCTATCGATAGCTGTCCATGCCTTCGTTAGCCGTGTGTCGATGTCTTTTTCGGTTGATGAGATGCTGCTTCCTAGGTAGGTGAATTTGTCAACCAGTTTCAGAGAGGTTCCGTCTAGTGTGTGCAAACAAATTATTATCATTAAATAGAAATAATTACTTCAGACTATATGACTGGCATCTCCGTGGTGTAATAGCTAAATCGCTCGACGGCGGAATTGTAGTACATGAGTTCGTACTCCAGTTGCGCTATTACATTTACTTTCAGACAAATACCCTGGGGAAAGGTATGAACCCCTTTTTCCTCCCATCAATGGGTTAAATACTGCCACTACTGTCTTTCTAAAAGGATGGATTTGGCATTAAATAATCCGAGAAGGTTGATATGCTATTAAGTAACAAACAAGCCATATAACTATCTACATTAGATAGGAGTACTTGAAACCATACAGCTATGTTCAAATTATTTGTATTTCGTAGGTTTGGTTTCGGTTTCTTTGTTTAATAGCATATCAAACATCATGGGTTATTTAATGCCAAAACCATCCTTGTAGAAAGGCAGTAGTGATACTATTTAACCTATAGCCCGAGGGATAAGGAAGATACCTCTCCCAAGGGTATGTATTTCGTAGGAATACTCGATATTATATAACTGTGCGCAAAAAAAAAAAACTTTGAAAAAACTACTATACAAAAAGGTAAATATAAATGTACAATGAACGCAATTCCCTAACCTCTGAGCATAAAATAACCCTCGGTGGGTTTACATTCCGTTAAAATGCATAAATCTAAATCGTAGATTTTTATTTCATTTTACTTGTTTATTTTGCAGGCATTCCATTTTTGATCGAAGGTGCATATTATAACAAGAAATCCCACCCGGAAAAAAAATACCAGTAATTCCCCTTTTCCAAAACTGAAATGAAATTTTGATGGTCGCCATCCCACTACTCTATATCACCTGAATAGTTTCTTTCTCTACTTGGTGGCCTATTTATTGGATAATACCATTTAATGGTTGGTTAACGAAACAGAGCTTTTTTACGGTGAAATCCTTAACAGATGCTGAAAGAGACGCCAAGCTTTTCTTTTTTATCGGGGTGGATTTTCGGCTGGTGAGAGGCAGAAACTAAATTGTTCGGTCAAGGCCTCCAAACTGCTGCCTACCCTCATCATTTTCAGGTGACTTCCGCTTGAACATAATACCCTCATACCTGTATCAGTACCCATAAATTACAACGGTTATTTCCATTCAACAAGGTTTGTTCAGGATCACTGATACGTAACATTTCCATAACGATGTTTTTCCTCTTTTCCTCAATTTATGAGGTTGACTGACAGGAAAGCTGATGACTAAAAGATTGGTGTTTCTATTTAAGTTGTACGTTGTTGAGGCAGTTCTTCATTAGACTATAGATGTTTGGTTTGGTTGTGTTTTAGGACATATCAAACCGTGTGGGTTATTTAATGCCAAATATATATATATATATATATATATATATATATATATATATATGTATTTTTAAGTGAATAGTTTGTAGGTAACTTTATTTTTAAACGATTTATAGCTCATTTATTTGCACACAGTAAAATGGTTTCAAGTATTGCTATTTAACATCAATAATTCTATTTGATATTAATCATTTGTTTGCACACAGTTAAATAGTTTCTGGTATTGCTATTTATCATTTGCACTCATTTAAATGATTTTAAGTATAGTAAATCATTAAACAGTTGTATTTGATCCAATGATGGGATCCTAACCGGTGCTAGCGCTCCGGGTCGGATTGGACCTGGAAGTAATGGCAATGAAGGAGTGTAACATATTGACCCCGGCCAAGCTGTCAAAATAGGAAATGCGCCTGTGTAAATAACAGGTGCATCCGGTCAAGGAATATCAGAATATAACCTTGACCGTGGACGGGTTGAATGAGTGCGATTTGTGACGCCCACAAGAAGAAGGTGGATGTCGAACTATTATATAACTCAGTGCACAGAAAGTTCAATCAGTTGGGGATCAGATCAGTTGGAGATAAGATGCGGTAGAGAGAACCAGCACCCAGAGAGGCTGGGCCCCCAGGCTCCCGATTGAGCAGCCCAGGAGAACGGGAAAAAAACGCTGTTATGGCCATAAGAGTGGGGGTCAATATGTTGCAGTTCTGTTCGGTCTCCAATTCCCTCTCATAGTAAAACCTTTAGTAACCCATTCGAACTCTTTCAAATAAAGTGAGAGGTGTATTTTTCTAAAGAACTGTGTCGCTCGTCTTTATTGTGTTGTTTGTTTGGCCAGAGCGAAATGCAACAGGAGTAATCCACATTCTCCAAAGCTACAGAACTGTAGTCTTACCATCAGAAGGTTAGTGATGGGAGAGTTACTCCTCTGTAAAATTGGCTTATTCTACAGCGCCAGCAGGCTGAACTGAACACTACAGCGATTCTTCATGTTTTATTCTGGCGTAACAGGTTCAAATACTTCAAAACATGTCTCTCTTTGTTACCGTAATCAAAAACTCACATGACATACTCCTTGCCGTGGTGCAGCGATAAGCAAGCTTGCAAACATTTAAGATTTTAATAATTATTGGATTCCAATATTTATGTCCTTGTACCAGACTTGGTAGAAGTTGCAATAGACTTTTACAATAATTAACAATCTCATTTCACTGATCAATTCGATGGTGTTGTGAGTTCGAACTTCACTGATACTCTAATATTGAAGCTTATACATAAGTAAATATGTATTTACCCAACCCCTCCAACGCGAACAGAATATGACACGAAGTCAATTTTTCAGCAGAATAAAACTGGTTTGAATTCAGAGTTTTCCTTCATCTATACTGATGGCCAAACCAAAACTAAATAACCCAGTCCTCCCTTACTATTTACTCACAGCTGGAGGTAATAGACGAATTCATGCCTTCCCCAAAAGCATTAGCATAAAGTGAAATATAAACAGCCCTGTGCAGGTTTTAAACACGAGTCGCTTTGTCCATTTTCTAAGACGATAACCGTTAAGCTAAGACCTATCCGTGATTACAGCGGTTAATCTTTTACTCTTAAAAAAGGTTTGGTTTGGTTGAGTTTTATAGCATATCAACCATTGTAGGTTATTTCATGCCAAATCCTGTTTATACATATATATTATTATACATATATATGATTCCGAAACACATTTTGTAGATAACATTTTAAAATGAGCCTGAGCACATTTTTTTATGTTTTCTTTTTTTAGTTGGGGGTTACACACAGTAAAATGGTTTCAAGTATTGCTACATAAGTGTCACAATTTAACATCAGTCATTTGTTTGCACACATATTTTGATCGTAAATTTATTTTTGAATGAGTTAGAACTAATTCATTTGCACACTAGTATTGCTATTAACACAGTTAAATGGTTTCAATTATTGCTATCTAACTCTAATAATACAATTCGATATTAATCATTTGTTTGCAGACAGTAAAGTGGTTATAAGAATTGCTATTTAACACTTATTCTATTTAACATTATTCATTTGTTAAATGCAGTTAAATGGTTCCAAGTATTGCTATGTCTCACGAACAATTCAATTAAACATCCTTACACAGGGTTAAAAGATCAAACAGTTCTATTTCTATCATTTCAATTTAGTAGAAGTCATCTGTTCGCATTCAGTTAAATATCAAACAGTTCTATTTGACCCATCGACAGAACCCTATCAGGTGCTACTACTCCGAGTCAAAGTAGACCTGGGAGCAATGGCAATGAAGGGGTATTCCACATTCCCCCAAATCTTCAGGACTGGAGCCTCATCATCAGATCTTTTACACTCATATCCTAGACACTTGTTGGTGGAGTCTTGCACCCCTGCAGAGACTCAATCGATATATTCTACATCCCCAGCCTACCGGGCTGCTTAAAATAAGTTTTGAACTCTGGTGTATATTCAAATTCCTTTGTGATGATTCCTTAATGTCCAAAAATAACTGAAATTCTTCGTCGTTGAGATAACAGGAGGGATTTTGAGTGGTAAAACTACAAATTATATATTAGAAAGCTGGAGCTACACAATCTTCTAAAATATGACCTGAATGACAGATTTTTGCTTGGTTTTAGAGAAAGCTGGCGAAAAACAAAAACACGATGCGGAGACGAAAAAGAAGAAAAAGTTAGACACGTAGTCACAGAAATAAAATTAATCACTTTATAATCGATGCTGTAAACCTCCCTCCGAAACTATCTCAAAAACAGGATGAAAGGATTTGGCATTCTCGTATCGATCAAAAAAAAAAGAGAAAAAGGTCTGTTTTCCAAGAAGTCCTAGCCTCCCATCACCAAATGAAGAAGTTGCAATTCCGAAAATCTCAATCGTCCCTTTTCACTCTCATAGTTAATAACTAACAGACTGACTCTACAAAAAAAATATTTTCGCATGATTGTTTCTCTGCTGTTGGTCACATAGCCGGGCACCAGGTTTACTAGTTGTGGAAGACGGCAACTACATTACACTGTGTAATAAAACTGACAAGTATATACTTCCACAAAGAGTTATTTTTCCCTCCTTGTTAATGCTTCCTGCTTAAGTTACTAGATGCCGGGTTGGTACGTGTTGTTAACAAGAAATCCAATCAGCTCAAGTTAAAGCCTGTTTTAAACAAGGTCAACATCACCTGAAACTTGGTCAGTTGAATAAAAAGGGCAATCGAAAAATCATTAGAATTGCAGGCGTTGTTTTTCCTCCTTGTTTTTTTTTTGTTTTTTTGTTTTTTCTCTCTCTTCTTTTTCTTGTCTTTTTCATCTTCCAATCTTATTCCTTTTTCCTTTTTGTTTCTTTTTGTTTCCTTTTTCTTTATACTTTTTTCTTTCATT
The DNA here is from genome assembly GCA_963585895.1 of Sepioteuthis lessoniana. NCBI lineage: Eukaryota > Metazoa > Mollusca > Cephalopoda > Myopsida > Loliginidae > Sepioteuthis > Sepioteuthis lessoniana. Next base: position 40,079,732 of record OY757925.1, read on the forward strand.
CATTCATTTTTTTTTTTTTTTACTTTAAATTTCTTTTTCTTTTTGTCTTCCATTCTTTCTTTCTATCTTTTTTTTTTCTCCTTCGATCTGCCCCTGGCCTATCTGGGTTGAGATATAAATCAGACCGAGAACTCTTTTTTTCTTTTTCTTTTTTTTAACTGAGATCAGATAATTCTTCCCAACCAAATCTGACAATTCCATTAACAAAAATCCAAGCCATTCGTGAAATATCAAACCATCACAATTCAATGTCGGTCAACAACTTTTCTCTTTCTTTCTTTTTTTTTTTATCCTTTTTTTATTTCTATTTTTTTTTTTTTTGATTGACAGGAGACTCCGCGAACTTAAACTGAAATTTCAACCAAAAAGATTTTTAGAAAAGTCAAATTTTCTTTATAATTTAACAAATGAGGAAAGAAGAAATTTGCTTATACTCTATCATTTTTGTTTTGATAAAAATCTGAAATATAATCAGATAAGTTCGTATTTAGAATATTTTATGCAAATAAAATGCATTTTACACCGGAAATTAGAATAATGGTTAGAGTGTTCGCCAATGGTCCAGGAGACCGGGGTTCAATCCCAGGTCAAGTCACACTAAAGACTCAAAAAATGGTACTTGATGCCTTCTTGCTTTAACACGCAGCGTTATAAAGTACGGATCAGGGGTAGTGGAGCAATCCAGGGAAAGAAGTAGCACCCTCCCCTACACCTTGGTATAGTAGCTATTGAAAAGGGAGCCTTAGGGTCACTCTCGACTAAAGGGAGACAACTTTACTTACTTTACTTTTACTTGTGCCATTAAAAGAACGAAATACCTTCGTTTTCATAACTGACAAAATCAAGAACACAAAGAGGATTGTTGCCATAGTAAAGTGGCTAACGTGCTAAACGGCAACTTCGTAGTAAGCGAGTTCGAACTATAGTCACGTTACTGCGTTCACTTTCAGACTAATACCTTTGGGGAAAGGTATAAAATAACCTTTCCATCAGATATGGATTAAATAGTACCACAACTACACTATATGAATGGCTTTTGCATTAAATTACTGACAAAGATTGATATGTTATTAAACCATGAAACAAAACCAAGAATAGTATATAAATTAGCGTACATTATTTACATTTTCCGGACCATTGTCCTCATCTTGGTCGCCATGTTTATCACAACGTTTCGGCCATTCAGGACACATGGTACAGTGGATAAAGGCGTTGGTTAGATCCTGTGACATACCCAAAGAGTGTAAGTTCAATACCCGGTGAAGGCAGTGGAGAACTTTCGGAGGGAAAATTAACAGCTAATAACTGAAAACTGACATCCATTAAACATGGCTCGTGGAACTAGAACAGTCTACCCCGGTAAGCGAAATAAAGGGTTAAGTTCGACATTCCAACCACCTGAAGAAGGCTGGCGTGTACAACGGCCGAAAAGTTGTGATAAACATGGCGACAAAGATGAGGACAATTGTCCGAAGAATGTAAGTATTGTACATAATACATCAATCATTCCTTTGAAGAAAGTTCTTTGTAAGCGATCGTCCGTCCAATCGTAACCTCAACTAATAAAAGACAAATCTATTATAATGATCTAAGTTTTCTTTGTTACCTTATGTTTTTAATGGCACTTCGTAACAAGATTTCCCGTTAAAATATCTCAGTTTAGGAAAAAAGATATTTTCGATCTATTTTACCGCTTAATAATAATGATAATAATAGCAGCACAAAACTACGCCATCAGGACCAACTATATTAAAGCGAAAATTGATAATACGCCGAAGAATTGCAAGTGTAGGTTCTGGGAAGACAAAGACGAAAGGTTAATCACATGATACGTGAATGCAGCAAACTAGCTCTGAAGGAGTAAAAGACTAGGCACGATTGGGAGAGAAAGGTGATCCAGTGCAAGATTTGAAATGGTATATGCACAAACCAGAATCCGTTCTAGAGAATGAGACGCATAAAATTCTCTGGGATTTTGAAATACGAACAGATCACCTAATATCAAACAGAACCCCAAACCTTGTATTGATTGAAAAGGAAAAAAACGTCATCTAGTGGATTTTGCCGTTCCAGTCGACCACAGAAGGAAATTTAAAAAAGCGAAAAGATAAACAAATACTTAAACCTTGCCAGAGTGACGATGATACTAATTGTTGTTGAAGCACTGGGAACGGTCCCCAAAGAAATTGTAAACTGAAGATTTGAGACCATCCTGACCGCAGTATTGTTAAGATCGGCCAGAATACTCAGAAGAGTCCTGGAGACTTGCTGTTACTTAGACTCCAGTGAAAAACCACCAGCTAAGACTGGTGTGAAAAAATAACTAGGAGTATAATAATAATAATAATAATAATAATAATAATAACGCCATAAGAACCATTCATATCAAAGCAAGAATAGGTAAGACGCAACAAAATAGCAGATGTAGATTATGTGATGATAGAGACGAAACGATCAATCACATAATAAGCGAATGCAGCAAATTAGCACAGAAAGATTATAAAACAAGATACGATAGGATGGGCAAGGTGATCAACTGGGAGATGCGCAAGAAATTGAAATTTGATCATACGAACAAATGGTATATGCACAACCCAGCATCTGTCCTGGAAAATGAAACGTACAAACTACTCTGGTAATTTATGAGACAAACGGATCACCTAATCTTAGCCAGACGACCAGATCTTATAATAATCAACAAAAAAAGAACTTGTAGAATTGTGGACTTTGCTGTCCCGGCTGACCACAGAGTTAAACTGAAAGAAAGTGAAAAGAATGATAAGTACCTCGACCTTGCTAGGGAATTGAAAAAACTGTGGAAGATGAAAGTGACGATTATACCAATTGTAATTGGTGCTCTTGGTACAGTCACCAAAGGATTGGTACAAGGACTGGAGTACTTGCAAATAAGAGGACGAGTGGAGACCATCCAAACTACTACATTATTGAGAACGGGCAGAATATTGAGAAGAGTCCTGGAGACTTGAGACCTGCTGTCACTAAAACTCTAGAGAAAGACCATCAGCAAACGATGATGTGAAAAACTCGAAAAGGAGTAACTATAATAATAATAGTCGATTTACATCTCTGTTCACACTCGCACCGATCATAATTTATCAAAGGAAGTAACTGCTTAATACTAATTATTGCGTAATTATCCTGATCTATTCATTGATTTATTTGTGATTATTATAATGTAAATTCTATAAATAAAATAAGATTCAACCATGAGTTTAATTGCTAATGAAGATGGTCTTTAAGAATAATACTAATAAGAAGAAAGAGAACCTTCAGGAACTTGTGGAAATTATATTGCTCCAATGTCCTTCGTAAAAAATAATTTTAAAAATGTTCATATCAACTAAAAAAATTGTAATTCTAAAAGGAATTTCTTTTATGATTTGCAAATACTTTAGGAGTAACAGTAATACAATGAAAGTGAACTTGTTTTTCCATCGCGCAAAAAGGTTCATAGTAAAAAGTTTACCATATTTACCAACCCCTCCGCTCGGGCAGGATATGACACAAGGTCATTTTTTAAGCGGAGTTTAACAGGTTTGAATTCAGAGTTTTCCTTCTCCTAGACTAGTTGCCTCACCAAGGCTGACGTTTACTTTAGTGTATTTATCAGTGGAAACAATTTATAATACTTTTAGATTAAAAAATAATTTCTTACTATCAGTCTAGTCTGAAACACGTTCAATGAAAAATAGAGGGTAGGAAGATTATCATTTGTTAAAAAATGTTAGAAAACTTTTCGTAATAGACAAATATTTTTGTCAATGGTTTAACAATGTTTTTTTTTTTTGTTTTTGTTTTTTGTTTTTTGATGGGTAGTGTGTTGTTTTGTTTGTTTTTGTTTTTTTCTTTTATTTTTTGTTGTCTTTCTTCTTTTCTTTTTTTCTTAGTTTTTTTTTATACTTTCGTTGATTTCCGGATTTCTTCGGATTTATTTCTTCGGATTTCTTTGGAGTCGGCAAAAAACAGCGAAGCTTGAATATGTGTGCTGGGTAGATGGCTGTGAATAGCAAGTTGAACGATTAATGTGTGAGGACACTTGTCAAAACAGAAGGTGAAATGTCAGTCGATTTTGAGAAGTATCCTTACGCCGGGTGAGGTCGAAGGAATCGAGGGTCAGGTATCCTTGAGGGTCATTATCAAGTTTTGCTGCTGAAATAAGAACCGGTCTGGTTTAGTTGGGTCAGTCTTCAGTTTATATCTCCCGTTTGGAATTACCAACTTTTAACAAATTGCTGGAATTGGCGCCTAGGAATTTTTTTTTTTTTTTTTTACAAAAGGGAAAGAAAAAGGAAAGACAAGAGGAAGAAAGTGAAATAGCTCTGAAAGAAAGAAAGAAAGAAAGAAAGAAAGAAAGAAAGACTTAGAAAACGAAAGAAAACAAAGAAATCAAAAGCAAATAAAATGCAATCGTTCAATAAGATGAACGATCGGAACAGAAAATGGAAGAAATAAGAAAAAGAAAGTGAAAGAATTTATCTGAAAACTTTCAAAATTATTTTTGATTCTAAAATCCAACAAAATTATCAGTCAATATTTCTGAGATGAGGCATTGTTGTTTTTGTTGTTATTATTATTATTATTGTTGTGGTTGTTGTTGTTAGCATTCTCTACGCATTGTGGACTGATATACAAAAAGTGGTTGATGCGAGATACCCACGAGGCATGGTCAGGAGAAAGTGAACATTTTACGTCCCCCACCCCCGTTATTTGATGATGTGCCCATGGTGCAATGGTTATCGTCTTAGGAAATGTACTTGGTGATCCGATTTCAAATTCTGGACGAGGTTGTTTGCGTTTCACATTGGGAAAGGTATGAATCTAACTATTCTCTCTCCAGCTATGGGCAAATAGTAGGGCAGACTCTTTAATTTTGGTATGGCAACCAGTCAAGGAGAAGAAAAATTCTGAATTCAAACCTGTTAAGCTACACTTAAAAATTGATTTTGTGTCGCATCCTACTCGTGGGTGGGTGGGGGGTAAATATATTCATCCAAAGACATGTGCGGCGCACGTGTGTATGTGTATTTAATACTGGGGTGAGTTAAAAAGTAATTCCTTTTTCTTTAGTATAGGAATAATCACCGACCGACACAAGAACATGTAACATACATCAAAATAAAGCTAGTCCTCTGTGAATCACATCCCTATTTCTCAACATATGTAATATAATGACCGAGGGATTTCGGTTCATGCCTTTGGGTTTAGTTAGGCTGAGAACCTTTCGGCTCAGTGCATGGGTGACTTAGGTGCAACATTAACACAGGTGTTCACGAGCGTGCGTGCAGAGCGGACGTGTCACTCAGAGATGTCACAATAGCCCAGATGGGAAACGGAGGCTAGCGAGTGCGAATGACGTCACGCACCGGAAGCGCGCGGAGGATTTTGGGAGATCTTGAAAAAGTCAGTTGAGATGAGACCTGCCTCGGGGGAAGACGGTTGGTTTTCGCTTGCTCGCAGAGACCTTTGTGGCGGGTGCCACACGTGTTGGGGGTGCAGATGAAAAAGCCAGAATAGAAAGATTGTGCCTCTCTCTCTCTCCTTATGTCGAAGAACCTTTAAATTCAAAGGTAATAAAAAGTTTCGTACCTGAACAAAGAAGTCGTTATGTGTTTTTCGAATTTCGAGATTCTTAGGTTCTATGTATATATGTAATGAACGTCCCATGTACATTTCGCATATTCATGGGCTATGGAACACATAGTCACCGTTTCTCTCAATAACATTGTTCCAACTTCGAATGAGAGCATGTATCCCTGCCTCGTAAAATTCTGTTGACAGTTCTTTGAGCCACTTTATCACTGCAGTTTTCACTTTCTTGTCACTAGCATAACCTTTGCCTCTTACGCCCTCTTTCATGAGACCGAAGAGATGATAAATGTTATGCCAGAGACGAGGAAATGAAAACTGCAGTGGTGACGCGATTTGAAATTTGGACGAGGTTGTTTGTATTTCACTTTATGCTAATACCCAAATATTCTCCCTTCAGCTATAAGCATTCAGGACTCTCTAACCTTAGCATGACAACCGATCTAGTAGAAGGAAAACTCTGAATTCAAACCTGTTCAACTCTCCTTAAAACTGACGACCATGTGTCACGTCCAGCTCGTGCGAAGTGGGTGGTTAATACACACCTTCATAATCCAAACGAAAGGCTGGAAATTCCTGGAAGGTTACCAAATGCGACAAAAGGCATACGAAGAAGACCGGAGAGTACATCGGCCGAAAAGTTATGAGTATAGCAACCAAGGTTGGTTGGTTGGTTGGTTGGTTGGTTTTTATGGCATATCAACTTTGTATGTTATTTAACGCCAAATCCATTTTTAAACAAATAATCAGTTCTATTTCAAACAATTCAATTTAGCATAAGTATAGGTTTTGTTTATACAGTTAAATGTTAAAACAATTCTGTATTAAACAATTCAGTTTAGTGTAAGAAGAGTTTCAATGTCAAAAACAGTTTCATTTCAAACAATTCAGTTTAGCATATCTACTCAGTATAATTGTAAGTACACAGTTTAATTGTCAAAAACATGTCTATTTCAAGCTATTCAGTTCAGTCAAACAGTTTTAATTCAAACAATTCAGTTTTAGCATAAGTATGCAGTTAGTTCTATTTGAACCATAGATAAGACCCTATCAGGTGCTATCACTCTGGGCCAGAGTGGACCTGGGAGCAATGGTAATGAAGGAGTGCTCCGCATTCCCCAAAGCTCCAGCATCACTGGAACCTCACCATCAGATTGTTTAGTGTCATATCCAGGACACTCATTGGGGGCGGGGTCTTACCCCTCTGCAGAAGTGCAGTCGGTGTATTCTACAGCCCCAGGCAACTGGGCAAAACAACCAAGATAAGCATTGCAGTCAGTAGTGTGTAAAAAATTATGATAATAACGAAGTTATTTTTCAAAGATGCCGAGATCTAAAATGAAAAAAAAAAATTACAGTATCAACTGAATTCATTTTTTATATAATTATTTAAAAACACACTTAACCCTTTTTTAAGTTTTAAGCAATTGAAACTTCATAAAGTAATGACTGAATCTAAAATTGCACTTTTAAAAAACTTAGGACACCTTGCCTCAGTTGATCAACTGAACGAAAGAATTTGATCTGATTTTCGACGACTAAAGACATCAGGTGAGAAAGTGACCCTCAGTGTTTCAATGTTATCATCGATTTTTCTACCTTCATTAACCATTTATGGTAAATTACGTAAATGCAGACGAGTTCTATCGATTTTGCTTATGTTTTTTTCTTTTTTTAGTCTTTGAGCTAGAATATACTGACGCTATGTTTACAGGAAAAAAGCGTTTTTTTTTTTTTGTGCTTTTTTTTGGTAGGTCATTATTTCACCGTGGCTATCAGAGATTATTGATATTAAATATAATCTTTAATTCCAACTATTTTTATATTAAATCTTTCTTCATGATTGTCTTTAAGGAAAATAATTTCTGTTATTCTTTTCATGTATATATATATATATATATATATATATGTGTGTGTGTGTGTGTGTGTGTGTGTGCATATGAGGGTCCTTCAATACATAAGGTGAATTTTGCCTACGAAGTTGGCAATAAGAAGCACCGTTAAAATTTCCACCTTTTTCAAGGAAAAAATTATTGATGGGTCCTTTCATGTCACAGACGACTCAGCATAACTTTCTTTACAGACTACTGTGCCCGAAAAAATGTTCTTTACCGAAGAGTCAGTGGGCTTCTAGTCCATGGACTGTCTTTGCAATTCAAGATCGAAGTGGCAACCCATGTTTCGCTAAGTTGGAAAGGGTTTTAACTAAAACATGTTTCTTTGTACACATCACAAATTCTTGGGTAAATTTCACATGATTTGCACTTTTCAGCAACTAAAACTTTAATAACTGACCTCTGTTCAAACCTGTTTAATTTGCCGCCGTTTTGACTTGCCTCAAATCAAATATTTTTGCGAGATTAAAATAATTTTAGCCATAAACCAAAAAGACCAGAGTTTGTATTTACAAAAAAAAAAAATTCTGAAAAAAATCTGTTTTTTCTTAAATTTCTTTTATTGAATGACCATAGAAACTATATATATATATATGACAGAAATAAGCGGAAAAGTGGATAAACCAAGATTCTGAAGAAGTTCTTTTTAAAATAAAGAACGAAATATCATAGCTAAATCCGTTGTTAGCGTTGGTCTATCCACTTTTCCACTCATTTATATCACCTTGTCAGATTTACCAAAATCTACCATTTCTCCATATATATATATATATATGATTGAACATAATAGAGGTTTTTTGTCTACATATTTTTTTGTTAATCCTTTCGAATTGCCGTATTGATCTTATGATATTGGGCGGGAATTGGTTGATAAACATTCCATAATTAGTTATTTCCCAAGTAATTTCTGCCCAGTTCCCTCGAGAATCTGTAATTTTTTTTATTTTCGAGGCTCTACATATTAGAAACATACAACCCAAACTTAATAGAATTAATTTTGAAACCAGTGCTAATGTACTTTAGCTACCGACGCTATTTTTAGAAACAAATTCAAAAAGTAAGCGCTAAACAATACAACAGTACAAACGCTGTTCATACAAAGTAGTAATGTACATACAAAAGTTTCATTCCTTTTGTAATACATCCTCCCCTGATGATGGCCCAAAGTTGGGAAGAAAGTACTTGGCAAATAACTAATCATGGAAGATTTATCAATCAATTTCCGCCGAATATCATAAGATCAATACGGCAATTTGATAAGATAAACAAAAAAATATGTAGACAAAAAATGTCTACTTTGTTCAATCAAATATGTATCAATGAAGAAATGCTACCAAAATATACATATATTTATATATAGCATGCGTATGAATGTCTGCCTTTGGGTGCTGTGTGTGTTTGCAAGTATGTGTGTGTGTATATATATATATATATAGGGTGTTTCTGTGTGTGCGTGTGTGTGTGTGTGTGTGTGTTAGAATGAATGGGCATTTGGTTTGGTTGAAAACCGTCCTTGTTTGAAAGATTCTTTCAAAGTTGACTGTAAACAGCTTTGTGTCATTGGCCAGTTGAGAACATAATTCCATTAAAGAGTGAAAGACCAAAACAAGCATCTTTCATCAATGTCTGCCCCAACGACCCGCACCTATGAATAAATAAATAATAGGGAGTGGGAGAGAGTGATACTACACATTTTTACAAGTTTGTTGAGAGTTAGTGCTATGAACTTATTTAGCAGATCTTGACAAACGGTGATGAGATAAATAAGTTTAGGATACATCATATATATATATATATATATATATATATATATATATATATATATATATATATTCTGAAATAGATACATCTTCAGTTTTAGATTTTATGAACAAGAAAGAACAAGCACTTTATCTACTAATCTATCTATTTCAATATGTTAATATCTTTTTTATCTGTTCCTATCTTCGTAGCTACAGATAAACGTATATATATATATATATATATATATATATATATATATATATATATATATATATATATATATATATATTCATATATATATATATATATATATATATATATGTGTGTGTGTGTGTGTGTGTGAGAGAGAGAGAGAGAGAGAGAGAGAGAGAGAGAGAGAGTACTTAAGAATGTGTGTGTCATTTATATCCTATTTGTTAATCTACAGGCAATGGTGTTATGTGTGCAAAGCTCAAATAAAAAAGGTAAATAAAAATAAACAACTTTGTTTTTTATTCACAAACCTTTTAGACTTAAAAAAAATCTTCATATCCATTTCATTTAATTCAATCTGAAAATCTCGATTCTTAATCTAAAATAATAAACTTCTTACCTTTAAGCTTAATTCCTTCTTTATCCACCCTCCAAAAAAATCTCTTCTTACGTATGTCCCAACAGAATTACTCGAGATAGATTACAAATAAATAAATATGTACTTTTTAAATGGATCTACAGAAGTCTAAAAATACCAACAATCTTTTGCTTCTACAACTTTAAAGAAATTACAAAAAGCTCTCGAAAATTATCAAAGTTCATGTGATAAAATTTCTTCGGTGTTAAAGATATTAGTCAAGCTTATTTCGGCTGAGAGCCAAACAGATTTTTGTACTATGTGCTGTCTTTGCTTGGTTACGTTACAGTTATATATATATATATATATATATATATATATATATATATATATATATATATATGTATATATATATATATTGCAACAGTGTTGGTTGTCACTAATTTACTTTGTGGGTTTGTGGCGAACCAAGTGCGATATAATTTGGAGAGTGCTAAATATCTGAAATAGAGCTATTATATAATAATAATAATAATAATAATAATAATAATAATAATAATAATAAAGTATATATTAGAATTATATATTTAATACCATGGAAGTCTGTCTGCGACCTTTGGTTTCATGAAACCAAAGGTCGCAGACAAACTTTCATAGCATTAAGTATATGAATCTAATATATATATATATATATATATATATAAGATAATCCACCTTGTCGGGGGGTGGGTTAGAATACCCTGACTGTATTCACTGCTAAGGGGAAAGATTTCCCTAGAGAAGAGGTGCTCTTGTTATGACACAAAACTGTATATGGTGGTGAGGCTCCGGTTCTGGAAGTTTGAAGAATGTGTAGTACTCCTTCATTGCAATTACTACCAAGTCCAGTCTGGCTCGGTGTGGTAGTACTTGTTAGGGTTCCATCAATGCGTCAAACGGATCTTTATAAAATTATTCGTATTTGATAGAAATATTTGATATCATATAACTGTACTTTATTTGTATTAAGAATAGTTACTAGAAACAATTATTGTTTACAAAGGATTATCATTAGTCATTTGGAGCCATATAACTGTGTGCAAACAAATGACTGTTAATAAATAGAAACAATTTCTTGAAACTATATAATTATTGGTATTACATAAGAATACTTGAAATCTTTCGACTGTGTATAAATTATTTGTATATATATTGGAATACTTGATATATAACTGTTAAATACTCTCAAGGAATAACGACACAAAAAATGAAAATATCAATGTACAATGAATGCAATTCTTTAACTTCTTGACGGTTTGACCTGCCATTAGAATCAATCAATAATATACAAACACGAGGATAATTTTAGTAATAAATAGATAATTTGATCTTTTAGATTGGTTTGAAAACCCTTTTTTCCCCTTTTCACATGTGATACTGTAATAATGGCTCTCACCGATTTGATTTTCATTAATATGTATACCGTAAATTGCGGCGTACCGTTCGATCTACAATATAAGCAGACCACAAGATTGTTAGCTCAAAATCTTAGATTAGACCTATACCTGATCTATAGGTCAACCAACAAACATACGGTAGGCTACAAGTAGAAAATATGAAACCTGCAAATCTTGAACATTCGAATTTATATTTATATGAATTCACAATTCATCGCACTATCATGAAATTACTCAGATAAACAACATACCGTAGTTGTCTGACTGGCCACCAGAGAGCTGTGATATTTTCTCGTTAAATCTTTTCCTTTCTTATTTTAATTCTTTCATCTTTTCCTTTCTTCTTTTAATTCTTTCTTTTTTTTTCTTTTCTTCTTTTAATTCTTTCTTTTTTTTTCTTTCTTATTTTAATTCTTTCTTTTTTTCTTTTCTTCTTTTAATTCTTTCTTCTTTTCCTTTCTTATTTTAATTCTTTCTTCTTTTCCTTTTTTATTTTAATTCTTTCTTCTTATCTTTTCTTATCTTAATTCTTTCTTTTTTTCTTTTCTTCTTTTAATTCTTTCTTCTTTTCCTTTCTTCTTTTAATTCTTTCTTCTTTTCCTCTCTTATATTAATTCTTTCTTCTTTTCCTTTCTTCTTTTAATTCTTTCTTCTTTTCCTTTCTTCTTTTAATTCTTTCTTCTTTTCCTCTCTCATATTAATTCTTTCTTCTTTTCCTTTCTTCTTTTGATTCTTTCTTTTTTTCTTTTCTTCTTTTAATTATTTCTTTTTTTCTTTTCTTATTTTAATTCTTTCTTCTTTTCCTTTCTTATTTTAATTTTTTCTTCTTTTCCTCTCATATTAATTCTTTCTTCTTTTCCTTTTTTATTTTAATTCTTTCTTCATTTCCTTTCTTATTTTAATTCGTTCTTCTTTTCTTTTCTTCTTTTAATTCTTTCTACTTTTCCTTTCTTATCTTAATTCTTTCTTCTTTTCTTTTCTTATTTTAATTCTTTCTTCTTTTCCTTTTTTATTTTAATTCTTTCTTTTTTCTTTTCTTATTTTAATTATTTCATCTTTTCCTTTTTTATTTTAATTCTTTCTTCTTTTCCTTTTTTATTTCAATTCTTTCTTCTTTTCCTTTCTTATTTTAATTCTTTCTCTTTTTTTTCTTATTTTAATTCTTTCTTCTTTTCCTTTCTTCTTTTAATTCTTTCTTCTTTTCCTCTCTTATATTAATTCTTTCTTCTTTTCCTTTTTTATTTTAATTCTTTCTTCTTTTCCTTTCTTATCTTAATTATTTCTTTTTTTCTTTTCTTATTTTAATTCTTCTTCTTTTCCTTTCTTATTTTAATTCTTTTTCTTTTTTTTCTTATTTTAATTCTTTCTTCTATTCTCTTTCATTTGTTTGTTTCATCGTTTTCATATTAATTCTTTCAATTCTGCTTTCTTTATTCCTTTCAGCTTATTTTTCTACTTGCTTTTCTTCCTCCATCAAAGCAACTTCTTTGCCTTATCTATTCTTCCCCAACTTGTCCTATTCACCCTCCAACTTCATCGCCATTTCACTCATGATTGAAATACTAATCAGAGCCACATGATGGTCGACCACTTGTTCTCCCCACCCAACCCCATCTTACTTTCTCTCTCTCTCTCTCTTTCACACACACACACACACACACACGCACAGACACTCTGGCACACACACACACACACACACTGCTTGCCACTCTAAGATATTCAACCAGACTTGTCAAATATAAGTATTAACAAATTTACCGATTGTTTTGCCTGCTACTAAGAGACAACCACCACCAAGACCAGTGTTCTTCATTTCCCTCAACATAGACAGACACATAATAACTACTCTGCTTTTTTTCTGCAGAAATTGTTCTTTCTTTCTTTCTTTCTTTCTTTCTTTTTCTTTCCTTCTTTCTTTTTTTCTTTCTTTCCTTCTTTCCTTCTTTCTTTCTTTCTTTCTTTCTTCGCTCATTTTCTTTTTTGAACTAACAGAGATGCGGGTGGCTATATAGTTTTCGACACGGAGAATAGAATTAACGAACCAAGTTAGAACTCCGGCTGAGATAGTTTGCGTCCATTTGCCATTAATGCCCTTGAAGAAAGATATAGATCCGCTTCTTGCACGCACAGAGCCTTTTTTGCCATTTAAGAATATCTTCGGTCTCGTGGTAGTTCTGTAGGGTTAGAAAAAATAAAAATTAACAAAAATTAAAATTAATCCATAAGTGTAGCAGTCCCCAGAAACCTCTGACGGGAAGAACAGGGTGGAACGATAAAATTGAAACCAACGCTACAGCTTTATTTTAAAACTTTTATTGAAAAGATCAATTCAGGTAACTTGATTATGTAGTAGAGCTGACATCTATTCAATTTAGCCGCCTTCAGCCTCAATCACCACCTCGATACGGATCCAGAACTGGGAGCAAGCCTTTTCCACAAGCGCCGGAGGGAGCTCGGCGAATACTCGGCGGATGGCGGTGGTCAGGCTGGCTTTGGTGTTGTGGGAGGTCATGTTGGTGATGTTCTCGACCTATGACCAAACGAAGTAGTCCAGCGGATTCAGGTCGGGGGAGGAGGGGGCCAGTGAGAGAAGGGTACAAAATCATAGCATTTCTGAAGCCAAGCCTGGGTCTCTTTGGACTTGTGGACTGGCACCGAGTCCTGCTGCCACACCCAGGGTCTGCCACCGACCACCTGATTGCACCAGGGGATCACCACACTCTTCAGGACATCCAGGTACACTTTGGTGTTGACTTTCAAGCCGACTTCGAAGATGTGAGGTGGCAAGATATGGCCCTCACTTGAAACCGCGCTAAAGGCCATAACCGTAGCCGATGCGTTGAGCTGTGCCCTCAAGCGTTGAACCGTCCGGACTTGCATTTTGAGGGTGCTTGCAATGGTCCTGTTATCAAAACTTGGATCGGTAGAGAGCATGACTTGTACAACGGCACATCTCCGATCTCGCTCGTTGAACATTGTGTCACTTTCAGACATGATAGAATGCTCCTATCGCTCTTAGGGTTTGTACACAACTGGGCAACAAAAAAAGAAAACCGGTTTTCATTAAACGGAAATGGAATCATCTCGTCTTTTCTCGGGCGACAATTTTATCGTTCCACCCTATAGAAGCTGTGCATGCTTAAACGACAAGACTTATCGGCGCTTAAGAGAAACTCTGTCTCATTCAGCAGTGACCACAAGGACTGGAAAAATCTACTTCTTTCCTGGTACTGGTGGGGAAAACCACGTGTCTTCTTAGCGGCACGCTGGCTCACTCATCCACCTGTAGACCTTCAAACTCACAATTCACTGAAATGACTCTCCGATAGCAAGGTGACACCACCGAAACAAATTTTACTAAAAATACCCACTGGATATAACCACAGACTTTGGACTCGTCACCCACTGAAAATGACAAATATATTTCAACGCCTTGTTTGGGAGATACGACTGTTTAGATCAAGAAGATATTTCCTTGCTACAGAATAGCCATACTAAACTTAAAATCAAGTTTGATTGAAAGGTATCTTTGTCTCTTTTCTTCCTTCCTTCGGTATTTTTCAGCCTTCTTCAGGCAAAGAAGATGCCAACGAATTTAATTGGGTAGAGAAACAAATAGAGTCAGATACGCTCAACTAAAAATACCTATAACCTACAAAACTAGAAACCAAATAAAAGACCAAATCTTCTGGATCCCCATATTTCACCGACCCTGGAAAAATTCACGATTGCAACAATGTTTTTGTATTCATTTAAGCATGAACACAAAAAGAAACACAAAGTTTGGTTTCTTTGTTTAATTGCATGTAAACCTTTGTGGGTTATTTAATACCAAAGCTATCATTATAAAAGAACAGCAGTGATACTATTAAACCCATAGTTGAAGTTGATAAAAGTGTTCATTCCATGAATTAAGTGATATAGAAAGACTTTGCTAGGAATTAGAAATCGGTTCTCTTTCTCAGCGTTCACCTTTCATTATTTTCAAAATGTTTAAGTAAATAAGGAGGTTTTTTTGATGTTCTGAGATTAAAGATTTTCATAATTCCGCATAATTTTCAGACGATTATCTTCATCTTCGTTGGCTTTAATATAACATTTCGATCGATATATGCTTCGGCCTTCTTGCATTAATATTATGACAAGAAGCGTGCTTCATTATACTTTTCACTTTTCAATCGATTTCTAAAAGGGGATCTCGCCAAAAGAATCAAGTGGAGTGGCTGATACAATGCATCTTGCTAGCCATTGTTTATGATAATTCGTTTTCTATCCAAATGATGGCACAAGTTAAGAGGAAAAAGAATAAGATGAATAACAAACATATGATAACCAAGAGGTTATACGACAGAATTATAATTGATTTTAAAAAATGTAAATTGCATTGTAAATATTTTTCGTTTCTAATCACTGCAAGATGTACTACATCCATATTTGATGATTTGGTTTCTTTGTTTAACACAATATCAACCTTCGTGAGTTATTTAATGCCAAAGAGATCCTTGTCGAAGAACAGTAGTGATACTATTTTACCCATAGCTGGGGGAATAAAGGGGTTCATACTTTCCCCAATGGTATTAGTCTGAAAGTGAATGTAACAGCGCGACTGGAGTTCGAACTCGTTTACTTCGAGACCACAATCTAGCCATTACACCACGGGGAATTTTCCTTTATATTTGCATCTAAACTGAAAAAAGATGAAATTTCGTAAAACCGAAGACATTTTTGTTTTCCAGCTGCATCGGAAAGAAAAATAGTTTCAGTGAGACACCACCCATTAAGCAATCGTTTAACCATTTCATCTTGCAAGCCATTGTTCTTCAGATCTCTATTCAACCGACGTCCCCCTTTTGTGACTGTGGAAAGACTCCATGGCGTAGTGGTTAACTTGCGAAACAGCGACATCATACTAAACAAATCCGAACTCCAGTCACACTAATACATTCACTTTCGAGCTAATACTCCTGGGAAAAGTATGAACTCCCGCAATGGGTTTATAGCACCACTTCTGTTCTTCTACAAAGGTGGCTTTAGCATTAAATAACGCACGAAGGTTGATATACCATTAAACAAAGAAACCGAAATCGAACCATTTGTGAATCTGAGGCAGATTAAGCTTCGAGGAAATTAATGTGGGAAGGAATTATTCTTAATTTGGAAAATGCAATCACCGAACTAGCTAAAAGCAACATTTAAATACTTTTTTGAAAAAAGGCATGAACCCAATTCCTTTTGTACTTTGTCCCATCGATAGTTATTTTTAGCATTACTTTACTGATGTTATGCAAGGATAAGCAAGTGAAACAGACTCTCCTATCTCGGATGAGTTTCCTTCGATAGACCGATGGTCATCAAGTAATATTCAATGATCATTGATATTGTTGCGGGTTTGGTTGGTTGGTTGAGTTTTTATGGCATATCAACCTTTGCAGGTTATTTAACGCCAAATCCATTTTTGTGCAAATAGTTAGTACTATTTCATACAATTCAGTTTAGCATGAGTACACAGTTTAATTGTCAAAAAAATTTCTATTTCAAACTATTCAGTTTAGGTTGGTTGGTTGTTTGGGTTTTATGGCATATCAACCTTTGTAGGTTATTTAACGCCAAATTCATTTTCATGAAAATAGTTCTATATCCAACAATTCAGTTTAGCATAAGTACGCAGTTTAAATGTAAGTACAGCTTAATTGTGAAAAACATTTCTATTTCAAGGTATTCCAGCTAATTCAGTTTAGTATAAGTACAGATTTTGTTTACACACAGTTAAATGTCAAAACAGTTCTATATTAAATAATTCCGTTTAGTGTAAGTACAGTTTCAATGTCAAAAAACAGTTCCATTTCAAATAATTCAGTTTAGCATAAGCACGCAGTTTGAATGTAAGTACGGTTTAATTGTCAAAAACATTTCTATTTTAAGCTATTTCATTTAGTTAAACAATTCAGTTTAGCATAAGTAAGTCGTTAGTTCTATCTAACTCATAGATAGGGCCCTATCAGGTGCTACCATTTCGGGCCAGAGTGGACCTTGGAGCAATGGCAATGAAGGGGTGCTCCGCATTCCCCAAAGCCCCAGCATCACTGGAACCTCACCGTCAGATTGTTTAGTATCATATCCAGGACACTTGTTGGCCGGGGGGTCTTACCCCTCTGCTGGGATGCAGTCAGTCTATTCAACAGCCCCAGCCAACTAGTTTGACTACAGTTGATCTCCACAAGAATAGCCTTAAGGCAGCCTTTGTTCTGATTATAACGATGGTGTCGTAACCCATAGTCAATGTTTTCTTCTTTATTGCAGTTCTAAAAAGTTCTTATTTTAAAAAATGCTGTATACTTAGCTTAGTTTGGCAGAAGGTTAAGAAGAGCATTGGAGTAACGAGTTATTTCGATCCTCCCAGCAAAAAGTTCCTGCTAGCCTGTCTTGAAAATCAGCATTCATAATCCTGGACTTTACTTGTTCTCGAACATTAGTGGAATTCACGCAACTATTTCAGCAAGTAAATAGGTCTGTAAGTATCATTGTTTCTTTTTCGACTTCGATGCAACACCAACCCTAACTCTAACCCTGATAACTGTTACATTGTTTTTTCATTAAGGAAAGAATTTCTTTCAAATCGTTTCATTATTTGTAAACAGTGTTCATTATAGTGAAAACTTTGTCGATGCAGATATATTTCGTGGCCTATATAAATATAAAATAGATTGAAAATCTTATTTATTGGGGGAAATATTCAGAGAGAGGAAATTGGAATCACACTCGTCTTCGTTGTGGAGTGGGATTTTGTCTTCTTCTTCCCGAGTAAAATGATATTTACTGAATGCTGATAAAATGAGATGGTTCGTCACAAAATGGTTTGTTACTCATAGATTTATCAAAATGTGTTTCAAATATGCATCATTGTATCGTTGGTGCCCTCCCTATTTTGTCAACTCGTCTAGGGTTATTTTATGTCTCGTGGTTAGAGAATTATGTTCATTGCATATTCTCATTTACATTTTTATGTTGTTATTTCTTCTGTAGAATTTTTTTTTTGCGCATAACTGTATGTTGTCAAGTATTTCTAGTATTGACGTTATACAGTGGCTAACGTCTTCGATTGCGAAACCGTAGTTGTCGAGTTCGAGCTATAATTGGGCTATTACGTTCACTTTCGAACAAATACCTTTTAGAAAATTTTAAAATTCCCTTTTTCTCTCCATGTATGTATTAAATAGTACAACTGAATGTATTTGGCATTAAATAATCCGCGAGAGTTGAATGCCATTAAGAAAAGAAAACAAACATTATACAAATGACTTGAATACCGTCGTATGGTTTCGAGTATTCTTATCAAATACTAATGATTATATCAGCCTTGTCGACTGAGAATGTAAAATACGCCGACTGCATCTCTTTTGATTGGTAAAACCCCCTCCACAACGAGTGTCCTGTTTATGACACTAAACAGCGCGTGATTGTGAGGCTCTCAGTCCTGGAGCATTAGTAAATATAAAGTGTTCCTTCATTACTATTACTCCCAGGTCCACTCTGAACCAGACTGGTAGTACCTCTTAGAGTCTCATTTATGGGTCAAATAGAACTGATTGACCATTTAACTGTGTGCAAACAAATGATTAATACTAAATTGAACTATTCGTGTTAGGAATACTTGAAACCATTCAATTGTGTCTTAACAAAAGAGCTCAGGCTTGTTAAAAAATATTGCCTACAAACTATTCGTTTACAAATAATGTATATTTTATAAAGAGGATTTGGCATTAAATCACATACAAGGTTGATATGTCATAAACCCAACCAACCTAATAATTATGTGATTTCAAGTAATTATTTCTATCAAATAGTCATTTGTTCCCACAGAGTTTTATGGTTTCAAGCAACTAATAAGTAAGCTGGCGACTATAGTCGAGGGTGACCCGAAGGCTTCCTTTTCAATAGCTACTACACTGAGGTGTAAGGGAGGGCGCAACTCCATTCCCTGGATTGCTCTACTTTACCCTTGTCCAGCAGGACACATGGCGTAACGGTTATGGGCGTTAGTTCCGTAAGCTTCTAAGGAGGTTGCAGGTTCAATCCTGACTGCAGGCGAGTAACAATACAGGAATACTTAACACTTGTACCCAGTTATGGCTCACGGAATCAGAACAGGCGACCTCCGTGGATTCAATAAAGGACGTAATTCGAAGTTCTGTGAAGGTTCCCAAGTTCGACAAACACCTGAAGAAGACCGGAGGATATATCGGCCGAAACGTTGTGGAAATAACAATAAAGATGAAGAAAAATAGTCCAAAAACCCTTAATGATTAAAATTTTATATCTTTTTGTTCTCTTTCATTTCCTAAACATTGCAGATATTTTTTTTTACTGTTTATTTTTTGTTGTTGAACAAATCGATCGGGGCCATTTTTTCATCTGCTATCGTTCTCTTCTTCATGTCCCTGCGTCGTATTTTGGTATCAATAAATTATTTTTAATTAAGGTATGTGATTTTTTTTATACCTACTACGGAAGTATAATTCAAACTTTTACACGAACTAAGAAAATAAATTTACATGACTCGCTTTATTGTGATATCCTCTTTATTGTAGTCGTCTAGAACTGAACCGGTTGGCCCAGTCGGTTGGGGCTGTAGAGGGGTAAGACCCCCCACCCCCAATGAGGGTCCTGGATATGACACTAAACAATCTGATGGTGAGGTTCCAGTAATGCTGGAGATTTGGGGAATGCGGAGTACCCCTTCATTGCCATTGCTCCCAGGTCCACTCTGGCCCGTCATACTTATGCTAAGCTGAATTGTTTGACTAAACTAAATAGCTTGAAATAGAAATGTATTAGGCCATTTAAATTGTACTTATATTTAAACTGTGTGCTAATGCTAAACTGAATTATTTGAAATGGAACTGCTTTTTGACATTGAAACTGTACTTACACTAAACTGATTTGTTTGATATAGAACTGTTTTGAATTGTATAATATAGAACGGTTTTGACATTTAACTGTGTGTAAACAAACTCTGTACTAATACTAAAGTGAATTACCTGAATTAGAACTGTTTGACTAAACAGAACAGCTTGAAATAGAAATATTTTCACTATTAAACTGTACTTACATTTAAACTGCGTACTTATCCTAAACTGAATTGTTTTAAATAGAACTATTTTTATTAACCGTACTTACATTTAAACTGAATTGTTTGCAATTGAACTGTTTTTGAGATTGAAATTTTACTTCCACTTAACTGAATTGTAAAATATAGAACTGTTTTGACGTTTAACTGTATAAACAAACTCTGTACTTATACTAAACTTAATTAGAACTGAATTAGAACTGTTTGACGAAGCTGAGTAGCTTGAAATTGAATTGTTGGTTCGACAATTAAACTGTGTACTCATGCTAAACTGAATTGTTTGAAATAAAGCTGATTATTTACATCAAATGGATTTGGCGTTAAGATTGATATGCCATAAAACCCAACCAACCAACCAACCAACCAACCGAACTGGTTATATCGTTATGATATACCCGTAAGTATGCTTGTAGATAACAGCAATCGTCTAAATCCGCGGATGGCGAACCTATGATACCTGTACTCAAGAGGGTATACTAAAATATTTTATTCTCATGCAACATATATTTCTTATTTTCTGATTTTGGTTTGGTCTGCTTTGGTTTGCTTTGTTTAAATGGCATATCAACCTTCGTGGATTATTTAATACCAAAGCCATATTTGTAGAACAGTTGTAGTAATATTTAACCCAGAGCGGTGGAGGTGGGCATAAGGGAGTTATAATAATTACTTTTTATATATGAAGTATTTATCTTCTTTTTTTAACTTTATGATTTAGTTCTTATTTTTTAGCAAGATGTTCGAATATCCTCATCCATGCTGTTTTTATCACAACGTTTTCATCTCATGGAAATGGATTACCTAAGCAAAAACTTTGAAAGTCAACCCAGGTTTTCCGAAACTAATCAGAATTTCCACCTGTTTTCTATGTCGAACATTTCTTTTAGGTCAGCGACGATAACATACAAGATATTTGTTTGTTCACGAATATTTTCTTTCCCCTTTTTTGGGGGGGGGATTTTCGCTCATTTAAACGTTAACTCTAAAACCGCATTGGCTCAGCAAAATTTGATCCTTGGTAATTTTAGTTACCAGGTTATTTGCGAGCATTCTGTCAAAAGCAGAGTGATATTTTGCCAGTTTTAAGCTGACCAATATTTCTCCTTTGCTGCCCATTTCAGGGTTAACTCTAAAACCACGTTAGCTCACCGAGAGGTAATCCTTGGCAAACTTAGTTGCCGCTTTGTTTTACAGAACTCATGCGAGAATTTTGTTGAAAACAAAAAGATACTTTGCCAGTTTGTGTTGTCCGGTGTTTCTTCTTTGTTTTTGTTAGGATTGTTGATGATTCCGTGTTTGGTTTGCTTTCTTTGTTTTATGGCATGGCAAACTTCGTGGATTATTTAATGCCAAAGCCATTCTTCTAGAAAAACAGTTGTGGTACTATTTAACCCATAGCTGGAAGGATAAGACGGTTCATACCTTTCCCAAGGGTATTTGCCCGAAAGTGAACGTAATAGCGCGACTGGAGTTCGAACTCGCTTACTACGATTTTGGAGTCCATCGCTTTAACCATTACACCACGAGGACACCCCCAGATTCCCTGTTTGTTAGTTCAGATCCCAGCAGAGTTTTAAGACTTAACATTGTGGTTCTAGATGTCTGGATCTATGCCATCAACCTCTGAACTTTTCAACATTTCTGTTGCTTGATTACAGTCATAATTTATAATGATGGGGCCTCGTGCAGTTTCATTCAGCTAGTTATTATTCAATGTAATCAATTGAAGTTTGTATTACGAGCTTTGAAATTCCAGGACCAGAATTTCGAAATGGAAATTCTACGTTCAATATTGAGCCAAATCTGCACCAAGAGTTTTGGGCCAGGAATCTTGTCGTCGATTTTTTTTTCTATTGAAATGTCTTTTTAATGATGTATATTTTCTGTTCTACACAGAATTAAAGAGGAGCAATTTGTTGTCACTTGATTTTTCAACGTCATTTTTTAAGAACATCTTTCCATTTGGCGGGTTATTGGTTTTCTCAGCCATTAAAATCGTCCCGGTTTAATGATTTAAGGATATCTGTTAATGGCAGCATATCTCTGTATAAAAATTTATATTTCTCTTCTGAGACAGCTTAGAAGGTCGAAGCATACCCGCTTAAGGTACATACAAATGATGTGAAATGCATTGCCGTTGTGCATATCTGCAAATATAGAATTAATATTCTTTATCGCGAAGCGTACGACAGATGCACCGCTCCGTTGTTTGCTTAACTAGTAGAGGGGTATTTCCCGTTGGGTAATGGCTAAAGTGATGGACTGTGACATCAGAGTAAACGACTTATACCCTTTGGAAAGGTCATACAAATGATGTGGAATGCATTGCCGTTGTGCATATCAGCAAATATAGAATTAATATTCTTTATCGCGAAGCGTACGACAGATGCACCGCTCCGTTGTTTGCTTAACTAGTAGAGGGGTATTTCCCGTTGGGTAATGGCTAAAGTGATGGACTGTGACATCAGAGTAAACGACTTATACCCTTTGGAAAGGTCATACAAATGATGTGGAATGCATTGCCGTTGTGCATATCTGCAAATATAGAATTAATATTCTTTATCGCGAAGCGTACGACAGATGCACCGCTCCGTTGTTTGCTTAACTAGTAGAGGGGTATTTCCCGTTGGGTAATGGCTAAAGTGATGGACTGTGACATCAGAGTAAACGACTTATACCTTTTGGAAAGGTATAAGTCCACTTAACTTCCCAGCTATGGGTTAAATAAATTTTAAATCAACGAGCTCTAATTCTTCATTTTTGAATCTAGGATCTTAAATGTATTTAACCACTGACAAATAAATTTCAACACGGTGATAAATTTCACTTAGATGCTATCTATTGCGTAACGTCATCATAATTCACAAACGCTACAATCCCGAGTTTAAAAGTATGTTGAACGTCAATAATTTTCTCTGATCGTGACATTGGCCTGAAATTTGGTTTAAACGCTAAATCACGAACACTTGGACAATATTTACATTCATTAGATCTAGACATGTGTACCCTTGAATGAAAACAAGTGAAAGAGACTGAATAATTTTTTTTTCTTCATGCCTTATCAGCAATCTTTAATGAAACTTCCAATAATGAAGGACTGCTGTCTACACACAGACATGCGCGCGCATGCACGCGTACACACACACACACACACAAACATGTACGCATGAATGTACACAAACACGTAAGCACGAATGTACACACACACACACACGTGTACGCATGAATGTACACAGACACGTAAGCACAAATGCACACACACACACACACACACAAGATATTATCTAATAGCAGATATTTTGTTATGTAATCTCTTGCGATCTAAGCGTGAAACGCCTAATATAAAATTTAATCTTAAATAAAAGATATGCGCGTCTTCTGGTTCCACTGTTGGTGCCGACGATAGGCGGTTTAGCAGTAAGAGTGAGGCATCGTTACTTTTATTTCAAAATCAGTTCTTTGAATCTCAAAAACATGAGCGTCGATAATACTTCATCTTACTCTAACGTAAAACCAAAATATGACAGATGTTTTTCTAGAATGGAATGAAATTAAGATGGGTAGGGCAAATGCTGTCGTCTCTCCGAGCCCCAGACGCCCAGATTAAAAGAATAATAATAAACTTTAGTATTTCTTAAGTTCCATCCCCTTCTAACATAGATTCCTTTGGCAATAGGCCAACAGGGAAGGGAGAAAATAGCGGGCGGAAAAATAATATAGCGCCATTTATTTGTCGCTGCCTCCCACCAGACACGACTTGACACAAGGTCAATAGCCCGAAGGCCAATTAAAGTGGGGATAAAGGGGAGGGGAAGGTCGGGAACGAGCCGAGACTCGAACCCTGCTTGTCAGTGCTGCTCATCGGCTCACTTAGTGCAATGTGAGCCTGATGAGGCAAGCAGTTTCACGAACCCAAATGTGGGTCCGGGCACGTATGCCAGTTTACGGCTTAAACTAGACGCTTGGTCTAGTGCCGTACAAAAGGGGACAAAAGTGCAGCTCGCCCACCCGAAGGTTGCCCAGCCGAAGCTGGGGGCCTATTCGGCCCCGAGTCTGCTCTTGGTTTCGAGCACCCATCCGGCACGAATGCCAGACGGCCCAGCTAAAAAGCTAATATAGCGCCATCCTGTCTTGAAAATCAGCATTCAATGTTCTGTATTTTTTACCAGGGCTCAAGTACCGGTCAGTAACGCAGTGAGAATATCGCAACTACTTCAGACAACTGAATATGTTTCCTTATACAGAGAGGTATATATATATATATATATATATATAGTTTGGCTTCTTTGTTAAATGGCATATAAATCTTCGAGGGTTATTTAATACCAAAACCATCCTTGTAGAAGAACAGCAGTGATACAATTTAGCTTGGTTTGGTTTCTTTGTTTAATGACAAATCAACCTTCGTAGAGTATCTAATGCCCATTTGGCATTGAATAATCCTTGTTAAAGAACAGCAGTAATACTATTTAAGCCATAGCTGGAGGCAAAAGAGGGTTCGTGCCTTTCCCAGGGATATTAGTCCGAAAGTGAACGTAATAAGGCGACTGGACTTCAAAGTTGCTTACTTCACGGTCACAGTCCAGCACTTTAACCATTACGCCACAGGGACTCCATATTTTCCTTCTTCTAGACTGGTTATCTTATCAAGGATAAAGAGCCCAATCTACCCTCCGATTTGCTATAGCTATAAGCCTCCTCAACCGAGACAGATATCAACACGCGACTAGCAAAGGCATGGACAGCTTCCAATGGGCTTTCGGTGATGTTGAAGTTAGACCTGACCGATAAAATGAAGTGCAGTTTCTTCCAAACAGCGTTCGTATCCATACTGTTATATGGATGCACCACATGGACGCTGACTAAACGGATGGGGAAAAAGCTTGACAGCAATTACACAAGAATGCTGCGAGCAATACTGAACAAGTTCTGGGGACAACACCCCACAAATTAGCAGCTATATGGCCACCAACCACCCATCACGTAAACTACCAAAATTAGACGAACCAGATACGCAGGACACTGCTGGAGAAGTAGGGACGAGCTCTTGAGAGCTGTACTCCTGTAGACCCCTTCACATGGACGAGCAAAGGCAGGACGTCCAGTTCGAACCTACATACAGCAGCTCAGTGTCGATACGGGATGTAGCCCTGAGGATCTGCCAAAAGCAACGAAGGCGAACGCCACATTCTCCAAAGCTCCAGCACTGGAGCTTCACCATCAAATTATTTATTGTCATAACCAGGACACGTGTTGATGAGGGGAACTTCCACCTCTGCAGAGATGCAGTCGGTATATTCTTGAACCCCTGCCGACTGAGCTGTATATATATATACAGAGAGAGAGAGAGAGAGAGAGAGAAAGAGAGAGAGAGAGAGAGAGAGAGAATATGTGTGTGTGTTTAAACCAGTTGCAATATTATATAATATTTATATAAGTAAAGTTGGCGACCTTAGTCGAGGGTGACCCGAAGGTTCCCTTTTCAATAGCTACTACACTGAGGTGTGGGGGAGGACGCTACTCCATTTCCTGGATTACTCTACTTTACCCTTGATCCTTACCTTATTGTGCTGAGTACTAAGTAAGGCGGCATCAAGAACCCTTTTTTGACTCTTTGGTATGACTGGACCTGGGATTGTACCCTGTTCGACTGGATCACTGGCGAACACTCTATTCATTAGACCAATGGCCCGGTAAGTATATATAGAGAGAGTTAAAATTTGAGAAATCTATTTTGAAAAAAGATTTTTTTTTTCTTTTGCTAAACTGAATTTGTCTCTAAACGCCATTTCTTGTTATCTAAAATCAGGTGTGAATAAATCGCTTTGAAAATAAATACGTAAACAAAAATTAAGTAAGTACATCAAAGGACTTATCTTTTGAAACAAAAAAAAAACATATAGACAACGTAGACTTGTCTTTGTCGTGGCAAGAGTGGTGTGGGTGAGACAGGATAGACGAATAAAGACAAGATAGAAGACGTTAGAAAAATGGGAAATATGACTCAAAAGCAAGATTGAAAAAAAAAAAAGAAAAGACTAACTGAACGCAATATTTCAAAGACAGTCTTACTTCAGAACCAAAATGTCAATGACTAGATTATAAACGGAAACACAGGATTGATATGCATTTTCATATCATTATCTGGGGCAGCCTCCGTAGCCTAGTAGCTAAAATACTAGTAGTTCGAACCCCTAGTCGTGCTATTTTGGACTCATACCCTCAGGAAAGGTATGAACTCCTTTATTCCCCCCAGTCATGGATTAAATAGTACCACTGCTACTCTTCTACAAGGATCTGTTAGACAGTAAATAACAAAAAAAACTTTTCTTCGACTTTTTGTTATTTGCGTATTTTCCATGGGCGAATTCGAAACCCGGTTAAAAACCAGGGTTTAGGATGTTGATTTTCGAGTAAAGCAAATGCTTGCTTCTTGGAGAATTGGTGATATAGATTCTTTCTTCCTCAGTTTCCTTTCTTACCCTCTTCTAATCTTATTCTATCGAATTTTAAACTTTTTAAGACATCTGTTTATAATTCAATTCTTCCCCGATCTCTATTTTACCACGTCTCTTTTTCCTACTTCTTTGCAATGGTTCCAAAGGATCCAAATAAGATTAGTATCACTGTCATCTTCATGTTTCACAACCTTTTCAACTCTCTGGCAGGATCTGGGTTTTTATCTAGTTTTTCGCTGTCCTTTCGTCTTATTCTGTGATCCACTGTAACAGCAAAATCCACAAAAAATTCTTTTTGTTATCTGTTACGAAGTTTGATCTTCTGGACAGGATTAGTAGATCCGTTTTTTTTTCTTTCTCAAAGCCCCTCAGAATTTTGAATGTCTCATTATTATATCACACCTGGTGAATTCTTCATATTTAACTTTGTGTGAAAACAAGTCTCCCCGGGTCTCCAGGACTGTTCTCAGTATTCCAGCAGATCGTAACAATGCTTTGGTCTGAATGATGTCGATTCTTCCTCTGATTTCCAATTCCTCCAGGCCTTTTTCCAACCACGTAGGGAGCGTTCCAAGCACGTCAATTACAATTGGTATTACCGTCACCCTCATGTTACTTGGAGAGCATATGGTTGTTGGTTGGTCGTTTGGTTTTTATGGCATAAAAACCTTTGTAGGTTATTTAAAGCCAAATCTATTTTTATGAAAATAGTTCTATTTCAAACAATTCAGATTAGGATAAGTACGCAGTTTAAATGTAAGTACAGTTTAATTGTGAAAAACATTTCTATTTCAAGCTATTCAGTTTAGTCAAGCAGTTCTAATTCAGTTAATTCAGTTTAGTATAAGTACAGATTTTGTTTACACACAGTTAAATGTAAAAGCAGATCCATATTAAACAATTCAGTTTGGTGTAAGTACAGTTTCATTTCAAATATAAGTCCGGTTTAATTATCAAAGACATTTCTATTTCAAGCCATTCAGTTTAGTCAAACAGTCCTAATTCAAACAATTCAGTTTAGCATAAGTATGCAGTTAGTTCTATTTACCCATACATTGGACCCTTATCAGGTGCTACAACTTCGGGTCAGAGTGGACCTGGGAGTAATGGCAATGAAAGCGTACTCCGCATTCCCCAAATCTCCAGCATTACTGGAACCTCACCATCAGATTGTTTAGTGTCATATACCAGGACATTCGTTGGGGGGTGAGTCTTTCCCCTCTGCAGAGGCGTAGTCGGAGTATTTTACAGCACCAGCCGACTGGGCAAGATGATATGAACATTAAAAAAAATAATGAATGCTCTATAAGTAATGCCTCCTTTTTCTTTGCTTTGGAAATTATAACAGATACAGGGAGAAAATAATCCCTTCAGATAATGCGAGTTTTCAGCTTCAAAACAATGTTTTTCTACATTGTTACCACCATTAGCTATGGATTTTTGCCAGTAATAAACAATAGTCTTCCTGATGCATTCATTAAAATATGCACAAGTAGAAGCGACCTACTTTTTCACGGCAGCAATACGTCATTGTTGCCTCGAATATCTCGTCAGTTGTTTTCTTTCATTGGCCCCATTGATGGAGATGAGTTGATCGAGTCTCTCTTCCTTTTGTTTGGTTTCTTTGTTTAATGACATATCAACCTTTGTAGGTTATTTAATGCCAAAGCTATTCTCCTAGAAGAACGGTAGTGGTACAATTTAACCCATAGTTGGGAGGTTAAGGGGGTTCATACCTTTCCCAAGGGTTTTTGCCCTAAAGTGAACGTAATAGCGCGAATGGAATACGAACTCACTTACTACGATTCCGCAGTCCATCGCTTTAACCATTACACCACGAAGATACCCCCTCTTCATTTTGTGCTGCTATTAGAAGATATTCAATTTCTCTCTTAAGATTTCCCTTTCGTAGTCATGTCCAGGCTGTTATTATTATTATTATTATTATTCCCTGTGATTTTTTCCACCAGCGTTAGCTGATGGGCTTTCAGTTGAGCCTGAGTGACAGCAAGTCTCCTCAAGTCTCCAGGACTCTTCTGGGTATTCTGGCTGAAATTAGCATTGAGATGTTCTGGCTGATCTAAGCATTGAGATGTTCTGGTCGATCTCAGCATTCAGATGTTCTGGCCGATCTTAGCATTGAGATTTTATGTCCGATGTTAGCATTGAGATGTTCTGCCTGATCTAAGCATTCAGATGTTTAATGTGGTTTGTCACTCACATTGCAGTTGCATGAAGTAATACAAGTCGGATGGTATCGCGTTTGGAGAATAGGCTGAAAGTAGAACTTGGTATTGCAGCTCCACGATCAAACAGCAGCAAATTAATGGGTCGACTTTCTAAGAAATTTATTCTCTCTTGCAATGAGTCGTTCAAACGACCCAATTGCTCTCTGTAGTTTTACGCAATAAGCTTTAGTGCTGCTGATCAAGAATCCCTTTAAATCTCATCAAAGTTTGTGAAGAAAACCTTTCGAAAAGTTGGCTGGAATGCTGATGCTTGTGTAGTATCATGTTAGGGATCAGACCTAACGAGAAAAATAATGCTATTTCGCTGAGGGATAGAAAGGGAATCGCCTCCTATAGACAGTGCATTGTGGAATTGTAGGGACCAGAAGAACGGATACATGTGAGGAACAATTAGGAGAAACTTGAATTCAACATGATACATGTTAGCACACAAAATTAAAACAGCTTCTTTTCCTGGCCAATTGACACATGTCTCTGTCTGTAGTTAATAAACCTAATTGTTTAGTTGTACACCTGCGAATCCGTTGTCTTTCAGTTTTTATTTACATATTTTCTTTATAAAAAACATAACATATCTTAACACAATTTTCATTTTCGATTATGTCGTAATAAATCGTTTATTTGTCGATGACTATTTTTGTCTAAAATGAGTTTTTCTGTGCCAAACTGAACAATAATTGTTTCCTTAAGTTCACGTGATATGTGTGGGGGGGCTTTTTAGAGCCTTTTTGGAGACCTTGTAAACAATATATTATCATTGGCTTTGGGAAAACACTCAAACAGATAAATCTCGGATATTGAGAGCTAACATACACATACATAGAATATGTAATTTTGTACCAGGAATTCTACATGAGACGAGAATTTTCTAGCTCGGTCACACAATACACAAGTCTACTCAGCAGCATATTACGGATGCGTTGTAAAGTACTCTTTGATCCGTTACCAAGTTACCTACATATTCAAAATGGCTGTATATGTTCCAGGCTGACCATGTTCACTATATATATATATTCCTTGATAACAGACAGTGAATTCATGTCGATTCTGTGACAAAGTAAATGGGCCTACTGCAGGTCTGAAAAGCCATATGAGAGTTCACGTGGTTAATGTCAACGCTAAAATTCAGGCCTTTTTCTTGTCACGTATGCGGCAGGTCTTATAAGAAAGAAGTTGACCAGAAGAGTAACATGCGTTCCCATGGGCTCTTTTTTTAATTAAGAAGTGACAGTAATATATATATATATATATATATATATATATATATATATATATTTCCGGCTTGTTGCTTTCGTCAGAGAACATATGTGGCACAGAGTGAGTTCAAGTCTCTAACCCTACCCCATTAACAAGTCCTTGTGTCACATATGTTCTCTGACGAAAGTAACAAGCTGGAAACATACACATATATAACATGTATGTAAGAACAAAATAAATAAATTAAAAAAATACAAATCTCTTCGTGAACCTACCTATATTAAGAAATATATTTTATTCTTTCTTTGGACCTTCAATAAACATATATATATATATATATATATGGGGCGGGTGAAAGGATTGCGTAGATATAGATTCAACTGCGTTTTTAACTGTCACTATTCCACCTGTTCGACCATTTTGATCAATACTTGCTCTAAGACTTGATCCAATGATCCCAACGCGCTCTATCAAATTTTGAGGCATTCATGGTATAAAGGTTATTGTCATAGGGAATGAACGCGGTGACTCGAATTCGAATTTCAAACAAGGCCGTTTGCATTTCACATAGCGCTAATACCGTTTGGAAAAGTATGCACCTAACTATTCTCCTTCACGCTATGAGTAAATAGTAGGACAGACTAGGCTCTTAAACTTGATTTGGCAACCAGTCTAGTAGAAGGAAAACTCTGAATTCAAATCTGTAAAACTCAGTTTGAAAACTGACTTTGTATCACACTGCGCTTGCGCAGATGAGTTTAAAAATATATGTATTTGCTATGTCACTTATACTGAGTTCTCCTTATCTATAAATATAGCACAACTGTATAATCAATGTAAATATAAATTCGAGGAGTGTATGGTAAGGGGGGATGTACATGGATAGATAATTTGTATAAGAATGTACCATATATATATATATATATATATATATGAGGAAAGAGAAGAAAAAGAATAGAGATCTTTTCTTTCCCTCTATTCTTTATATATATATATATATATATATATATATATATATATATTAAAGTAAGTCTTTATTTGTTCTTATTCAGAAAAGAAGAAATGAGGAGAGACAGATTAAGAAAAAACTGACAAACGTGTGTAGTGGGTAGTTGGTTATTAGTATATATCACGAGTTTAATTTTCTACTCCAACTAAACACTGAATCCTTTCTATCTTCCCAAATAAAATCTAATATCCTTCTTTTTTTTTTTTCCTTGTGTATCCATGAACAAAAGATATCAAAGAACTTCCATTTCTCCTCCAAACTGTAGATAGATTTGTTTTTGAAACCAACAAAAACTGGGGACCCATTTTCCACAAATGAAAAAACAACAAACTCTCAAAAGACTTTGAGATCGCTTCATTAATTCCAAGAAATTTTGATGATTGATTGGTTCCTCTGTCTCCTATTTTTAAAGAGATTTTTCAGAGGGAAGTCCAAGTAGCGTAATGACTAGTGTGCTGGACTGCGACATCATAGTAAGGTTTTACAATAATCATATTCTGTCTTTCTTTTTTTTTTATCTTTAACTCTGTTTTTTTTTAAAATCTTGTTACGACAGTTGCGTTCTGTCTTTCTTTATTCTATATAGACAGTAACGTTCTGTTCATATTTTGGCCAATCATATTGTGTTCATTTTTAAAAGAAAATCTCATAATGGCTTAATTTTTCATCTTCTAATTATTCACTCGATTTTCACTTCTTACGGCACTTTTAAATTGAATTAAAAACACAACACTAGGAAGAAGATAAAAATATGAATGAATGAGATCTTGTTTCTGAATCTGCAAAGGAGAGATAATTTATATAAAAACTGAAATCATGAAATCGAACATAAAGAAAAATTCTAAATCGAAAATAAAGAAAAATTTTAAATCGAAAATTTTAAAAAAAAATTGAAATCGAGTATTAAAAAAATATTAACACAATAAATTTTTTCATTGTTAAATAAATGCAAATTTGTGACATGAATTTAGGAAATAAAAACAAAAAACATAAATATAGAAAAAAAACTATTTCTGTTCAATTATCTACTGTGTTGACCAATGGCTTTACAGAAGCTCAGAGAACTACAAGAGGCTCAATTCCTTGCTTGATTTCTCTACTTAAACACCGAAAGAGGTCTTTTTAAGCAGTCCTCTATCAGAAGCTGTAAGAAGATGCGCAGGAAATTAAGATCTTCAAAGTGTTTCATTCGGGAATGCTGAGGTGTAAAATAATGCCAGGAAGCTAAGTGAAAAACAGTGTGATAGCTGTCAGACTAACATAAATATATTCAGATTAAATCTTGTTTTTTTTTTGTTCGTTCACGCTAAAAGCAAGAATTGTTCATCATTAAAATGCTATACCCAAAACTCTGATAGCCATGTTAGCTGTGTGCCACATGTTGGAAGATATCTTACAATCGTTTATCTATTAATTTTGCTTGTTCTGTAATTTACCCTGGAACACACACGAACATATATATAGTCATCCACAGACAGATCTGTTTCGTTCTATCAGAACTCATCAGTGTGGCTAGACATACTAGATCCCCGTAGCTGGGATCGAAACCCAGTTGACTCAAACGCCAATCCAAGAATCTACCCCTCAGCCACGAGGGAACCAGCAGCAGCGGAGTAAATTTTAAACGGTTATGAATCACAATTACTAATGTTTACATACATCCGCTTAACGGCTACCGAGAGCTCCATTCATATATGAAGAGACTTGCATATACGCTACTGGCAACGCAATTACTTCATTCGCTAGAGAGCTCAACCCTATATATATATATATATATATATATATATATATATATATATATATATATATATATATATAAACAAAGCCGTGGTGAAGTCAACCCTTCTAGGAAAAGTTAACTCTAAAATCAAAACTGGAGAAGGCAGCCCCAGCATTGAACCGCGTCTGACTTGTAAGTCTCCTTTGACCGGAAAAGTTTAAGTGAAGGGGTGCATAATCATCAATTATATTGCTATGTTTATCACTGGGTTGTATCTATGCAAACCCAGAGAGTTGTTATATAGCCAGATATGGGTAGGCGAAACGTACATAGAATGTTCATAACATATATACATAGAACATAGGAATCCCGAAACACGAAAAACACGTAACGACTTCTAAGTTCAGGTATGAAGCCTTTTATTACCTTTGAGTTTAAAGGTTTTTCGACATAAGGAGAGAGGCACAATCTTTCTATGCTGGCTTTTCCATCTGCCAACCCCCACCCACCCAACATGTGTGGCACCCGCCACAAGGCCACTGGCCTGGCTTCGGCGAGCAAGCGAAAATCGACCCTTCCCGTTCGGAGTCTAGTTCTCAACTAACTGACTTTTTTTTCAAAATCCCCAAAATCCTCCGCGCACGCTTCCGGTGCATGACGTCATTCACATCCCATGGTCAAATTTTCTATCTGGGATTTTTATTTTGACATCTGTGAACGACTCATCCTCCCTGCATGCGCGTCAACACCTGTGCTCAAGTTTGCACCAAACTAACCCATGTGCTGAGCCGAAAGTTCTCAGCCTAACTAAACCCAAAGGCAAGATATACAAAACGAAAACCCTCGACCATTATATTACTGAGTGGCATAAGTGTCGTACAAGCGTATGTCACTATAATCCAACAATGTACAAATGCCTTAATACCTTCTCATCTTCACATCTTGTATATTTTTCACAAGTCGAATTAGTTAATAATAAAGATATTTGAGTTGTCATTTTTGGTCGTAAAAACGGCTATCATCTGTCAAGATGTGGTTGTCATTATATATATATATATATATATATATATATATATCATTATCAAGTCACGGTACAAGCATGGACTTCTCTGACTCAATCTCTCCATCCGTCCCTTATCATTCATTGCTCTCGTCAGGTCTTCCAGTCTTCATCCTGTTGTAAATAAGTTCTTGGTGGTCGGCCAACTCTGACATGTTCATGTGAAGGGGTCCATCGGAGAAAGTCACTTACGAGTTCTACCTTGCTTCTCCAGCAGCGTTCCGCATGTCTTGTTCGTCTAATTTGGATGGTTTTACGGATAGAAGGTAAATGGACGTATTGTGGAGGTACCCGTGGTGTAATGGTTATCATCATGGAAATGGATACGACGACACAAGTTCAAATCCTGGACGAGACTGATTTGCATTTCACATAGCACTAATACCCTTGGAAAAGGTATGAAACCAATTATTCTCCCTCCAGCTATGGGTAAATAGTAGGGCAGTCTAGGTTCTTCAGCCTTGGTGAGGCAACTAGACTAGGAGAAGGAAAACACTGAATTCAAACCTGTTAAAATCCGCTAAAAATTGCCCTTCTGTCATATCCTGCCTGAGTGGAGGGGTTGGTAAATATGGATAAGTGGACGTACAGCTGTTGTTTCGTTGGGTGTTGCTTCCAGGATTTGTTTAATAGAGCTCGTAGCATTCTTGTGTAGTTTGTATCGAGCATGAATGTATAAATATCTAGCAAAATCCTGGTATCTCTACTAGAAAAAATAAAATCCTGGTATCTCTACTAGAAAAAATAAAATCCTGGTATCTTTACTAGAAAAAATAAAATCCTGGTATCTCTACTAGAAAAAATAAAATCCTGGTATCTCTGGTTTCGAAAAGAATCACTTTTTTTTCTAAAAAGTGATTCTTTAAAAAAAAAAAGTGACTCTTTTCAAAATCGGAGATACCAGGATTTTATTTTTTCTCGTGAGACAATATACAATCAAAACGAATATCATTAGGTATTATATATTAACAGCATTAAAACTTTACAACAAAAATTATGAATGCGCCGTAGTCCAAAAATTGATAGACCCCGCATACACGATATATATATATACGAAGGTTATTCAATAGACGAGGGGAATTTTTAGAAAAACTTTTTCCATAAATGTAAACTTTCAATTGTTTTGAATTGGTTTATAACAAAAATTATTTAAATCTCACGAAAATATTTGTTTTGGGGCAATTCAAAATGGTGGCAAGTCAGACAATGCTCCAGGCTTGAACAGAAGTCTGCGATCAAATTTTTGCTGGCTGAGAAGTGCAAACCATGTGACATTTATAGAAGAATGTGTGATTTTTACGGGGAAACATGTTTTGATAAGAATTTTAACAAATGGGCTGAACATAGGTTTGCTACTGCGTCAGTCCATGAAGTGGAGACAATTTTACTCTTCTGTAAAGAAAACGTTCCGGTAGCAACGGTCAGAAAAGAAGGTCAAGCTGAAGGTCATCTGGGTCATGAAAGGACCAATCACTTTTGAAAAAATGCAGGTGTCAACAACGGTTCTTATTATCAAGGTCTAAGGCAACATTCACTTTCTTTATTAAATGACCCTTGTATATATTTATATACGATAGCACGCTCCACCCAAACTAAACCTATATCTTCTAAATGGAAAACTTAAATCACTTAAAGACGCTAATAACTAAATTTTCATTCAGTGAATGCATGTGCTTTTTCATTCATGCATTTTTCGTTACTTCTCTTATAGCTCTTAAATTCTATTCGAGAAACTTTCTAATGAAAACATTTTTCACGAAAACTTTTCCCCTGAAAATGGCCAATGGCTGAAAGTAGATAAGAACAATAAAAATAAATAGCGCAAAATAAATATATATATAATTGCACTGTATATATATATATATATATATATATATATATATATATATATATATATAGTTCAATTATGTATATACATATATATATATGGAGCAATAATTTATATATATATATATATATATATATATATATATATATATGTTAATAAATAATTGCTCCATATATATATATGTATATACATAATTGAACTATATATATATATATATATATATATATATATATATACAGTGCAATTATATATATATATATATATAATTGCACCATATATATATATATATATATAATTGCACTATATATATATATAAATATATATATATATATATATATAGTGCAATTATATATATATATATATATATATATATATATATATATATATATATAGTGCAATTAGAAGGAAACTCTAACCTGTTTAAGTTATCATTATAAATTTATTTCGCCGGAGAATATTATTATAATCTCCGTCTCGTCAGATGCCTTTTTACATGATAATATATATATATATATATATATATATATATATAGTGAGAGAGAGAAATATAGATTTTCGAATGATAATGTAAACTGTTAATGATCACGTTGAATTACACTAGGACAACGAAGAACGAATGTTTTTTAAAGAACGCTAAATGCTAGGGGTGAGTAAGGAGGTAGTGTAAAATGTTTTTTTACAAGTAAACAAACATTGGTGTAATCGTCTGTGGTTTGAAAACGAACCAATAACAAACAAGAAACATTTCTTTAGACATGAACACTTGATATTTATTTCCCTAAAGTTTAATTTAGTGGTTCTCGCAAAGCTGGAATCAGAGTCTCTCGAGATAAAGATATTTCTTCCACTGCCCGGGCTATGACCGTCTGTCTATACTCACGATCTATGACCTTTCCTGGTCTGCGGCTACTCTTATTACGATTCTCCTCCTCCTCCTCTCTCTCTCTCTCTCTCTCTCTCCTAAACTTTCAAGTCCAGATTTATGTATCCTTCATGAATGACACGCCACTTGAGATGATGTCTTTACAACATCACCACATAATTTATTTTTACATGATTTGGTCTTTCTTTGTTTAATGGTTTATCAACCATTGTTGATTATTTAATGCCAAAGCCATCCTTGTAGAAGGACAGGAGTCGTACTTTCAGAGGAATAGGTTACAGTACAGACGACTTGAAGGTTTGTCTTCGTATATTTGTCGCATTTGAGTGCCATAACTCCCCGTTACACTCATTTGATGTACACAATTCTGATACTCGTGGCAGAGGAAATGTACGTGGTGCCTTCAATAGGTTTCCAGACTTTTTTGTACAGGCATTTAAAATTGTCAGAGACTCTTCAAAATTCACTATGTTATTGCTATACATCTTATGAGATGACTGACCAATTTTTATGATTTCAGGTTCAAATGAACAGCTACAGCAGAGCAATTGGAATACACCCTTCTAAAGCTTGATTGTCACAGTTGTTGAATTTCAAAAATGCAATCTGACACTTTAGAAGAACGATATGCAATAAAATTCTGTTTTAAACTTGGAAAAAATGATGCCACAGAAATTTGATATGGAATGCTTCAGACTGCTTTTTGGAGCATCTTGCATGAATCGAGCATCAGTTTTTGAGTGGCATAAGAGATTCAAGGTAGGCAGGGAGTCTGTGTGGGGTGAGAGGTGCGGAAGGAGTAAGGAAGTCAATACGCCAGAGCTGATTGGCCAAAAGCTGAGGGTTAGGGCTACTATGTTGAGGTTTTAAGGGAGTTCAGGAAGAGATTCCTAAGGAAGAGGCCAGCACTCTTCAAATCGGGTCAGTGACATTTTCACCAGGACAATGCACCAGTCCACAATTCCATCCTTGTCACAGACTATTTGACCAAGATGGGCATCAAGACTGTTCCTCAGCCTCCCTATAGTCCAGTCCTTGTTCCCTGTGACCTTTGCTTATTCCCTAAGCTCAGAGGCTGTCGTTTTGAGAGAACTGGGGAGATGAAAGAGGCTGTGACGAAGGTCATTGAGACGTTCACACAAGAGGACTTCCATGGGGCATTCCAGAAGTTGTTGGAACGGTAAAACAAGTGCATTGCAGCCGAAGGAGATTACTTTGAAGGGGACTAGAGTTTTATGTGTGTACTATCAATAAAAGAGGCCATACGAAAAAAGTCTGGAAACTTATTTAATGATCCTCGTATTACGGTATTTCTTCGTACTAAACAACGTAAAACAATTCATGACGATTGACAACAACATATTTTATTTCGTAAACAAACTTACTTGAACGAATAAAAGAATGACATAAGTTAAAAGAAAGAGCTTATAAATAGTTATGTGAAAAAAGCGTCTTAGAGGTCTTTTAGTATAATAGAATTTAGTTTAATAGAATTGCAGCAGTTGTTTTAAGACTTACATCAAGACATGGTATCGGGCGCCATTTGACAGGAAGTTTGTTGGGACGAAATCTCCCTCTGTAAAAGAGGGGCAAACACTCGTGCGTGCGCCCGCTTTTCGAGGCAGGATAGAATAGAGAGAGTTTGATTTTGTCACAACCTTATTTTATATGCTACTTTAGTCACGCTACCAAGATGGCATTGGAAGTACTATTTAAAAGACAAGGGGCGGAATCTCTACATGATATTTATCCCATTGCTGGAGAGATTAGGGAATTCAAACCTTTCCTAAGGGTAGTAGTCCGAAAGTGAACGTAAAAGAGTGATTTGTATTCGGTCCCGTTTTCTACGATTTCGTAGTTCAGTACTTTAGCCACTACACTGTGACGACTGCCCCATTTATATATAAAAAATCATTTTCGGATACAAACATTGTTTATAGCTTCGGTTGTCAGTCCCGTGACCTCGGCGCAGCTTTCATTTGACCAACGAGAATTACCTCATTACATTATGATCTGCCTTTATTGAATAACACAGGCTTTGATTATGAGGTGAATATTTCCTACTCATAACTCGCTAAATACTAAAATGCGCAGACGACTCGTAACTAAAAGATTGAACATGATTGTCAATAGTGCCTTCTTGGCAAGCAACTGA
>OY757925.1:40121148-40151148 GCA_963585895.1 Sepioteuthis lessoniana
AAAAATCTTAAAGTTTCTTCTTCTTGTTGAAATTG
This sequence comes from Sepioteuthis lessoniana, assembly GCA_963585895.1. Lineage (NCBI taxonomy): Eukaryota > Metazoa > Mollusca > Cephalopoda > Myopsida > Loliginidae > Sepioteuthis > Sepioteuthis lessoniana. The sequence goes on from OY757925.1 coordinate 40,121,184, forward strand.
ATTTAAAAACCATTATTGTTTGTTCAATGTTGCCACACAAAATTTCTGTTTTTCATTTTTCTAAATCTTCCATAAAATTTTTGGGAGTTAAAAAAAAAATTATGAAATTACAAAAATCTCACCTCTAAAATTGTTTGAAATTTTCAAGATTAATATAGTTTTTTCAAGATTATAATAGTTTTTTTTTCTTAAATATCAAGAAAAAAGGCGTTACGTAATTTGCAGATTTAATCTTAAGAGTCCGCCATTTTATGTGATTTTCATTTGAAAAAAATCCTTTCTAAAAAATAAGTTATATTCAGTGTTTTTGTTTCCTTTCTTTGCTTATAAAGGCATATCAACCATTGCGGGTAATCTAATGTCAAATGGATTCTTGTTGAAAAACAGAAGTGGGACTATTTATACTATAGATGGAGAGAGATAAGGGGTTCAAACATTTCCTAAAGATATTTATCAAAAAGGGAACGTAATAGCCCGACTATAATTCGAACTCTCTTACTTCGACGTTGCACTTCAAGCCGCTAACCACTACACCACGGAAACTCCGATTTTACTTCCTAACTCTCTTATACTATTTCAAGTCTGAAAATAGATACATTTTATGATTTAATTCAAAAATAATTTTTTTATTGTCAAATTGAGTTTGAGATATTTTCTGTTTTCCTCTTTGATTCTTTTCAAGGAAAAAAACAAACAAACAAACCAAATTACTGTCTTCTTTTTAGATCTTTCACATAATTTGATCATTGCAGGAGTCTCCGTCGTGTAGTAGGTAATGTACTGAGCTGCAACATCATAATGAGCAAGTTCGAACTCCAGTCATGCTATAACGTTCACTTTCGATCTTAAACCCTTAGGAAAGATACAATATATAACCCCACCCACCCAGCTATGGGTTAAATAGTATCCCTGCTGTTCTTCTACAAGGATATCTTTGGTGTTAAATAACCCACGAAGGATAATATGCCTTTAAACAAAGAAACCAAGCTAATTTGAACATCACAGAAAGTTGAGACCGATGATTTGGTTTCCTTGTTTAATGGCATATCAACTTTTACGGGTTATTTCATGTCAAAGCTACTTTAGTAGAAGAACAACAGTGATACTATTTAACCCATAGCTGTGGGAATAAGAGGATTCAGTACCTTTACCCCGTGTGTTCATCCGAAAGTGAAGGTAACGGCGAGACTGGAGTTCGAACTCGCTTACATCGAGGCTGCAGCCTTGTACTTTTGGTATTTCACTACATATACTCTTCACCCCGCAAGAAATTGCGTGTAAAATAGAAAATTTTAAAAAATGAATATCTTTTGGCTAAAATGAGTTTGACTTACCCTTAGTTCGCGATTCGATTAATTTCAGCAATCACCTTCAACAAAGTGAGTTGCCTTTTTGTTGTTATTGTTTGTAGGAATGTATTCTGTTTTTAAGTGGTTAATAAAAAAATGGGTTCAAATCACAGGAGGTAAAATAGACCTAATTCGTGAAAAGAGCTCATTAATCAGACTTCTGTTAATTATCTGTCTGTTTGTCTACTTGAAAATATTTGTCTACAGCTATTCCACTATAGACATTACTTTTACACACGACACTTTTATAATCATTTTATGTTGCCTTTGAGTACAACACTGAATTTCAATGCTCCGACTGTATTTGAAAGTAAGTTTTTATAACGAAGAGCTTCTCTGTTTTTTTTTTTATTGAATTTCTTTTTTTATTTACTTGAGAGAAATTTTTAGGAGTCAGAAATTATTCCTTACAGTAGAATATCAGAAATGCAAGGAATAAACTTGGTAAAATTGCCACATCAATCAGATTAAAGCTTTGAAACAATTACTGTATATATTCATGTAATTAACGGTTTTTAACGCCAATTTTTTTACCTAAAAAACAACAGTCATTCATTACACTGGGTGGTATGTTTTTGAAACGTCGAAGCTTACCTTTTTTATCGCTTAACCTTGTAGCTAAAAACACCTTTTTTGTGGCTAAAAATTGGGGGTTGTTAATTACACTAAATTGTTTTTTACTCAAGTACATTTGGTATTACAGCTAACTTTATATCAGTTATTATGAAGTTAGTTCTTCGAGGATGGAACTGAAAAAGAATTGGAATTTAATCATCTATTTAATTATTCTATAACAAAAAACTACATATTAGAAGGTCTAATTCATCCTTTGAGTTTTGTATGATTTAGACAACCAAAATCTGATATTCTTCAAAGTTACATTCAAATTTCTCTTTAGTCAGGATGAAGGTTTCAGAGAGAAGACCAAAAAATCAGATTCCTTTTTTTAAGGCACCAACTATACGGCCACCTGCCTCCCATCACGAAAACTATCCAAGTTAGACGAGCCAGACATGCAGGACACTGCTGGAGAAGCAGGGACGAGCTCATAAGTGATGTACTCCTATGGACCCCCGCATATGGCCAAGCAAAAGCAGGACGACCAGCTCGAACATACATACAGTAGCTATGTGAGGATACAGGATGTAGCCCTGAAGACCTGCCAGAGGCGATGAACGATAGGGAGAAGTGGCGAAAGAGGGTCAGGGATATCCTTGCTAGCGGTACGACATGATGATGATGATGATGATGGCAGTTGTAATGACTTATTTTTAACAGTTTTAACTCGCACGCATTTCTATCGTAAAGAATTTGGTCACAGCGAACCGACAAATCTTAGACAGTACACATGAACAGTCAATTAAAACAACACATCCACTAGTCATCATCATCATCATCATCATGTCGTGCTGCGGGCACAGATATCCCTGACCCTCTCTTTAACCACTAGGTCAATTTAATGAGTAGAGTGATCGCCAATAGTCCGAGAGACCGGAGTTCAATCCCAGGTCGAGTCATACCAAAGACTCAAAATATAGTACTTGATGCCTCTTTGCTTAACACTCAGCACTATAAGGTACGGATCAAGGGTAAAGTGGAGCAATCCAGGGATTGGAGTTGAGCCCTTCCCTACACCTCGGTATAGTAGGTATTGAAAAGGGAGCCTCCGGGTCACCATCGACTAAGTTCACCAACTTTACTGAAACCGTATTGCTGTTTCCAAATTATTCATATTACATGGGAATACTGGATAATTAGAATTATTAGTGTTAGAAATACTTCAAACCATTTAAATGTATACAAACATATGGTTATTATTTAATAGATATTAATGTTAGATAAGAATACTTAAAACCATATAACTGTATGCAAACAAATGAGCTCCAACAAATCGCTTGAAAATAACGTTATTTACAAACTATTCGCTTACAAATCATATATATATATATATATATATATATATATATATATATATATATATATATATAAATTGACATTAGAAAACCCATAAAGGTTGATATGTCATAAATTACCAACCAGCATGATTTTTGGAGATTTTCTTCGAATCCAATAAGAAAGGTTTGGTCAATGAGGAAAAAGCAATAGACCACATTTGCCTAAAACATTTCCAACCTTTCTAAAGATAAAAAAAATTGTCATCGAACTTTATCGATTATTGCGTAGCAAAAACTCTTATAGCTCTACGAGGAAAAGTTTTGGGAGGATACAGTTAAGAATTTACTTGGAACTTGTCAAAATGTTGAAAGAAATAGTGGAGAAAAAAGGTTATAATCTTCTTTAATAAAGTTAATATCGTAGAGTTTGTCTTTTACTTAATAAACTTAAACAAGGTAGGCTTTAGCATTAAATTACCCGCGAAGGTTGATATGCAATTGAATAAAATAAACCAAATCTATCTATCTATATATCTATCTATCTCAGTTTGTCCATAGCTATCTATATATCTAAATAGCTAGCTACCTCAGTTTGTCCATATTTATCCCTAGATGTTTATCCCAACTCAGTGTATTTATATCCACCTCTGTATGTCAGTTTGATAATCACCCACGAAGGTTGATGTGCAATTGAATAAAGAAACCAAACCAAATCTCTCTATCTATCTATCTCAGTCCCTCAGTCTGTCCATAGCTATCAATATATCTAAATAGCTAGCTACCTCAGTCTGTCCGTGTTTATCTCTAAATGTTCATCCCAACTCAGTCTGTTTATATCCACCTCAGTATATCAGTTTGTCAATAACCCACGAAGTGGTAGAGGGGTGTCCTCGTGGTGTAATGGTTAAAGCGATGCACTGAGGAATCGTAGTACGCGAGTTCGTACTCCAGTCGCGCTATTACGTTCACTTTCGGGCAAATACCCTTGGGAAAGGTATGAACCCCCTTATTCTCCCTCCAGCTATGGGTAAATAGTAGGACGGACTAGGTTCTTCAGCCTTGGTGAGGCAACTAGTCTAGGAGAAGGAAAACTCTGAATTCAAACCTGTTAAACTCCGCTTAAAAATTGACCTTGTGGGTTGGTAAATAGTACCCACGAAGGTTGATATACCATCAAAGAAACTAAACCTTTATAAATGAACGCTTCAATGTGTAGGTGTACATGTGAGTACGAGGGTTTCTGAAAAGTTCTCAAGAAAAGAATGCCTGTTTTTATATTCTTATTTGTACAAAGGCTAAATAAACTTGAAAAATAATTTGCCATTCGTATTAAACTGCATGATGAATATGTGGAATAGGATTTATATTTAATATTTCTGTTTTGTTTTCTTCTTGAGCGGGTGGAGAACTTTTCAGCACGCCCTCATATTTATACGAGGAATATTTATAGAACTAATAAGGTTTTAACCGAAAGAAAATTTTGTTCCTCGAAAGGAAGTAAAGATCTCAATGAGAGGAAGTCTCCTCAACAACAACAACAACAACAACCAGTATGAAACTTTATTGCTTCAAGATGAACAAGATTTAAATTTCGAAATTTCAAAAGAAAACACAACTAACGAATTTTCTTTTGAATAATTATTCAGATTTAACTGAATATGTATCAACTAATCTTTCCACACGAGCAGGATGTGACACAAGGTCAATTTTTTAAACGAAGTTTATTTGTTTGTTTGTTATCAACCTTTGTAGGTTATTTAATACCAAATCTGTTTTTATACCAATAAACAGTTCTATTTCAAACAATTCAGTTTAGCATAAGTACACAGTTAAATTGAATAGCTTGAAATAAAACTGTTTTTGACAGTTTAGTCAAACTGTTCTAATTCAAACAATTCAAAGTAGTATAAGTATAGTTTTTTGTTAAAACAGGTCTATTTCAAACAATTCAGTTTAGCATACAAAAATAGTTCAATTTCAAACAACTCAGCTTTGCATAAGTACGTAGTTTAAATGTCAAAACGGTTCTATTTTTAGCAATTCTGTTTAGCATAAGTACGCAGTTTAATTCTATTTAACCCATAGATTAAACCCTATCAGGTGCTACCACTACGGTATAGAGTGAACCTGGGAGCGATGACAATGAAGGGGTTCTCTGCATTCCCCAAAGCTCTAGCATTACTGAAGTCTCACCACCAGATTCATATCCAGGACAATCGTTGGGGGTGGGGGTCTTACGCCTCTGTAAAGACGCCAACTAGGTAAAAATGAAGTTTAACTGAATATTTCTAATTTGGTTTATAGGTAGTTCTTTAAGCTAGACATGTAAAATAATTAGATAGAATTATTGTCATTTACAACGATTAGCTTAGTTTGGCACAAGGTTAGGAATATGAGGCATATCATGCAAGAATCAAACTTACTAACAACGGTCTCCTAGCCTAGCCAGCTAATCATTCAAATTAATTCAATCAATAAATCTCATCAGCGAAACCAAAGTTAAAAACATATTTGACTATAAAACTCTTTAAATTTTTCGCAGGAAATATCAACTTATTTGGATAATAGAAAACAATAATTGTTTCTGTTAAGTGGATTTATCTTTCATAGTTCAAATTAATTTATGTAGTCGTTTAGAGTAAATTTTTACACGACAATAAAAATTGTAAAACGAAGACATTGTTAAGGAAAATGAAATAGCTAGATGGGATTTTTATCCTATGTCTGTTAGTCTCGCAACGCGTATCATCTATGCCATCACTTGGTTTATAGGTACTTACCCAACCCCTCCATCACGAGTGGGATGCGACACAAGGCATTACAATTATATGTATGGGGAAAAAGTTGTGTTAAATATCTTAGACATAGAGTAACCAAACAAAATTATTCAAATCAGTTAAGGACATTTTTTTATCTGAATTCTTAATATCGACACTTCAGCAAAATAATAAACTATTACGGTCAAATAAAGAATGCAGACGCAACTCTTTTTTCCTGTTAGTGTAGTCGTCAATTTTTTAGATTATTTATTTTCATTGCAATTAATCAATTATGTAGTAAAAGCCAATGCAATAAAAGTCCCAATAGACTCAAACTTACTTTACATTGAGGTCTCTTTTTCTTTGGGTACGTAAGAAGACCAAGTGGGAGTATAACTAGTTTGAATCCAGAGTTTTCCTTCTCTTAGACGGTTTCCGTACCAAGGCTAAAGAATTCAGTCTGTCCTACTATTTACCCATAGCTGCGGGAAAGAGAGAAGAGATGGATTAATGTCCTTCCCAAGAGCATTAGTACGAAGTGAATCGAAAACATACTGATCAAGGATTTGAACTCAGGGTCACCGCGTTCATTTCCTATGGCGAAACCCGTTACGACTTTGTCTTCCCCTTTTACCCTTGGGTATAATAGCTAAATAGCAGGAGTGCCGCCTCGAAGTAAGTTCAAACTCCAGTCGCGCAGTTACGTTCACTTTTGGTCTAATACTCTTAGGAAAGGTATGAATCCCTTTATTCTCCCCCCTCCCAGGGTTAAATAGTATAACTGCTGTTCTTTTACATGGATTGATTTAGCATTAAATAATCCACGAAAGTTGATATGTCATTAAACAAAGAAACCAAGCCAAAATTTACCCTGCGTAAACGGATACATTAACTAGTCATTTCTTTTTCGATTTTAAACGAACCAGACGCTATCCAACCGATATCTTTCAGTTCGGAATTTTATTCGTTAAAGGCCAAACTTGCTCCATATTTTATCAATCAAAACAAGTAAAAAGAGAAAAAAGTGAATCCTAAAACCTACTAAATTGCATTTTAACTGAGACTGAAAATTTCTGCAACTGCAAAGGGTCTCTTAGTTCTATAACTTCAGGCTTCCATTCTAACCTTTTGCTTTGGTGCGAACAATTTAATGGCCGTTTGATGACGTCATGATCTAATCCCATTGCCGCTAAGTAAAACTGATTGCTCTCGCCTGATATCCAATCCGCTTTGAACCAAGTGAAGATCCCCAAGATTAGAAAATGAGAATCTTCATCTTTTTCCCCACGTTCATCAAAAGAATCACGTGACCAAGGAAAGCTCTATGGTTATAGAAAAGACGAGGAATACGTTTTAATTCCAGTGGAGAATTATCCACTCAAATAGACTTCAATATGGGCAGTATATGACACAAGGTCATTTTTCAAAGCGTAGTAAAGCTGGTTTTGAAATCAGAGTTTTTTTTATTCTCCTAGAGTGGTTGCCAAACCAAGGCTACAGAATCCAGGCTGTCCAATTATTTACCTATAGCTGGAGGAAGAAGAGTTAGATTTATGTCTTTTCCAAGGGCATTTAGCAGTCTTGTCCAGAATTTGAACTGGGGTCACTGATTTCCTTTCCTACAATGGTAACCGTTACGCTAAGTGTGTAACTTCGAACAGATCTCAGAAATGCGAAAGGTTTAACTTCGAAACAAAAGAAAGACATGCACAATCACACACACATAGATAGATCGATAGATATACATGCATACACCCCTATATACTGGTATACATTTTTGTGTTCACTTACATATGCTGTCTAATATACACGTGTATCGACAAGAAGCCAACCCTAGAGCTGTTTCAAGAAAAGTTCACAAATCATTACAAATTTAGTCAGAAAATACCTCACACGTAATCCTTTTCCTTGTGCCAGACTTAGTTGAATATCATTTACACACACACACATGCGTGCCCACACATAAGTGCGCGCGAGTCTTGAGGGAAAAGTCCGTTGTCTTACAAGAAAAGAGATATGTTAATTATGGTTTAATTTTTAGATTGTTTCTTTGTCATCCAGACGCTTGCGTTTGTGTTTGGTATTATTGTACCCAAGGGTGCATGTTTGAATATGTCGCAGGAAAAGAGTCCGTAAAAGTCCGACAGATGAGCTAATAAAAAAGGAATTGGTTAATAGACTGAAGTGATTGAAAACATGGATTTGAAATTGCATTTTGTATGATTCGTTTCTTTTGTAGTTGCCTGTCGTAACTAACAAAAGAACTCGTTGAAATACTTATGACCAGTATCCTATTATAAGTATTGCCCATAAGTATTTGAACAATCACAAAATCTGTTTATTTCTTTTTTATTTACAACTAGCTGTACCCGGCCATTCGTTGCTGTGGCTTAGTTTGTTTAAAGGGAAAAAAAGAAAATGCATGTTTCTAATATATTTAATTTTCCAATACTTGGATAATAAGTATATAAAAACACTCCTGAATTCGAATAAAATACTCTCTCAAAATTTTAAACCAATTAGTGGTATAAAACTGGAGATTATCGGTTAGTAACAAACATTTACATTTTTATCTATATAGATTTTTGGATATTAAGTATATAAAAACACTCATGAATTCGAATAAGATACTCTCAGAAAATTTTTAACCAATTAGTGGTATAAAACTAGAGATTATCGGTTAGTAAGAAACATTTACATTTTTATCTATATAGATTATTATTATTATCATTACTCCCTGTGGGTTTTTCACACCCACGTCAGCCGATGGTCTTTCACTAAAGTGAGTGACAGCAAGTCTTCTCAAGTCACCGGGGATCTTCCCATATTTCCTGATCGACCTCAACAATGTTGTAGTTTGGATGATCTCAGCTAGTTCTCCGATTCTCAACTCTTTCAGCTTCTTTACCAAGCCTTTCGGAATCGTTCCAAGCGCACCAATTACAATTGGTATCACCGTCACTTTCATGTTTCATAGTTTTTTCAGTTCTCTGGCAAGATCTACTTGTTTCTCTTTTCACCTTCTTTGATTTTCACTCTCTGGTTCGCCGAGACGGCAAAGTCCACTGTTCGGCAGGTTCTCTAATTTTTTTATCAATAAACATTAGGTCTGGTCTTCTGGTCAGGATTTTTATTATTATAATTATTCTTTGGAGTTTTTTACATCAGCGTTAGCTGGTGGTCTTTTGCTGGAGTTTGAGTGACAGCAAGTCTCCAGAACTCTTTTTGAGTGACAGCAAGTTTCCAGAACTCTTCTCAGTATTCTGGCCGTTCTCAATAATGCTGTCTTTTGGATGGTCTCCACTCATCCGCCAACTTCCAAGTCATCTAGGTCCTTTAATAATCCTGTAGTTACTGTGCCAAAAGCACCAATCACTATTGGTATAATCGTCACCTTCATGTTCCATAGTTTTTTCAATTCTCTAGCAAGGTTGAGGTACTTAACCTTTTCACATTCTTTCAGTTTTATTCTGTGGTCAGCAGGGCAGCAAAGTCGACAATTTTGCAAATTCTTTTTTTTTTTTTGTTGATTATTAAAAGGTCTGGTCTTCTGGGCGAGATTAGGTAATCTGTGTGTATGTCAAAGTCCCATAGGAGTTTATGCGTGTTATTTTCTAGGACAGGTGCTGGGTTGTGCATATACCATTTATTCATATGGTCAAATTTAAATTTCTTGCACATTTCCCAGTGGATCACCTTGCCAACCCACTCGTGTCTCGTGTTATACTCCTTCTGTGCTAATTTCCTGCATTCGATTATTATTATTATTATTATTATTATTCCTCGACTTCCCAACAGCAACCACTCCCCACTCTAAAAGATATACAAGAATGTCTACAACGGTGCAATGACAGAATTGGTTGTAGTATCCGTTCTTGAAAGTGGGTGCACTGATTCTTTGAGAGTCGATTTCTATCGCATGTAACTGGTGACCGATTTCGAATCAGCTCTCTCTAGGAGCTGCATATCATCAACACACCATCCAAGAAAATTTTCTATTTGGTAGTGGCTCATTTATGATCTGGGGTAGCAGTTCACGCGACTGCAGTCTTGATCTCGGGATGCTGCAAAGTCAACTCCAGCAACCCAATGTACCTGGGAGGTGGTCCTCGTCGTGTAATGGTTAAAGCGATGGACTGCGGAATCGTAGTAAGCGAGTTCGTATTCCAGTCGCGCTATTACGTTCACTTTCGGGCAAATACCCTTGGGAAAGGTATGAACCCCCTTATCCTCCCAGCTATGGGTTAAATAGTACCACTACCGTTCTTCTAGGAGAATGGCTTTGGCATTAAATAACCTACAAAGGTTGATATGTAATTTAACAAAGAAACCAAACCAAATCAAACCAACGTACCAGGAAACATATTGTTAAAGAGGCGTCATAACTTTGATGATCACTCACGAGCATCACGTCTTATCTTCATAGAAGACAATGGCCGACCCTCATAGAACACGTGAAGTTAGGGATTATATTCAGCATATAACGCTACTGGTATTCTTTCGTTGCCTGCAAGAATCCCGAATGACAATTTGTGAGAAATTCTCGGTCGTAAGGTGCAAACACTACCTAAACTTAAAAATGCGCTCGAGAAAGAATGACGCACTATTCCCTTGATGAAAGAATCAAAAGATTAATAAACAACAAGAGGAGACAATGTGTCATTCCTGCAAATGATGGCAACACCAAATATTATTTTCTTCATGTGGAACAAACACAATTCCTTCGTTATTTTTGTTATTTCTGCTTGAGTTTTTAAACTGAACATTTTTTTTTAATTTTAAACCAACAGTATTTATTTTGAAATAATAATGATAATGAGTGCGTGTGTGTGTGTGTATGTATGTGTGTGTGTGTGTGTGTGTGTGTGTGTGTGTGTGTGTGTGTGTGTGTGTGTGTGTGTGTGTGTGTCCTGATGACAGACTCCTTATCATTTCATGTATTTTTACAGAAAGAAATACAGTCTTTAGATTAGACATGTTGAGGTGAGTAGACATTTATTTATTTGTTTTAGGTTTTATTCGGTATTTGGGAACGTTTTTATTATTGAAAAAACGATTTATTCGATTTTATTTCAATAGATAGATAGATAGATAGATAGATTTAATTTTAAATAGTGTAGCCATCGAGTCAACAGCACTTGGTGACTGTCAGCTTCTCGCCTCTGTAACTGACTGACACCAAGCACCGTTGACTCTGTGTCCCGTTACACAAACTTAGATGTGCATATGTTCTATCACCGATATTAAGCACTTTTTTTATGAATATAGCAATTTAACCGGCTCATGGGGCTAGTGGGTAGAGTGTTCGCCAATGGTCCGGGAGATCTGGATTCTATCCCAGGTCGCGTCAAACCAAAGACTTTAAAAATGGTACTTGATACCTCCTTGCTTAACACTCAGTAATATAAGGTACGTATCAAGGGTAAAGTGGAGCAATCCAGGGAAAGGAGTAGCGCCCTCCCCTACACCTCGGTGTTATAGCTATTGAAAAGGGAGCCTTCTGGTCGCCCTCGACTAAGGTCGCCAACTTATTTATATATATATGTTCCTATCTAGCTTTTTTTTTTACATGCGTTTCATTAGAGTCCAGGTGGTGCATCCATACGATAGTACCTACAAGGCCACAGCTTTGAAGACATCAGGTTTCATTTTATCAGAGAGATCAGATTTCCAAATGATCGACAACCTATCAATAACAGTATATGCCTTCCTTATGCGTACGTTAACATAGTTTTCAGTAGATGAGATATTGCTGTTTAGGTATGCGAACTGGTCTATTATTTTCTGAGGTTTGGGAACTACACAAGAATGCTGAATGGTGTTTTGAACAAATCCTTGAAGCAGCAACCCACAGAACAGCAGCTGTACAGCCACTTACCTCTCATCTCACAAACCATCCAAGTGAGACGAACAAGACACGCGGAGCACTGCTGGTGAAGTAAGGACGAACTCATGAGCGACGCTGTATTATGGACTCCTAGACAAGGACGCACTAGTGTTGGCCGACCCGTAAGGGTATACATTCTCTGTGCGGACAATGGATACAGTTTAGAAGTTATGCCAAGAACGATGGATGATTTGGATGGGTAGCAAGAGAGGGTCAAAGAAATTCGTACAATCAGCGCGATTTTACGATGAACATGATGTTCATGCATTACGTTGATATAAGAAAAAGAGAAAGTATATGAATTCATACGAGAGGTTGTACATGTTTATTTTCGGTCTCGCCGAAAAAAAAAATTTAAAAAAACTCTGAAGCCAAAAGAAAATAATTAAAATATGACAATATTCAAAGTCAATAATTTTGTGCTTCTCTCTAAAGAATCAAGTTCATTTAAAAAAAAAACAAAAAAACATGTTACTGGAATGATTGCCCATTTACCATTTTTTAATTGCTATTTCCTTATTTTTTTATGATTTCCAGAGTTTCCTGTCTTTAGGAACTTTCAGCACTAGATTTCTCAGGTTTTGACATTTAAAGACCAATCTAAAAAAGATTCGTATCATTTTTCTTGTAAATTCTTTAAATGGTTTCATTCAAAGAAACTTATATGTTTATTTCTGTTTGTTTAAGTGTGCGTACATCACGATGCTGCAAAAATACGAGGCGAAAGAGTGCAGGAGAAAACTGATACATCACACACACACACACACACACACACACACACACATATATATATATATATATATATATATGTGTGTGTGTGTGTGTGTGTGTGTGTGTGTGTGTGTGTGTTTTACACACATACACATTCTCACTCGCTCATTCATATACGTACATATACGCACACATACACACGCATTTATACACGTGCATATGAAGGTGGATTAATACATCATGGAGTGATTAGGAGAATTTTGATCTGAAATATTCACTACTAGTTTAAGTGCATTGATTGACTAAAAAGGAGATTATATTGAAAAATAAATATTTATTTTGTAAACTGAATTTTTTTTTTCGGTATAAAGCTACGAACTCACTGGTAAACTTTTGTGCATAGGTATATACATACTTCTCGACAGACGTATACACGTACACATATACACACAGGCACGTACGACAGTGGCGCTCTTAAGTTTATGACTAATACCTTTGAAAAAATACGAACCTACTTATTCCCCCCCCCACTTAACTATGGGTTAAATGGTACCACTGCTGTTCTTCTAGAGGGATGGCTTTGGCATTAAATAACCGACAAAGCTTGATATGCCATCAAACAAAGAAACCGAACCAAATCAAATACAGAAATATGCATTCACACATTCACACATATATATAAGCACCAATACATACATCGACATATACATCTACATGAATGCACATATACACACGCAATGCATACAGGTACACACTACCTGGCTTTGATAGTTAATTTTCGTAATCCTGATTTTTACCAATACTCGAACACCGACTTTGGGGCCAAGAGAAAGTTCGTCACAAAAACAATCATGTATGATTATATCCCTAAGAGAGTGGGAATTTTGGCATCCCGTGTGTCTATTTGTCTTCGTCCCGACTGTCTCCTTATTACATTTTTCCTAGACTAGATTTATTTCTCGGAAGCAAAAAAAACAACAAACAAACAAATAAATCTCTTTACAAAGTACAAAATTATAAGAAGCAGAAAAGAAAAGGGAAAAAAAAAAACGTCTCTTAAGTTTTGTCCCGACAAGTCATTCCTCCTCGTTGCGAAGTGAGGAATTGAATACTAAGCGGTTGTTGGTAAACAGACTGATTGTTCAATAAGCGAACAACAAGTTTAGCAATTGTAAAAGATTATCTTTTTGATACAGATTGTCATTTGATAATATCTTTGTTTGCTGAATGAATTTGGTCAACTCCAAAAAAGTAAAGAAAGGTTGTCAAACAATGAAAATCTCAATAAAAAAATAAATGGAGAGAAAAAATTGCCAAAAATTGAAAGAGATAGGAAAGAAATGAAGAAAAGAAAAACAAATTAAATACAACAGGAAAAGGGACGAGAATTCGAGAGCGTAAAGAAGGAAGAAGAAAAGAAATAAGACGATAAAGATGAAGATAAAAAAAGAGGGTAAAGAAAGAGAGGAGGGAGCAAGAAAGAACAGAATAAGAAGGAAAAGATTTTTAAGAAAATGAGTTAGAAGAAGAAGAAGAAGAAGAAGAAGAAGAAGAAGAAGAAGAAGAAGAAGAAGAAGAAGAAGAAGAAGAAGAAGAAGAAGAAGCTAATATTTAGTAAGAAAATGAGAAATTACAAGACTAAGGGTTTTGAAAAGTGAAGAAGAAAGAAAGAAAGAAAGAAAGAAAGAAAGAAAGAAAGAAAGAAAGAAAGAAAGAAAGAAAGAAAGAAAGGTTAAAAAACGATGAAATTAGTGTTTAAAGAATCTGAATAAGAAATAAATATAGGACCGAGATGGAAAGATAAAGAGAAAAAAATTATACCTACAAAGCAAAGAAAAACGAAGAGAGAGAGAGAGAGAGAGAGAGAGAGAGAGAAGAGAAAGGGAAAAAAGAAAGAGGAAAATGAGAAAACTGTAAATATGCACGGGTATGCACACGAGAGAGAGAGAGAGAGAGAGAGAGAGAGAGAGAGAGAGAGAGAGAGAGAGAGTCCTCAGTAATTCCCCCTTGCAAACAGAAAAAACGGCATCCATCCCGGCTGCATTACCTCAAGAAGCAGGCAAACGTGCGCGCTGAGAATAAATAAATGGGTATTTTACAGTGCCGGGGCCCCTTAAGACATCTGCAAGTAACTCGTCTCTAAGGCATTCCTTGTTTTATTTGCTTACGCCTTAAACTGCATGTGACACTTATATGCGCCCGAATTACGAACAGTCTGTTAACATATATATATATATATATATACATATATATATATATATATATATATATATATATATATATATATGCTATTTACCCAACCCCTCCGCTCGGGCAGGATATGACACAAGGTCAATTTTTTTAAGGGGAGTTTAATAGGTTTGAATTCAGAGTTTTCTTTCTCCGAGACTAGTTGCGTCACCAAAGCTGAAGAACCTAGTCTGCCCTACTATTTACCCATAGTTGGAGGGAGAATAATTTAATTCATACCTTTCCCAAGGGTATTAGTGCTATGTGAAATGCAATTAGTCTCGGCCAGGGTTCAATCTCAGGTCTCGTCATGCCAAAGACTTTTAAAATGGTACTTGATACCTCCTTGCTTAACACTCAGCAATACAAGGTACATATCAAAGGTCAAGTGGGGCAATCCAGGGAAAGGAGTAGCGCCCTTTCCTACACCGCGTCGTAGTAGCTATTGAAAAGAGAGCCTTCAGGTCGCCCTCAACTACCATCACCAACTTTACTTTTTACTTACTTATATTTTCAATTCATATGTCGTTCAAGAATTTGTGGGATTGCACAGGGTTATATGATATCAGGCATTCTTATCTAACACAAATAATTTGCAAACAGATCAATTTGACCCATAGATGGGAGTCTAACAGGTACGAATACTCTAGTTTAGAGTTGACCTAGGTAAAGGAAGTATAGTAGAAAGAATATTAAATTTTTTTCATCTACTGGTTTACGTGTTCTCATCTACATTACTAGAGTTACAACGTTTCAGCCGTTTCAATCTCTGTCCTTCATGAATTTGCCGTAGAGAATAACCCTCTTGCCTAGTCAGCTGAGACTGTAGAATATGCCAACTGTATCTCTGCAGAGAAGTAAGACCGCTCCCATGAGGATCCAGGGTATGACACTTAACTGCATCTTATGGTGAGGCTCTAGTCCTCGAGCTTTGGAGAATGCGAAGTACCCATTACTCCCAGGTACACTTTGACCCGGAGTGATAGTATCTGTTAGGGTCCTACTATAAGTCAAATAGAAATATTTAATTATTTTTTATACTTGAAACTATTTAACGGTGTGTAAACAAATGACTGTAGAACTGAATTATAAGTATGTCACAATAGTTGTACAGTGGGCAAATAAAACTATTATTGTTAGACAATAATACTAGAAACCATTTAACTGTATGTTGGTTGGTTGTTTGGATTTTATGGCATATCGACCTTTGTAGGTTATTTAACGGCAGTTCTATTTCAAAGAATTCAGTTTAGGATAAGTGCGCAGTTTAAATGTAAAGTAAGTAAAGTTAGCGACCATAGTCGAGGGTGACCCGAAGGCTCCCTTTTCGATAGCTACTACACCAAGGTGTAGGGGAGGGCGCTACTCCATTCCCAGGATTGCTCCACTTTACCCTTGAACCGTACCTTATAATGCTGAGTGTTAAGCAAGGTGGTATCAAGTACCATTTTTAAAGTCTTTGGTATGACTCGACCTGGGATTGAACCCAGATTTCTATTTTAAGCGATTCAGTTTAGTCAAGCAGTTCTAGTTCAGCTTATTCAGTTTAGTATAAGTACAGATTTTGTTTACACACAGTTAAATGTCATAACAGTTCTATATTAAACAAATCAGTTTAGTGTAAGTATAGTTTCAATGTCAAAAAACAGTTCCATTTCAAACAATTCAGTTTAGAATAAGCACGCAGTTTAAATGTGAGTACGGTACAGTTGTCAAAACCATTTCAATTTCAAACTATTCAGTTTAGTGAAACAATTCAGTTTAGCATAAGTATGCCGTTTGTTCTATTTAACCCATAGATAGGGCCCTATCAGGTGCTACCATTCCGGGCCAGAGTGGACCTTGGAGCAATGGCAATGAAGGGGTGCTCCACATTCCCCAAAGCCCCAGCATCACTGAAACTTCACCATCAGATTGTTTAGTGCCATATCCAGGACACTCATTGAGGAGGGTTTTACCCTTCTGCTGAGGTGCTGTCAGTGTAGTCTACAGCCCCAGCCGACTAGGCAAGTTGCAGGTTTGACTACGGTTGATCTCCACAAGAATAGCCTTATGGCAGCCTTTGTTCTGATTATAACGATGGTGTCGTAGCCCATAGTCAATATTTTCTTCTTTATTGCAGTTCTAAAAAGTTCTTATTTTAAAAAATGCTATATACTTAGCTTAGTTTGGCAGAAGGTTAAGAAGAGCATTAGAGTAACGAGTTATTTCGATCCTCCCAGCAAAAAGTTCCTGCTAGCCTGTCTTGAAAATCAGCATTCATAATCCTGGACTTTAATTGTTTTCGAACATTAGTGGAATTCACGCAACTATTTCAGTTAGTAAATAGGTCTGTAAGTATCATTGTTTCTTTTTCGACTTCGATGCAACACCAACCCTAACTCTAACCCTGATTACTGTTCCATCGTTTTTTCACTATGGAATGAATTTCTTTCAAATCGTTTCATTATTTGTAAACAGTGTTCATTATAGTCAAAACTTTGTCGATGCAGATATATTTCGTGGCCTATATAAATATAAAATAGATTGAAAATCTTATTTATTGGGGGAAATATTCAGAGAGAGGAAATTGGAATCACACTCATCTTCGTTGACAATGAAGGGGTGCTCCACATTCCCCAAAGCCCCAGCATCACTGGAACTTCACCATCAGATTGTTTAGTCGCGCTATTACGTTCACTTTCGGGCAGATACCCTTGGGAAAGGTATGAACCCCCTTATTCTCCCTCCAGCTATGGGTAAATAGTAGGACGGACTAGGTTCTTCAGCCTTGGTGAGGCAACTAGTCTAGGAGAAGGAAAACTCTGAATTCAAACCTGTTAAACTCCGCTTAAAAATTGACCTTGTGTCATATCCTGCCCGAGCGGAGGGGTTGGTAAATAGTACCATCAGATTGTTTAGTGTCATATCTAGGACACTCATTGGGGAGGGTCTTACCCCTCTGCAGAGGTGTAGTCGGAGTTTTCTACAGCCCTAGCCGACTGGGCAAAGCAATACTTGAAATAATTTAACTAAGCAAATAACTAAGCTTTGGCACGTTTAAAAATTGTTACCAACAAACTATTCGTTAACAAACAATATATAAGATAAACATACAAATAATAGTATGCATTAAATAACCTTAAAGGGCTGATATTTCGTAAATATCAACTAACCAACCAACCAACCAACCAACAAACCAACCAACCAACCAACCAACTAGACAGTAACCCTCTGGCAATTCAAAATCTGAACAATAACGATAAGTATCTACACCCATAAGGACGTAAATACTTATCATTCTGCTGTCTGTGTTTAAAGGGTATCTTGTATCAGTTAATTTATCCTTATAATGTCGCTTGTCACTAAATATATTACTTTCATTTTATTTATTTATTTACACTGCTTGATCCTGGAACTGAACTCAAAACTTGCTGGTAATTAAATACGCATAACAAGTGATAATATCCACGGGGTTAAGTGGAAATTTTTCATCTCAAAAATTCAGAGAATTTGTGAACATTTTTTTAAAAAATCTTCTTTTATTTAAAAGGAATCAAAGAATTTAAAAATATGTATTGACACTCGTATAACAGCTGCTTCGAAAATTTATTGTATCAAATGAATTGTCTCTTGAATATCGCTTTAGTGCTCTTAGATGCTAATTAACTTTCATTTATGATTTCGAAGTGTTCTTTAGAAGGTACGTTTTGAATGTGCTATTTTATGGAACAAACGATAATGTTATAAATTAAGTGATATAAGATGGTTATATATATATATATATATATATATATATATATATATATAAAACCATTTTATATCACTTAAGAGCTTCGTGATTTACACAAACACACACACACACACACACACACACACACACATATAGAAAGTGGAATAGCCAATACCAGAAAGTGGAATAGCCAATACTAACAGAATATAGTACAAGCTCTTGCTGCTACCCTTTAAGAGTAGCATTCTTTGTGAGTAGCGCCTTATATATATGTGTGTGGGGCACCTCTGGTGGTGTAACGGTTAGCAAGCTAGACTAGCGAACCTACACGAGTGAGTTCGAGTCTCATTGGGTGCCCCATTCATTCGGCCTTGTGCCACATCGAAGCAAAGAGCTTTGTAAATTACCTAAGGGCACCTCTGGTGGTGTAACGGTTAGCAAGCTAGACTAGCAAACCTACACGAGAGAGTTCGAGTCTCATTGGGTACCCCATTCATTCGGCCTTGTGCCACATCGAAGCAAAGAGCTTCGTAAATTACTATATATGTGTGTGTGTGTGTGTGTGTGTGTGTGTGTGTGTGTGTAAATTACGAAGCTCTTTGCTTAGATGTGGCTCAAGGCCGAATAAATGGCGCACTCAAGAGCTTTATATATATATATATTTGGCAATCGTATTTTTTCAAATACATGAAACTTTTAGTAATGAAGACACCATTGTTTTGGGCATAGTGGTAAACATGCTTAACTGAAACATAGTAATAAGTGAGTTCGAACTCCACTCGGCTATGGCGTTCACTTTCGGACTAATACCCTTGGGAATTGCCTCTAACTATGGGTTGAAGATAAGTAAAAGTAAAGTAGTCGAAGGAGACCCGAAGGCTCCCTTTTCGATAGCTACTACACGGAGGTGTAGGGGAGGGCGCTACTCCTGTCCCTGGATTGCTCCACTTTACCCTGGATACGTACCTTATAATGCTGAGTGTTAAGCAAGGAGGTATCAAGTAACATTTTTCAAGTCTTTGATAAGACTCGACCTGGGATTGAACCCCGATCTGCAGGACCATTGGCGAACACTCTGCCAACTAGACCAATGAGCCGGTTGAAGATAAACCAATGCAGTTTTTCCACAAGAATGGCTTTAGAACTAAAAACCCACAAAAACTGATATGCCATTAAACTTATAAATCACGCTATTGTGTTATCTTAGGTTTTATCTTGCTCTACTGGCCAGTATTTGAGCAATTTCCTGATTTAAGAAAAACGTTTTTATAACAATTTTCTTATTCAAAAACACACCTACACATACAGTGTATATATATATATATATATATATATATATATCGATGCTCAGTAAGAAAAGTGTATAATAAATTCTTTATTTTCAGTCACCATTCTCTAGGTAATCAACATATTTTCTATTGAAGTCAGATGATGAGGGTTAATTACAAACTTCGTCTCGAAATGGTTTATAAAACCTGGACTGTCATCAACAAAAAAGAGGAAAATATATAAAGAAACTCCAGAATCGGAAAGGTACAGGATGTGCACGAATCTGGCATTATCATATTTACCAACACCTCCGCTCGGACAGGATATGACACAAGGTCAATTTTTAAGCGGAGTTTAACAGGTTTGAATTCAGAGTTTTCCTTCTCCTAGACTAGTAGCCTCACCAAGGCTGAAGAACCCAATCTGTCCAACTATTTTCCCATAGCTGGAGGGAGAATAATTGGATTCATACCTTTCCCAAGGGTATTAGCGCTATGTGAAATGCAATCAGCCTCGTCCAGGATTTGAACTCGTCCCGCCGTGTCCATTTCCGACGACGATAACCATTACACCACGGGTACCTCCTAATCCGAATCTGGCATTATCAAACTGATGGAAAACCCACTAGATACAAAGAGCAACAAAAATGTACCAGAAAGTGGAATAGTGAATACTAACAGAATATAGTACAAGCTCTTGCTGCTACTCTTTGAGAGTAGCATTCTTTGTGAGTAGCGCCTTATATATATATATATATATATATATATATATATATATATATATGTATGTGTGTGTGTGTGTGTGTGTGTGTATACGCTTATATATATATATATATATATAAAACTAAAGTTAAATACCGTAGTCGAGGATGACCCGAAGGCCCCCTTTTCAGGGAGGGTGCCCCAACCGGATTGCTCTATATTACCCTTAATCCGTACCTTATAATGCAGAGTGTTAAGTAAGACAGCACCAAGTACCCTTTTTTTGTGTCTCGGGTATGACTCGACCTGGGATTGAACACCGGTCTCCTGGACCATAGGTGAAAACTCTATTTACGAGACAATGGCCGGTTACCGTAAAAAAAAAATGAACTCTGTGACCCGAGTTCAAATTGTTCAAATAGACGAAATTGTTTGCATTTCACCCTGTGTTAATACCCTTGGGAAAGGGATTAACCTAACTATTCTTCCTCTAGTTATGAGTAAATAGTGAAGCTGACTGGCTCTTTAACCCTGGTATGGCATCCCGTCTAGGAGAAGGATAACTGACTTCAAACTTATAAAACTCTGCTTAAAAATTGACCTTGTGTCGTATTCTCCTTGTTTGGAGGGGCTGGATATATATATATATATATTGTCATCCACACACAGGCTGTTTCGTTGTATCACAACTCTTCAGCGTGGCTAGACACGTAGGACGCTTAAAGCTAGGATCGAAACCCGCCCAACTTTACGTTTAACTTAATATCATACCGCTCAGCCAGCAAGCAAACCACGTCAGGTCAGGAATTATAAGGCATTAAATACTACCTTTTTTTTAAAATAAATTTACTACATTTCTAACCGAAATTAAAATTTAAAATGGAAGTGGGCTTAATGAGGAGATAACTCTTCACCCCTCTTCTATCCCCTCCCATTTTTTCTGTGTCTATTCTAGTTTTTTTTTATCTAAAAGATCTGAAGAAGTCGTGTTTTTGGAAATTTCAAAAATGCGTAACAGGATGGAAATAAATTTATAATCTTATGTGACCGGTTTTGTTGTTTTCTTAAAGAGTATATATATATGTATATTGGTAGCATTTCTTCATTAATACCAGTTTGATTGAACATAAAAAAAACATCTTTTTAAGAAAACATTCATGCCCAACAACATAATTACGGAGAATTTTTACCGAAAGCACAACAATATTAGAACATCAAAATAACAAGCAAAAACTACAGAATCTCGAGGCACTACATATAAGGAACATACAACCCAAACTTAACAGAATTAATTTTGAAACCAGTGCTAATGTACTTAAATGTCTTTAGCCACTGACGCTATTTATAGAAACAAATTTGAAAATAAACGCTACACAATACAACAGTACAGACGCTCTTCTTACAAAGTAGTAATGTACATACAAAAGTTACATTACTTTTATTATACATCTTCCCCTGATGATGGCCTAAAGTCGGGCAGAAAGTACTTGGGAAATAACTAATTATGGAAGATTTATCAACCAATTCCCACCGAATATCCTAAGATTAATACGAAATTCGAAAGGATTAACAAAAAATATGTAGACAAAAAATATCTATGATGTTCAATCAAATATATATATATATATATATATATATATATGAGTTCGAACTCCAGTCGCGCTGTCACGTTCACTTTCGGACAAATACCCATGGGAAAGGTATGAACCCCCTTGTCCCACCAGCTATGGGTTGAATTGCATCACTGCTGTTCTTCTAGAAGGATCGGTTTGGCATTAAATAACCATAGAAAGTTGATATGTGATTAAACAAAGAAACCAAAACCAAATTAAACCAACCTGGCAGTCTTTCCTGTGATAGTGCAAAATAGCTAAGATAACGTTATTTGCATATTAAATATCAAAATTTAAACACATTGATTGCTACTATCCGTTTCATGTTTTCCAGGGAAAGGAATAGAGCCCTTCCCGACATTTCGGTGTAGTAGCTATTGAAAAGGGAGCTTTCTGGTCGTCCTCGACTACTACGGTTTCATGTTTTCACCATCATCAGGTGATAATGAAAGAATTTCTAGGTATTTGCCTATGCCTATCACCAGACAAGGCTTGACACAAGGTCAATGTCCCGAAGGCCGATTAAACTGGGGACAAGAGGAGGGGAAAGTCGGGTAGGAGCTGACGTTCGAACCCTGCTGGTCTACGTAGCTCATCGACTCACTTGGTGCAATGTGAGCCTGATGAGACAAGCTTGTTAAAAGGAGTCAATAATGCAGCTCACCCACCCGGAGGTGGCCCATCCGAAACTGGGAGCCTTACGGCTTCATGTCTGCCATTGTTCCTTTTTGAAGCCTCGCTCTGAACCAAAGTCCAGCGCGGGCTCTGGAGAGTAGAGTGAACTCTTACTTCCTCCTATCACTTGAATTTACTTCAAGTCCAAATTTTTTTTAAACAGTCTTAGAAACATAATAATTACTATTTTACTTTTTTAGGATGACAAAGGAAACTTCTGAACGATATAATAAACTCCAGATAATTGTGAAAACGCGAAACTTACAATTAGGTTTAACTCTTGGAATCCTGAGAGTCCCACGCACAACTGGGCCACGCAGCCTTGGGCTTCTGACTGAAAAATAGTTGGAAATATAAAATATGTGTTCTGTCATTTAACAGCAATGCAGAATATCAAATAACAGATTACGACATTTTGAGGCCATTCAATATATACATTTCTAAATTAAATAAAAATATATATAAAATATAAAATTACAACTTTTTATGGGCAAAGCTAGAAATAGGGATTCCCCGCCTGAAATTTAAACCGTCCGGGTACACGCGGCACAGATATCGGTCGCTTGGGTTCAAAATGTTAATAAATTTTGATTTTAATCTATATATATAACGTTTCGAAGGGGTGGGTAGAGTTAAGCCATCGTCAGATTAATGTTGGTATGTTATGTTATGTTATGTCTCATCCAAAAATTATTTTGAAATGCATAAATGAAAGGAAAAAAAAATTAGAAAATTCTTAGAGTTCTGTTATTGTTAATGGCGTTCTCTTTCAAAGTGGATGTGACGTTTTCGGGAAGGGGGGGGTCCTTTTTTTTTTTATTCTATTTTATTTATTTCACTTTTCTTTTCAAAAAAGAGTAACGTATTTGTCATAGATTTAATTTTTTTTCGGAACCGAGTTAAGATATTTTTTTAATCCTCAAAAATGATATGTAGTTTAGAAATTTTTTTTAAATTAAATAACTTTTTTTTTTAATTCCAAAAATTTTCTAAACTAGACATTATTTTTGTATTAAATGAAATAACGTTTTTGTTGTTGCAAGCAATAAAAATCTTTAGAAAATACCTCAATAAGAAACTAAAAAGTAAGTATAAAATATAAATGATTGATAAAAACTCATTTAAATAAAGGCTATTGTAACTATTTAGAACTAATTTAACTAAATAAGGAGGTAAGTTGAAAAAAACCAAATCTTTGTTTGATAATCTAATGATTAGCAATGATACTTAACTCAACAACTGTTCTGTGTGGTTAATTCTTTATATTGACCGACATTTTCGAATCTTTAAAATTAAAACCGTTTATATTTCTTAATTGTGTTTCACTAACGCGTTTTTATCATACACAATTTTAAAGTCTCGAATGTGCTCATACATACGTTTTTTGATTAATCTTCAAGTCTCATAAATATAGTTTGTTTTTTTTACGTTAAAAACTTAAAAATATTAAAATATATAAATAAACCCATTCTCTGAATATCAGTTCTTCATATATTATATTCACATAACTTTCAGATTTATTTCCATTTTTCTCTTGTCTAACGAAAAAATAAATAACAGAAAAACCTTTATAACAAACAGCATACACAAGGAAGTAATACCTAATAGCGTATCTGATATTCTCAGATGTTTTTACCACATTTTTTTCGGAACATATAAAAAACCTTTTTGGAATCTTCTATTGAAAATCTAAAATTTTCAGAAAATTTTACTTTCGGAAAAGCCCAGCAATTAGGACGGGAACTACACGACAAAAAGTGTACGTCCCATCAAACGGTTGAGAAACCCAGAATGGAAATATCTGAGTTAAATAACGTTCATGTTTCCGAACTAAAACGAAAGCAGAAATTTCTATGCACTGGAAACTTATCGGTAGGAACGATCTTGTACGTAAACTACCGAGTAGCGAACTCCGTACAGTTGAAATGAAAGCCTTTCACTTTGGTCTAAAATTCGTCACTGGATGAATAAAACCACAACATAGCGAACCTAATAAACAAGAACGATAAACACAATGATTCAGATTTTGTGAAAGAATTCACATAAGGGGTAAACACCATGACCCCTAATGTTTATACAAATAATCATATTTACCAAGAAAGCATTTCTAGTAGAAGAAGAGTAGAGGAACGTTTAACTCATAACAAAGGGATAAGGAGGTTGATATTTATTCGATTTCTCTCCGAGTCAGATTTGACATGAAAGTAGGGAACCATACACACGTAGCCATACAAAAATGCTTGGTCCCATCGGAATCTCCAATTTTGGGGTGTCTCAGGCACCGAGTAATAAACTCAGCCTTGCTTAGAATTCCCACCCGCCCTACAGGATTACTTCTGCGCCAAGTAATTATAAGGGTGATAAGGAGGTGCCCGTGGTGTAATGGTTATCGTCGTAGGAAATAGACACGGCGACACGAGTTCAAATCCTGCCCGAGACTGATTGCATTTCACATAGCACTAATACCCTTGGGAAAGGTATGAATTCAATTATTCTCCCACCGGCTATGGGTAAATAGTAGGGCAGACTAGGTTCTTCAGCTTTGGTGAGGCAACTAGTCTAGGAGAAGGAAAACTCTGAATTCAAACCTGTTAAAATCCGCTTAAAAATTGACCTTGTGTCATATCCTGCCCGAGCAGAGGGGTTGGGTAAATATGGATAAGGGATTCATGTATTTCCCAGTGGTATTAGTTCGAAATGGAATGTAATAGCGTGACTGGAGTTCGAACTCGTTTACTATAATATCGCCGTCCAGCTCGTTGACAACTATACAACGGGTACTCCTCTAATATTAGTATAATATGATTTTCTATCAAGATTAAGTAAAGATTTGCTTTTCATGTTTATATTTATTTTGAGAAGTAAATTAACAGAATTCTTGGCATTTTGAACTGTTAATCGTACTTAAAAGATGGGCCGAATATTTTGGTGAAAGAATTGAT
Organism: Sepioteuthis lessoniana; assembly: GCA_963585895.1. Lineage (NCBI taxonomy): Eukaryota > Metazoa > Mollusca > Cephalopoda > Myopsida > Loliginidae > Sepioteuthis > Sepioteuthis lessoniana. Next base: position 40,146,926 of record OY757925.1, read on the forward strand.
CTTATGTGGCGCACTGCCTATTATCATGATGTCGTACTGCAAGAACGGATTCCCCCCCTCTCTCTCTCTCTCCCTCCCATAGTCTCGATTATCCATCACTTCCGGCAGGTCTTCTAGACTACACCCTGTGTCCGTACAGAGCTGTTGTAGATAAGTTTTTGTTAGTCGTCCAACACTTGCATGTCCGTGTGAAGGACTCCATCGAAGAACGTCGCTTTTGAGTTCGTTCTTACTTCTCCCGCATTGTCCTGTACGTCTTCTCCGTCTTATTTGGATAGTTTTAGAGATGGAAGGTTGGTGGCTGTACAGTGGCTATATTGTGGGATGTTGTTTCCAGATTTTTTGAATAATTGATCTGAAAGGAATTTTAGGTTTATGAGTTTTTTGAAGTTCGTAAATCTTAGGAATTGTAAGGTGGGAATCAATTAATGAAAACCAGAATTTCTTTTCTTTTTATAATTAATTTTTTATATGACTTCTTGAAATTATTATTTAGTTATGGTTTGTAGTGAAATTTGTTCATATATGTTCTTATTATCTAATAATTCTGTTATTCTCTAGTTATGCTATATAGACCCCATAATGACAACACCTCCACATTTATCTGAAAGTGTAACAATAATATTGTCATTTTTAGACGAACCACTTAAAGAATTTTCCCATTTTCGTTTGAAAATAATTTTCGGATAAGACATAATACACATACTAACTTTGTCCTGGTGATGGTGTTATATGAACGAAAGAGATCCCTTTCTAATTTATCGTTCACACAAAATAATGATTGCAACTAGCGCCCACGAGCGCATTCACCGGGTGTTGAGACTATCTTCAAAATGGAGAAAAGGGGTTTCTGCGCATAGGATCAGCGCATAGCGGAATGTCAATGAAATTTGTCAAATGATAAAAATGATTAAAAGTAATTTTTCGGCCAATCCGTGACCTTCGCGGTAAAAAACAAAGAAAACCCAATCTGATCCGATCAGAAGAGAAAAAATGATATAAAAGACAATTTTTTTGACAGCGGACAGATCAAAAGAAGGCGGATGACACCAACAGACAGAACTCCAACTGAGAGACCGACAGACAGACAGAGGCGAAACTCGAAACCACGCATCACCTACATTGACCTTCCTCTTCTCTGCTTTGAAGGAAGTGACTAACTCGTAAATCACCGAACACCCCTCTCCTCTCCGCACCTGAAACATCTGATTGACCGCGTACGCGTAAGTCCAAGAATCCTACCACTGTTAAGCGTAGGACTTTTTTTCTACTTTTTAATTCCATATCAACACGTTTTTACAAACCCAGCTATTTGGACTTTTTACTCTTTTGTTTTCAATACAATAGTTAAAATTTTTACGTGTCTTCGTGTTCTTTGTTTTTGCAACTGTGTTTTTTTTTGTTTTTTTTGTACTTTCTTTGCAACCATACGCCGATATAACAATGGTTTAATAAAAAAAAATCGAAATATTTAACGGTATCATATTATACATATTTGAGTAAATCCATCCTTTGAATAGCTTGTTTTTTCATATTTTATATTCACACACACACACACACACACATATATATATATATATATATATATATATATAAGTGTTCGGTTTCACGGAGAACGGAATCAGCGAAGTAAGTTTGGATCCTAAAAGAAGCTGTTAATGTTCCTATCACTCTAATATTCTTTAAAAAGGCGTAAATTTACATTCCTATGTTCTATCTCCATGCAAAGTATATTGAGAAAATGTCACGTCATTGGTATTCGTATGAGCAAGTACTTAGGCAATTACTCTAGCATAATTCCCGTCGCCTCTTCGTGTTTGCGAGTTTTATATGCGCGCCTTCAAGCAACAGCGGATTGAAGATATTTCTTTTTAATCCAGAAAAAGTTTCAAAATGCAAAACTTACCGCCGCTTTATTGCCACGAATGAACTGATATGTCTGTTGCATTCTGCTTTCCTGACATATCACAAATCTTTTGACTCTTTCCTCAACACTCGTTGTTTGATCATCCTTCTCCTGATATGGTGTTGTGAGCTCCCTTTGGGTTTTTTTTTCTTAAATTTAAAAAGAAACTTAGTTTTTAAGAAAAAAACGTTGGCTTTTATAAAACAAGGTACGAGAATTTTATTTAAAAAATCCAATCATTTGATGATTTTTCGTATATTTTTCTTTTGAATCGAAATGTTTTCTCTTAACACTTTTCAACGGTAAAACTTTACAATTTGTTGTTGTTGTTGTTGACATATAAACGTCTTTTTACACCATCACTTTTCAAATATTTTTTATATGCAAGTTTTGCATTTCTTCCTAATGGCGCAAAAATTTTGTGGTGGTATTCGTAGCAATGCCATTATTATTATTATTATTATTATTATTATTATTATTATTATTATTATTATTATTATTTACTCCTTTAGAGTTTTTTACATCAGCGTTAGCTGATGGTTTTTCACTGGAGTTTGAGTGACAGCAAGTCTCCTCAAGTCTCCAGGACTCTTCTCAGTATTCTGACCGTTCTCAATAATGCTGTCATTTGGATGGTCTCTACTCGTCCACCTACTTCCAAATCCTCCAGGCCCTTTAATAATCCTTTAGTTACTGTGCCAAAAGCACCAATCTCAATTGGTATAATTGTCACCTTCATGTTCCATAGTTTTTCAATTCTCTAGAAAGGTCGAGGTACTTATCCTTCTTTTCACATTCTTTCAGTTTTATTCTGTGGTCTGCCGGGACAGCAAAGTCGACAATTTTGCCAATACTCTTTATTATTATTATTATTATTGTTGTTGTTGTTCTATGCGAGTTTTTCTTACCATTTTTAATGGGTGTTTTTTTTCCTACAGGTCCCCAAGTCTCTTTGGACTGTTTGACTAAACTGAATAGCTTGAAATAGAAATATTTTTGACAATTAAACTGAACTTACATTCAAAATGTGTACTTATGCTAAACTGAATTGCTTGAAATAGGACTGTTTTTGGCATAGAAACTGTACTTACACTAAACTGAATTGTTTAACATAGAACTGTTTTGACATTTAACTATGTGTAAAGAAAATCTATACTTATACTAAACTGAATTAGCTGAATTAGAACTGTTTGAATAAACTGAATTGCTTAAAATAGAAATGTTTTTCACTATTAAACTGTGTACTCATGCTAAACTGAATTTTTGAAATAAAACTATTTACATAAAAATGGATATGGCGTTAAATAACCTACAAAGATTGATGACATTAATCCAACCAACCAACTCACCAATGTTAGCTGATGGTCTTTCACTGGAGTTTGAGTGACAGCAAATCTCCTCAAGTCTCCAGGACTCTTCTCAGTTTTCGGGCCGATCTTAATGTTGTCTTGATGGTCTCCACTTGTCCTCTGATTTTTAAGTCTTCCAGTCCTTTTTGCCAAGGATTTGGGAATTGTTTCGAGTGCACCAATTACAACTGGTATCGCCGTCACTTTCATGTTCCATAGTTTTTTTTTTTAGTTCTTTAGCAAGGTTTAAGTATTTATCTTTCTTTTCCCTTTTCTTTTATTTTCAATCTGTGGTCAACCGGAATGGCAAATTCATCTAGACGGTAAGTGTTTTCTTGTTCATTAACACTAGGTCAAGTCTTTTGACTGAGATTAGATGATCCGTTCATATTTCAAAATCTCAGAGAATTTTATGCATCTCATATTCTGGAACGGATTCTGGTAGTAAGCTCAAATTTTAATCTCTTGCACATTTCCCAGTGGATCACCTTTTCCACCCAGTCATTCCAAGTATTGTACTCCTTTTATGCTAGTTAGTTGCATTCTCTTATTATGTGATTAACCGTTTCAAATTTGTCATCACATAACCGACATTTGCTTTTCTGTTGTGTGTCATTGAATTTCGAATTTATGTGATTTGTCCATATGGTGTTGTTTTGTGCTGCTGTTTGGAGATATTCAGTTTCTTTTTTAAGATTTCCCTTTCGTAGCCATGTCCAGGTCTTTTCGGTTGAGATGTTATCAGTTTATCGCTTGAAATATCGATACAGTTGTTTTTTCTTCCCCATATCTGTTTCCTAGTTTTTGTTGGTTTTCTGTTTGTTCTTATGTTGCTAATGGTGTTACTGACTGCCGTAATCAGTTTTCCTATGTTCCTTTTAACGTAATCGTTGAGTGGTTGTATTGTTGCATCCACGCAATCCACAATCCTGGCGAGTCCTCTTCCTTCTTTTCTTGACACATACAGA
>OY757925.1:40156148-40191148 GCA_963585895.1 Sepioteuthis lessoniana
AAGTAAGGATACAAAGTGTCGCTCCACATACCCTTCCTAAAAACCGAATTACAGAATAATGAAAACTAAGATGTAAAAGGCACACAGGTCTCTCCCTTGTTACGTGTAGATTTTTTTGTATTGTCTTCAATTTCTCAGCTTATCTTATTATTATGTGTCTTTCTTAAACTTAAACTACGTCACCACCAACGTCAAAATCCCCTTTGTTATTTGCATGACATTCTCAATAATTTGATTATCCCTATTGTCTTTCTTTTCTCTTACAGTCGGATTTTATTTCAATCCTTACACACATGCACGCGCGTGGACACACACACACACACACACACACACACACACACACACACACATATATATATATATATATATATATATATATATATATATGTATATGGATATTACTTTAAAATGCAAAAAATTAACATTTATAAATAATTATTTTTAGCAGAAAATTTTAAATTGGACTTTTTACTAACAAAATCATTTAATTAATTTTCAAATCTAAAGTTGGCTGCTGGGTCAGATTATTCGAATGTTTGGATCCAAGGACGTAAATATAAAATCGGATGCGAATTAATAAATCTGTTTGGATAGAATTCATGTTCTGATTGGAGGAGACGTATATTCACGTTCTGATTGGAGGAGACATATATTCACGTTCTGATTGGAGGAGACGTATATTTGAAAATTGTCCATACAATATCGATTAATTGTCTTAACTGATGCAGTACAGAATAAATTATATAGATTATATAGAAGACGCTAAAAAAGCTAAGGAATTCAAACGCGAAATTGTTTCGTTATTTATCAAGATATCGAGCGTTTTTTTCTGTCCCGGTAAATATTTTATTCAGTTATAGAAATAAAGAATATCATTTTTTAATATCATTTTTATTTCTTTGGAAAAACAATTTTGCGTCTTAAGTTTCCAAAATTTTTAGTACACACACACACACACACACACACATATATATATGTATATATATATATATATACATACATTATAACAGTGTTGGTTGTCACTAAATCCCTTTGTGGGTTTGTGTCGAACCAAGTACAATATAATATGGAGGTGCCCGTGGTGAAATGGTTATCGTCGTAGGAAATGGACACGGCGACTCGAGTTCAAATCCTGGACGAGAATGATTGCATTTCACATAGCACTAATACCCTTGGGAAAGGTATGAATCCAATAATTCTCCCTCCAGCTATGGGCAAATAGTAGGACAGACTGGGTTCTTTAGCCTCGGTGAGGCAACTAGTCTAGGAGAAGGAAAACTCTGAATTCAAAACCTGTTAAACTCCGCTTAAAAATTGACCTTGTGTCATATCCTGCCCGCGCGGAGGGGTTGGTAAATAGGATAATATGGAGAGTGCACAATATCAACGATAAAGCTATTATATAATAATAATAATAATAAATAAATAAATATATATTAGAAATATATGTTTAATTCATGGAATTTAGAATGCGACCCCAGGGTTTCATGGAGTTTTTTGCAAAACAACAATCATCAGGCAGTTAAGAAAACGAAATGAATCGAAGCATCATCATTGCATACATATATGTGTGTGTGTGCATGTGTGTGTGTGTGTTTGTGTGTGTGTGTGTTTGTGTGCGTTTGTGTGTGTGTGTGTGTGTGTGTGTGCATGTGTGTATGTGTTTGTGTGTGCATGTATGTGTGTGTGTGTGTGTGTGGATTAGACTATTCTCAGGTGACCAGTCTAAGAGAAGGAAAAGCTCCGAAACAAAACGCAATAGATCTCAGGAAGTAAACCCTGATAACAGATCCCGTGATTCTATAAGACATATGTTAGCAGAACGACAGTATACCCAAATATCATTGTAATCTCGCCGAGTAATATGGCGATGTCAAAGAGAGAGCATAGCTACTCACATTTGTAAAGTACCATTGTGAGAAGTAAAGCACATTATATCTTACGCTGTTTGGAATCGCCGGTGAATATATATAGATAAATTTAGATACACACAGTTAAATTATCAAACAGTTCTATTTCTAATTATTCAATTTAGCATAAGTCAAGTAAGTTAAATGGTCTCAAGTATTGCTATGTATCGGTAACAATCCAATTAAAATTCAGCCATTTGCTTGCACATAATTAAAAGATCATAGATAGGACCCTATCAGGTGCTTCCACTCCGGACCTGAGTAGATCTGGGAGCGATAACAATGAAAGGATGTTCCACATTCCTCAAGGCTCCAGCATTACTGAAGCCTCACCATCAGATTGTTAAATGTCATATCCAGGACGCAGGTTGGGGGGTCTTACCCCTCTACAGAGGTGCAGTCGGTGTATTCTACAGCACCATCGACTGCGCCAACGAATTGTAGGTACGTGTGTTACATATTAGATTGGCGAAATCTATTATTGATATGAAGTGTAGGTTAGTTTGATAATGTCTAACCGTTAAAGGGTGTGGAAAAATACGGAGAGTCATTTAATTTGAGTGATGTATTATGACTCCAGGGGCTGTTTGGATCCATGGCTGTAATTGGATTAAAAGGTCACGAGAACAGACGACATTGGGAAAATAGATTTAACGTTTAGTTGATTAAAGAGAAAATGTCTGCGAGAGCAGTTGATAGATCAGTCTTTGCTTTCAATAATTCCCTGCAAGGTCACAGAGAGTGTCAGAAAAGTGTCATCGATAAGAAAGTAATGTGCCCATTAGAAAATTATGTTTGCGTTGTCTGTTATCCCACCAATGAAGAACTTAGAACAGTTGATGTTGCAGTAACGAACAGACAAAGACACAAAGCGACACAAACAAGAACATTGACGACTGAACATGAGAGAATAATAACGAAAAAAGGAATGAGTGTAACATACCCATGATACGCGGATGTGTGAAATGGACATAGGGAATCTGAAATACACGACATTCACGAAATTGGTTCAGGTACAAAACTTTATTACCTTTGAGTTAAAGGTTATTCGACATGAGGAGAGAGAGAGACACAATCTTTCTATGCTGACTGCTTTTACATCGTCAGCTCTCAACCCAACCAACTCGCGGCGCCCGTAGCGCACAAATTCGTCTGGCCTCGCCAGCTCTGAATCTCGACTCACTGCTTTTCTCAAATCCCAAAAATCCTCAGCCCAGGCTTCCGGTACATGACTTCACTTACACCCACTGGTCCCATTTCCTATCTAGGGTTTTATTTTGACATCTGTGAATGACGTATCCTCCCCGCGCGTTCGTGAACACCTGCGCTCATGTTTGCACCTAACTAACCCATGCACTGAGCTGAAAGGTTCTCATCCTAACTAAACCGAAAGGCAAGATATACAAAACGAAATCCCTCCGTAATTATATTACATGAGGAGCTTGGTGCTGAACGACCGACTCGATAGTCGGGTAAGAGATAGGCATGTACATGTAAAGCGTAAACCCTGAAATGGGTTCATACTTCAGTGAGGGTATCCAGTATAATGCTACCACCCAAGAACTAAGGCTAAATAATTTGTGGGGAGCTCTCCGCCATCACCAAGGCCAAAAAAGACACAGTAAGTTCGGTGCAAGATCAAAGCGCTACTCGCTGTCTTTTTCTTTTTTATTTTTAAGAGGAGATAGTTCACCATAAAGATCTTCTTAAAGGTAAAACTGTTACCAAAAATTATTAATTGTAAATGTTGAGCACTTTCATGATGCTGCACGTCGTAAACGGTTCGATAATTTTTCTACGTACACATCCTAGTTCAAAAAACGATAAAATTAGGTACACTATTGCTTTTCTCGGCTTTTTTTTTCTTTATTTGTTTTCGTAGCTTAATCTTCTAAAGATGTGATTAATAAAAAAGAAAAAAATTAGGTTAAACGTTTTTAAAGGTTTAAGATTGATATACGTAGACTGGTGACTAGGATTTTGTTGATTTATGTAAAAATGCAGTGTAAATAAATTTAATTGATGAGATAAGAAGTATTTCATAATAATACTTTTTTAGTCTTTGTATTTTTGTTTTTTTTAGGGTAGTTTTTCAGAGGACGATATTTTATAGTGGCTCGCAAGAGAACCTATATAAAAAGCGTTACATGGAAAACGGACCTTTTCCCAAAGCTTTTATAACATAAAAAAACTCACAGATTATATTTTGGGTAAAACACAAAACTATCCAAGTGCAGCTCCTTTGATGCAAACAAGAATGATTCCCGTTCGAATTTTTCTTGTTTCTTGAATTAAAAATTCATTTCAAGAATTATAGATTTGAAAAAAGAGGATGTTTTTTAAAAATGACAACCCCAGCTTAACACCATATAAAATGGAGAGTTTTATAAATGCTTCTACTAATGAAAAAACTCTCTGGATTAAATGTGTTAAATGGTAATGGGACTATGTTGAAGAAAATTAATGTTTCATCCATAGCTCATTTATTCATAGGTAACTAGAGTTTCAATTTCCATACTTTTTAAATATCCGTCTTATATATATATATATATATATATATATATATATATATATTAGCAGCCAGTTATTATTCATACAAGATTGGTTAAAGACAGTATGTTAGTTGTTAAAGATGTTTAGTATATTAATACTAAACATCTTTAACAACTAACATACTATCTAAAGCACTTCTGCCAATAATAAACCCTTTCAAAAAAATAAATAAATAAATATCGCACTCAAACTATACAAAAACGAACCATATCCATAAAAATATTCCCTCGAAGATGATCAATTGATATGATCGAAAGAGCTTTGGGCAACTTCTTTATTGCTGTTACAAAGAAACTAGTAAGAAAGAAACTTCCGTGGTCTTTCACCAAATTATTATATATATGTATATATATATAAATATATATGTGTGTGTGTTTGTGTGTATGTGTGTGCGTAAGATTGAGTTGAGATATGGTCATATGTATATGAAAATATGTTTATATATACATGACAAATTTCAAAAATTAGATCGATTAATAAGTAAATAGATAGATGTTTAATAAGATCATTTCTCTGGTCTATTGTTTGGGGTAGAGAGTTTGATCCTCACAACTTGTTTGATTACTATCTATTATTGTACCAAGTAAACTAAGCAACTTACTATATATCATTCTGTTTTTATATATATATATATATATATATACTTTAAGAAAAACAACGAAACCGGTCACATAGGATTATAAATTTATTTCAATCCTGTTACGCATTTTTGAAACTTCCAAAAACACGAAAAAAGTAACAGGACTTCTTCAGATCTTTTGGATAAAAAAACTAGAATACTAGAATACTTTTATCCAAAAGATCTGAAGAAGTCCTGTTACTTTTTTCGTGTTTTTGGAACTTTCAAAAATGCGTAACAGGATTGAAATAAATTTATAATCCTATGTGACCGGTTTCGTTGTTTTTCTTAAAGAATTTATTGCTCTGTATTATTGGTACATAGAGCTCTTTACCAGGAAAATTTTAAATATTCATTCATGAATAACCTCTTGTCCTGATGGAATTACTCCCAACACGGTTTAACTGGACCAAGAATACTATATATATATATATATATATATATATATATATATATATATATATATATATATATATATATGCAAATTTCATTAAATATAATAGACATTTTATGTCTACATATTTTCTTCTGGATCAGTTCGAATTCCCGTATTACTTTTATCGTATTCGGGGGGAATTGATTTATGTATTGTCCATAGTTGTATGTATCCCTAGTACTTTCTGCCCGACTTTGGGCCATCATCAGGGGAGGATCTATTACAAAAGTGATGTAACTTTTGTTTTAGCATATTACTACTGTGTAAGGGCGTCTTTGCCGTTGAAGATTATGGCGTTTGCTTTTAAATGTAATTCTATAATTAGCGCCAGTAGCTAAATGATGATGGCCCAAAGTCAGGCAGAAAGTACTAGGGATACATACAACTATGGAAAATACATAAATCAATTCCCCCCGAATACGATAAAAGTAATACGGGAATTCGAACGGATCCAGAAGAAAATATGTAGACATAAAATGTCTTTATGTTTAATGAAATTTGCATTAACGAAGAAATGCTGCCTAAATATATATATATATATATATATATATATATATATATATACCACTATCTTCTGGAGTTACTCAGAATAAACGGAATGAACTACGTTCCCTCAAATTATTGTCGGTGAGTTTATCTTTAAAAATAAACACTCATATAGGTGTATGTTGGCAATTGTTTACTGAAGCTTATTTCTGTACACGCGTATGAATTATATGTCTAAAAGAATAACTCTTTATGTATATGAATACAAACAGAGGACGCACAAATATTTCATAACGTGTATGTATGCGTGCGCGCATGCGCAGACCATTACGGATGCTTTTTTACTGCATAGTATCGTGATGGTGACTTTTAAACATTGATTTATTTACATTTGGAACATTCCACTCATTCTGATGGTTATTCTAAATGATGCACTGAATCAACAGAAAGTTTCTGAGGGATCTTCTGGCACTCAAACAACCGGCAAGTTTAAGGAGGGGTCGAGTTATAAAGGTTTGGAACTAGGTTAAACTATTCCGGTTGCAGGGATTGCAAAGATTTATAGTGGGCTGCATATTTGTAAGAATGAAACACAAGAGCTGTGATATTTAAATGGCTGTCACGTGATCTAAGACCGAGGAAGACAATAATATTCGGATTCTCCTTAAAATATGTGCCACATAATCTATTTTTTATCTCACTGTGTAAATATCTATCTTTATTCATATCTATCTATCTATCTATCTATCTATCAATTTATCTAGGGTGGTGTATTAGTAAGCAAGCTAGACGTGCAAACCTTTACGAGTGAGTTCGAGTCTCATTGGGTATACCATTCATACGTATTTGTGCCACAACTACGCAAAAAGCTTAGTAAATTACTATCTATCTATCCATCTAAGTTTGTTTCATATCTATCTTACATCCTTGAATTTAGCCCAGTCAGCGGGGGATGTAGAATACACTGACTGCATCTCTGCAGAGGGGTAAGACTCCCTCCTCCATGAGTGGCCTGATATGACATTATCCATCTGATGACGAGGAGATTAGGGGAATGTGGAGTAATCCTTTCTTTATTTTCATTGCTCCCAGGTCCATTCTGGCGCGGAGTGGTAGTAGTCCTATCTATGGATCAAATAAAACAAACTATGTGTTCAAGCAAATGACTGACGTTAAATTGTGATTTGTTATATAGCAATACTTGAAACTGTGTACAAAAAAAAACGCTCAGGCTAGTTTAAGAATGTTATCTACAAAATGTTCTTACAAGTCATATATATCTAATATATATTTATAAAGAGGATTTGGCATTAAATAATCTACAATGGTTGATATGCCATAAAACCAAACCAAACAAAACCAAACATCCTTGAATTAACTCTTCATTCCTAGAAAGTTTATTCATATCCATATATCTTTGCTGGTCCAGTCGGCTGAGGCTGCAGAATACACCGACTGCTTCTCTCCAGAGATGTAAGACCCCCTCCCTGAACGTGTGTCCTGGATCTGACACTAAACAATCTTACGGTTAGGTTCCAGTAATGCAGGAGCTTTGGGGAATATGGAGTACCCCTTCATTACCATCGCTCTCAGGTTCACTCTGACCCGGAGTGGTAGCACCAGACAGGGTCCTATATAGGGGTCAAATAGAACTAAACTGTGTAATTACATTAAACGGAATTATTTGAAATTGACTGTTTTTACATTTATCCATGTTAAACAAAAATTTATACGAAACTGAATTGTTTGAAATAGCACTGTTTTGACATTTAATTATCAGTAAACAAAAAAATATACTTATACTAAACTGAATTGTTTGAAACTGTTATCAAAATGACTTAATTAGGCGTTAAATGACCCGAAAAGGGTTGATAGGCCGTAAAACAAAACAACCAACTAACCACTCTATCTCTGCTCTATTGTATATATGAATGTTTTTGTGGAGAAAGGACTAGGCTAAGTAAATATCTCATCACATATTCACACACTCTATATGGAACTATTTTTTGGTTGAAATAGTTGAGTATTTCTAACATCGGTTGGTGTTTGAGCACAGGTGAAAGTCAGGATTTTGAATACTGATTTTCAAAACAGGCAAGTGTTCCCTGCTTGGAATATTGGATCAACACAATCTTCCTACTCGTCATTTCTCACTTACTGAGCTTGTAGAAAAAAAAAACGGTCAGGCTTTATAAATATCGAATTTAGCCATCCCTAAAGGTCAAATAATCCATGGATACTTCAAAATCTATTTTGAAAAATGTAATATACCAATTCTTATTTACATCGGACAAAATTACGCACAATTCAGATCTAAGATGAAAATATATTTCCGATAAGTTTCACAAAAGTCATCGATATTATTCTGTGTATCTTGCTCCGAAATAAATCAGAATTTAAATCAGTAGCTTGATTTTTTTCTTTTTTATTCTATTGGTTCACTTTCATATTTTGGACTATAATTCTAATTTTTTAAATTGTTGTTGAAAATTTATTATTAATATCTAAATAATTATCCCTTACGTGTCAATGAACTGAGACCATTTTTTGGTGTGTGTGTGTGAGGGGGGTTCTTGTTTATTTTTTTAAAACAATTTAATTTTTTTTAATATTTCTATTTCTAAGACGAAAAAATTCACTATTGCATTATTATTACATTATTCATATCCATAAAGAATATCTCTTTCATGCTAAGAAGATTTTCAGAAGCAATAACTCTTTTTTAATGGCCTTATACCAGACGCTGAATGCTCTACTGACGCAGCTTTAGTGCAGTTCATTAAAACAGATGATGATATTGTCACTTATCTTACTTGTATTGATATTGATTAAAATTTGATTTAGATATTTACTAAGAAGGTTATATTTCACTAATATTCCAAAGGGGGAAATACCTGTGCCGTAGCAGCTAACGTACTGAACGGCAACATCGTATTAAACGAGTTCGAACTCCAGTTGCGTTATTAAGTTCACTTTCGAACTAAATACACTTGAAAAAGGTATGCTTTCCTCCATCTTCTCAGCTATGTTTTATATAGTACTATTATTGTTCTTCAACATAGATGACTTTCGCATTAAATAATCCACGAAGATTGATATGCTATTAAACAAAGAAACTCGATCAAGTGAAGGAATAGTGAAGTGGCATCTTGCTAGTTGTTGATTCGTATATTTCATTTATTAAGAGTTCTTGTTTTCTAACCGACCCATTGGCGCAGTGGTTAGAGAGTTCGTCAATAGTCCAGAGACCGGGGTTCAATCCCACAGACTCAAATGATGCCTTCTTACTTAGCTTTATAAGGTACGGATCAAAGGTAAGTGGAGCAATCCACAGGAAAAGACTATCGCCCTCCCCAACGCCTCGGTAATGAAAAGGGAGTCTTCGAGTTGCCCTCGACTACGGTCGGCCAACCTACTTATTTTTTTTATTTAAACTGGGATGCAAATTACCCTCTTCGTCTTCAGAAGTTGTAATTTACTAAGCTTTTTGCTTAGATGTGGCTCAAGGCCATATGAAAGGGGCACCCAATGAGACTCGAACTCACTTGTGTAGGTTTGCTAGTGGAGCTTGCTAACCATTACACCGCCACAAGCGCCTTTCGTTTGTGGAATGGTGAACCAGTTTCGTCACCAACCATCCAACTCCTTGTTTGTTTTTGTTTTTATTTTATTGTTTTTATTTGGTTTCTGTTTTGTTTTTGTTTTTGCTTTTGTTTTTTATCATAGTAATTTTGATTAAATTGGAATGGACTACCTTTGCATTTTCAAAAGCTTCCGACTGCTCTGCTATTTAACCACAGGAGGAGAGAGAACTGATTTCATGCCTTTTCAAAGGGCAATATAGCGAAGTTAAAACAAACGGACCCGACCGAAATATGGTTCGCCTATTTTGATTTCCGCCTCGATAGCTGCACCTCAGCTTTTAAAATTCTGGCTTTTTACCTCTGCTTGAACATTGACCTCCGACAACAGTTGAAAATATGCAACTAAATCACAAGACAGGTCCTAGTTTATTAGTCTAAAATTAGTCATGTATGACACAAAACGACGCTATTTGTGCATCTAGAGAATATTAATGTTCTAACCTACATCTTATGGTGAAACTCTAGTTCCAGAGACGTGAAGAGTGTGGAGTACCCCTTTATTGCCATTACTCCCAGGTCCACTCTGACCCGGGGTGATAGTACTTGTTACAGCTCCAAATAGAACTGTTTGAAAACTATTCGTATTCGATAGACCGGATGCAAAAAAACTCAGAAGATGTAAATATAATTAAACATAAATATAAATATGAACGTGATTTCCTAACCCCTGAAAATGAAATTACCCTAGGCTGGTTGACATGCCGATAAAATCCACTAATCAACCAGAAGTTCGAGCAATTTGAACTGCACATGTAAACAAAATGTTATACAGGCCTTTGCCGCTACACAAGGTGAGCAGTTTCCTTTATGAGTCAGTGTGTAAATAGCAGATAAGGGAAGTAAATCCCAAGCAACTTGAGGAAACGAGATGTTTGAGTATTTTTTTTTTTTTTTTTTTTTTTTTTGATTATCAATGATATCGAACTTTGTATATTTCCCCGCACACAAACAGAGCTCTTTTTTCTTTCAGTAAAATAATCGATATCATATGCAAATAAACTGAACTTAAGCCCACCAATATTCTCTGCACTTTGATGTTATCGTGATTAGTTGTTCTGTAAAAATCTACGATACCCGAGTGGTAAAAAATATCTACACTGATAGGTAAATCGGAATTATGAAGTTTACTTTCAAAATAATGCTCTCTAGCTTGGATAAGAAGCAAAATTACTGCACAAATTGTAATGTAATGACATTACAATTGCTTCTTTTCCTCCGCCAGCTCCTCTTCGAAACAAATATAAATTTCCTCTCGGTTTCGTGGAGTAGTGGTTAACGCACTGGACTGCGGCATCGTTATAAGCGAGTTCGAACTCCAGTCGTGCTATTACGTTCTCTTTCCGACTAATACTCTTGAGAAAAATATGATGCTCTTATCCACCTCCATCAGTTATGAGTTCAATAGTATCACTACTGTTCTTCTACAAGGATAGTTTTGATATTAAATATCCCACGATTGATATACCAAAAAAAAAAAGAAATTTTCTCTCGGTAAAAATCTAATATAGGTTTGGTTATATATCAACCATTGTAGATAATTTAATGCCAAATCCTTTTTGTACATACAGTGTATTACAAATGTGTGTACACCCCTCACATTTCTGCGGATATTTAAGTATATCTCTTCATAGTTAATTTAAGTGGAAGAGCATTTCAGTGGCTACCGGTGAAGCTCTGGTAAACTCCCTGCCCAGGAGAGTAAAGGCAGTTCTGGATAATGATGGTGGCCACACAAAATATTGACAATTGACATAGTGTATGTTAATATTGACTTCTTTCCTAAAGGGGTGTACTCACTTTTGTTGGCCGAGGTTTAGCTTTTAATGGTTATATTTTGAGATATTTTGAGGGGAAAATAAATTAACTCTGTTATATAAGCTGCATACAGACTACTTTTCATTGTGTCAAAGTGTCATTTTGTCAGTGTCGTCCCATGAAGAGATATACTTAAATAGCTACAGAAATGTGATGGGTGTACTCACTTTTGTGATACACTGTATATATTAAAGACACCCCCCAACGTGTGTCCTGATATGATACAAAACAATCTGATGGTGAGGTTCCAGTTATGCTGGAGCTTTGGGGAATGTGGAGTACGCCTTCATTGCCATCGCTCTTAGGTCCATTCAGTCTCGGAGTGGTAGCACCTGATAGGGTCCTATCTATGGGTCAAATAGAACAAAACTGTGTACTTGTGTTAAACTGAGTTGCTTCAAATAGAAATGTCTTGTATAAAAATGGTTTTGGCATTAAATAACCTGCAAAGGTTGATATGCCATAAAACCCAAACAAACAAATTTAAATCCCATTTTGTTGGTAACATTTTTAAATGAGCCAGAGCTCTTTTTTTTCACACTGTTAAATGGTTTCACTTATTTCTATCAAATCTGAATAATTCTATTTACTATTGATAATTTGTTTGCACACAGTTTAATGTTTTTAAGTATTGCCATTCAACACTAACAATTCAATTAAACATCAGTCATTTGTTTACACACAGTAAAATAATCAAACAGTTCTATTTCAAACAATTTAGTTTAGCATGTCAACAAAGTTAAATGGTTCCAAGTATTATTTTGTATCACTAACAATTCAATTAAACATCGATCATTTGTTTACCCACAATTAAATGATCAAACAGTTTTTTTTCAAACAATTCAATTGAGTATTAGTACTCAGTTTAAATGTCAAAACAACAGCTCTGTGCCGATACAGGAAGTAGCCTTGAAGACCTACCGGGAGCGATGGACGATAGAGAAGGGTGGCAGGAGAGGGTCAGGGAGATCGGTGCGGTTGGTGCGACATGATGATGATGGAGGCGCTATCACTACAAGCCTGAGTGGACCTGGGATCGATTGTAATTAAGGAGTTCTCCGCATTCCCCAAGGCTCCTGTATTACTCATGCATCACCATCAGATTGTTTAGTGTCATATCTAGGACATTCGTTGGGAGGAGACCTACCCCTCTGCAGAGGTGCAGTCTGTGTGCTCTGCAGCCCCAGCCAACTGAGTCAAAAATCTAAAATAATTGCTAACTACACAAACTGATTTTTCAAACAAACTCTTATAACTCTCACCCTGTCGGCTGGAACTTTAAAATACCTCGACTGCACCACTAGAGCAAGGGTAAGACACGTATCCAAACGATCGTCTTGGGTATGACACTTAACTGCATCTGATGGTGAGGCTACAGTCCTGGAATATGAATTAGCCCTTCAATGCCATTACTCCTTAGTCAAATGTGACCTAGAGTGGAAGAATCTGCTAGGGTTCTGTTTATGAGCTAAATAGAACTGTTCAATCATTTTCTAAGGATCCTTATTAGTAATTTGAAACCAGACATCTATGCTGAAATTATTTGTATTAGATTGGAATATTTGACGAAAAGAATTACTTATGCTAAATAGCAATACGTGAAACCATTTAAGTGCATGCAAACAAATGAGCTCTAACCACTCATTTAAAAATAAAGTTCCCAACGAACTATTTGCTAACAATCTGGTAAACAAACGAAAACTAATTCATATGCCTTACAATTCCTGCGCAAAACTGCATCTCTTCATAGAGGTAAGACTTCCCTAACGTGTGTCTGGGATATGACACTAAACAATCTTCAGTAATGCTGAAGCTTTAGGGAATGCAGAGCACTCCTTCATTGCCATTGCTCCCAGGTCCACTCCTGTCCAAGGTTGTAGCATCTGATAGGATCCTATCAATGGATCAAATAGAACTAAGCAGTGTACTTATGCTAAACTGAATTATTTGAAATGGAACTGTTTTTGACATTTAAACTACGTACTTATGCTAAACTGAATTGTTTAAAATAGAACTGTTTTTACATTTAAATGTGTGTAAACAAAAAACTGTACTTATGCTAAACTGAATTGTTTGAAATAGAAATTTTTATATCAATAAAATAGAGTTGGCATTAAATAACCAATAAGAATTGATGCGCCAAAAAAAAAAAAAAAAAGAAGAGGAAGAATAACCACCATCTTGCAACCCATAAATCTTCTTTGCATTTCATTTTTTTTATTTTTCAAATTTCGAGTTTTGTTTTCATTTCCACCGACAAGAAGTACAACTTTTTTTTAAATGTAAAACTATCTCTGTTTACGTCGGCTAAAAACAGATGCCAAAATTCATAGTATATTTCATGCATATTCGAAGAAACTAAAAATTGCCAAGATAAACTAATCTTAAAAACATTGATTAAAAAGTTTGAAGCTCTTAATTTTTAAACCTGTTGGGGGAATCGTTGTTAACCATTATTCATTTCTTTCCCATTGGCCTAGTGGTAGAGTGTTCGCCAATGGCCTGGGAGACTGGGGTCCAATCTCAGGCGAGTCATACCAAAGACTAAAAAAATGGTACTTGATGCCACTTTGTTTAACACTCAGCATTATAAGGTACGGATCAAGGGTAAAGTGGAACAATACAGGGAAAAGAGGTGGCGCCCTCCCTTACACCTTGGTGTAATAGATATTGAAAAGGGAGCTTTCGGGTAGCCGTTGACTACGGTCGCCAATATATATATATCATGTAATATTAATATCATATTTATAATATAATTATATCTATATAACGTGCCTCATTCTCATTTCCTTAATTTAGCTTAGTTTAGCGCCAGACCAAAAGTATAGAGCTCCTAGTGAGGACCGAACTCACAAACACTTTTTTGATAACGTAATACGCTAGTCGCTACACCATGTACGATACCCGTTGTTAGTCACTAGACGTAGCTTAGTCTAGTACACGTGTCTCAAATTGCTTACAGCAGCTACAGTGGTCACCCATCTGAGTAGTGACCAGGCTCATCAATGCCTTGATTTGTTATTCAATAACCTTTGTTTAATCTATCATATTGGCTTCCGGTTACTTATACCGCTTGCTATTCCTAATTGGTCACCCATTTAAGTAATGAACAGTCTCATCGTTGCTTAACTATTTAATTAGCTGTAATCAATGCCTTCAGCGTGAATTGACTGCACGTGTTAAAAAAAAGTTTGTTTCTTTTAGTGGGAAAGACCTACGTCCCTTGAAAATCAGCATTTCAAATGCTGACTTCTGACAGTACTTGAACACTGCCTACTGGCGCCTGTAAAGCAACAATCTTTGGCATGAAACTGCACGTCTGCATTTTTATAAATCTGCCTGTTAATGACTTTTTGTTTACAGTTTCTTTCTTTTCCCTTCTCTCATACATACATGCATACACACACACACACACACACACACACATATATATATATATATATATATATATATATATATATATATAACCTCTTTCTTCGGGCGACTGCAGTTTCATCGTCCCTAGAACTGCTCTGACCTTCTCTCCATCTTCAACCGACTCTCTTTTTCTCTATCCGTCAACAGACACCACTTCTCTTTCGACCTCTTTCTACGGCAACCCCCCCTCTCTCTCTCTCTCTCTCTCTCTCTCTCGCTTGCTCGCTTGCTCGCTCTCTCCTAGTTTTATCTGCTTTTCCAACTAACCGTCCATCTGTTTAGATTGAAAGTCTTCAAAGACCAGTCGGCTGTTTTCTTTCCTGAAATAAACAAGAATTCTCTCGATTTCTTCTCTAAATATCCTTCATGTTTCATGCTTTAATTAAACAAAATTCCGTTAGGTGCATTTAACGACGCAAGAATATATATATATATATATGTGTGTGTGTGTGTGTGTGTGTGTGTGTGTGTGTGGACAACTTATGAGGGCTCATCAGTTCAGCTAAAAATGTGAAAATGGACTACTTACACAGGTAATGCTTACACTGGTGAAAGCTTGTGTAGAGTCAGCCACACATTTACGATGAGATAACAGAAGAATAATGCATTGGTGTGCCACAAATTCTTCGAACAGAACTCCTCAGGTTAGATAGATAGATAGATAGATAGATAGATAGATAGATAGATCAAAGTTAGAATAGCGTAGACACAGAGTCAACAGGGCTTGGTGATTCTGTTTTTCAACTATGAAATCATTAGACGAAGAACTCTTCTATCTACGTAATCCTAAATTTGATCTACATATGCTTTATCGCATATTAAGAACTGTTTATTTAGAAATATACCAAATTGTATATATATATATATATATATATATATATATATATATATGTACACGTATGTCACTCAGTAAATAGGAGGAATTTTGCTGATGGAGTTGGCAGTAGAAAGCATTGATTACATTTGCACCTTTTTTTAAGGCAATCAATAGTGATGGGTCCTTTCATGTCTCAGAAGAATGTCAGTATAACCTCCTTCACTGAACGCTGATCACAGAACTTAACCTATCTTTAGCAAATTTGTAAATATTTTTTTTCACTAAGACATGCCTCTACGTACCAATCGCACATTCAAAAATTGACCTTGTGTCATATCCTGTCCGAGCGGAGGGGTTGGTAAATAGTACCAATCGCACATTCAATGATTTGATAACAGACTTTTATTCACGTTTAGAGCACTGATTTTCTAGCATTTTAACTAACCTCAAAATAAATATTTTTGTGCGATAAAAATTATTTTTGCAATAAATCAATTCCAAACAATGTACATTTATGAAAAAATTCTGAAAAATAAATTTCCTCTTATATATACACATATATAGTCCGAGTCTCGGCTGGGCCACCTTCGGGTGGGCGAGCTGCTTTTTTGACCCCTATGCACCACTTATATAGCACTAGACCTGGCGGTCTAGTTCAAGCTATATTCTGGCATACGTGACCGGATCTAGATTTAGGTCCGTGATACTGCTTGATTCATTAGACCCACATTGCACTTAGTGGGTCAATGACCAGCAGGGTTCGAGTCTCGGCTCGTTCCCGACCTTCCCTTCCCCTTTATCCCCACTTTAATTGGCCTTCGGGCTTTTGACCTTGTGTCAAGTCCTGTCTGGTGGGAGGCAGCGACAAATATCATCTCCTGAAAAAAGGGATCTAATGTAACAGCTTTGGCCAATTGAAAACTCATGATTGATAAAGAATAGGAAATATTTCTATAAATTTGATTCTTTTCCGTTTATTTCTGAAGATATAGCAAAAACTGAAAGTTACCAATAATGACGACAAAGATTATATATATATATATATATATATATATATATATATATATATATATATATATATATATATATAACATGTTTGATTATATTGGATAGATACTTCATGTCTTCCTATTCAATCTTTGAACCATTCAAGCCTTCGTATGAATCGTTTGACGGGAAGACAGCTTAGAAGAAATAGATACTACCCCAAATCCTCTCTAAAGGCAGGATATCTTATATTCAATCACCTTTCCAATGGATGTAGATTTCGATATGAGGACCGTTTTACCTGGACATCCACAAGTGTACAGTTGAGCAAAAATAAATTTATCTCAATATATGAAATACTATAATGAAGACATCACACATCTTCCGCCGCCCCACTCTCTGTTGCTATGAAAACTTGGAATCCTCATGGATAAGATCACCTCGTTGTTTTATATTGTCTCTCCCAGAGACGAGAGCCCAAATAAAGAGGTTGAGACACTGTAAGTAATACACAACTCGAACACTGAGTAAGCTACACTTTAATTTTAAATTGAGGGCAGCGAAATGATGCTTAGATCCAAAGCAGAGAGCACAGATACTAAACTAAACCTAGGCATAAGCTCCGATTTATGTGTACATAATCTTGTATTTTTTACGGATATTAGGGTTGTTGTTCTTTAAATAAGAAATAAATTTCCGGAAAACAAACAAAAACCTTTCCATTCTTATCATTTGCGAATGAAATAAAGAGAAAGCCTTTTCTTATCAGGCGACGTAATTTCATTTGATTTATTTAAATTCCTATTCCTGAAATAGCAAAATAATCAGTCCCGATTAGTCAAGTGCGAACACTGACAACGCACTGTGAAAATTAAAAAATACAATGCTTGACAATATCTAAACAAGTTCAGATATTTCCTTCAATGACATATTTGCCTATTTTCTTCAAGATTCAGAAACAGTAAATTATTTTGCCATCAGGAGTCAAGACAAACTAACAAAGACTCCTGCTATGGGCCGGTATTTAAGATATAACTAGACTAACCGGCTCATTGGTCTAGTTGGTAGAGTGTTCACCAATGACCCAGGAGACCAGGGTTCAATCCCAGGTAGAGTCATACCAAAGACTTAAAAAATGGTACTTGATACCTCCTTGCTTAACACTGAGCATCATGAGGTACGTATCAAAGTTAAAAATGAAGCAATCCAGAGAAAGAAGCGCCTTCTTCTACATCTTGTGGTTGTAGCTATTGAAAAGAGAGCCTTTGGGTGGCCCTCGACTACAGTCGCCAAGCTTACTATATACAAGGATCATTCAATAAATAAGTTTGTTTTGTTTTTTTGGAAACAAGAAAAATTATTTTTTTTTTAGAAATGTAAACCTTGCATTGTTTTTTGTAATTGAGTTAAAGCAAAAATTATTTTAAGCTCGAAAAAATATTTATTTATGCTCCAGGCTTGAACAGATTACTGTCGTCAAATCATTTGTAGCTGAAAAGTACAACCACGTGAAATTTGCAGAAGAATGTGAGATGTGTACGGAGAAGCATATTTTAGTTTTAAAAGTATTTGCAAAAAGGCTAAACATAGGTTTGCACGACGAGCCAGAGTCTAAAAAACTGGAGTAGAAACATACTGAGTCTCCGGAAAAGTAAAATTTATGGGTATGGTTGTCAGTAAAGAAGGTCATACTGATAGTCTTCTGATATAGGCGGTCTCAATATGTGACTGCTAATAACTCTACTCACAACAATGTTGTATACTTTTTTGTTTCAGATTTGAAAATAGTATATTATAAAAACTATTAATCTTTGATCACAATGCCTTGGACAAGAGAAAAAAAATATTTTGCATCACTACTTATTTGGAGACAAAATCATTCAAAATTGTCTCAAAATAGATGCAACCTATTAATATGATAATTATTTATTACTGAGACAAGAAACTCAAAAAAAAAAGAACATTGTCCACGTGTAGGAATCCACAGGAGAACGTTTTCCATGTGTAGGAATCCTAAGGAGAATATTGTCCATGTAGAGAAATTCAAAGGAGAACGTTCGTCTCTGCTTCTGCAGTGCCCTGCATGCCTTGTTCGTCTTACTTGGATGGTTTTTGAGATTTGAGATAGGTGGCTGTACAGCTGCTGTTTTTTTTTATACAGCTTCTAGGATTTGTTCAAAATAGTATGAAGTATCCTTGCGTAGTTTCCATCTAGCTTGTTTTTCAAGCTCTTCCTTAAGTCTAGTTGATGCAGCCGTACAATAGTACAAACAAGGCTACAGCTTGAAAGAATTCTCGTTTTATTCTATCAGGGAGATCGGATTTCTATACAATCAATAATCTGTCAATGGCAGTTCATGCTTTTCCTATACGTATATTGATATTGCTTTCAGTAGATAAGATATTGCTACCAACGTGTGTGAAATGGTCTTGTAATTTCAGAGAAGGTATGAGTTAAAGTACCAGCCAATGCCCCCAGCTGCCTTCTTCTGACTATTTTTACAGATTCGGCTTGAGCGGGCATATTTGTGAGAAGCACTAGATCATTAGAGTAGTCTGCACCTGTAATAGTTTCTCTGCAATATTGTCTACTTCTTGCTTTTTTAGTCTGAAACCATCTAGCAGGAAGTTGAATGAAAGACGTTTTGGCAATGTTGATGCGGTGAGAGATTCTGTCGGAAGGGAGTCCGAAAAAGTCCCTCCGAAGACGTTCCCAAGAACTTGGTCTTTCAAGTGTAGTCTATGATAAAGCCAATATCTGTCCTTGTCGCCTGGTTTGATCTTTCTAAAGTCATATAATTGCTTTTTGAAATTCACATGACAGATGACTTGATGCAATATGAATTATCATATTAATGAGTTGCATCTATTTTGAAATACTCTGTAATATATCAACTTGAGAAGCCATGATATATTTTCTCGACTCAACAAAAAATTTATTTGTCAGTTATGAAAACTGTAGGTGACTCACCTATGACAGAATAATGGACTTACCCAAACTAAGCTGGTAGAGCGGAGAGAGCAGCAGCAACAGCTGTAGTAAGCACCTTCGTGTACGTTGAACCAAAGAGAACCCTCCTCAGAGACCTTTGGATACATTTGTGTGGCACTCATATCTCCGTGTTGAGTTATTTATCTATTGACCTTTAATAACCGGTCATAACAAAAACACAGTAAAATACATCTTCACGGAAAATCGTGTTTGCCTTTATGAAATTTTGGTCAATAGATTTTGTTGTATATTGACCTTCGATCCGGCCAAATATGCCATTCCAAAGTGATGCACCGGAAGGAAGTGATACATTCCTATGGCAGTTATGAGAAATCGCGTTGGCGGGCTTGACTGAAAATATGGGACAAGGTAAATCCCATGGTACACTCATAGACTGATGCACCGGAAGAGAGTGACCTGTGAACTGTATGACAGTTATTTCCGCTTAATGACGATCAAACATGCCATTCCAAAGATTGAGTGGGCGATTGAACTATTATATAACTCGGTGAATACAGGAAGTCTGTGAGTTGGAGATCAGACGAGTTAGAGAAAAGATGTGGTAGTGAAAGCCAGCAGAAAGCTGAGCCCCCCGGGCCTCCGGTTAAGCAGCTCTGGAGAACAAGAAAGACACAACGCTGATGGCCATAAGAAGCGGGGTCAATATGCTGCAATCTTTGTTCAGTCTCCAACTCCCTCTCACACGCAAACCTTACAATAAAGTGAGAGGTATATTTTTTAAAGAAGTCTTCGCTTGTCCTTTATTATTGTGTCGTTATGATTCTGCATGCACATGCATATGTATATGTGTATAGTTGTAGCATATGACTATACAACAATTTTTCTAAACAAGGAAGAATGGCAAAAATTATACGTCTGGCTAATTCTGAAATCGAAAATGTCTTTGAGAAGATTACCTATTATTAATTTATTCAAAAAATACTTTATATTCTCATATAGGAATAGATTAGTATCTCTATTTATCCTTATGTATGTTGGTCTACCAAATCGTTTATATGTACATTTTCTTTGTACGTTTGTGCCTTTCTGTGTGCATCTAAGTAATGCCGAGTGTGTTTGTACATGTGCGTACATCTGTATATGTATTTACCAACCGTTCCCCAGGGGCAGGATGTGACACAAGGTCAATTTTAAACGAAGTTTAACAGATTTGAATTCAGAGTTTTCCTAACCTGGCTGCCTAACCAAGGCTAAAGAACTCAATCTGTCCTTCTGATGGCTGGAGGGAGAATAATCGGATTCATATTTTTCCCAATAGTATTAGTGCTTTGAGAAATGCGGTCTGCCTCGTCTAGGATTTGAACTCGAGACACCGTGTCCATTTCCTATTATGATAACCGTAACACAACGGGCATTTATTTATACATGCATGTGTGTGTCTGTTGTGTGAGTTCAACTGCACTTATGAGCCTTTATGTCTTCGTATTCATATTTGTGCTTATGTCTATGTGTGTGTCCGTAAGTAGATAAGTGTGTCAAAGTGTATGTATCAGTGGTCTGATGTGTGTTTGTGTCTGGTGGGGCCGGCGTCTGTGTACATGGGTGTGTATATGTGCATGTTTGCACGCAGCTGCCAGCGTGGGCGTGTGATACCATTAAAGATTTGTTTTAAAGAAGTAATGCTTTTGTTTATTTCCTTTTTAACAAAAAGATCCCTAGCCAACTCCCCGCCCTCGAAAAAAAAAAAAAAAGGAAGTTACAGTCTCAAAATAAAATCCAAGCCGATTATATACCCCTTGGACTGATAAGTCTCTGTTTGTTTACAAAATCTTGGAAAGTCAAGGGACTTTAAATCTTTTTTTTTTTTTTTTTTTTGCTGAGATGTTTGCATTAAGGAAAGTTTTCGGCCGTGGGAAGAGACACTGACACCCCTACTCTAAACTGATGCGAAGACGGAGGAATTTATAAGCTGGAGATGCGAGACATCATATGAGACGGCAATTTCTGCAAAGAATTGAAAAATCGAAACGGGTTCGAATTTTGCTTAAAGCTTTTCAGTCTCCCTTCACAATAATGTCATTTCGGAAAAAGAGGAATCTTCTTCTTTCATTCTGACCCAACTACACAAAACTTGGTGAAGGTTTCGTCACCAACATGTCAACATGATTGACAAAGTAGACAGGTGAGTACAAGGGTAAATCATTCTCCCATAATTAACTCGCAGTATAGCAAAATGAGCTGGTTCATTGGCCTAGTGGGTAGAGTGTTCGCCGATGGTTCGGGAGAGCTGGGTTCAATCCCAGGTCGCGTCATACCGAAGACTTAAAAAATGGCACTTGATACCGCCTTGCTTAACACTCAGCAATATAAGGTACGTATCAAGGGTAAAGTGGCGCAATCCAGGGAAAGGAGTAGCGACCTCCCCTACACCTTGGTGTAATAGCTATTGAAAAGGGAGCCTTCTGGTCGCCCTCGACTACGGTCGCCAACCTACTTTATAGTAAAATGGTGCCGCAGAAGGTGAGGTATTTTCTTTGATTTGTGGTTTCTTTCCTTTCTTGTTGCATGTTGACCTTACACTTATAAACAATAGTGCATAATTATATATAGGTAAGAGTTCTCTTGGCGTAGTGGCTAACGAGCAGGACCGTGATATCGTAGTAAACGAGTTCGAACTCAGGTCACGCTCTTACGTTCACTAATACTCTTGGGAAAGGTATTAACCCATTTATCTCCTCGAGTATCGGTAAAATAGTACAACCTTTAGCATTAAATAACCCACAAAGGTTGCAATGCCATTTAACAAAGAAACCAATCTAAACTAATTATATATATGTACGTATGTATTTATGTGCGAATGTATGCTCGAGCGTGTGTGTGTGTGTGTGTGTGTGTGTACTAGCGGATGTGGATATATACAGGGTGATTCACAATTTTTGGAACAATATGATCGGACATAAATCAAGGAAAACATGATAGAGTTGTGAAAATTAGATTTTTTGAAAGTTAAAGAAAAACATTTTAGGATCTAAAATCATTTAGTCTCAAGCAACGAAAAATTCAAGAGGAATCCTTAATTATATGCCTAAAATATCCGTCTTTCAACTGAAGGGACTATTGAATGCCGTGGGAAAAGTTGTTGATAACGTATGATCGCTTGAACCTTCTTAGATATGGCTGCCTTCCGTGCAGCAATGGTGCGAAGGTTGCCCAGGTAGATATTGTCCTTGAGGAACTCTCAGAGAAAGAAAATATTTAGTTTCCTAATGTCTTCACAAAAAAGATCAGCTCCGTCATCCAAGGGCATAATTTTGCCATATTTGGTTAGATATATCAAAATGTTAACTATTTCCCAGAAATAATCTGAAAAAAGAAGAAATTCAGCAAATAATAAATGAGAAGCTGCTACTTTGTTTCAACAATTGTGAAACACCCTGTACTTGGTTTTCGTATGTAAACTATAATAAACAATTAATATCTGGTCAATTGACTTTGCTGTCTACAAATACCAATTATGTTTACATTCCAACTTACACTTTACAAATCCTAGATAATAATAATAATAATAATAATAATAATAATAATAATAATAATAATTTTCAATCATACATCTTAGATGCATCAGGGAGGTCTTCAGTGATGCGCTGTCTTCATTGCCGATTTCGGGTTATTTCTGCATCATATCAGCTCCGACAGTAACCCCGGCTTGACTCTAAAAGAGCCAAGCCGCCTCCGTGATTGCGACGTGCTACGCTCGTGCCTCTACCAAAGCAAAGAAAAAGTAAATAAAAAAAACCAGACTTCGGTCGTTCTTATAGACATCTGTCTTTTAGTAAACAGCCAATGAAAACAATAATAATAATAATAATAATAATATGCACAACCCAGCACCTGTCCCAGAAAATGACACACATAAACTCCTATGGGACATTGACATACACACGCATCACCTAATCTCGACCAGAAGACAAGACCTTATAATAATCAACAAATTTGTAAAATTGTCGACTTTGCTGTCCCGACTGACCACAGAATAAAACTGAAAGAATGTCAAAAGAAGGATAAGTACCTCGACCTTGCTAGAGGATGGAAAAAGCTGTGGAACATGAAAGTGACGATTGTTCCAATTATGATTGGTGCTTTTGGCACAGTAAAAAAAAAGGATGATTAAAGGACCTGAAGGACTTGGAAGTTGGCGGACGAGCGGAGACTATCCAAATAACAGCATTATTGAGAACGGCTAGAATACTGAGACGAGTCCTGGAGACTTGAGGAGACTTGCTATCACTCAAACTCCAGTGAAAAACCATCAGCTAACACTGATGTGAAAAACTCTAAAGGAGTAAATAATAACAACTACTACTTCTACCTCTAAACATCTGTCGTAAACGTGCAAATACAATGAGAGTGGTCCTCATTAAATCGAAAACATTTGTGACAATTCTTGATGTTTTTATCATTTTGTAAACCGGGCCATTGGCATAATAGTTTGAGTGTTCGCCAATGGTCCGAAAGATTGGGTTTCAATCCCAGGTCGAGTCATACCAAAGACTTTTAAAATGGTATTTGATGCCGCCTTGCCTAGTACTCAGCACAATAACGTAAGGATCAAGGGTAAAGTGGAGCAATCCAGGGAAAGGAGTAGCGCCCTCCTCCACACCTCGGTGTAGTAGCTATTGAAAAGGGAACCTTCGGGTCGCCGTCGACTACGGTCGCCAACAACTTACTTGTTCAATATTCACACCAATCGCTCCCACTGGTAGCTTTCATTGAATTTCTAGTGATTGCATCTCAGCTTTTATTCTCAGCCAAAACCAATATCCCGTGACTCTCGACCAAAAGCAGATTGTTTAATACCAATATTTCAGGTTGGGTAGGCCATTTCGTCTTTGAAATCAACATTCGAAATCCTTGTCTTTAATTGGAATCATTTTGAGATGAGGTTTCTTAATCTGAGAATTAATTTTTATTTATTGCGGACTTTTTGTCCTCATCTTGGTAGTTTTTGCGTTGTTTCTTCTTTCACTACACAAAAACTACCAAGATGAGGAAAAAAGTCCGCAATAAATAAAAAATTAATTCTCAGATTAAGAAACCTCATCTCAAAATGATTCCAATTAAAGACAAGTACAAACATTCGGTACGGACCCGACTTTGGAAGAACAGATAAGGATTTATCAGACCAAAAAATCCATCCTTGATCGCCCTTCGGGGCCCGTGGCGCAGCGGATAGAGGCGTTGAGTCTCTACGGTTTCCAGAAGAGCATTGTCAGAAGATAGCGGTTTCAAATCCTACCCGAAAACGTGGTGCGATAGACAACAACTATGGAAGGCAGTAATTCCTGGGGATACGGTTACAAGACTCAACATTCCTATCCGAGGTCGTGGTAAATCACTTGAAGAAGGCCAGAGGTGAAATTTGGCCGAAACCTAGTGAAAGAAGAAACAACACAAAAACTACCAAGATGAGGAAAAAAGTCCGCAATAAATAAAAATCGAAAAGTGGGGGGCAAATTCGAAATCCTATTTGTTTTATTTGGGCTCGGACACCGCTCGCCGGCAAAGGTAAGAAATAACCCCAAAACTTGTACGTACTAAGTTTACTTACACGAGACTTACAAGCATGGGCTACACAGTGAATATTGAGCATTAGAGAGTATTAATTCTCTCCGAAATTAGTTTGTATATAAGAATATTATTTGGCCTTTTTTGCCTGGGATCGAACACCAATTAATGGAGTCAATTGCCAAATATGCAGCTATATACAAGCTCTCTCAACATAATGTATATGTATGTATTTATGTGTGTGTCTGTGTGTGTGGTAGATTAACAGTGTATATAAATATGTTAGAATGTGCGTATAATGTATGTTCGCAACCACAAACACAGTTCGATTAACAGACGTCAAAAATCACCTCTACTCCATTTCATTTTTATAAACAATATCTATTTTACAATTCTTGTAAATCAAAAAGTTATTTCATTTCTCTAAATGCCAATTTATAATTTTCATAGCCAATTATTTTTTTTATATTCAAAACAATATCTATTTAACAATCTTTGTTGACAAAATTCACATCGAATGTATTCCTTCAGCCCCTTTCTCCCTTCCTTCTTTTTTTTTTTTTTTTTTTTTTCGATTTATCTATGCCTGTCTGAACATGTCATTTGGTTTCTTTCGTCCAATCTTCTTTCCTTTTTTTCTATTGATCTATATATATCGGGAGTAATGGTTAACTTTCTGGACTACAACATCGTAGTAAGCGAGTTCAAACTCCAAACACTCTATGACATTCACTTTCGGACTGATACCCGAGGGAAAGGCATGAACCTTCTTATCCCCCAAGCCATGAGTTAAATATCACCACTACCGCTCTTTAACAAGGATGGCTTCGGCTTTAAATTTGCCCAGTCAGTTGGGGCTGTATAATACACCGACTGCATCTTTATAGAGTGGTAAGACCTCCCCAAACGAGTGTCCGAGATATGATATTAAACAATCTGATGGTGAGGTTACAGTAATGCTGTAGCTATGGGGAATACGGAGTATTCCTTCATTACCATCGCTCCCAGGTCCACTCAGGCCCGGAGTGGTAGTACCTGATAATGTGCTATCTATGGGTTAAATAGAACTAAAATGTATACTTATGCCAAACTGAATTACTTGAAATAAAACTATTTTGATATTTAAACTGCTTACTTATGCAAAACTGAATTGTTTGAAATAAGACTATTTTGATATTTAACTCCGTATGAACAAAGACCATACATATACTAAACTGAATTGTTTGAATTAGAACTGCTTGACTAAACTGAATAGCATGAAATAGAAATGTTTTGACAATTAAAATGTGTACTCATATTCAACTGAATTGTTTGAAATAGAACTGATTATTTGTATAAAATGGATTTAGCATTGAATAACCAACAAAGATTGATATGCCATAAAACCCAAACAACCCACCAACGTCGGCTTTAAATAAACCTCGAAGATTGTTGTATCATTAAAGAGAATAAACCTCTCTGTCTACCTATGCTAGTCTGTTTATATCTATCTGATTTAGTCTCTTCTTTCCTTTCTTTTCTTTATATCTATCTGACCGAATCTTTTAATATCTGACTACCCAACTCAGTCTTTTCTATCTTTAAGTTTTATTGAAGACCACACACAAAGTCTCTTTTAATAATTTTAATGATTTTCTATTGTTTTAGTACAAGATTACAGATGTTTGGTTCAAGTTTGTATAAAAACATGTGAACCAGTGCAAATATGCAAAAACACTATGTGTGAAGGTTGTTGTATATGAATGTCAATGTTTCTATCTATATAAGTAAATTATATCTTTATGTACGCATATACATGCTAAAAGTTTACATCAAAGAAGGCCCCAGGGCTCTTTTAACCTCTCTAGTATATCTCGGCGGAAAATTCTTTACTAAAAGGAAACCGTCTTCTTTTGTGTACGACGTTCTCTAACAAGTTCATAAAACTTGTTCTACTAATATAAACGGAAATCAAAGCAAGTTATTCAACGCTCTTTTCCACAAACTAACATACAATAAGAACATTTCACATTTAAAACAATAGCAAATTGCTCTCTTTGCCGCAAACCCAGCCTGCTAGTATATTTCTTGGAGAGTTTTACACAGATTTATCGTTAAGGAATAAGCCTTGATCAGTGAAGCTACGAAATGAGGCATTTCAAACCAAGATGCATTTCTACCTGCAAAAGTATTACAGAATATTTCTCCGACAGAAATATTTCAAACTCTTTTCAGTCAATAAAAGTAACTTGAACAAATGGAGACAATAAAGTTTTAAAGTCAGCTTATTAGTAAAATCATTTGTGTTTTCCTCGTTTGCAAATTTCTACATTAGATATTAGATTTGTGTTTTACCTTTAGTTTAGCAGAGAACCTCTTAGCTGGACATATTCTTGCATCATATAGTCTGGCGAAAGAAATACCTGGACGTACAAAGACTATATTTCCAATAATGAAAAGAAGTATAAACTTGAAAATCAGCATACCTTTCTTTTACCTAGGCTTGAGGTCTGATCAGAAGAGGCAGATTATATTATACCATAGCCATATACAGGAATATGCAAAATGGACATATAATGTTCATATATATATATAACATAGAACATAGGAATCTCGAAATACGAAAAACACTTACGACTTCTCAGTTCAGGTACGAAACTTTTTATTACCTTTGAGTTTAAAGGTTCTTCGACATAAGGAGAGAGAGGCACAATCTTTTTATTCTGGCTTTTTCATCTGCCCCTCCCCCATCTCGTGCGACACCTGCCCAAGGCCTCCGCGAGCAAGCGAAAGCCAATCGTCTTCTTCCGAGGCAGGTCTCAACTCTACTCACTGACTTTTTCAAAATCTCTCAAAATCCTCCTCGCGCTTCCGCTGCGTGACGTCATTCGCACAGTGTAGCCCCGTTTCCCATCTCGGGCTATTGTGACATCTCTGGGTGACACGTCCGCTCCGCCCGCGCGCGCTCATGAACACCTGCGCTAATGTTGCACCTAAGTAACCCATACACTGAGCCGAAAGGTTCTCAGCCTAACTAAACCCAAAGGCATAAAACGAAATCCCTCGGCCATTATATTACAATAAGTGCAAGGTCTATCCAAAAATTATCTAGCCATTATGAATATCTCGAGAGCTAGTTGCACGACTTTGATGTAATTTTTAAAAAAAAGAATCAGGATGAATCTAACAGACATCCTCTCATATGGTTACTAAGTCGGTAGGAAAACATCAGTGAGTGAATGTGTGTACTGTTTGAAGGTCACTTATACAATGGACAAGCGAGTAGATTTTTCATATCACATGAGGAAGGCTCTTGACAGTGTGATCCTATAAGTGCATGTCGCGCTGCGAGCCACTAATAGGTCGAAGTTTCCGGTGGATCTGCTTGTCCAGATTTCCATGTCCACGTTGCGTTGTTCGACCCACAGGAAAGTCGGGGAAAAGCTGATACGGACGTCTCTTGGTTCAGGATAACGGCTTTTGGCAACATAATGTCAACCAGTATTTCCAACTGGCAATTTTTTCCACACCCTTTTTGTTATCTCTAAAGAACTCTAGGATACACAAGTCTTAACTACTGGCCACATGTATAGGACTACTGGATGTACAAGTCCCAGACCGGCCATCCTGTAATAGAACGGAATCATATTTACTCAAGCGGGTACACAGAAACGGGTCTTAAGTGTTATTTCACCTTCTGCACTAGATTTTTCTTTTTCGACCCTTCTTAATTCTGCTAAGGGGATTTCGTCTTCCGTTTCCCACCCCTCTGAATCACAACAGAATGCCAATCTGCAAGTGAGGTGGAGTCCTGCTGCTGGTAAATTTAAATTCTGAATAATTAATTATACCTTGCAACACCATGCCTCCTAATTGATTAATTGATTCATTGATTGATTGCTGTTGTCGTTGTTATTGTTGTTGTTAGAAACCCCACTCGATATGAAATCCCTTTCTCTACGAAAAACAAAATTTTGTTTCCGCTTTAACCTTCCACGGCAAATTTGCTATTTCTCCCAAATACATTTCCTCATCTCGAGAAGACAGACAAACAAGCTTTTCCCAATTATTGATATAAGCAAAACAAGAATCAACCTTCCACCAAGTACACACAAGTATATGCTGGTTCAAATAATTAATATAAAGCTGTAGGTGATGCTGTAACTATCGTGTGGCTACGTCTGCGCAAGCGTGTAATGAATCAATTTATAAGATTAGTAAATTTGTTGCTTTTATCTACCTGATGTAACAGGAACGTCATACAACAAGAATTCTCCACAAGAAACAAGAGTTTTCTTTTCGTGATATAATTCTCGTCTGCATCACGCCTGGCGCCATCAATGGAAGCCATCTTTAAAATGTCTGCTGCTATCGGCTGTTAACATTCTCATAAAAAGTTGCACTTTCATATACAACGTTTAAATTTGACTGTTTTGTTTGGCTGAGAAACCGTAGGAAGGCGGCTTTCATTGCTTTGGTGGTTTATAATTTATTTATAACTTCTTTTTCTTTTACTATTTTTTAGGGGGAGAGGGCTTACATGGAAAGACCTTGAGACAACGTTCATAAAAAAAATTGTTAATGTTTTAATGAATTTATATCAGGGAATGTTAAATAGCATGTTGAGAGACAAAATTCATGTTTAAAGAAATGTCTTATTTTATCGGTGGTGAAAACTACATTTGATACCACTATCTATCTATCTATCTATCTATCTATTCTAGTCTGTTCATATCTATCTATTTGTCTATCTATCTATCTAACTTGTCTGTTCATTTCTAGCTATTTATTTCTATCTATTCATATCTATCAGTCCTTCTTGTAATCTCAGTATGTTTATATCTATCTATCTGTTCATATCTATCAGTCACGCTATGATTTCATATCTATCTATTTATTAATCTATCTATTGATATCTCTCTCTCTCTTACTCTCTCTCTCTCTCTCTTTCTCTCTCTCTCTCTCTCTCTCGTGGGTAGAGTGTTCACCCGGGAGATCGGGTTCAATTCCAGGTCAAGTCATGCCAAAGACTAAAACATGGACTTGATGACACCTTGCTTAACACTCAGCATTATAAGATACGGATCAAGGGTAAAGTGGAGCAATCCAGGGAATGGAGTAGCACCCACCCCGACACCTCGGTGTGGTAGCTATTGAAAAGAGAGTCTTGGGGTCGTCCTCAACTACAGTCGCCAACTTTACTTATATATATATATATAAAGATGTTGATATTTGAAACATGAAAATCAGTGTTATATATCAATTATAGTCACCTTGGCTTTTTTACGAATACACTCAGAGAGGGGATTTCTTTAAAATGAGATTCTGCTACTGTCTCAATACTATCTATATATCTGCTGCTTTTTGTATTTTATTTTAATTTCATTTTCTATATACATATCTCTCCTCGCCTATCCATCCTTTTGGCTGTCATAGGAAGAGTCAAGTGTCACTTTTATTTCCCTGTCTTTTAATCTTATACCTTCCTACTTTTTTTTGTTCCTCTCCATCTACTCTCTTACAGACAACAACTACCATTAAAACTAAATGCGAGGTGAGATACCCAATAAATTTTTTTAAATAAATTAAAAATATATAACTAATAATATAACAAATTAATTCATGAATTTATTCACAGATCATAAATCTATTCATTTATGATGTTATATTAAATCATCGTCAAAAATTATCTAAAGAAAGTGGGGTTAAATATGTTTTTTGTTTTAATATATATATATATATATATATATATATATATATATATATATTTTCATGTGTGTAATATCTATGATCTGATCTCCACATTTATATTTTCGGTTCTATTTGTATCCCCCCCCTAGAACTCTGAAAATGTTGAGGGTAGATTTTTTATGGGTTTTGCTTATATTTTGTATAATAATATATGTTTAAAATCCAAAGTCTGCTAAACATGGTTATGACTTTGGTTCTATTAATGTCCTAGTAGAACTTTGAAAATGGAATTCGTGTATTTTATGTCAGGGGTAGATTTGGGAGTTTGTTGAACAAGTCATGGGGGCAGCACCTCACAAAGAAGCAGCTGTACAGCCACTTACCACCCATTACGAAAACTATGAAAGTTAGACGAACCAGACATGTGAGACACTGCTGGAGAAGTATGGACGAACTCATAAGGGATGTATTCCTGTGGACCCCTTCACATGGACGAGCAAAGGCAGGACGATCAGCTAGAACGTACATACAGCAGCTCTGTTCTGATACGAGATGTATTTTTGAAGACCTGCCGGAAGCAATGGACGATGGAGAAGGGTGGCGGGAAAGGATCAGGGATATCCGTGCTGATCGTGCGACATGATGATGATGATGTATATATATTTCCGTCCATCAGTCTGTTAGTTTATATATATATATATATATATATATATATATATATATATATATATATATATATGTTTCTTGAAAAAAGTACACCAAACGACGAATACGAAAATTTCGTCAATGCACACCTCGAGGCAGCAGCAAAATACATTCCAACAAAAATTAAAACTAAATATAGAGACCCATGGGAAACTTTAGCGGTGAGAGAAAAACGTGCACTAGTGAAAACAGCCTCCAAAAACTATCGAAAAAACCCAACAAACACAAATGCCTTAAAACTAAAAACGGCACAATATCAATTAACAGGCATATATATAAAGGAACAGACAGAATACATTCAAAATCAGATAGATAAGATTAGAGACTCGGTGGAAGATAGACAATCTAGAATTGCCTGGCAAACAATAAACGAAGTGAGCAGAAGAAAGAACACGGCCAAAGCAAAACTTAAAGCAGCAAACCAACAAGAAAGAATAAAACTGTGGAAACAGCACTTCGAAAACTTACTTGGAAACCCACCAAAAATAACGCCTGAACCAATCACCAGAATAATTAGCAAACAATTAGACATTAAACTTGGACCGTTCACACAAGAAGAACTCGACTCGGTTCTCAGAAAAATTAAAAATAGAAAAGCTGCAGGACTGGACGAAATTCCCCCGGAAGTATGGAAGACCAGACAATTCGACGACATACTGCTCCGACACTGCAACGCAGTATACAATCAAAATCCGATAGATAGATGGACGAAGGGATGCATACTCCCCTTCCCTAAAAAGGGGGACCTCGGATTAGCCAAAAACTACCGAGGCATAACACTTACATCCATAGCTGCCAAAATCTACAATGCCCTACTACGAAACAGAATAGAACCCAAAATCGACAACATACTTAGAAAAAACCAAAATGGCTTCCGAAGAAATAGATCTACGACCTCACAAATATTAACCATCCGCAGAATCCTTGAAG
Source organism: Sepioteuthis lessoniana (assembly GCA_963585895.1). Classification (NCBI taxonomy): domain Eukaryota; kingdom Metazoa; phylum Mollusca; class Cephalopoda; order Myopsida; family Loliginidae; genus Sepioteuthis; species Sepioteuthis lessoniana. Next base: position 40,188,656 of record OY757925.1, read on the forward strand.
GTGTACGGGCAAAGAACCTACAAGCGACATTAATATTTGTCGACTTTACCAAGGCTTTCGACTCCATTCACAGAGGAAAGATGGAACAAATCCTACTAGCGTACGGCATACCTAAAGAAACCGTAGCGGCAATAACGATTCTCTATAGAAACACTAAAGTAAAAGTACGATCACCAGATGGAGACACAGAATACTTCGACATAGTAGCAGGAGTACTACAAGGAGACACGCTGGCTCCGTATCTCTTTATCATTTGTCTAGACTACGTACTTAGAACATCGATTGACAAAATCAAAGAGAATGGCTTCGAACTGACGAAGAAAAGAAGCAGAAGATACCCCGCAACAACAATTACCGACGCCGACTACGCCGATGACATAGCGATACTGGCAAATACACCTGACCAAGCCGAAACACTTCTGCATAGTTTGGAACGAACAGCAGCAAGCATAGGCCTCCATGTTAATGCACATAAAACGGAATATATGTGCTATAACCAAACGGGGGACATCTCCACTCTAGAAGGAACCCCTCTTAAACTAGTAGACAAATTCACGTACCTAGGAAGCAGCGTCGAATCAACCGAAAAGGACATCGAAACGAGGTTAACGAAAGCATGGACAGCTATCAATAGGCTATCGACTATATGGAAATCAGACCTAACCGATAAAATGAAACGCAGTTTCTTCCAGGCAGCGGTCACATCGATACTGCTATATGGATGCACTACATGGACGCTAACAAAACGGCTGGAGAAGAAACTAGATGGCAATTACACAAGAATGCTGCGTGCAATCCTCAACAAGTCCTGGCGGCAACACCCAACAAGACACCAACTGTATGGCCACCTGCCCCCTATCACGAAAACTATTCAAGTTAGACGAACCAGACATGCAGGACATTGCTGGAGAAGCAGAGATGAACTCATAAGAGATGTACTCTTATGGATCCCCACACACGGCCGCGCAAAAGCAGGACGACCAGCACGAACGTACATTCAGCAGCTATGTGAGGATACAGGTTGTTGTCCTGAAGACCTACCTAGGGCGATGAACGATAGGGAGGAGTGGCGAAAGAGGGTCAGGGATATCCGTGCTGCCAGCACGATATGATGATGATGATGATGATATATATATACGTGGTACATTCAATAAGTTTCCAGACTTTTTTGTACAGGCATTTAAAATTGCGTAGATTATTGAAAATTCACTATGTTATTGCTATACATCATACGAGATAACTGACCAATTTTTATGATTTCTGGTTCAAATCAACAGCTACAGCAGAAATTGGAATACACCCTACTAAAGCCTGATTGTCACAGCTGGTGAATTTCAAAAATGCAATCTGGTCGTGTGGACACTTTAGAAGAACGATATGCAATAAAATTCTCTTTTAAACTTGGAAAAAATGATGCCAGGGAAACGTATGGAATGCTTCTGACTGCTTTTGGACTATCTTGCATGAATCGAGCATCAGTTTTTGAGTGGCATAAGAGATTCAAGGAAGGCAGGGAGTCTGTGAAGGATGATGAGAGGTGTGGGAGGAGTAAGGAAGTCAATACACCACAGTTGATTGGCCAAAGGGGTAGGGTTACTATGTTGAGGTTTTTAAGGGAGTTCAGGAAGAGATTCCTAGGGAAGAGGCCAGCACTCTTCAAATCGGGTCAGTAGCATTTCCACCAGGACAATGCACCAGTCCACAACTCCATCCTTGTCACAGACTATTTGACCAAGATGGGCACCAAGACAGTTCCTCACCGTCCCTATAGTCCAGACCTTGCTACCTGTGACTTTTGCTTATTTCCTAAGCTCAGAGACTGTCGTTATGAGACAATTGAGGAGATGAAAGAGGCTGTGACGAAGGTCATTGAGACGTTCACACAAGAGGACTTCTATGAGGCCTTGCAGAAGTTGTTGTAACGGTAGAACAAGTGCATTGCAGCCGGAGGAGATTACTTCGAAGGAGACTAGATTTTCATGTATGTACTATCAATAAAAATGCCCATCGAAAAAAGTCTGAAAACTTATATAATGATCATCGTATATATATATATGTGTGTGTGTGTGTGTGTGTGTGTGTGTGTGTGTGTGTGTGTGTGTGTGTGTGTGTGAGTTTATTTATACCTATCAGTCTGTACATAAATACTTTCTTTACATAAATGTGTTATTTTTCTTTTCATTTTTTTATATTAATAACGATATATTTTCAGAAAAAGAACATGTCTGATGATATTGTGGAACTGTTGCTTATCATCAAAGCGTGGACTGCTATTGACAGATTATCGATCATACGGAAATTTGATCGATCCAATAAAATAAAACGGAATCTTTTCCAAGATGTGGCAATGCTACTCAATGGATTTAACCACGTGGATGCTAATAAACGCATAGAGAAAAAGATAGATGAGAACAACACAAGAATTCTACGTGCTGTTTTAAACAAACTCTAGAAGGAACATCCCACAAAATAACGGTCACCTGTTTCCCATCT
>OY757925.1:40196148-40378205 GCA_963585895.1 Sepioteuthis lessoniana
CCTATAAGAGTGGACCTGGGAGCAATGGCAATGAAGGAGTACTGTACATTCACCAAATCTCTAAGGCTTGAGCTTTGCTATCAAAGGATTCAATGTCATATTCTGAACACTTACAGGGGAAGATATCTTACACCTCTGGAGAGATGCAGTCGGTGTATTCAGCAGCCCTAGCTGACAGCGATTTGTTTGCATACAAATTAGTTTATTCGTAAAATAGTGACCAACATACAGGTTTTTTTAATTACATTAAAGAGATCGATAATTACCAATGGTTTTTAGATCAAAGAGAAAAAACAGGTTTGGTTCGAAGATTATAAGTTTCTAGTATGATAAAAACCCAAATCAAACACTGAAATGAACAAAAGAGTGGATGAAACGGGAAAAATTGACTTTTTAGGACCTTTTAGCATCGAGTCATGATCTGAAACAGTTAAGATATTTGAAAATAGATTAAATAGTTCTTGAAGAAAAAAAAATCTGCAAAAATTCATGAATTCAAAAGAGGAGAAAGATAAACCAGCAAAAAGCAAATGTAAGAAGCTTATAAATGATTACAAGAAATATTTAGAGATTGTCCACAATTGTCAAAAGGTGTGCAATCAAATATCAAGGAATAGAAGACTTTATTACAGTCGAAGTCATATTTTCTATTTCTTTTTGGAGAAAGTTTTTTTTTTTATCAATTTGTGCATGAAATTAAAATATTCCCTTGATATAAATTTTATACATTTTTCGTTATTTCTCAAAATATCTTACAGGTTATAGATTGCTAGCAACGATGATAATATATATACATTAAGTTAGAAATTACCATGACAAGAAAATCCGGCACACACCTACACATGACATACGGATTACTGAACAGCTTTTTCGATCTTATTAGGTCTCATCAGTAGTGCACACCGTGATCCCCCACCACTGGAGATCGAACCAACAACCACAGTATGCAGAAGCTGAAACTCTACCACCGGGCCACTGGTTCATGCCACATTTAAACGATGCCAAATTAACAAGTCATGGTAAATTGCGCAACCACTTGACCTAATGTGTCTTTTTTATAGGTACGTATTCCCTACAGCGCAAAATTTAAAATTAGAATTTTTAAATTCAAAATTTATATCCGTATCAATTAATTCAGTTACATTTCCATTGAAACGTACGTTCACATCACATGGTGTCTTCCCATTTTTTTTATTTTATTCATTTCACCTCAAATCTCAAATTAATCCTTTTTTCAGTTAATTAAACATTATATATATATATATATATATATATATATATATATATATGTTTATGTAAACATTAAATATATATATATACATTATATATATACATATATATGTCTATGTATATGTATCTATAGTTTTTCACCTCTACATTTTCATATTGTCGGATTTATTCCCTGTTTTTCCAAGATATGTACATATATATATATATATATATATATATATACAAGGATCATTAAATAAGTTTCCAGACTTTTTTCGTATGGGCATTTTTATTGATAGTACACACATAAAACTATAGTCCCCTTCGAAGTAATCTCCTTCGGCTGCAATGCACTTCTGCAAGGCCCCATGGAAGTCCTCTTGTGTGAGCGTGTCAATGAACTTCGTTACAGCCTCTTTCATCTCCTCAATTGTCTCATAACGACAGCCTCTGAGCTTAGGGAATAAGCAAAAGTCACAGGAAGCAAGGTCTGGACTATAGGGAGGCTGAGGAAGTGTCTTGATGCCCATCTTGGTCAAATAGTCTGTGACAGGGATGGAGTTGTGGACTGGTGCATTGTCCTGGTGGAAATGCTACTGACCCGATTTGAAGAGTGCTGACCTCTTCCCTAGGAATCCCTTCCTGAACTCCCTTAAAAACCTCAACATAGTAACCCTAACCCAACCCCTTTGGCCAATCAACTGTGGTGTATTGACTTCCTTACTCCTCCCACACCTCTCATTATCCCTGATAGTCTCCCTGGCTTCCTTGAATCTCTTATGCCACTCAAAAACTGATGCTCGATTCATGCAAGATGGTCCAAAAGCAGTCAGAAGCATATGTTAAACAAGCTCCTGAACTCACACACATACGTGCGCACGCACATACATACACATATACATACACACGTGCATATATGTCAGGGGTTTCTCTCTCTTCTATGATATATGTAGTTAGGATTAAAATTTAACTCTAAAAATATTTTTGATCAGTAAAATCCTCACAGTGCTCAACGCACAAAAATATATTGCGTTATCACCATATTTTCAAGTATAAAAAAAGAATAAAAACAGGATAAAAGCTCACAAATTTGGGTTTCAGGTTGCCGATTGTTGACCCCGTCTCGACACAGCCAGTATCGCCCACACTGGCTCACCAAAGTATCGGCAAAGTGGAACTCAGAGTCGAGTTTTTTCCTATATTTATTCTATTTAATGATTGAAAAAATATATAGTACAAATTGTAATGCAAAATCAAGAGAACCAATATTGATAATAAGAACTGTATTTAAAGGCCCGTTTATCTTTATCTATAAATCTCTTTCTGATCTTTTCAGTCTGTCTTTCTTAATCAACACATATATATCATTTTTTCACAGAAACTCCCCCTATATATATCATTGCTGTGTTTGAAGGTTGTAGTATCTATAGAGAGAGTGTTTAAAATCTTAGATGTAGCATTCATAGGCAGTATAACAGTAATTAAAACTTTACACTGCAACTGATAGATTGATGTTTTCATGACCATCAGGTTTTAAACTACATTGTGACAAATCTTAGAAGTAACCAAAAAGATGAACCAAAGAAATTTTCTGAATTTAAAACTTTTTAGTTAATTACTACCCTCATTATATTTTTTTGAACATATCTTTACATCCATTCGTCCACAGACTTCTTTTTTTGATCAGTTAGAAATCGGATTCATTTTTATATACTGAGCTAATTATGCGATGGTAGGTTATCGTCATTTTAAATCTTTAAATTCGAGCGTGCGCTTAGTTTGTTTCTGGTTTGTCTACTGTGCAGTGTATAGTTGGATATTGTCTGTGAGAAAAGCACCACCATAACGCGATTCTCTCCTCCATAAATGGCAACAAAGAGTAGTCCTCATTCCCCAAATCTCCAGCATTACTGGAGCCTCACCATCAGATTGTTTAGTACCATATCCAAGGCACTCGTTGGGGGAGTCATACCTCCAGCCGACTCGGCCAGCGGAATGTTTGAGCATATATATATATACATATGTGGGTGTGTTACATAATAAGGATAGATACGAGTATATTATAATATACTCATATCTACGCGTATTATATAGAACACTCTTGTACCCCATTTAAGATTATATCTGATTTTAATTTCTATGTTTTACTGCATACGTGCACACACACACACACACACACACTTATATATATATATATATATATATATATATATATTGGATTATATATTCATAAAGAAGAAGTAGATTGTGTTTTAAACTGTGAGGCATACCCCTCTTTTGAAAAAGTTATTTCCAATCACAGAATCATCTCTGCAAAAATTCGTTTAAGTCTACTCAGAAATAAGAAACAGACAGTTAAAGCTTCGCGATAAGACTGGTCCTCATTCGCCAATAATGATATAAGAAATCAATGTAACTGTAAGAAACAAGTTTGATACTCTTTAGGAGACATACTCCGAATGACGAATATGAAAACTTTATTACCATCCTTATAGAAGCAGCAGCCGGATGCATATTAACCAAATCAAGATCCAAATACAGAGTTCCATGGCAGTCAGTGCCAGTTAGAGAAAAACAAGGTTGCATGAAAAAAGCATTTTCACTTGATAAAAGAAATATAACAAATGCAAATGCAATGGAACTCAAGAAATTCCAGAGAGAACGAATACATGCTGTGCCGTGCATAGATATCTATCTCAGGACAAGAGTTTATTTTATGCTCATGTGACGTCGAGGGCAGTCTGGCACTTGTCCCTCCGCAAAATAAGTCCTAGTCAAGACTCCTATTTCGGGCAGATGGTAACTGGCAAATAACATGGGGGTTAATTTGGGGCCAGACTGATTTCCACCGTTGGCAAGGGGGTTTCCAGTTCCACTTTCACATACCCCACCAAGCCTTTCGTTTTCATACCCCCTCGGATAGCGGAAAGCATGGACTTCTAGGTTAAAACAAAATATCATTCACTGTAGTCAAATTTCCACAGTTCCCTTATAACGTTTTAAGGTGAATAAGACATTTAGCGAGAGTTAATGAAAGCGATACGAAGCTGAAAAAAAGATATGTGCAAAAGAAGGCGACTCGATAGATAAATAACATAACCAATAGATTTCAACACAAGGGAGCATTTAAAATGTAACAAAGCTTTAATAAGCGACGACCAAACAAATAATTATAAGATTTAGAAAAAAAAAGTTTATTTTTCTTTTCTCCTTTCCTTTTTAACTATTGGTCAGCAGGCAGAGTCAAACACAGGTGTTTCTCTCAACAGTCCTTTTCTTCTTTCTCCTTTTTTCTCTTTCTTTTTTTTCTTTTCTTTCTTTTACTTGAGAAAGTATCTAATTCTACTCACTAATTTACTGTTTATGAAACAGAATCCTTTCTGTTTCTCTCTTTCTTTTTTCTGAGTACATATAATTTCAATATTTGGGAAGGTTAGGAGGAAAAACTGTTTAAGTTGTACTTATCTTTGATAGGGCTTACTTCTCAGGTTCCTTTCTCTTACGGACGAGTGACATCGCCCCAGAATCGGCTGGGTCAGCTTTTCTGTCCAAAGATTCTGTTCCATGTTTTTACGGAAGATTCTTTCCGGGAGCGTACTGTAAACCGACGTCTTTATCCGTCGACTTCTGTTCTCAAACTAAAGAGTCTTTTCCAAATTTCCTCTGAGAAAAAGGTATTATTTTGGCGCTAAAGGGTCTGGCCAATCATTTGGCCTTTTCTTCTTCTTCCTCTATTTCTTCCGGTCATGCTACTTGAATGACCTACATTCCCCTTCTCTGTACAACCGATTACAGGTCATGGAGTGCTGATAGCTTTTGACCTTCATTCTGACTGCTGTAGCGGTCAGACCTTGGGGCTAGTTAGTTCAAACACAAAAGGGTAGGAGAAATTGATCTTACTTTTCCTCTCTCGGTGGCATACCATGTCACAATAATAAGAACAAATAGAATACATTCAAGGCCAAATTAATAAAATCAGAAACTCAGTAGAAGATAGATAATCACGATTATCATTAGAAACAGTAAAGTGAGCAGAAAGAAGAGCACTTCGAGAGCAAAACTCCACGCAGCTAGTCAAGAAGAAAGACAACAGAAGTGGAAAGAATATTTGAAGAATCTGCTCGGAAACCCTCCTGAAGTCAACAATAAACCTGTAAAAATTATTGATAGTCAACTAGACATCAAACAAGGAGGAAGAACTTGACGCAATACCTAAAAAAATCAAAATCGGAAGAGCTGCTAACCTTGCCAAAATACCCCCGGAAGTCTGGAAGACAAGAAAATTTAACAACATATTTCTTCGATTATGCAATGCTGTCTATAAACAAAACACAATAGATAAATGGATAAATGGCAACACCGTCCCATTGTCCAAGAAAGGTTACCTCGAAATCACAAAGAATTACAAACATCTACTACTGTGGCCGCTACGCTTTATAATGCAATGCTTCTCAATCGTATCCAACCTGAATAGAGAAAATTCTTGGGAAATCGATCTTCTACCTCACGGATTTAGACAATCCGTTGAATCATCGAAGGAACATCTGCAAAAATATATCGAGGCAATGCTTTAATTCCTAGAGTAATCCAAAGCATTTGATTCCATACATAGAGAAAAGATGGAGTAAATGCCACTTGCATATGGTTTCCCTAAAATAACTGTTACAGTTATAATGATGCTCTAAAAAAGATGAAAGCAATGGTTCACTCACCTGGTGGCGATACCGATTTCTTTGACATTGTCGCTTGAGTATCGCAGGAGATACATTTGTGTCATATATGTTTATACTCTGCCTAGATTATGTTCTTAGAACGTCGATAGATCAGATAAAAGAGAATGGTTTCACACTCAAAAAGGTAAAAAGGAAACGATATCCTGCAGACGCAGACTACGCAGATGATCTAGCGCTTCTCTCAAATACCAACCCAAGTCGAATCCCAACTACATAGTCTAGAGCAAGCAATTAGAGGCATTTGTCTCCACGTGAACGCAAATAAAGCAGTTCTTGTGTTTTAAACAAGGAACGATCTCCATTTTTAGTGACAAGCCTCTAAAATTAGTAGACAAGTTAATATACCTCGGCATCAATATCTCATTTGCTGAAAATGATGTCAACATACGCCTACCGAAAGCATGGGCCGCCATTGACAGCTTATTGTTAATATGGAAATCTGATCTATCCGACAAAATAAAACGGGATTTCTTCCAAGATGTTTCTGTATCAGTACACCAGATGCACCAGATGGACGCTCACAAAACGCATAAAGAAAATCTTTGATCGGATCTATACGAGAATTCTACATGCTGTTTTGAATAAATCCTAGAAGCAACACCCCACAAAACAGCAGCTGTACGGCCACTTATCTTTCATATCACAAACCATCCAAGTAAGATGAACAAGACATGCTAGGCATTACTGGAAAGGCAAGCTCGAACTTATAAGTGGCTTTCACTTATGGACTCCTATACATGGACACACCAGTGTTACCGACCAGCAAAGATTCATATCAGCTCTGTGCGGATTGTGGATGTAGTTCGGAGAACCTGCTAGGGACGAACGAAGGATGATACGGACGGATATCGAAAGAGAGTCAGGGAACTCCTTGTGGTCAGCATGATTTGATTATATATATATATGTGTGTGTGTATGTGTGTATATATATATATATAATCAATCCTGACTGCAGGCGAGTGACAATACAGGAATTCTTAACACTTGTACCCGGTTATGGTTAACGGAACCAGAACAGGCGAAACCCGTGGATTCAATAAAGGAGGTGGTTTGAAGTTCCGTGTAGGTTCCCGAGTTCGACAAACACATCGGCCGAAACGTTGTGGAAATAACAATAAAGATGAAGATAATAGTCCGAAAACCCTTAATGATAAAAATCATCAAGCTTCGTCTCAGAAATTCAGACAACTAATATATAATCAAGTCATGCTGACCACACACACACACACATATATGTGTTCTGGTTTAGTTTCTTTGTTTAATAATAACCTTCTGGGGTTATTTAATGCCAAATCCATCCATGTAGAAAAGCAGTAGTTGTACTATTGTTGTATACACAATACATATACAAATACATGTGCGGAAACATAGTCAACAATAATGACGACTTCAATGAACGAACGAACACACTTCTTTATAAAAAATATACCTCTCACACTTTATTCGAAAGGGTTGATGTTATTTGTGTGTGAGAGATGAGTTGGAGACGGGGACAGACTGCTACATATTGACCCAAAGTTCTTCTGACCATAGCAGCATTTCTTCCTCATTCTGGCTGGGCTGCTCAACCGTGGGTCACTGAGGGCCCAAGCCCTCAGTCTGCAAGCTGTTCTCACGCTGGCATCTTGTCCCCAACTGACTCCAACAGCAACTGGAACTGAACTGCCTGACCGATTGACAGCCCCAAGCCGTCTGTGGCACCTAGTTATATAATTGTCTCACACCCACCTGCTTCCTGTGGGCGTACGCATACCGAATTCAACCACGTCCACAGGTCAAGGTGATATTCCGATATCTTCGACCGGATGCACCTGTTTCGCTGTTCTTCCGCTTATTTACACCTGTGCATCTCTTGATTCACGGCTCGGTCGAGGATCAGTATGTTACACTATTTAACTCATAGCAAGAAAAATAAGGGAGTTCATACCTTTCTCTAGAGTATTAATTCGTAAGTGAACGTAATAGGGCGACTGGAGTTCGAACTCACTTACTACAATGTCACAGTCCAGCACGTTAACCGTTATGCTACGGAGACTCCATCTTGAATATATTCTGTCAGTAAAACGTGCTTAATTCTTGTCTGTTGACAATATCCTTTTATTTAGTTTTACTCGCACAACATTCAAACTAAATATCAACTCTAGACAACCAAATAAAAAATTCTGGGTTTTTTTTTTTTTATCTATTTTTTTTTTTTTTTTTTACATTTAATTCCACTTTTGAACACTAATATTACAATACTGAGTTTTCTATTCCCTCACTTTCTTCTCAACAACCTTTTCTGAACCAAAACTAAACATTCACCCAAGAGTTATTTATAATACATATGGTGTAATGGTTAAAGCGATGAACTGCGGAATCGTAGTACGCGAGTTCGTACTCCAGTCGCGCTATTACGTTCACTTTCGGGCAAATACCCTTGGGAAAGGTATGAACCCCCTTATTCTCCCTCCAGCTATGGGTAAATAGTAGGACGGACTAGGTTCTTCAGCCTTGGTGAGGCAACTAGTCTAGGAGAAGGAAAACTCTGAATTCAAACCTGTTAAACTCCGCTTAAAAATTGACCTTGTGTCATATCCTGCCCGAGCGGAGGGGTTGGTAAATAGTACCCAAGAGTTATTTATAATAAATTCTTCCTCCAGGTTTGGTTTGAACTCTTAATCTTCCATTCACTGTTCACGAAATTAAATATGATGTTAGTGTTATCAGTCTTGACCTTATCGTGAATCGGTCATATTAACCTTATTGAAAATTGAATTACCCACTGTAAATGTTGATTTTTTTTGCTTCTAAAAAATATGATAAATATATTTACCTGTAAAAATGGGCTTCTTGTTTCAAAAAATCAAGTATTCAATTTTGTTTTGTTTTTGCTTGGTATATATTGTTAATTTAACTTCTACATAACACGCCCCGACTGCTGGAGAAGTAAAGACGTTCTATTATGGACTCCTTCGAGCTGACTAAGAAAAGAAGCAAAAGGTACCCCGCAAAAACAATCACAGACGCCGACTACGCTGATGACTTAGCGTTACTGGCGAATACGCCTAATCAAGCAGAGACACTACTGCATAGTTTGGAACGAGCTGCAGCAGGCATTGGCCTCCATGTCAATGCGCACAAAACTGAATATATGTGTTACAACCAAACGGGCAACATTACCACTCTAGACGGAGCCTCTCTGAGTCTAGTGGACAAATTCACCTACCAAGGAAGTAGCGTCTCATCAACAGAAAACGACATCGACACACGATTGACGAAAGCATGGACGACTATAGATAGGCTCTCAATAACATGGAAATCAGACCTGACCGATGAAATGAAGCGCTGTTTCTTCCAGGCAGCGGTTGTATCGATACTGCTATATGGATGCACTACATGGACGCTAACCAAACGGCTGGAGAAGAAACTTGACGACAACTACACAAGAATGTTGAGAGCAATATTGAACAAGTCCTGGCGACAACACCCCACGAGACGCCAACTGTACGGCCACCTGCCTCCCATCACGAAAACTATACAGGTCAGACGAGCCAGACACGCCGGACACTGCTGGAGAAGCAAAGACGAGCTCGTAAGTGACGTACTACTATGGACCCCCACATATGGCCAAGCAAAAGCAGGACGACCAGCCCGAACTTACATACAGCAGCTATGTGAGGACACAGGATGTAACCCAGAAGACCTGCCGGAGGCGATGAACGATAGGGAAAAGTGGCGAGAGATGGTCAATGATATCCGTGCTGGCGGCACGACATGATGATGATGATGATACATGGATGCGTCAAAGTTGGTCGACCAGTAAAATCTTACATACATTAGCTCTGTGCGGACATCGGATGCAGTCTAGAGGACCTGCCCGGAGTGATGAACGATATGGACTCCATGCTATCAGCATGAATTGATGATAATGATGATGATATGTTGTTATAAATGCGCCAAATTTTAAGGCAGGAATAAATATCAACACCGATTTGTGCAATTATATATATATATATGGAAAGGATTCTCAAAAGTATGCTGGCACAGAGTGAAAAATGTTTTTTTCTTCTATCCGTTTTCTATTTTGATTTTGTTTTCGTTTGGTATGATGTTCGATTTGATAAAAACCTGGACGTTCAAACCCATACACTGTAAAAAATACCGAAGACTACAAGAATCTGCGGTTATTTCCAAAACAAACCATATAAAACAACGTCTAGGTTTTTACCAAATCTCACAATACCTAGTGAAATCATACAGAACGAAAACAAAATCAAAATAGAAAACGGATAGAAGAAATATATATATATATGTGTGTGTGTGTGTGTGTGTGTGTGTATGTGTGTGTGTGTGTGTGCACATGAACTATAGAAATATTGATTGCTTTGGTTTCTTTATTTAATGACATATCAACCTTAGTGTGTTTTTTAATACCCACGCCAACCTTATAGAAGAACAGTAGTGGTGCTATTAAACCCATTGCTACAACAGGGATGGGGATAAAGAGGTTCATACCTTTCCCAAGGATATTAGTCTGAAAGTGAACGGAGTTCGAACTCGCTTACTATAATGTCGTCCAGCACGTTAGCCACAACGCTATGAGGACTCCCTTGTTAGAAATTTAATTTCTTTATTTACAATAAACACTTTTTATGTTAACTGTGTCAATAGAGACAATGAAAGTTTTGGCAGATTTCTTTAATAAATTCTTCTCATGATACCATAGCTAATAAATTCGTCCCTACTCTCTACTCCATCAAATATTCCAGACACAATACCTTTTACTGTAATCGGCCGGAATGCCATCACTTATTTCCAACATAGTTTTGAGAAATTTACGTTTAATAAGTCCATTCACAAATATTATCTCCAAATGGTTTCTCCCCGCTTGTAAGCTATTAACTTCAATCCCCACCTGTCTACAGTACGTTCATATGCTTGTAAAATACGAAATCTTCATAGCCACAAATGTTGGCATTTACGTGATGTTTACAGTTGGCTTTAATTTCTTGTTTGAAAACAAACTCTTTACTTATCTTACGAGACGTCGGGGAGGGGGTTAGGGGGATATCATTCATCACTCCTACCAGCCACCCCAACCCCAACGTGAGAAGGAGAATATTTATTGACTTGTAGGTTAGGGTTCGTGTCAATGTCTTGTGAAGCGGAGAACTTTTCGATTTATAACTGATATCACAAGGTTTAAAGGTTGTCGACTTAAGTTACTTCCCTGGTTTCCTCCAGGTTTTGTTTGTTTGTTTTTTGTTTAATGGCATATCAACCTTCGTTGGTTATTTAACACCAAAGCCATCCTTCAAGAAGAACAGTAGTGGTGCTATGAACTGGGAGGATATGGGGGTTCATACCTTTTCAAAGGGTATTTGTCCGAAAGTGAATGCAATAGCACGACTAGAGTTCGAACTCGCTTACTACGATTCCGCAGTGTACCGCTTTAACCATTACACCACGAGGACATCCCCGGTTGCCTTCTCATTAGTCCTTGTATTTGTTAACATTTGCTTGGTATAACGCAAAGGTAAAAGCGAGTCAAATCAAGATAAGAGGATTATGTTGCGTCACTCTTTCCAGTGGATGTATAGTATGGTTTGGTTTGGTTTTATTGGTTAATAGCATATCAACCTTTAATACAAAAGCCATATTTATGGAGCAATTTATGGAACAATTCAGGCACTCTTTAATCAATAGCTGGGTAGTTCATACATTTTACAAGGATATTAGTCTTAAATTAAATGAAATGCCGCAACTGGATATATATATATATATATATATATATATATATATAGTGTGTGTGTGTGTGTGTGTGTGTGTGTGTGTGTGTGTGTGTGTGTGTGGCGCAAACGGACAAGGAAGATTAGAAGAGATAAGGAAAAAATCTAGAAAATACAAAGAGAGGATGATATAATGGATAATATTAAATGTCAACACCTGTAGAATTTCCACGGGTGCCACTATTATATGATAAAAAAATCGTGATAAAAACCTGTAAGAATCTATCTTTTTAGTCTTGTTTATAGAAACGTCAAATGCGCCGTAAAACCGTATTTGTAAATATAACTGAAACGCCGAATAAGTCCTTTAAGTTTTAAAAAAAATAGACTTTTGTTCTGAATCTTATTGGAATCGAAGTACCACGACTCCTACTCTCTCTCTCTCTCTCTCTCTCTCTCTCTCTCTCTCATCAGCTTGCTATATTTTCATTTATTCTTGTACAGTTGTCAAACTGAAATGCCTTTACTTGCTTGAAGGAAATTATTTCTTAAGAGAACCTTTGACAAAGTACCACTCCATCTTTCTCGACATCCGTACGACAAAATGTACGATTTTATCCTTTTTCTTTCTTCTTTTTTTCTTTTTTTTAAATTATAATCAACCTTTGGTTTGTCGATTTTCTAATCCTTTTCGTTTTCTTTTCCTTTTCACATAAAGATAAATAACTTTTAAAATCCTTCACATTCTGGCAACTCGTAAGACGACACGATACCCCCCCCCCAAAAAAAAGGAGAGAACAGCATCTCAAAGTGAAGTTTATTGTCCCAACAAGATTACCGTTTTCAAACAGACTTTCATTATCTTTTATGGGTTTTGAATTACGAATGGAGCATGCGCATTACAGTATCTTTATCACGTGATATCCTGGTTATTACAAAAACGAAGACCTCACACACACACATACACAGACACACATACGCAAAGCGCCTTTACTTTTTTATTCACTTTAGAAATATATGCTACGTTATGGAAGGAGAAAAATTATACAACTGTTAAGTTTCGTTGGAACCTCAAGCTTTGAAATCACTGAGCTGTATCAGCAAGCTCTGTGCTTCTTTCGTCACATGAGAGTATTTCATATTAATACATGTTTATGAACAGTTACAAATATATGTTTATCAGTATTTAAGTGCATATGTTGTGTATGTTTGATGAAGTTGTCTCTTTCCCAGAGGGAAATAAAAAAATACTAGGATTCGTTTAACGGTCTCAATTGAAAACTCCTTGGGGACTTTGGGAGTTGATTATTCAGAGGCGCTGAATTACAAAAAATTCGGTCAATCAAGAAACAACAGAAGTGAATGTGTAATCAGGGATTGTTAGTAGAATTGAAGAGTAGTAATTTGATATACTAACGAAAAAATTGGAAATCTTTTGTTCATAGATTTTAAAGGCGTATTTTTCTTTCCGTTTTTGTCAGGGGGAGGTATTTTTAAAGGAAGTTATAACCACTTTTTGTATATAAAGTAAAAAGTAAAGTTGGTGACCTTATGTTACGTTCCGCTCTCTGGTCAAACAAACGACAACACGGAATTTATATATAACAATATATATTTATTTTCTCGACGGACGCTTGTGTGAAGTAGGAGCAGTCAGGAGAGGAATTAGAATCGTTCGTCTATGAGGCTTGAACTCTTCGATGTAAGTAGACGATGGCCGAGACAACGCACACAGAGTGACGACAAGGTCAGCTTCCTTTTTCCTCACTTCTGTTCAATTCGTCGGCCTTATATTACCTTCAAACTCCCACGCGGAGATATGGACACGCCTTCACGCCTCCGCAATTTCTTCCTATATCTGGCGATTGGGATGTGTCACATCCGCTATCTTTGGAATGGCCTGTGTGATCGTCATCGAGCGGAAATAACTGTCATGCAGTTCACAGGTCACTCTCTTCCGGTGCATCACTCTGAAGTGGGACCTTCACCTTGTCCCATATTATCAGCCGAGCACAACTGCGCGATTTCTTTCGATTATTGACCATTGCGATGTGTCACTTCCGCTATCTTCGAAATGGCAGGTGTGATCGTCATCGAGCGGAAATAACTATCATGCAGTTCATAGGTCACTCTCTTTCTGTGCATCACTTTTTTACGGCACAGTGAGAATTTTTACCTTGTCTCATATTGTGAGCCAAGTTGTATTTTACACTTAGTCGCGGGCGACCAGAAGGCTCCCTTTGTAATATAATGGCCGAGGGATTTCGTTTTAAGTCTTTGGGTTTAGTTAGGCTGAGAACCTTTTGGCTCAGCACATGGGTTAGTTAGGTGCAAACTTGAGTGCAGGTGTTAACGCGCGCG
The DNA here is from genome assembly GCA_963585895.1 of Sepioteuthis lessoniana. Taxonomy (NCBI): domain Eukaryota; kingdom Metazoa; phylum Mollusca; class Cephalopoda; order Myopsida; family Loliginidae; genus Sepioteuthis; species Sepioteuthis lessoniana. Next base: position 40,210,163 of record OY757925.1, read on the forward strand.
CAGGGAGGATGTGTCATTCATAGATGTCAAAATAAAAATCCGATAGAAAGGTTGACCAGTGGATGTGAATGACGTCATGCACCGGAAGCGCGTGCGCGGAGGATTTGGGGGATTTTGAAAAAGTCAGTTAGAAGAGTTGAGAGCTGGACACCGAACAAGAAGGGTCGACTTTCGGGGCTCGCTAGGGCCAGACAAATTTGCGCGCTACAGGCGCCGCACGAGATGGGGTGCTGATGAAAAAGCCAGAATAGATAGAATATGTATCTCTCTTCGTATGTCGAAGAACCTTTAAACTCAAAGGTAATAAAAAATTTCGTACCTGAACTAAGACGTCGTAAGTGTTTTTTCGTGTTTCGAGATTCCTATGTTCTATGTTATATATATGAACATTCGATGTGCGTTTCACGCATAGCCATATCATGACTATGGTACACATTTTCAATAGCTACTACACCGAGGTGTAGGGGAGGGTGTTACTCCTTTCCCTGGATTGCTCCGCTTCACACTTGATACGTACTTTATATTGCTGAGTGTTAAGCAAGGAGGTATCAAGTACCATTTTTAAAGTCTTTGGTATGACGCGACCTGGGATTGAACTCAGGTCTCTCGGACCATTGGCAAAGTCCTGTTTGTAGAATTGTGTGTTGTATCCTTTGTTTTCCTCTTTGCATCATATATGCACATGCGTAAAGGATCCGAAATGATTATAAGCAAATGTGTTCTGTTTTGTTGAGTATTCTTACTCGTTTCTTTATCGATTGCGAAGGATAAACCTTTTTGGATAGTGTCAGCACTTCAAGGCAATGTTTACAATACTCTTGTGTATGTACATACATATTTACGTACCGTCAATCGGAAAATGTTGGCATTGGCCAAGTGGGTAAAGTGTTCGCCAATGATCCGGGTGACTAGGGTTCAAGCCCAGGTCAAGTCATACCAAAGACTTTTAAAATGGTACTTACTCAGCAATATAAGGTACGTATCAAGGGTAAAGTGAAGCAATCCAGGGAAAGAAGAAGCGCCCTCTCCTACACGTCGGTGTAGTAGTTATTGAAAAGGGAGCCTTCTGGTCACCCTCTGGTCGCCCTCGACTACAGACACCAATTTTATTTATTCTTATTGTAACATAGCCATACATGAATATGTGAAATGTACATAGAATGTTCATAACATATATACATAGAACATAGGAATCCCGAAACACGAAAAACACTTACGACTTCTTAGTTCAGGTAAAAAACTTTTTATTACCTTTGAGTTAAAAGGTTTTTCGACATAAGGAGAGAGATACCATCTTTCTATACTGACTTTTCCATCTCCCCCCACCCTACAAACACGTGCAGCACCCGTAGCGCACAAATTCATCTGGCCTCGCCCAAGTCTCAATCTCAACTCACTGACTTTTCTCAAATCCCCCAAAATCCTCCGCGCACACTTCCGGTGCATGACGTCATTCACCTGGGATTTTTATTTTGACATCTCTGAATGACATCCTCCCCGCGCGCGCGCATGAACACTTGCGCTCATGTTGCACCTAACTAATCCATGAGCTAAGCGAAAGGTTCTCAGCCTAACTAAACCGAAAGGCAAGACATATAAAACGAAATCCCTCGGCCATTATATTACATTATGTTAGGGCCATGTTTCCTTTCAATTAAGTATGTCCAACCGCTTGTTGATGTCTGCAAAAATTATCTTTTAATTGTTGACCAATTTTTATATCAAGGTTTCTATTTGTATTTGTATCAGGAATGCGAATTACAAGATAATTCCATAATTTTTTCCTCGATATTTAGTAATTCCATAATATTTTCCTTTGCATGGATTGGAGGAATATTATACCATTAATCTAATTGATTTAATTTAATCGTTTAGGCGGAGTGGCGGTTGCGTAAGGGCTAACGTGATAGACTGGGATATCCTAGTTAGCGAGTCTAAACTCCAATTGCGCAATTATGTTCATTGAGAAAGGTATGAACACCTTATCCCCTCCCCAGCAATGAGTTAAACAGTACAACTACTGTGCTTCTACGAGGAGGGGTTTGGCACTAAATAACCCACAAAAGTTGGCATACCATTAAACAAAGAAACTACACCAGTCTAGTTTGTTTAAGTATATTTTCTAAAACCATTATGTTCTGCTATTAAACAAAAATGCTTCCTATCTTATCGGTTATTAGTTTATTTTCTGCTAAATAAAAACGAAGGTGAACATCCTTTAAGTGTGCTAATTCTATTATTTTTGCCCAAGGGTAATAGAAAAATACATTGTAAATAGTTTTTACTATAAAAATTCATTGCAAAAGATTTTTACTATAAAAATGCATTGGAAATGTAAAAAAAAAAAATTCCAAGTTGAACATATCTCTAAGTGCCCTAATTCCATAATTTTTGCCAGAAGTGTGTAATTGTGTACATACGTACGAGTGAGTGTTTCACTGTATCTACTGGTTTTAGTAGTTCCTTATAGATCTTATCGTCTACTGTCGCAAAACTAATTAACAATTGGTCCTCGAATAATTTCAATAAATAAAATAGAACCAATTCTTTTTAGTTCCTGATAATTTGGATAAATCATTCCGAGATATTTTCTGAAGAAATGTCAATGACTCATTAATAAGTCCCTTTACTGAATTCAATTGGTTGGTTGGTTGGTTGGTTGGTTTTACGGCGTATCAACCCTTTTCGAGTCAATTAACGCCGAATTGGGTAGAGTCTTCGCCAATGGTCTGGGAGACCTGGGTTCAATCCCCGGTCGCGTCTTACCAAAGACTTCAGAAATGGTACTTGATATCTCCTTGCTTAACATTCAGCATTATAAGATACGTATCAAGAGTAAAGTGGAGCAATCCAGGAGAAGGAGTAGCGCCATCCCCCACACCTCGGTGTAGTAGCTATTGAAAAGGGAGCCTTCTGGTTGCTCTCGACTACGATCACCAACTTTACTTTTTATTTAAATTTTAAACAATTAACTTTTGTCTAAGAATAGATTTTGTTTAAATGTCAAAACTATCCCATTTCAAGCAATTCAGTTTAGCAAAAGTACACAGTTTAGTTCTATTTGACCTATAGATAGAACCCTATCAGGTGCTACCACTCCGGGCTAGAGTGGACCTGGGAGCAATGGTACTGAAGGGTGACTCTGCATTCTCCAAAGCTCCAGCATTACTGCAGCCTCACCATCAGATTGTTTATTGCCATATCCAGGACACTCGTTGAGTGAGTCTTACCCCACTGCAGAGAAGCAGTCGGTGTATTCTACAGCCCCAGCTGACTGGACCAGAATTCAATTGTTAAAATATTGAAAATCGTTTCCCTTTGTGAAGATTATTATTGTGAGCCTAGTATATCACAGTGTTATATTCTAAAGAGATTGATGTTTTACTCTGTTTTTTTTACTAGACGTTCTAGCAAAAGCCAAAAGAAATAGGAATGAGTAGGAGGAAAGAGCTTAAAAGCTACAAAAAGTTGATGATGCGTGAATCTAACCCATTTGCATACTTATTTGCTTCTGTTTCTCTTATATTCTTGTCAACAGAAGACGCTCATGATATAATAGATATTGTCGTCAGAAATAGACACGGCGACCCGAGTTCAAATCCTGAACTAGGCTGTTTTCATTTCACATAAAACTAATACTCTTGCGAAAGGTAGGCATCCAACCATTCTCCTTCCAGCTGTGGATAGATAATAGGGAAGACTGAGTTCTTTAACCAAGGCATGTCAACCAGTTAAGAAAACTCTGAATTAAAACCTGTAAAAATCTGCTAAAAAATTGACCTTGTGTTGCATTCTGCTCGTGTGGAGAGATTGGTAGATACATGTATTCCTGACCATAGGAGGCTGCATTGGCTACATCGTGAGGCAGAAGCTTATGTATTGGGTGTGGTTGGTGAGGACCTCACATCAACCAAAAATGGTAAATTCATCATGAATATTAACCTTACTAAATGAAGTAATAATCGATCATATTGGGGAATTCATCTATCTATTCTAGCATAAGTCATTTTGGCACTTGTTCTTATATCATCATCATCATGTCGTGCTGGTAGCACGGATATCCCTGACCCTCTCGCGCCACTTTTCCCTATCGTTCATCGCCTCTGGCAGGTCTTCTGGACTACATCCCGTATCCTCACATAGCTGCTGAATGTATGTTCGTGCTGGTCGTCCTGCTTTTGCACGGCCATGTATGGGGGTCCATAAGAGTACATCTCTTATGAGTTCGTCCCTTCTTCTCGAGCAGTGTCCTGTATGTCTGGTTCGTCTAACTTGAATAGTTTTCGTGATAGGAGGCAGGTGGCCGTACAGTTGGTGTCTTGTGGGGTGTTGCCGCCTGGACTTGTTCAAGATTGCTCGCAGCATTCGTGTGTAATTGCCGTCTAGCTTCTTCTCCAGCCGTTTTGTTAGAGTCCATGTAGTGCACCCATATAGCAGTATCGACACGACCGCTGCCTGGAAGAAACTGCGTTTCATTTTATCAGTTAGGTCTGATTTCCATATAATCGATAGCCTATTGATAGCTGTCCATGCTTTCGTTAACCTCGTGTCGATGTCCTTTTCGGTTGATGCGACGCTGCTTCCTAGTTAAGTGAATTTGTTTACTAGTTTAAGAGGGGTTCCGTCTAGAGTGGAGATGTCCCCCGTTTGATTATAGCACATATATTCCGTTTTGTGTGCATTGACATAGAGGCCTATGCCTGCGGCTGCTCGTTCCAAACTATGCAATAGTGTTTCGGCTTGGTTGGGTGTATTTGCCAGTATCGCTATGTCATCGGCGTAGTCGGCGTCGGTAATTGTTTTTGCGGGGTACCTCACCGATAATTGTATCATAATATGCATCTCAGTAGCTGACAGGATAATGGAAGAATGGGAAAAAATAGGGTTGAGGAGTGAGTGACATTCCTTCACCATAATACTGTGTTCGTTTTATAACTAATTAATTTTTACGGCATGTCAACCTATCAAGGGTTATTTTATGCCGAGAGATTATCGTGTTGCATGTTGACCTTTGACAGAACTATCATGTTCGAGCTATGTAAACAGAAAGACAGCAATGCATGGGTGTAAGCAGCTCAACGTGGGTTGACAGCCGGAAGCGGGTTACGTGGGTTGTCAACCGGAACTCGTGAGCGTTAGGAAATTATATATACATGGGCTCCCACGTCAGACAGTCAGTCACGCAGACAGTTAGCCAGTTGGTGCCACAACCAAATTAGAGCGGAAGTACCCCCAGCCGAGAAGCAGAAGAAGTGCGAAGTGGGGCCCTGAATATGACACAAGTTGGCTAAGAAGAAAGGTTCAATATAGCAGTCCTCCGTCTGTCTTCGTCTCCCTCCCTCCCTCGGTCCTTCTCTCTCATACACACACACACATACACACATACTGAAGTTGGACCCTTACGAGAGAAATAAAGTGAAAGTGGTGTATTTTTGTAAAAGAAGTGTTTTGCTTCTTCATTATATGGCTATACAACATTATATTTTGATTTGGCAGTGACCTGCTGTGTTCTTCTTTAAATGAAATACATGGGATGATTTCGAACCTGGGGTCAACACACTGGACAATCAAAGAAGTGACCGATGCAGGAAGAGTAAGAAAAAAAGGAGAAACGGACGAAAAGAAAAAAAAAACGAAAATGAAAGAAAAAAGACCGAAAATGCAACAAACTTCAAGAAATACATCGCAGATAAAAAAGGAACACCAAGAAAAAAAAGTATGAATTCAACACATCAATAAAATCGGAAATAGAAAATAAAAAGACATTAACGAAAAAGAAAAGAAAAAAAATGACGTGACAAGATTGATACATAGCTCATTCTAAAAAAATGTTTTTCCTTTTGTGTATTTTTAAAATTTCGTGGGTTTGCGTCTGATAGAATTTAAATAATTACAAAAAGAAATTAAAAATCGTTATAAGTCCCGCATTTTTACAAATTTAAATCAGAACTAAAAACAACTATGTTTCGTTTTAACAGAGAAACAGACGGCAAGGGAAGAAAAAAAGACAAAGAAAGAGACGGGCAGAGAGTTTGTCACGTGAACAACAAAAAATATTATTTCTGTGATATGTCAAAGACAGATGACGAGTTTCATAATAAACTTCGGATATGTAAAACATTAGAATTTTAACTTTTCATGAATGGACTTAGAAAATGTGCGCTTTTTATATTGTAAACAAAATTTTTATAAAAGAAGTTTGGTTGTAACTTGTAAATGTTCATCATAACGCGCAATAATTTGATATTGAGATTTCTTTTTCAATTTCTCTTTGATTCCTAGCATCCGAACGGTGCTAGGCGACTATGGAATATGGTCAAGGTGAGGCTCATTTACCTTTAGATCCATAGTTAGGTGAGTAGGACGGGGTTTATGATGATGTTAGTTCGGAAATAGATCGGAAAGGTTATGTAAATCGGACGTATCGTTAATGTCTCCTTAGAATGCGATCAAAAATTTTTAGACGTTGATAAGAGCCCAGACTATCGTGTTAGTTGAAGATGAAACGCTTCGCAACCATGTGTTCATGAGAAAAGGATATTCGAAAAATGGGATGGGAATTAATATGTACGTGTGCAAAATCTTGACCTGTCTTGTAGTATGCGATGGGAAATTCCGGACTCGAGATCGAGTCGAGCTTGAGAGAGAAATATAGATGAATAAGTGGATAAATCAAGAAAGTACACTCGTTAACTATTGAAAAAGAGAACGGAGATAGACCAACCAACGGACGGTGAGAAAAGTTGTGAAAAAAAGGGTTCGATACACACGGGAAAGTTTGTATTTGGAAAAAGAACCCCTAGAAAATATCTTATCTTAAGATGTGAGCAAGAAACTTGTGTTACGCTGTCTTGGTCAAAATAGGAAAAACAGGAGGAAATGATGGCTGAATAAGAGCCATGCTTATTTTGTGGAGATATTTGTTTAAAAGAATGGAAAAGGGGGCGCGCGAACCTATGTGAGCTTAGGTTATTCGAAAGAAAAGACAAAGAGCAATACACGTAAAATTTAAAGAGTTGTGGTCTGCAGATATAAAAAGAAGACAGAAATTGATAGAGAATGATTGTATATGAAAATTATTAGAGTTAAAAAAGGAGAATAACTGCTTCGTCTTTGAAAAAAAAATTTGAAAAAAACAAAGAAACATACAAAGAAAGAAAAGGAAAAAAGTAACGGTCTAATAGAAGAAAAATTTTTTTTTAAATATATGGAAGTTGAAAAGAAGCAAGAAGGTAACTCAGCATTGAAGAAAGCAACATTTTTAGGATTAAAAAAAAAGAAAAAAAAAAAAGAAAAGAGAAAGAGACAGTTGATACACAAACAGAACCCGCACCTTTGCATAAGGAAGAAAAGGAAGAGATTTTTTTAAAAAATAAAACTGACATAAACATGAACATTTTTTGAACATTTTTGACATTTTTTCCTTTTTTTTTTTTTTTTTTTTTTTTTCGTTGTGAACTTTTTTAGTTGTGAACGTTGGACATTTTGTTTTGACTTGTTAAGTATTTTTTAAAGTTTTTTCCTCTCCCAACCGCTGAGGGTTTAGAAAAAGAGAATTGTTTGAATTTAAGGCGATATTTCAGAATTTTTTCCCCGAATCACATCATGGAAATTTTCCTCAGCTATTGATGGGAGATTATATAATTCTAATTTAGATTTTGTTTTTGTTTTATATGATGATGAGGTAATTTTTGTTCGTTTTTTTTTTTTTTATTTGTTTTCTCAGTTAGACTTTGAATGATATGCACTGCGGATAAAAGGAGCTTTTCTGTGTTCAAACATTGTATGATTGTAATTAAGAAGTTACATGTGTAACGATAAACTCATGCAGAGATACGCATGGTGTAAATCGAAGCTCATTTACCCGATGTTTGAAAATTGGGACGTGATTACCACCTATGATCCTATTTACCAACCCCTCCGCTCGGGCAGGATATGACACAAGGTCAGTTTTTGAGCGGAGTTTAACAGGTTTGAATTCAGAGTTTTCCTTCTCCTAGACTAGTTGCCTCACCAAGGCTGAAGAACCTAGTCTGGCCTACTATTTTACCCATAGCTGGAGGGAGAATAATTGGATTCATACCTTTCCCAAGGGTATTAGTGCTATGTGAAATGCAATCAGTCTCGTCCAGGATTTGAACTCGTGTCGCCGTGTCCATTTCCTACGACGATAACCATTACACCATTGTATGTTTATGGATCGAGATGTCTACTTGTACGATTAAATGCAGATAAAAACGAATCTTGAAACAAATGGATTTAGGAAAGTGAAATTATTAGAAGCAATAATTGATAAGGCAGAAAATCAATTGTTGATAGATGTTTTGGCGCGGTATATTTTGGTTGTTGCAGCATGCATGTCGATTTATAATGCCATTTGGGGGTATTGTTTTGAGCCATGGAAATATTGCTTCTTGAATTTTTGCGAAATTTCCCTGTTACTCTAGGTGGAAACCTGTGGAGCGGATGACTGAAGTGTGGCCTTAAGGAATCCAGGCAAAATGTGATGCTGGAATGACCATGGTTACGGAGTTTGTGACCAGGATTTTGAGTCCAAAACGTTGGTCCTGTGATGTTTTTGGTTTTGTCAAGGAAATGCAGTGGAGGGCCCTATGGTGTTTTTTAAATGATATTTATAATTGTATTGTAATTTTGATGTATGCAGGAGGGATAACCAACGGCGCCAAGAAAGAATAAAGAAGTAATTCAAATAATAAAAAGAATGGTTGGGTCATGCATGATGGAAAAGTCGCCTCCTAAGATGCATCATGATTTTTGTATTTTTGCGGTTGTTGTCCTTGTGCATTTTTGTAAGATGTGGGTGGACAGTGAAATGAAGAGGGGAGTAAGGAAAATGTCCACAAGTGGCCATTTTGAAAAATAAGGTAAAGAGAGATGTTGCATATTTACGAGGTGCATACGATAAGTTTCCAGACTTTTTTCGTATGGGCATTTAAAATTGTCGTAGACTCTTGAAAGTTCAGTATGTTATTACTATACATCATACGAGATAACTGACCAATTTTTATGATTTCAGATTCAAATGAACTGCTACAGCAGCAATTGGAATATACCCTACTAAAGCCCGATTGTCACAGCTGGTGAATTTCAAAAATGCAATCTGACACTTTAGAAGAACGATATGTAATAAAATTCTGTTTTAAACTTGGAAAAAATGATGCCACAGAAATGTATGGAATACTTCAGACTGCTTTTGGACTATCTTGCATGAATCAAGTATCAGTTTTTGAGTGGCATAAGAGATTCAAGGAAGCCAGGGGGTCTGCGAGGGATGATGAGAGGTGTGAGAGGAGTAAGGAAGTCAATACACCACAGTTGATTGGCCAAAGGGTTATGGTTAGGGTTACTATGTTGAGGTTTTAAGGGAGTTCAGGAAGAGGTTCCTAGGGAAGAGGCCAGCACTCTTCAAATCGGGTCAGTAGCATTTCCACCAGGACAATGCACCAGTCCACAACTCCATCCTTGTCACAGACTATTTGACCAAGATGGGCATCAAGACAGTTCCTTACCGTCCCTATAGTCAGACCTTGCTCCCTGTGACTTTTGTTTATTCCCTAAGCTCAGAGGCTGTCGTTATGAGACAATTGAGGAGATGAAAGAGGCTGTGACGAAGGTCATTGACACGCTCACAGAAGAGAACTTCCATAGGGCTTTCCAGAAGTTGTTGTAACGGTACAACAAGTGCGTTGCAGCCGGGGGAGATTACTTCGAAGGAGACTAGAGTTTCATGTGTATACTGTCAATAAAAGTGCCCATACGAAAAAAGTCTGGAAACTTATCGTATGCACCCCGTACCTTTGACAGAGCCGTCATGTTCCACCTATGTAAACAGGAAAACAGTGGTGCGTGGGTGTTAGCAGCTCACGTAGGTTGACAGCCGGAAGTGGGTTACGTGGGTTGACAACCGGAGCTCGTGGGTGCTGGGAAATTATATATACACGGGTACCCAAGTCAGACTCGCAGTCACGCAGACGGTTAGCCATTTGGTGCCACAATCAAGTCAGGGCAGAAGCCGCGCTGAGCGCTAGACATGACAGAGACTGCGTTCCCAAATATCCCCGGCCGAGAAGCATAGGAAGTGCGAAGTGGGACCCTGGAACATGGCTAAGAAGAAAAGGTTTATAGCAGTTCCCTGTCTGTCTTCATTTCCCTGTCTCTCTCTTTCACACTTACGTCAGTTTCAACCTTTCAAGAAATAAAATTGTGTGAGCTATGTTTTTGCAAAGAAATGTTATGGCCCATTATTCTTCATCATGTTACCCAACAAATGAATCACGTTCATTGTGCGTTCATATTTATATTTTTGTATAGTTGTTTTTTAGAAATTATTAGAATTTTTGCACACAGTCCTCTCGAATGCGAATACTCTTTTGCACACAGACGTATGGTTTCAAGTATTTTCATCTAATACAAATAATTTGCACATAGTTTTATGTTTTCAAGTATTCCAGAACTAATAATTATTATTCTAATGCCAGTAATTATATTATTTCCTGTGCCGGGTGTCTCAAAATAGACGGAACCCATTTACATGATAATGATTTATTACGGAAACAAGAAACCCAAAAAAGATTGTAAAAAAAGATTGTCGTGTAAAAAACGCAAACTTTGAGCTAAAGACTTTAAATCAATGTTGCTGTTTTTTTTAATTTTTATTATATCAGATTCCATGACATGCAATCTTCTTTTGAATTTCTTGTCTCAGTAACAAATCATTATCATATTAATAGGTTGCATCTATTTTGAGAAAGTTTTGAATGCTTTTGTCACCAAATAAGTAGTGACGCAAAATATTTTTTCCTCTCTTGTCCAAGGCATTGGGATTAAGGGTTAGTAGTTGTTACAGTATACTATTTTCACATCTGAAACAAAAAATATCACAACTTTATTGTTAGTAGAGTTATTAGCAATCACATAGGTTCCATATATCGGATGTCTCAATACACAGGGGACCCATGTGACTGTTTATAACTGTTAATAATGACGTTGACTTCTTTTTGTTTCAGATTTTAAAATAGTATATTATAACAACTATTAATCCTTGATTACAGTGCCTTAGACAAAAGAGGAAGAAATATTTTGCGTCACTACTTATTTAGAGACAATATCATTCAAAACTGTGCGAGCAAAATTTCGCAGGAAGTTTAACTTTAACAATTATCCCAGAAAAGCCAAATTTATCGTCAGGAACTTACAAGCAAGTCTCGGGGTCAGTAAACAACCTCAACAAGAAGGCAGAAAATCCCAGGTCTGGCTGGAAGTTGACTTCAAGATGTCCTGACAACATGGATGCAGTGAGAGATTCTGTTGGAAGGAATCCGAAAAAATCCCTCCGAAGACATTCTCTTTCACGTGCACTGTAGGATAAAATCAATCAATTTCTGCTCTAGTCATCTGGTTTGAACTTTCTGAAGTGATATGATTGCTTTTTAAGACTCAGATGATAGATGACTTAATGCAATATGAATTATCATATTAATAGGTTGTGTGTTGTTGTTTTTTAGACACCTTGTATATTAAGACACCTTGTACTTATTTCTATTAAATAATAGTCATTTATTTCTTTACTGTTATATGGCTTCAAGTAACTAATACTAATCCATAGTAAACCACCATAGCTTTTAGTGACTAGTTTTAATTACAAATAATTTATTTTTGTAAGGTATTAAGTATTTCCATCAAATCCAAATAATTTTAAATAGATCTACTTCACCCATACACAGGACTCTAATTTATTTTACCGCACCAGCTCAGAGTGGACCTGGAAGTAATGGCAATGAAGATGGCATCAAATGCAGTCTTGTGTTATACCTAAGATACTTTTTCTGTGGAGGCGGGGTGCTTACGTTTCTGCAGAATAGTCACTGTTGTGTTCGTTTTGGTCAGAGAAATTGTATGCATAAATTCGATGAGTGAATGCATTGGTTTTTGAGAAAGGTATTTCCTAAGGAAAAAATATGGAATATTATCAAATCAATCAAATCAATATTTGTTAAATGATAAAGTAGCTTTATCAATTATTTGTAAAGTGGCGTAGAATTTGAAAAGGTGGATTAGAAACTGTACCCGTAGAAATTGGATCTGCTTATATGAGTGACAGAGTATGACCCCGGAATCAATTTGATATTAGTTTGATGTGGTCTTATGGCATATCAACCATTGTAAGTTATTTAATGCCAAATCCGATTTATACATATATATATATATATTAGATATATATGATTTGTAAACATAAGTCAACAAAGTTAAATGATTCCAAGTATTTGTATGTATCAGTAACAATTCAATTAAATATGAGTGATATGTTTACACACATTTAAATGATCTAACAGTTCTATTTCAAACAGTTCAATTTAGCATAAGACAAAGTTAAATGATTCCAAGTATAGCTATATATCATTAACAATTCAATTAAATCTAAATAGAAATACACGATATGTAAGAGATTAATTTGTCGCTAATTTGACTTTTGACTGAGTTAGAACTAATTTGTTTGCAACTAGTATTGCTATTGTTTCTACATAGTTAATTAGTTTTAATGGTTTTATTGCTATCTAACACTACTAATTCTAGTCAATATTAATCATTCGTTTGCACTCAGTGAAGTGGTTACAAGTATTGCTATTTAACTCTAATTATTCCATTAAACATTAATTATTCATTTGCACTCACTTAAATGGTTCCAAGCATTGCTAAACCAAACTAAAAATTCGATTAAACATCAGTCATTTTTTTCCACACAAATGATCAAGCAGTTCTATTTCTAAAAATTCAATTTAGTTATTTGTTTTCACTCAGTTTAAATATCAAACAGTTCTATTTGACCCATAGATAGGACCCTATCAGGTGCTACCAATCCGGCCCTGAGTGAACCTGGGAGCGATGGCAATGAAGGAGTACTCCGCATTCCCTAAAGTTCCAACATTACTGCAGCTTCACCATCAAAGATTTAATGTCATATCCAGGACAGTGATTGGGGGAGTCTTATCCCTCTGCAGAGACACAGTCGGTATATTTTGCAGTCCCAACCAATTTGAGAACTTAGCATTAGTGTCAGCCATGTGATCTAAAAGTCTTAGAATTTAGAAAGTTTAGAATTTAATCAGTTTGTCCCAAAGGGTTGAGATACATACAAGTATGAAAAATTGTGTGCTCATATTTTTCTGCCATTGTTCAAAAAGCCACTCTCTGAGTGTAGTCGGGTTAGGAAAGGAAGATGTTTTTGATAAGAAAGTAATAAAATGAGAGCGCACACAAAAGTGTTTTGATATTCCTTCTTACCGTTCTATTCCTCTTGCCCAGTCGGCTGGAGCAGTAGAATACACAGACTGCATCTCTGCAGAGGGGTAAGACCCCCCCTCCCCAATGAGTGTCCTGGTATGACACTAAACAATCTGATGGTGAGGTTCCAGCAGTGCTAGAGCTTTGGGGAATCCGGAGTACCCCTTTATTGCCATCGCTCCCAGGTCCACTCTGACCCGGAGTGGTAGCACCTGATAAGGGTCCTATCTATGGGTTAAATAGAACTAACAGCATACTTATGCTAAAATGAATTGAGTAAACTGAATAGCTTGAAATAGAAATGTTTTTGACAATTAAACCGTACTTACATTTAAACTGCGTGCTTATGCTTAACTGAATTATTTCAAATAGAACTGTTTTTTGACATTAAAACTATATTTACACTTAACTGAATTGTTACATATAACTGCTTGAATAGTTTGAAAAGGAAATATTTTTGACAATTAAACTGTGTACTTATGCTAAACTGAATTGTTTGAAATAGAACAGGTTATTTTCATAAAAATGGATTTGGCGTTAAATAACTTACAAAGGTTGATATGCCATAAAACCCAACAAACCAAACCAAACCAAACGTTCTATCCCTCGTATATCTGTGTTTATTCCTCACAATGAAACAACATGCGATCAGCAGCGAAGCAAAAGATGGACCACCGAGTACAACACGGAATTCGAAGTGATCATCGCCATCATTCAAAGATTTAATGAAATCATATTATAAAATATAGTTTTACTTTTCAGTAAAGATTAGTCCCCTGAGAAATGTCTAAATTATATTCATGACAAAGAATTGACTATAACCACCACTTGTTAGGTATCCTTTTTATATACCGTATTTTCAGTCTATCGGACGACTAGGTGTATAATTTCTACTTAAAATGTAGGTTTTGGGCTATACTCACTATATAAGACTACACCCTCCAAGGCAGCTTCTCAGTTTATAACAAGTGTGCGTTTTTGGACATATTTAGTGTTAACAAGTCCCACTGCAGTTAATTCATATACAATTCTTGTATATTCACGCTATATATGTGTGTGTGTGTGTGTGTGTGTGTATAGGACGACTGTGACGCATAACACACCTCAATACATATCATACTAGTTGCAGTTTACACATATAGAACTTTACATGTTCTGATCAATTTACTTATTAAGTTTCACTGTACTACATCTGGTGAGTAATAAGTGGTATATGATATTGCAGCTATATCCACATCCAACAAAATGACAGTTAATGAAAAAAAAATTTAATGGCTGGGCAATCATACCACATGTTATATAAGATAAGAGTATTTTATGATGTTACACTTTTATTATTTTATTAAAGCGAATTACTTTAAGTGATTTCAATAGAAAATATTTGTGCTGTTACTAAGGCAAAGGTAAGCCTGCTGTCAATCGTTACCCACTCTAACAACGTCCGGTATTCCACAGGATTTAAAGTTTATACTTTATACGTGGTGTATAAGACGTCCTCCAATATTGGAGAATATTCTAAATGTTAAAATGTCGACTCATGCGCCGACATATACTGTATTCAAATACAAACCAAAATATCAATTGACGCCATTGGTGAGAAGGACTTCTTATGGCTTTGCGTAATGTCATAAAATTCTAACTACTGTATCCTAGCAACGAAAAAAAGGAATGTTCACTTTGCCATTAACCAATCAGCGTCTGGCACTCAGATCAACATCAGAAATTTTTTTTTAACTGTAAACGGAAAGAAAACGTAAAAAAGGAAACTTCTGTATAAAAATAAGTTTCAAATGACATTTTCTTGATAAAGAAAAAATTTCTGAATCGCTTAATGTTTTCTCTATGGCAACAGTTCTCTGATAACTATGATTCTTTCTCGGCAATACAAAGTTAAAAACAAAAAAATGGACACTTACCTCCCTCCAAATTAAACATGTCCTTCATTTTAGCAGGATTTGTAATGCATGAGTTACTTTCCCTTTGATAACATCCAACAACTCTGATTAAATTTGACTAACATTCGGGCTTTATGTCAGTAATTACTAAGTTTAGTTTAGTCTGGCACAAGGCTATTATAGAGTGGATGATTTTAAGGTATTTTTGTCTAGTGGTATTATGAATAAAGAAGATGGAGCAAGAATCGTACTCATTACAAAAGAAATGATTTGGCAGACTTGCTTGCTGAATATCGTTCTGTGACAGGTAACCTACAAACGTTCTGTATATTTACCAGATAAGAAATCATAAAAGTAGAACACCCAGTTAGACTTGAATTCAATTTCAATGATCAGCGAGATTACCTTATTAAACATTATTCTACGGCAGGAGGATTTGGCGGGGGTATTTTCTATGTGTAGCTTAGTCTGAAACAGTCGACCGAGCTAAACCTCTCGTGATAATCACATTCACTGCATTAGTAATGGGAAATACTATATTACTCGCCATTGCTCAACAGTAGCGCACTCTATAGTTATTTACAAACGTTAACTGAGTCTGACATAAGGCCATGATAGTGAGACTCGAATATATAATATTGCACTCTAACTTCAAACCCTAACCCTTTTTTAAACTCTGTAATGTAAGCTTGTTAAATAGTACAAACCTTTCTTTATCCTTTTTTATACAAAAAGGAGCAATTACCTTGCGCTACACAATATTCTAGTCCTTATTTCTACTTCATTAGTCTGTCTAGACAGGCTAATGAAGTAGAGTGCTTGAGTGGGCTTAGTTTTCGAGCCGAGATAAAAACCAGGATTTCGAACGCAGATTTTCAAGAATGGCTCTCGATACTTCTAAAAGTGTTGTAAATCTATCTCCTTATTTGGTCTTGTCCCAAAATTCGAAAAGTCACATGAGATATGTCATTAGAAGAATACATGTATATACTATTAAAGCACAATTGGTGGGTGAGATAATTGTGTTTTTCCTCACCCAGCGATATGACTGATATTTGAACACAGCTCGATAAATCAACATGTTGATTTATCAACACAAGTAAGCTCATTGAAGTCTGGCACTAAACAATCTTCCAATTATCTCTTTCCTGCAATTCAACCTTCCACTGAACTTAATAATTATCCATAAATATTCAGATGACACACAAAAACGCTAAAAATGAAAATAAAATAAATGATACATCACCTATCACACACACACACACAAACACACACGAATACACACGCACACCAGAGTATATTTATTTTTTCTTAGAATTTTCAGGTCATAGTTTCAAAACGAAATCAGAAACATCAGAAATATTTTAAATCTACAAAAATGAATTCTGAAAAATTTAATTTATTATTGTTGATTTTTATCAATGTGTCCAAGTCATCATTGGAACATTTCTAAGCATTTTATGTTTCATGTGATTTTTTTTCAAGCACACACACAAAGAGATAGGCAAATTCAACAAAACTTTGTGTATGAATAAAGTCCTGATTATATGCCAGGATGCCTTTCAGAGTAACATTTGCATTTTAAATTTGCTCTCCAGCCAGAAAAGTCGTAAAGATATTAAATATTTCCGTGGTTGTCCACATACAATAAGCAATGAAATCGAACTTTTAAAGCGTAATAGATTTTTCCTTTTTTTTAAATCATCATCATCATCATCATCATCATCATCATGTCGTGCTGGTAGCACGGATATCCCTGACCCTCTCGCGCCACTCCTCCCTATCGTTCATCGCCCTAGGCAGGTCTTCAGGACAACATCCCGTATCCTCACATAGCTGCTGAATGTATGTTCGTGCTGGTCGTCCTGCTTTTGCACGGCCATGTGTGGGGGTCCATAAGAGTACATCTCTTATGAGTTCATCTCTGCTTCTCCAGCAGTGTCCTGCATGTCTGGTTCGTCTAACTTGAATAGTTTTCGTGGTAGGAGGCAGGTGGCCGTACAGTTGGTGTCTTGTGGGGTGTTACCGCCAGGACCTGTCCAAGATTGCTCGCAGCATTCTTGTGTAATTGCCGTCTAGCTTCTTCTCCAGCCGTTTTGTTAGAGTCCATGTAGTGCACCCATATAGCAGTATCGATGTGACCGCTGCCTGGAAGAAACTGCGTTTCATTTTATCGGTTTGGTCTGATTTCCATATAATCGATAGCCTATCGATAGCTGTCCATGCTTTCGTTAACCTCGTGTCGATGTCATTTTCGGTTGATGCGACGCTGCTTCCTAGGTAAGTGAATCTGTCTACTAGTTTAAGAGGGGTTCCGTCTAGAGTGAAGATGTCCCCCGTTTGATTAATGAAATTAAAAATGACACAGCTTAATTAAAAGTTGAAAATTGATACTTCATAGTTGATAAACATGGCAAGGCAGCTTGTATAAAACGGTTTAAATCAGCTGGTAAATAAAATAAAAGCAAGAATGTGAATTTGGAATCTGTAGCCTGAAACAGCCAATCAGCTTACAGAAGAGCGAATCCATAGATAAGGATGTTTGGGGTCAGCATTATAAGGAAAGAAATTAAAATCAGTTGTCTTGTCTTTATGATGATAGAAAGACAGACAGCAAGGGAACCGATTCCATTTTTTCCAAGAAAGCTTATCTTTCTTTGGGTTTTTTTATTTGAGGAGGGAGATATGTATGCTTCTTTTTTTTAGTTCTCTAACGGCCAGTAACTTCTTTAATTCCGTGATAATGAAATAACAACGTCAGTAGACATTCCATTTATGATGGGACGTCTCTATGTTACATATCACATCATATATATATATATATATAGAGAGAGAGAGAGAGAGGGGGGTAGAAAGAGAGAGAGTACAGAGAAAAGTGAGTGAGAGAGGAGAGAGAGAGAGAGAGAGAGAGAGAGAGAGAGAGAGGAGGGAAATACTGCTGTTCGATGATTGAGATACCTGTTTATTTTCCGCCAGCACCAGTCATCACTGTTCAAGCCCAGATGAAAATATGATTTTGAATGCTGATTTTCAAAGCAAATAGATCACGTCACAAACAAAAACATTGACGTGACACAATCTTCTTATCTCTCATTACCCCCGATTTAATTTTGTGCTTTACTACTCATCAAGACTTTATATATATATATATATATATATATATATATATATATATATGTGTGTGTGTGTGTGTGTGTGGGATTGGTGGGGAAGGAAAATAATTCTTTTTCCGAATTTATTTCCAGCAATGTAAACCCTGCATTGTTTGGAATCAGTTTACTGTAAGAATTATCATAATCTCGAGAAAAAATTTGTTTTGTGGCTGTTCAAAATGGTAGCAAATCAGAGTGCTGTGTGCTTGAACAGGTGTCTATCATCAAATCTTTGTTTGTTTGGGTTTTATGACATATCAACCTTTGTAGGTTATCTATTTTATGTCAAAAAAACAAAAGCAGTTCTATTTCAAATAATTCAGTTTAGCTTACAAAAACATTTCCATTTCAAACAATTCAGTTTAGTATAAGTACGCATTTTACATGTCAAAACAGTTCTATTTTAAGCACTTCAGTTCCGCATAATTACGCAGTTTAAATATCAAAACAGTTCTAGTTCAAGTAATTCAGTTTAGCATAAGTTTTGAGTTTGACTTTTTAATGGCACGCATTTTAGTTCTATTTAACCCATAGATAGGACCCTATTAGGTGCTACCACTGCGGGTCACAGTGGACCTGTGAGTGATAGCAATGAAGGGGTACTCCGCATTCACCAAAGCTCCAGAATTACTGGAACCTCACCATCAAATTGTTTAGTATCATATCTAGGACACTCGTTGAGGGAGGGGTCTTACCCCTGTGTAAAGGTGCAGTCGGTGTATTCTACAACCCCAGCCGACCGGGCAACACCAAATCTTTGGTGGCAGAGAAGTGCAAACCATGTGAGATTTACAGAATATCTGATGTGTCTGGAGAAGCATGTCTTAGTCAAAAATATGTTTACAAATAATCTAAAACATGTTTGCCACGATGAGCCTGGATCGAAAAGATAGTCCAACTAGTGGAAATACAGACTGATGGAAAAAGTAAGTACCCGTAACAGTGGTCAGTAAAGAGATCATGCCGACAGTATTCTGGAAAATGAAAGGGTCCATCATTATTGTTTTCGTTGAAAAAGGTGCAACTATAAATAGTCCTTTTTCATTAGCTACTACACCTAGGTGTAGGGGAGGGCGCTACTCCTTTCCCTGTATTACTCCACTTTATCCTAGTTACATACCTTATACTGCGTATACAAGGAGGTATCAACAACCATTTTTAACATATTTGGCATGACAACCTGGAATTGGACCCAGGTCTCCCGGACCATTGGCGATCATTCTACCCACTAAGCCAATGAGCCGGTTTTCAACACCTTAGGCAAAATTCACCTTATATATTGAATAATAGTGGGATTGAGAGATAAACTGATAAGAGGGTCGTTTATAAAGTTATAATGCATTCCATCTTAAAGATTCAAAGCTGAAACCTAGCAGAAATGACACAGAAGAATGCCCATGCCATAAAAGTAGAACTTCAACTTGATTGCAAGTCCTTTTTTCCTGGAGCTTCCAAGACTGTTGCGAGCAGGTCCCGCCGGCTATAGACGTTATTCTCTCGTAAATCTTCATTCGCAAAGAAAAACTAGGATAAACATTATTCTTTGCCTATTCGATATAAAGAATAAATTATCCTTCCATTTTCTTTCTTTCAATACGTTCTCTTATATATATATATATATATTATTTCATGAGCGGGTATTTTGCTTTGCCTTTTCTTTCTTTTTCTTCATTCTCGTCATATTTTATTATTTTCATTTTCTTTACACTTCTTTCTTTCTTTCCTTCTTTCTTTTTTTTTCTTTCTTTCTTGCTTAGCTTTTCATTCATTTTTCTTTTTTTCTTTGTTTTTTCCTTTTTCTTTTCTTTTCATTTTGTGTTTCTTTTTCATTTTTTTCTTTTTCTTTTTCTCTTTTTTGTGTTTCGTTTTCATTATTATTTTTTTAATTTTATTCTTGATCTTTCTTTGCCTACCTTTCAGCATTGTTCGTTTCTCTCTTTCTTTTTTCTTTCTGGCGTTTATCTACTTCTTTTCTATTCCTCTCTCTTTCTGACTACCTCATCTATGGGTCGAATAGCTCTTGTTTACAAATGCTTTGTGGGTAGTCTCTGTGGTATAGTGGTTAACGTGCTTGACGCCAACATTGTAGTTAGCGGGTTCGAACTCCGGTCGCCTTATCATGCTCACTTTCAGACTAATAATCTCAGGAAAGGCATGAATTTCCTTATCCCCCAAATATGGGTTAAATAGTATCACTACGTTTCTTCTACAAGGATGGCTTTGGTATTAAATAACCGAGGAAGGTTGATATGACATTAAACAAAGAAACCAAACCAAACTATATATATCTGGAATACCTGATATTATGTAAACGTGTACACAAACTTACAAACTACACAAAAATGTAAATATAAACAGTGTGCGTGATTCATTAACCTCTCGGTATAAAATATCTCCAGACGTGTTGAGATGTCGTTAAAATTAATCTTTCTTACAACATCTTTACTTTTTTTCTCTTGCCTCCCCAACTCTTTCTTTCTTTTTCAGCTTTCTTTTTCTATAATTTTTTCAGTTATTCTTTTTATTTATTTTCCTTTCATTCATTTCTTTTCCTTTTCCTTTCTTTCTTTCTCGTTTTCTTTCCTTTCCTTCTTTTTTTGCGTGTTTGTTTTATTCTTAATTATTCTTTTCCTTCCTTTCTGGTTTGTTCGTTTTTTTTTCTTTCTTACTGTCTTCATTTCTCTTACTCTCTGTCTGTCTGTCTATCTGTCTCTCTCTCTATATATATATATATATATCTTACTACGTCTTTTCTTTTTTTCTCTTGCCTCTATTTTTCTCTTTACTCTTCTCTTTTAACATTTCTTCCTTTAATGATACCCTTTTGCACTCAACAAAATCAACCCTACAAATGACAAATAACAAGTAACTCTTATCTCAACTTATGCACGTCTTTCCTGCATCCGCTGACAACTTTCTAGCCCATGTCCATCACCATTAAAACGAAACCTCCAAAGTTTTCTTTTCCTGCCTTCCGTCATCGCTTGTCCTGTTATCTCGACTTTTCGTGGAACGGCTGACAACTTCTCTTTTTTTCTTTTTTCTTTTCCCCAGATACTTCTGTGATATATAGAAAGTCCGTCTCTATAGTGAGCAATCAGAGGCAATATAAAAGAATCAGTTAGGTTTCGAGAAAGAATATCAATTCAATATTCTAACATCTGGTGAGATTACATGACCGAGATCACTGGAAGACTGATGAAAGCTTGTCTGGACTTTGAAAATTACATTTGCAAAGAGAAATACAAGATAAAGAGGGGTTTCTGATCTTAATAATAATTACCCTAGGCACCCAACCTTCTGTAACAGTGAATTGAATTGGAAATAGCGTCAATGACTACATTTTAACAATATTCAAACCGAAAACATTTTAGAAAAGAAATAAGAATAACTCTCTCCAAATTTCGATGAAGAAGGACTTTCATTAAATAAAAGATATTGAATGAAGAATGTCATAAAAGAAAAAAAATTAATTTCCGATGTAAAAAAAAATACTTATTAGTTGACACTAAAAATGACGTGTATGGGATTGGAAGCACAAGATAAGAATTGATGAAATTTCAGAAACTCAACATCCCATGAAGGCTCCTGTATACAGGTATTTATTCATGTTAATCGTCTTTAGAAATGGGCACAGACACCCTTGTTCAAATCCTGGCAGAAGATGTTTGTACTTCACAGAGTATTAATGCCCTTAAGAAAGGCAGGAATCCAACTATTCTCTCCCAAGGAATGGGTAAATAATAGGGCAGACTGGGCTCTTTAACCTTGGTACGGCAGCTGGTCTACAAGAAAGAAAGTTCTGAATTTAATTCTATTGTATTTCGCTTAAAAAACTTTGTGTCGCATCCTAATTGTTAAATACACGGCTAAAAAGTTACCAAAAAAAATGGACAGATTACCAGTAATATACGGTAAAAAAAAAAGATTGCTATTTCGAATTCTGAAATAGTTGAAAAAACATAGGCAGTAAAATTGTATTGAACGTTCTTCTGATAATCACGTGATGAAGTCCGAAAATTTGTATGACTGAAATACTGGGATAAAAATAACAAAAATAAAGATACTCCGAAGGAAAGTAACCAAACTTAAACTAATCTAAAAACTTCAAACGAGTGGCTGAGCGGTAGAATCTTGGATTGGCGTTTGAGTGAACCGGGTTTCGATCCCAGCTTCGGGAATCTAGTCTGTCTAGCCACACGGAAGAGTTCTGATAGAACGAAACAGATCTGTCTGTGGATGACAATATATATATATATATATATATATATATATATATATATATATATATGCTTATATTCTCTTCAAAGACCATAAACGAAACTTCATGAACAAAAAACAAGCTAGACTAATTAACCCAACAAAGACGGAATTAGGATTAGAGGCAAAAAATGTAATTAAAAAGATTGTAACAAAAATATATTCAGTGACCCTACATATAACTTATGAAAGAACTCTCTAGATACTATAAATATAAAAAAATAAAAATAGCACCACATTTATACAATTTGATATTGTAGATTTCTATCCATCTATATCGAAAGAACTATAAATAAATAGCATAAATTTTGCAAAGAAATACAAAAATATTACAGAGGAAGAACTAGATATTATTTTAGCCTGCAGGAGATCCATAATAATGATAAAACGTGGGTAAAAAACCACACGGATAATTTTGACGTAACCATGGGATCGTTTGACTACACAAATTATCGACCTAGTCGGTATATATATATATTAAATCCAATAAGGAAAATTTTTAACTTAAACCAAACAGGCTAATATAGAGATGATTGTTTAATTTATATACCTAATAGTAACGGTCTTAAAACCTCTAATCTACAAAAGAAAAGTATTAGAGAATTCAAAAATTTAGGATTTAAAATTGAGATCTCCTCGAACTTTAAAATATCCAACTTTCTAGATATAACATTTAATTTAAACAATAACTCCTATAAACCGTTTAATAAAAATAATGACCTACCCTCATATATCAATGTCAATTCTAACCACCCTAGAAGTATTATTCCTACTGCAGTAAATTCAAGAATAAATCAACTATCATCATTAAAAAGATTTTTTGAAAATAACGAAGAGCTATATGATGAAGTTCTTCATAAAAGCAGTTTCAACAAGAAGGTATAGTTTTTAGACTTTAATAGAACCAATAAATATAGAGGTAATAATAATTTTGATAATAATAATACTCAACTTACTAAATATAGAATGAATAACACTAACAATAGTAATGATCACTTAGGAAATAGTAATTATAAGAACAAATACAGACATAGAAAAATTATATGGTTCTTACCCTCCCTTTTGTAAACTCACGAATATTGATATAGGTAAATATTTCCTAAATCTAATCGATAAACATTTTCCGAAAAAACATCCTAAGTAAAATATCTAATAGAAACATTTTAAAAATCAGTTACTCATGCACCAACAATATATCGAAAATAATCATTAACCACAATAAAAAAAAATACTAGCAAACTAAAACGAGGAAAATAAAGAAGTAATTCCTCCTGCAATTGTAGAAATAAAGAAGAATGCCCATCAGTGGGGAAATGCAACATAGAGAATATTGTTTACCAAGCAAACATTTCCACTAAAGAAGGTAAACTAAATAGCAAAGCTTACATAAGAGTCTCATCATTAAACTGAAAGCTTAGATATTATAACTATAGACAATCATTTAATAACCCCTTACTCAAAAATCAAACAACACTATCAAAATACTACTGGGAAAGAAAGAAATAACGGTTAACCCCAATAATAAATCGGAAAATTTTGAAAAACTCACCAATAACAAGTGGTTTACAAGGTAAGTGTAATTTATACCTAGATGAAAAAATGAGAATTGTAGAATATATGTTGTATACGCATATACATTATACATATACATATATATAAATATAAGCGGAAACATAGTCAAGTCAAATATACGAACTTCAATAAACGAACGAACACACTTCTTTATAACAATATACGTCTCACACTTTATTCTCGAAAGGGTTGATGTTGGTTGTGTGTGAGAGGTGAGTAGGAGACGGAGACAGACTGCTACATATTGATCCAAAGTTCTTCTCGCGACCATAGCAGCACTTCTTCCTCATCTTAGCGGGGCTGCTCAACCGTGGGTCACTGAGGGTCCAAGCCCTCAGTCTGGAGCTGGTTCTCCCTCCGCGAGCATCCTATCTCCAACTGCGACTGGAACTGCAACTCGAACTGACTCGACTGACTAACTCAAGCCGTC
This sequence comes from Sepioteuthis lessoniana, assembly GCA_963585895.1. NCBI lineage: Eukaryota > Metazoa > Mollusca > Cephalopoda > Myopsida > Loliginidae > Sepioteuthis > Sepioteuthis lessoniana. Next base: position 40,234,774 of record OY757925.1, read on the forward strand.
TGTGGCACCTGGTTATATAATTGTTTGATGTCCACCTGCTTCCTGTGGGCGTACGCATCTGCACCGAATTCAACCACGTCCACAGGTCACGGTGATATTCCGATATATTCGACCAGATGCACCTGTTTCGCTGTTGTTCTGCTTATTTACACAGGTGCATCTCTTGATTGACGGCTCGGTCGAGGGTAAATATGTTACATATATAGATACAATTAATTTATTGAATGAAAGAAAAGAATTTATTAGTAAATGTGTACATAAGAATAGATACCTCATATGATATCAAATAATTTTCATATTCAAATCATGTTAAAGCTATTTATAATAATTTTTATAATATAGATATAGATAACTAAAAAATAGGTATAGTTTATATATTTTTAATAAGATAATTATTACGATTAATTTTCTTACACTTTAGTTACACACTAAGCCCTTATAATAAAATAATTAAAAACTTCTTTCCTTAAATGATTGAATTAAAATAATTGAAATTAATAATTGAGCAATATTTTTTTTATGTACAGAACTAAAACAGATGATAAAAATGTTGAATAGAGCCTCAATACCTCTAAAATATAGATATGAATATAAAGAGAAATGAATAGTTCTTTGAAATATGTAAACAATTAAATACGTTTGAAAAATTACTAATATTTAAAGAATATTTATTCGAAATTGTAAAAAATGTTTTCCAATTAAACTAAAATTATAAAACCCCGATATGGCTTTCAAATACTACTCATAAAACTGAAATCAAGTTACTAATATGAAATATACAAAATTCATAACGACTAAAACCGCAAATAAAAAGAAAATTCAGTAGCTGTTAATTTTTTAAGTAAAATACAACTCTTCAGTAACCGATAAGCGTATATGTAAATAAATATATGCGTAAAAAAATCCCGAGATTATGCTGAGAAGGACTATAGTTTGGGGTAAGATATCCGATGGACGTAAAGTCATCCGGGTTTTGATCCCAATTTGAGGCATCTTGCGTGTCTAGCCACACTGAAGACTTGTAATACAACGAAACACTCTATATGTGGATGACTATATATATATATATATATATATATATATATATACATATATATACTGGCATAATTGTTAGACTGTTCGCCAATTGTCTGGGGGGGGGTCAATCCCAGGTCGAGTCATACCAAAGACTCAAAAAAATAGTACTTAATGCCGCCTTGCTTAGCATTCAACATTATAAGGTACAGATCAAAGGTAAGTTGAGAAATCCAGGGAAAGGAATTGTTCTCTCCCCTACTCATTGGTGTAGTAGCTATTCGAAAGGAAGCCTTCGAGTAGCCATCGACTACGGTCGGCCAACTTACTAATATCTCTCTCTCTATATATATATATATATATAGAGAGAGAGAGAGAGAGATTTGCAAATTCATGAGACTCTGGATGATAATTTAGCAATGAAAAGGAAAATATCTTTGTCAGAAAGAGAAAAGAGAGAGAGAGAGAGAGATTTGGAAATTCATGAGACTCTGGATGATAATTTAGCACTGAAAAGGAAAATACCTTTGTCAGAAAGAGAAGAGAGAGAGAGAGAGAGAGAGAGATTTGCAAATTCATGAGACTCTGGATGATAATTTAGCAATGAAAAGGAAAATACCTTTGTCAGAAAGAGAAAAGAGTGGGAGAGAGAGAGAGAGAGAGAGATTTGCAAATTCATGAGACTCTGGATGATGATTTAGCAATGAAAAGGAAAATACCTTTGTCAGAAAGAGAAAAGAGAGAGAGAGAGAGAATGAGAGAGAGAGAGAGAGAGAGAGAGAGAGAGATTTGCAAATTCATGAGACTCTGGATAATAATGTAGCAATGAAAAGGAAAATACCTTTGTCAGAAACAGAAAAGAGAGAGAGAGAGATTTGCAAATTCATGAGACTCTGGATGATAATTTAGCAATGAAAAGGAAAATACCTTTGTCAGAAACAGAAAAGAGAGAGAGAGAGAGATTTGCAAATTCATGAGACTCTGGATGATAATTTAGCAATGAAAAGGAAAATATCTTTGTCAGAAAGAGAAAAGAGAGAGAGAGAGAGAGAGAGAGAGAGAGAGAGAGAGAGAGAGAGATTTGCAAATTCATGAGACTCTGGATGATAATTTAGCAATGAAAAGGAAAATACCTTTGTCAGAAAGAGAAAAGAGAGAGAGAGAGAGAGAGAGATTTGCAAATTCATGAGACTCTGGATGATAATTTAGCAATGAAAAGGAAAATACCTTTGTCAGAAAGAGAAAAGAGAGAGAGAGAGAGAGAGAGAGATTTGGAAATTCATGAGACTCTGGATGATAATTTAGCACTGAAAAGGAAAATACCTTTGTCAGAAAGAGAAAAGAGAGAGAGAGAGATTTGCAAATTCATGAGACTCTGGATGATAATTTAGCAATGAAAAGGAAAATACCTTTGTCAGAAAGAGAAAAGAGAGAGAGAGAGAGAGAGAGAGAGAGAGATTTGCAAATTCATGAGACTGGATGATAATTTAGCACTGAAAAGGAAAATACCTTTGTCAGAAAGAGAAAAGAGAGAGAGAAAGAGAGATTGAGAGAGAGAGAGAAAGGGAGAGAGAATGCATATAATGTTCTATTCTCACATTAATCTCTCATCGGAAACCGTTAGTAAAAAGTCGTAAAGCAAACATCTTGCGATGATTATAAAACATTTTACCCTCTCTTCACACTAAAAAGTTTTCTTAGTAAAAGGAACAAGAGTAGATATTGGTTTGAAGTACATAGTTTGTTTGCATTACGAATATAAATAAGTAATAAGTCTTTTAATACCAACACCAATTAATCAAAGATTCAACTTATTCAATCTTTAGCATTATTACTTTGTAATCAACTTTGTGGGAACCCCTCAAGAGCTTGTTTTTAATCATAGCTCATGCTCTATATACGACATCTTCAAACATCCTAACTCCTCTGAAAGTTTTCCAATGTTTGTGCTTCTTAAGTTCTCCTCTTCCTTGTGCTTTAAAGCATCAGAATTGACGCCTACAATGCACAGGTCAATAAAATGCGTTAAGGATATTAGGTCATTTCCTCCTATTTCCCTAGTTCTGCGGGTATCTTCATCAGCTTTATAGTCCAGATTAAAATAGTATCTTAAAATTGAATTCGCCTTTATAAAAGACTAGAATCAACTGCAGAATGGGGCGAATAGCAAGCCAAAAGGGATGACAAGAGAAGAGAATACTGGGGTCGTAGAAGAGTAGACGTTAACAAAAGACCAGATGTATGGGTCACACAATAAAAATTGCACTCGTTAACAATGATCTGCCCGTGGTGTAATGGTTATCGTCGTAGGAAATGGACACGGCGACACGAGTTCAAAACCTGGACGACACTGATTGCGTTTCACATAGCACTAATACATCCGAGCGGAGGGGTTGGGTAAATATGGTTAACAATGATCTGCCTAGCGAAACCTTTTAATGATTAAACAACGTTAAATGCCTATGAAAAAGGAAAAGTTGAAGAACATAGTCTGCCCTACTATTTACCCATAGCTGGAGGGAGAATAATTGGATTCATACCTTTCCCGAGAGTATTAGTGCTATGTGAAATGCAATCAGTCTTGTCCAGGTTTTGAACTCGTGTCGCCGTGTCCATTTCCTACGACGATAACCATTACACCACGTGTACTTCCAATGATATCGTTTATTATGATATATTCATTATAAAAGCCGTTGCAGAAGGGTAGACTAAAGAGCCAGAGCAGGACATGGTCATAGCAAAATGGAGAAGTTTACCTGGGTCAAAGTCGTCGCAGATCCGGAGAGAGGGACGGTCGGAACCTTGGATTGGGTAGAAAGGACAGATCGAAACTAGAAGAATATCAAATATCGAATATGGATGTGTATCGTCATAGTGACTCTGATTCCACCTTTCATCGCAACCTTTTCATGAATTTTTAAGGAAATAAACGACGAGGATATTATGCTTAAATAAATAGTTGTTGGTGTTTTTCATTCTTTTACTAATACTGACAAACATGCCAAAATGTTTATTTGCGTCTACCAAAATAGGGGTTTGCTGAACTGGAGTCAGTGTCTCCTAGGTAAGTTCCGATGATGATAATGATGATGATGATGATCTTATGTAATTGTTTTTCACTTCCAGACTCCATCACAAGAAAATCGGTCTCTTAAAGAAAACAGTATGTACTAGTTGTTTGTGCGTGTATGTGTGTGTGTGTGTGTGTGTGTGTGTGTGTGTGTGTGTATGAGCGTATGTGTTTGTCTCTCTCTCTCTCTCTCTCTCTCTCTCTCTCTCTCTCTCTCTCTCTCTCTCTGTATGTATGTCTGTGTGTTGAGTGTGTCTGTGTGTTTGTCTTTGTGTATGATGGTGTTGGGGATTGTTTTTGTGTATGAGGGTGTGTGTGTGTGTGTGTGTGTGTGTGTGTGTGTGTGTGTGTGTGTACATGTGGGGGTGCCTGTATACGCTGTATTAACAGTAAAACTGCTGAATGGATTGTGTTGAGATCCAAGAAGTACAATAAGTACATTCGGATTATAAAACGAATTATTTTTAATGGCAACTGACAAATTCAAGCGCAATTTTCACCCATGATAATGACGAAGTTAACTGTCCTTGTTTCATTTTCATGAAAACAGAAATAAGAATAAATTTTTTTCGTCATTTTTCTATAAAATGAAATAAATTCTTGACTACAAAATTAACTTACGATATCGCTTGCAAATTGAAAGGCAAAAAAACGTTACCTTGGCGAATGTTCTCAGATTACAGAAAAACATTGAATAACCAATGAGGTTCCCACATTAATCCGATGAAATAGTTTAAAAATCCTAGATTTTTTGGGGGGGGTGTTCTGTAATTTATAAATACAATAAACCTTTTCCTGGTTTTTAATATATATATATATATATATATATATATATATATATAGAGAGAGAGAGAGAGAGAGATTTGGAACACGGAATCATATGTGCAAAATTATTACTGAAAAGAAAAGCATAATTTGACATATTTTTATGGTTGCACTTGTGATGGAATGGTTATCATCGTTGGAAATGGACACGATGACACGAGTTCAAAACCTGGACGAGGCTGTTTGCATTTTCACGTTGCTAAAAACCCTTGGCATAGGTAGAAATCTAAATATTCTCATATCATCTATGGGTAAATAGTAGGACAGACTGGACCCTTTAGTCTTGGTATAGCAACTAGTCTAGGAAAAGGAAAACTCTAAATTAAAACCAGTAAAACTTCGCTAAAAAAATTGACCTTGTGTCGCATCCTGTTCATGTGACGGGGTTGCGTAAATACATACATATATTTGTATGTGTAGCTATATATATATGTGTGTGTATGTAAGCGCAAGTGTGTGTGTGTGTGTGTGTGTGTGTATGTGTGTGACGGGGAAATGGTTATCACTGACCTGATAATTAAAGAATTATCATTTGATATCTTCTTCTAAATATGCAAATTTTCTAAATATGCAAATTTTCTAAATATGCTAATTTTCTGAACATGCAAATATGATGGCTGTGTGCTTGAGCAAATGCTTAAGTAAAAGATCATTATGAATAACAAATAGTTTCTGTCGAAATGACAAAATTTATTTTTTTCTAAAAAAAACTTTGAAAATTCAATAACTCATTGTGGTTCTGCTTAAGATTGTTTTGCACTTCCTAATCCTGAAGGTGATATTTAATCAAACCCCGCAGGAAGCATTACTCAGGTGTGACAGTGCCAAAATTAGCTTGATTTCTTAACATTCAACTTATAAGGCGCTTCAGGTACCTAGAAATAATGCCTAACCGTTGCCCTTTAAGACGAAGTGGTAGATGCTCTCCGCTAGGATTGAGCTGATTTATTTCAACCCACCCAACACATAAATTTGCCAGGGATAAAGGTCGGTGTTCGTGCCGAAGAAATCTAATCACACGAATTTTCTTGATTTCTGAAATGTTTTTTTTTTTTGTAAGTTCTTTGATACTGTTGGGGCAAAGAAATGTGTGTGGAGTTAGACTTCTGTTACTCCCAATAAAAAAAAAAATTTTCTTTTTAATCTACCCCGGGTAATTCTGTTAGGAGTTACATAAGAAGTATTAAAGGAAGTCGTTTTGTTTTATCTTCGTTTTGGGGTGTTTTTTTTGTTTTTTGTTTTTTGTTTTCGTAAAGAAGAAATAAAGGTAAGAAGTTTATTATCTTACATTAAGAATCGAGATTTTCAGATTGAATTAAATGAAATAGATATGAAGATATTTTAGGAAAATTAAAAAGGTTTTGAAAGAAAAAAACTGTTTATTTTCTTCGGTTGTCCTCACAACAACTCTTGTGCAAGTAAACAGACAGAGTATATAGAATGAAATATTCACATACATCTTTCTTAGCATACGCGTGTGCATTTATGCTTAAAGAGAGAGAGAGAGACATACATACATACATACATACATACAATTATACTATCAGATATATCTACATATATGTGTTTATGTGAATGTAAACAGATAGATAGATAGATAGATAGATAGATATGTGTACGGCTATATAATTGTAAGTTGGTACTCGCTTCATGTAACTTACGGAATAAAGAAGCAATTTCGCATCGTTTCAACTACAGCTCTTTTCCTGTCACTCCCCACACGCTCCATAAAAATAATCCGTTTATGTCTTCGAAAACATTTATTTCGGGATAAGGACCACCCAGGAGCCATCACCCAAACCAAACATAAAAAAACAAAAATCAAACACATATATATATATATATATATATATATGTATATATATATATATATATATATATATATATATCAATTCTTTCTCTTCTGAACATCCAACTACCAACATCCGTTTTGTCTTCATGGTGCAACTGTTTTTATGCCACTTACCAGAATCGGTCATCATTTTAAAGCACCCTCTCTCTCTCTCTCTCTCTCTCTCTCTCTCTCTCTCTATCTATCTATCTATCTATCTATCTCTATCTCTCTCTTTAAGTGGGCTCAATTATTTTTATATCATTCAAAGGAGTTGATCAGTTTCTTGCCTCTTCGTTCTGAGCCGTTTCAAGGTCGAGTGTCACGAGTTTGCTTTATATGTAAGTTTAGCGATTTTGCTTAAGATATACAGAAACGCCATAAAACCGGTGGCTGCCAAAGTGCGATAATTAGTGGGTTAGTCTTGTAGGCCACAAAGACGAATACGAGCCTCATGAAGTGCCCAACTTCTGTTGTCTTTCTGTTAGTCTCAATTAAACGTTGAACATGGACGCCTATCGTAGAGTGTTGAATAGCAAGTTTTTGTGAATTGATATGTTGCATTCTTACTGGGTACTCCTCTAATACGTCCTTGTGTCAGACTAAGCCAGTTCAATTCTTACATAAGTTCTGATTTTTCATCACTGTAAGTGTGTGTTGTGCGTGTGCGTGAGCGTGTGTATATGTGAGTATGTGTATATGAGCATTTGTATGTATGTGTACATGCTTGCATGTATGCGTGCATGTATGTGAATGGATGGGTGTGTGCATATATGTTCGTGCCCATGTGTGTGTACGTGGCCATGTGTGTGTGAGTGTGCGTGCATACATGTATTTGTGTCACTTGTGTGTATGTATGTGTTTATCTCTTGTGTGTGTACGTGTACGGGTGTGCGTGTTCGTGCGTATGAGAGTTCATGTATATATGTAAATGCGTATGTGTGTGTATGTGTACATGTATGCAATTATGTATACATGCGTGCATGTGTGTGCACGTGTGCATGCATCCCTGCATGCACGTGTATCTGTGTGCGTCCATATGAGAGTATATGTATATGTGCAGGTAGGTATTATGTATGTATGTGCGTGTGTGTATACATGTGTGCGTGTGTGTATGAGTATGTGTATGCATGGGTGTATGCACGCGCATGTGTACGTGCACATATGCATGTCTGTGTGCATGTGTGCAAGCGTATATGCCCGTGTGTGTGCTGACGCGTGCGTGCGTGCGTGCGTGCGTGTTTATGTGCATGTATGTATGTGAGTACATGTATGCGTGTGTTAGCGTATGTGTACGTGTATCTGTGTGTGTATATGTGTGCGTGAGAATATGCATATGTGCGTGTATATGTGTGTGTGATATTGCGTACAGAAATCCTTATCTTGCGAACAATAATCCTATAGAAGACCAATCAAACAATATGGCATAATGAATTTTTCATTGTGATTTCTTAGAATGTCAGTTAAATTATTTCCCTCTTGAGAAAACATTGTCTGTTTCATGATAAAAATCTAAACGATCAATCAGCCCACGTGGTCTCCAAGAAGTCTTCGAAAGTTTTTTTCGGTTTGCAAATTTTTCTGGTTATTTTCGAAAACCTTTCATCCTATTTCATTTCATTTGTTTGTTCAAAATCAGCCTTAAAAAATGAAAGACATACGATTAAAAGTCAATCAAAGACCTTGAAAACTACGTTCATTTGGTCATTTTTCATGTAATTATAATTACTATTGATTTTCGTAATATTTTCTGAGTAGGAATCTAATTGTTGTATAGCCATGACTAACTATACAAACACATATGCATTCATGCAGAAACATAACGACACAATGAAGACGAGCTACACAGTTCTTTAGAAAAATATACCTCTCACTTTATTGAAAAGGTTCGAAAGGGTTACTAAAGGTTTTACTGTGTGAGAGGTGAGTTGGAGACTTAACAGAACTGCAACATATTGACCCCCACTCTCATGGCCATAACAGCGTTTCTGTCCCGTTCTCTGGGACATGTTCCTCATTCCAGCATCTTCTCTCCAACTGGTCTGATCTCCAACTGATTGAACTTCAACTGCTCAATCGGGGGTCCTGAGGGCCCCCTCTGCTGGGTACTGGTTTTCTCTACCGCAACTTTTCTCCAACTGATTGAACTTCCTGTGCACCGAGTTATATAATTGTTCGACACCCACCTTCTTCTTGTGGGCATCACAAATCGCACTCATTCAACCCGTCCACGGTCAAGGTTATATCCTGATATTCCTCGACCGGATGCACCCGTTATTTACACAGGTGCATTTCCTATTTTGACAGCTTGGCCGGGGTCAGTATGCAACATAATTTTTTTCTTGTTCGGTAAACCTAACACTTTGCCCAGTCGGCTATGCTTGTAGAATATACTGACGGCATCTCTGCAAAGGGGTACGACTCCCCCAACGAGTGTCCTGGATATGACACTAAACAATCTGATGGTGAGGTTCCAGTAATAGTGGAGCTTTGGAGATTGCGGAGTACCCCTTCATTGCCATCGCTCCCAGGTTCACTCTGGCCCGGAATGATAACACCTGATAGGGTCCTACCTATGGGTCAAATAGAACTAAACTGTAATTAAGCACAACTGAATTTGAAATTTACTGTTTTTCCATTTAACTGTGTGTAAACAAAACTGTGTATTTATGCTAAATTGAATAATTTGAAATAGAATTGTTTTGACATTTAACAGTGTGTAAACAAAACTGTATTTATACTAAACTGAATTGTTTGAAACTTTTATCAACATAACTTAATTCGTCGTTAAATGACTCGAAAAGGCTTGATACGCCGTAAAACAAAACGACCGACCAACCAACCAACCAACCAAACCTAAAACTCAGAATTTTTAGGCTGTTTACTAGTAGAATTTCAGTTATGACGAATTGGCCATTATCAATTCCTTAACTCTCTCTTTCTTCTTTTTTTGTTTTTGTTACTGCGTTTCGGTTAATTTCTTCAGCCTTTCTTTGATATATTAGTGGGCTGGAAATACATAGGCAGCAAAGTTCGTGTTATGACGACATATCTGCTGTCGACTTTTTTACCAGTGGAATCCAGGCACCGTAACACCGACGGAAAAAGTATATGGACTGAAAGGAGCTTTACGATGAAAAATAAACCTCATTTGGTCTCATTCCAAGAAAGTACCTGGGTAGCCAATGAATTTTTCAGCCGACCCTCGTACCTCAGGTTTTCCCTTAAGTTATGTCCTAATTTAGGGCCAGAAAACATTCCAAAAATCCTGTCATTAAAGTCAAGACTTATATATTTAAAGGTGAATATATTTTTATGTTTAATGTATAAATTAGATGTTCAGGATGAATAGGTGAAATACATCTTGCCAATCCAGCAATAGAACATTAGATCTACCTTTTTTTGTTACTCTTTTTATTAGTTGGTTGAGGAATAAGATTTCCATCTCAAGTCACAAAATCTTATTTAAATAAAATGGATTTTTTTGCATTTACAGCTTGTTTTCATCTGATTTAGTTATCAAATATTTTTGCTTGTCTCATTTATAAATATCTATTTTTATTTAAAAGTTGAAAATTAGGCAAATAAAAAAAGAATAATAAATCCACTATTTGTTGATTAATTTTTAAGTTTGTAAATTTTATTGTGTAAATTGTTGGGTCATCTCATAATAATGTCTGGATTTAGAGATAGAAAAAATATCATCAAAAATATTTCATTAGAATTTATTCATTAACATGATAGATCATTATCCAAAACATCCTTCACAATATTGTTTTTTAGGTCTTTTGATATGGAGGAAAAGAAAGTAGAGAGAGTACTTTCACTATTCCATATGTTTTTAAGAACTAGTTTATCAAGATGGTTCTGTAAACTACAGCATAGATAGTAATCAAGTAGAGCAAAATCTGGAGAATCAGGAGGGTATGGAATTTTTCAAGACAAAATCTTCAATCTTTTCAGATAAAATCTTTACTATATGGAGCATTTTTGAAAAGCTGATTTAGAACAATCGCTTTTCTGATTGATCAAACTTGAACCTCTTTTCCTTCAAAGTAGAATTTAAATTTTCAAGCTAATGATAATAGATACCAATTGTAATCGTAACATTTACTGGTTACGACTGAAAGTGAACAACATCAATGCAGTTCAACCCGACATTTATCAAAACTTTTCCCGGAAGAACATTTATTTTGGGTTGTAACTTAAATTGTATTGTGGCAAGGTAAATTGTCTAAAACAGGATTAACACGTGCTAGAATACATTTTCATCCCCTCCCACCAGCCAAGGGAATATTTTTCTATATACGAGGATCATTAAATAAGTTTCCAGACTTTTTTCGTATGGGCACTTTTATTGATAGTACACACATGAAACTCTTGTCCCCTTCGAAGTAATTTTCCCCGGCTGTAATGCACTTGTTGTACTGTTCCAACAACTTCTGGAAGGCCCCATGGATGTCCTCTTGTGTGAGCGTGTCAATGACCTTCGTCACAGCCTCTTTCATCCCCTCAATTGTCTCATAACTGAGCTTAGGGAATAACCAAAAGCCACAGGGAGCAAGGTCTGGACTATTGGGAGGCTGAGAAACTGTCTTGATGCCCATCTTGGTCAAATAATCTGTGACAAGGATGGAGTTGTGGACTGGTGCATTGTCCTGGTGGAAATGCCGCTGACCCGAGTACTGGCCTCTCCCCAAGGAATCTCTTCCTGAGCTCCCTTAAAACCTCAACTTAGTAACCCTAACCATAACCCTAACCTTTTGGCCAATCAACTCTGATATTTGACTTCCTTACTCCTCCCACACCTCTCATCATCCCTCACAGACTCCCTGGCTTCCTTGAATCTCTTATGCCACTCAAAAACTGATACTCGATTCATGCAAGATAGTCCAAAAGCAGTCTGAAGCATTCCATACGTTTCTGTGGCATTTTCGAAGTTTAAAACAGAATTTTATTGCATATCGTTCTTCTAAAGTATTCTCACGTCCAGATTGCATTTTTGAAATTCACCAGCTGTGACAATCAGGCTTTTGTAGGGTGTATTCCAATTGCTCCTGTAGCTGTTCATTTGAACCTGAAATCATAAAAATTGGTCAGTCATCTCATAAGATGTATAGTAATAACATACTGAACTTTCAAGAGTCTACGACAATTTTAAATGCCTATACAAAAAAGTCTGGAAACCTAATGAATGCACGACGTATTAAATGCTATTTACGAAGTGCTGCTGCTGCTGTGGCAGCTGCTTAATTTTTTAAGTCAAATGTATGTATCAGGTCGGGACAAATGCAATGTTCGATTTTAGACAATATATCATAAATAAAAAAAGCTTATGCCAATAGAAATAATTAATAATTAATATTATTACCACTAAAACTTAAGAAGCAAATCTTAGAGATAATGATATTTTATAGAATTGGTAAATATTTATTATTATTTATCCAAAGTATTTACAAGTACGTTCTTCTTTCGGAAAAAAAAGGAATAAATGAAAATAGATGCCTAACTGTTCCTCGGTGCAATATATCCTTGACGAAACATCGAATTAAAAGCAAGAAACAGACTGATAATAATTGGTCAAATACGAGGGTCGTTCAGAAAGTTCTAAGCCTCGCCCAGAAAGATCGATAGCTGAACAATTTTGTTGTGGCAAAATATTACTAATTCTTATAAAACTAGAAAAACCTGAATAACTATTTCTATTGAATTACCATGACCAGAAAATTCGACGAAAACTTACGCACGACCTACGAAAACACTGGACAGCTGTTTCGACCTAATTAGGTCTCATCAGCTGTGTGTTATATAATTACAGAATGATTTTTATATTTTAATCATTTTTCGTTAATTATATTTTATCATTCAGTTTGGTTGGGCTTTGAACTATTCGGCTCTTAGTTCAGGTGCACAGACATTGGGTACAGTTTACGCTCGTGTGCAGAGGATATGACAATCACAATTGTCATAATAAACCCCAGATAGGAAATGGACTGGAGAGTGAATGACGTCATGCCTGAAAGTGATGGGCTGAGAATTTGGGTATTTTGAAAAACATGAGTTGGGTCTCGGCTGTGGGCCAGTCGAGTTGGTAGTTTACTGGGGACCAGTCCAGTTAGTTGTCGAATGGGGACCGGTCGAGTTGGTAGTCGACTTGGGCCATGTAGACGAACAGTAAAAGTTGAGTTCCTACCATGGTGTTGAAAGTTTGGGTTTCGACCGTTGAGGCATACGGTTAAGTTTTTCGGGTCCCGACCAGCGAAGATGAAAGGAGATCTAAAACTCCACGAGATGTACCGGGCGTTTGAGTTTTGTTAGCATAGTATGATGCGAAAGACTTTTAAGAATTGTGTCTCTCTGTCCTCGTGCCGAACTAAGAAGTCAAGAAGTGAATAAACGTTCGTAGCTGAGTTCGCTTGTTTATGTGTTGTGTATTTCCCTGTATTTGAATTTGTACATGTACCGCTAGATTGAGATATCATTGTGATTATGATATGATTATGGCTATGGTTGTGAGTATACAACACTGTGTATACCGTGATCGCCACTACTGGAGATCGAACCAGTTACCACAGATTTCAGAGCCGAAACTCTACAAGTGACCATCTGCCCACGTCGCACGCAAGTGACGCCAAATTAACTCGTCATGGTATTGCACGGCCATTAACCTGGTCAAGACAAGTTAATTTGGCTCACTTGTAGAGTCTCGACTCTGCAATCTGAGGTAACTGTTTCGATCTCTAGTCGTGGAGATCACGGTATACACTGCTGATGAGATCTAATAAGGTCGAAACAGCAGTCCAGTGTTTCCGTATGTCATGCATAAGTGTTCGCTGGATTTTCTGGTTATGGTAATTCAATTCACAATATAATTCATCAACTTAAAAAAGAAAATGTTGATCTAACTATTTCAATTTTTATAAGAAATCGTAATGCGTTGCCACACCAAAAATGTTCAGCTTTGCTCTTCTTTCCGGTTGAAGCTTAAAACTTTTGGAATAACCCTCGTATATTAAGTTCATAGAGTTCTGAGTTTTTTTGGGGGGAGGGGTTCGATATCCCACAAAGCTGAACTACAAATATAGATGCCAACACTATTTGCATAAATATTTAGATATTAAGAAAAGAAAATTCTAAGAACTATTTTTACGGTTGGAACTGGAAAACTTTTTCAGTTTCAACTTTTCCATACAAAATTACTCACCAATTATTTTGATAAAATTTCAAAAAAAATTTTTGAAAGTTCAAAAATTGTTTTAAGTTGTGAAAAACATTCTCATGAGAATTGTTTGACATCTTTAAAATTAATCTTTTTTAAATAGTTTTTTAATCCCAACAAAAAAAGGCGTTGCGTAATTTACTAGTTTAATTTTCAGGTGATTACATCAAAACTAAAAATCTTTGCCAAGAAAAAAGCTGTATTCACTTCTCAGTCAAAAAGATTTTTCGCTTTCTTTGTTTTATAAATTTAATAGTAATCAATGTCAGGAAAGAAATACATTTTTATGTTTGGTAAACTGAATTTGAGTTATCGTCTGCTTTTCTATTTTATTCTTAAAAAAACTCCTTTAAACTAAAACTTGTGTCTTCTGCGCATAATATAGCCGACTCAAAGTAGAACGCGAGTGTATCACTGTTTATTCAATTTAGAATGGCACAAAGCCAAAAATAGTAAGGTAGAAAAATTGTGTTGCTTAATTCTTTTGTGAGAAAAGGAGATATTTCCCTTGAAAATCTACATTCAAAATCCAGGCCTTTAGCTGGACTCAGACGCTGACTTCTTGGACTGATAAAAGATATGCAACTATGTAAACCACAAGACAAAGCAGAGTTAAGTTTGTTTTAGCACAATTATCTTGTAGGAATGTCACAGGCTGGAATTATCCCAACTTTTTCTTTTTTAATCTCATTGAAGTTTTAATATATCGGAGTTGTAGTAGATTACATTACTCTAGTTTGGTGTTTGTTTTCCTGGTAACAATTGATGGAATGTTAAAGACGGGATTGTGAAAAAGGACTAGTGGTAAAGACGCTGGCAAGTAGTGATGAGTAAATATCTTCAAGCAAAATACCTCTGAGAATTATTCTGCACCAATACTTTTGGAAAAGATCAGGATTTTAAAAGTCTATCAGTCATGTACATTCCAACGAATGTTTCAGTGGGCATATTGACCTCAATCGGTGTCTGTTCAAAGAATGTTTGTTGGTTATTGACTTATCGGGGAAATGCATTTGTTTTTGCTTTATTTTAAATCGAAAATCTGTACTTTTCTTTTTTAAGTTTAAAAAAAAATGTCTTGGCGGAACAAAGTTAAATATGTAACTGAATAAAACACTGGTTTTAAGGTTGGAACACGGATCAGCGAGTTTATTTATAGGTAGAATAAAAATATTTTATTTCATCATCCTCATTGTCGTACTGATAGCACAGATTTTCCTGACTCTCTTTTCCCTATTGCTCTCGGCAGATCCTTTAAACTACATCCTATGTCTGCACAGAGCTGACGTAAATAAGTTCTTGTTGGTCGGTCAACACTGGCACATCTTTGAGTAGGAGTCCATAGAAGAACGTTACTTTTAAGTTCTTCTTTGCTTTTCCGTCAGTGCCTCTCATGTTTTGTTCATCTTACTTTGATGGTTTTTGAGATTGGAGTTAAGTGGCCGTGCAGCTGTTATTTCTTGGGGTGCTGCTACCAGGATTTGTTCAAGATAGCTCGTAGCATTCCTGTGTTGTTCTCGTCTAGCTTTTTCTCAATGCGTTTTGTTAGCGTCCATCTCTATATTTTATCTAAAAGATAAAAACTAGATCGATGTATCAGCTGAGAAAGAAAAAGTAATTCAGTTTTAATCTTATTGATTTACTATTGAAATGAAAAATTATTTTGTTACAATACTATACCCATTATGCCATCTTTAGCCCCATTATTAAACATTGGACCACTTAGTGATCAGTACAATATCTGACCAACTGAGCTTTTCCTTTCAATCAACATTTGTCAACAGCTGGAAACCGAAAAACATCTTGAAGCATCCAATTTCTTATTTGTCACATTTTTTGCTTGATGCAACAAGACTTTCCCCTTGACAGATATAACTGCTTCAACGACCCCGCCACCACACTCAGCCTTGCGCACCAACTTTATCATTTTCTCCAATTACTACACTGTTTGACGTTGAAACACTCCGCCTCTCGTCTCAAATCAAACCTCACAATCTGGGACCTTATCGTTTTTACGCAGAGTCATATTCTCTCCCAAAAGACACCACGTCTTCTTTTATATTTACCTCAATGAATACTGTCAACTTATTTTTCTAAGTGCTTAACGGACAGGGAAAATCACTCAGCAAAGAAAACTTATCTTAAAATTAGAACAAAAATAACTATACTTATTTCCGCTTTTTTAGACAAGAAAAGAAAATTAACAGAGAAATTTGGGGGGAAGAAGAAGTCGATAAGCAAATGTTTGACACTGACATAAAGACAACAGATTGAGTTTTGATGACAGATGAAGAATAGAGCAGCTGATAAGTTTATAGATTTCTGGAAATATAAATGGAAAGTCGTGTTTGTTGTCAGCCTTAGAATCGATTGATTGATTGGTTTTAGCGGCATATCAACTCGTCTAGGCTTATTTTATGCCTTCGGGTTAGGGAATTACGTCCATCGTACATTCATATTTACATTTTTTGTTCTTTTTTTTTTTTTCTGTTTTATTTTGGAGGGGTTTTTGTGTGTTTGTATGTTTCGGGGGATTTAGGAGAGGTTGTTTTTTTATTTTGTTTTGCTTTGCTTTATTTTTGAGGAGTTGGTTTTTGTTTTTGTTTATTTAGTTTTTGTTTTTTCTCTTTTTTTTTTTTTTCTTTTTTGCTCACAGTTACGTGATAGCAAGAATTCTAATCTAATACAAATAATTTGCTCACAGTTGTATGGTTAGTTGTATGATTAGTAAACAATAATATTGCCCAGTCGGTTGGGGCTGTAGAATACACCGACTGCACTTCTGCAGATGGGGTAAGACCCTCCCCCAACGAGTGTCCTGGATATGACACTAAACAATCTGATGGTGGGGTTCCAGTAATACTGGAGATTTGGGGAATGCGGAGTACCTCTTCATTGCCGTCGCTCCCATGTCCACTCTGGCCCGGAATGGTAGCATCTGATAAGGATCCTATCAATGGATTAAATAAAACTAAAACAGTGGTTGGAATTTACTCGGCTTTTTTGCATTTAAACTGCGTATTTATAGTAGACTGAATTTTAATCTATTTTAAATAGAACTGTTTTTGACATTGAAACTGTACTTACACTAAACTGAATTGTTTAATATAAAATTGTTTTGACATTTAACTTCGTAAACAAAATCTGTACTTATACTAAACTGAATTAGCTGAATTAGAACTGTTTGAATAAACTGAATAGCTTGAAATAGAAATGTTTTTGACAATTAAACTGTGTACTCATGCTAAACTGAATTGTTTGAAATAGAACTGATTATGGATTATGATAATTGATTTAGCGTTAAATAACCTATAAAGGTTGATATGCCATAAAACCCAAACAACCAAACCAAACTAAACAATAATAGCTTCAAGTAACTATTTTAACACAAGTAATTAATAGTCATATGGTATCAAGTATTGATCTAAAACTAATAATTTTCAAACCGATATATTGGACCCATAGACGGAACCCTAACTGTTACAAACAACCTGGATCAAAGTTGATCTGAGAGTAATGACAACGAAGGGGTACTCCACACTCCTCAGTTCTTCAAAACTGGAACCTCACCATCAGAAGTAGTTTCGTGTCATACTCAGAACATCCCTTTTTTGTAGTTCAGTAGGTTGAGACTGTAGAATTTACGGACTGCCTCTCTGCAGAGTGTAAGACCCCCAATGAGTGTCCCGGATACATATTTACCAACCCCTCCGCTCGGGTAGGATATGACACAAGGTCAATTTTTAAGCGGAGTTTAACAGGTTTGAATTCAGAGTTTTCCCTCTCCTAGACTAGTTGCCTCACCAAGGCTGAAGAAACTAGTCTGCCCTACTATTTACCCATAGCTGGAGGGAGAATAATTGGATTCATACCTTTCCCAAGGGTATTAGTGCTATGTGAAATGCAATCAGTCTCGTCCAGGATTTGAACTCGTGTCGCCGTGTCCATTTCCTACGACGATAACCTTTATACCACGGGTACCTCCATGAGTGTCCTGGATACGGCATCAAACAATCTGATGGTAAGGCTCAAGCTTTGGAGCTTTGGAAAATTTTGAGTACCACTTCATGGCGATCGCTCCAAAACCCACTCTGGCCTGGAGTGGAAGCACCTAATAGGATCCTATCTATGAGTCAAATAGAACTATGTGTGCAGACAAATGACTGATGTTAAATTGTGACTGTTATTTTGCAATACTTGAAACCATTTAACTGAGTAAAAAAAAGTGCCCAGGCTCTTTTAAAATGTTATCAACTAAATGTGTTTACAAATCACACAATGGTTGATATGCCATAGAACCAAATCAAACCAAAACTTGGGGGGGGGGACGGGCGTCCTTGTCCTTCTGCAAAGGATACAGTCGGCGTATTCTAGGCACTGCTAAAAGGATGGCCTTTAGAATCGAGAGAAAGCATCCACATGTAGAACAAATGACTAAGAGAAAGACAGCAACCGACTGATTTCACGTGACAAATGTGAATGAAAATGCAGCAAAGAATATTTTTCGCATTTTCATCTTGTATATTTACGGAAAGAACCAGAAGTACTGCTGATTAACTTCTCATCGGGACTATCTGTTTACATTCCCTTGCATAAAACATGTGATATTTTATTTTATTGCACAGCTGTTCCGCGTTCTAAATTCTGCGCTTAAAATAAAACATTAGATTGGCTTATTAAGATATTAAACTTCAAAGATATCACGATTTTTGTCTATAGCTCAAATGATATCAATATACAACTATAAAATATCAAGGTTGGTTGATTGGTTGATTGGGTTTTATGATATATCGACCCTTTCAGATTATTTCATACCAAATTCTTTTTATACATACAAATGAAATACAAATGATTTGTAAACGAATAATCTGTTGGTAACATTTTAAACAAGTCAGAGCTCATTTGTTTGCCCTCAGTTAAATGGTTTCAGGTATTCCTATCTAACGCGAACAATTCAACATCAGTCATTTATTTTCACTTAGGTGAATGGTTAAATAGTTCTATTTGACCCTTAGATAGGAACCTAACAGTTAATACCGCTCCAGGTCAGAGTGGACCTGGGAGTAATGACAATGAAAGAATACTCCACATTGCCCAAAGCTCCAAGACAGAAACCTTACCGCAAGAAGCAGTTTAGTATAATATCCAGGACACTAGTTGAAGCGGAGATCTTACCCCTCTGCAGTAATGTAGTCGGTCTATTCCATTCTGGGCTAAATAAGACAATATGTATATCAGGTTATTTAACGTGTGGATTATAATACATAATCCTGTTTGGATTTTAAGACATTATATTAGTACGTTTATAGAAAATAATCCTATTGTGATAATCCGTATGTGATAATCCTTATTTGATGACTTTTATGATTATAAAGTCATCTCTTTTATTCAACGGCTATTTATTCTTTTTTTATTAATGAATTTCTTACAGTGCTGAAAATTCCAGAACATTTTCCCATGGATCGATTGGGAGAATATATCATTAATTCAAATAATCTAATATAGCTTGTTTTAGGTATATTGATTGAAGCTAGAATGTTTAGATATTGAAGAAAATGTTTTGCGTCTTATCTCTCCGGTAAAGAAAGAATTCCTGGCGCAGCAATCAGTAAAGAATGTCATGCTGACAATTGTAGGGATTAAATCCCTAGCTTTCAAAATAGTACTTCAAATGGCTGCTTGGTAGCGTGACCAAAGAGACATATAAAAGAAACACCTGCTAAAATATCTCTCTCTCTCTCTCTCTCTCTCTCTCTCTCTCTCTCTCTCTCTCTCTCTCTGGTCCTGCCTCAACAAAAAAAGTACCTACAAGTGTGTGCGTTTTTCATCTAAAGGAGCTTTCATCCCAATAGATCACGAGCCGTATGACTTACGATAACATGATTGACATATATTATCACTCAACATCCATTCTTTTAAGGATTCGTAAGTTATGCCGAAAGACTCTTCAACTCCACGATAGGACTTTTCTCTATAATGTATTTCCTTTTAGTATTTCATTAAGTTTCTGAAAACCAAGTATTAAGTTTGTTCAGGTAATAAATATATTGTCCCTAATTCGTCGTGGATTGTTTTACATAGTTTAGCTGGAAGAAAAATTAAATCATAAAAGGTTTCCTCTCCTTCGAGTGTCCGAATTGTGTTCATCCCACTCAAATAATTGAAGCGGTGAGTTATGGTACTCATATACAACAAATAGACAAAGAGAACTCTACAAGTCATCAATACCATCGCCCATTACGTTACATGCCCGTGGTGTAATGGTTATCGTCGTAGGAAATGCACACGGCGACATGAGTTCAAAACCTGGACGAGACTGATTGCATTTCACATAGCTCTAATACCCTTGGGAAAGGTAAGAATCCAATTATTTTCCCTCCAGCTATGGGTAAATAGTAGGGCAGACTAGTTTCTTCAGCCTTGGTGAGGGTACTAGTCTAGGAGAAGGAAAACTCAGAATTCAAACCTGTTAAACTCCGCTTAAAAATGACCTTGTGTGATATCCTGCCCGAGCGGAGGAGTTGGTAAATATGATTACGTTACATGTTCTTCTGGGATATGAAAGGACCCATCAATTATGATTTCCTTAAAAAAGGTTAAACTGTAAACAGTGCTTTCTGTTGCCAAATCCTAAGACAAATTCCCCTTATTTATTGAAGGACCCTCGTATGATTAGACCAAAAATAGTTTTGTAGGTAAATGATATCTCCAGATAAATTATTAATTGTTTTTGCAGACAAAATAAAGATAAACTGTAATCGCGGATAAATTGTCGGAATGAAATTCATCCAAAATTAAGCTTCATAAGTCTCAAGACGGACAGAATATTGATCGAGACGTTTGGGCAGTGAGGCTCGTTTGTGATGAAAGCAGTGTATCATACAGTAAGCAATACATTAAAACATATAATGTATGACAGATACAGGTTAGAAGGAATATAAACAGTGAAGAAAAGATTCTTTGAAGTGAAGGCTAAAAAGAAATATAAATTCCCGTCAAAAGATAAAAAAGAGACCTGTTAAAAAAATGAATCGTACCTAGCGAATCACTCGTCGACTTTTGTCAGTTCAGTAACTTGCCTAGCAGACTCGCTGAAATCCAGACCCCAACCGACAAGCCATTGCTTCGTGATATCACAGAATTTGGCACCTGTAATAACAGACAAAAGATATTTACTGACAATACAATCTACTGGCCGCATTTTCATACCACCGAATCAAACCTACCCAGTACTCACCATCACCTACCCAGCCATCTACCAGAGGTTCAACTCATGAGTATATCTTATTGCGCCAAAGTGTCTACCCTTGAGCAAATAGGGGCGGAGCAGAATAAATCAAATGAAAGAAGCTCTCGATATATTGAGGGTCGAGTTGTGAAGTGGGTGGGCCGACTATCTGACTCTCTGCACTACTTAATTCAGAAGCTAGACGCTCACTGTTGACAAAGAAATATACTTTTTGCTCCAGGCAATTAGACTTTTCGGTATATCCAAGTGGTGAAAACATGAATCTATAACGAGTGAGGTCTAAAAATTTATCATCAAGAGCAGATGGTCGCTCTTATTTCAATATTAACAAGGATGTCACTATTTGAACCATCTTTTAACACTTTGCAATCCTCAACCCTTGTCTCCTGGGTGGTCTGTTTGAATTCCAGTGTCTCAAAAAATTCTTGAATCTCTATTCTGAAAAAAAAAAGCTGTCGGATTGGGCTTTTATCATTGATCTGCGTAATTAAATTCCACTCATTTGCTCAATTCTGAATGAACTACTGTTCCTACCCATTCGTGTTGTGCTTACACACCATCAGTAAAAAAATTTCTACCAACAGTTTTACCTTCCTTCATAAGGCATCATTTTTCTCTATCTTGATTTTTATATAGTTTTGTTAAATGTACTCATTCTGGGTTGCTATTAATAAGGATTCCATTTATCCCTTCAAGTGTCCTCTGCTCACCCATGTCCTCGTCATTTCGTCTGAAAAACCTTTTAATACCATAATGTAGATCAGTAATGACAATTAATAGTCCAAGTTTAAAGTACGGTAAGGGTAATCTGGAGTCAAAAAATTTAGACCTCATTTTTCCAATGCAGGAATCGTTGGGGAAGGAGAAGAATTTTAGTAAACAATTTAAGCTTTGATTCGTTTACCAAAACTTTTCTGGTTCTCCAATTGCGTCAGAAAAATAAGGTTTCAAAAATTTCAACTTTGGGTTACCCTTGTCACGCTTTTAACTTGGACTAAAATACTTTTTCTGTTACAGGGGTTACAGTTACACTGTAGATTACGTATTTTAGCTTCCAAGTTGACAACTTTTTGAATGCTAGATGCATAAAATAATTTGTTGAGCATTTTAAACGGATTTGAAATTGGGGAGAGAAAAAAACACTCGGCGTTTTTTTCAATCACAACCACAAAGTTTTTTTTGGTTTGTTTTTTGTTGTTTTTTTTTCAAGTAATAGTGGGTTTTTTTTTTCATTTTCTCTTCTAGTAAATTACAGAAAAATGCAGTTATATTTTATGGGAGGTCGTACCAAATGCAGTCTGAGAAGATTATTTAGGATGACGGGGTGCTGAGGAATGAGTAAAAAAATGTGAGATGTTACATAGATAGATTGATAGATATCAACACTTTGATAGATAGATAGATAGATAGATAGATAGATCCAGGAAAAAAAAGAAATTGGGGTATTTAACCTTAGTGTCTGGTAACTAAGCAGAAAGACTCCACCTTATCTAAAAGGATTTCTCAATCACCTGCACGTCTCCTTTTCCACCCAAACCAGAAAAGCCAGGATCAATGTTTACATTTCAGTGTGCAGGTGCAATAAATCAGGCCCTTCCCCGACCCAGCCAACAAACACCAACCCCGCCCCAATCTGGCCAGTGAGAACGCGAAAAGAGGAAAATAAACAATGTATAACCGTCACTTTTCAAAGAGAGACAACTAAACCATCAAATAAAGACCTGATAGACCCACAAAGATAAGAAGAAAAAAAAGTTTTTCCGAGAGTAAAGTTAATTAACACGGGAAATAGGAGATGATAAAATTAATTACGAACAACATGGAGTTAATTATCGTATTTGATGGTAGATAAAAGCCATATTTTACAAGTTCATTTTTGTACGACGGCTTACTGAAATTTATTCTGATCTCTTCGTTGTTTATTTCTAGCATCCCGTGATCGGCCTCCCATCAAGCATACCAGTTCATTGAGTGTAATGTGATCTTTTAGGCAGGCAAATGCAGATTTACCCAAAACTCAGTCCCAGAGAATCGTCCTCCAAGATACATCTATCTAATTGTAAGAAAAAGAATACGATCTGGGTTAGTCCTTTTTGTATGAGGTACAAACCTTATAATACTGATGGGACGGGACAATTTTGTCACGATCCTCCTATTTGTTAAAGGAGCTCCACGTCAATCTAAGCTTCGTGCTAGTACGAGTGAGGGATAAAAAAAAATACTTTAATGGTGGTAGTATTGCATTTGAATTCTTTTTTAGAAATATCGGAGGAGCTTAGAATTCGAATCTGCCTCGTTATCGTCTTAATGCGCTGAGAGCACATCACTGCACGGGCTAGATTTCACGTTTGATTATAACTCTTAAATTCACAAGCGTTGTTAAGTGGATGTGAGTTCAGTCCCTGCTTTAAGCAGTAGAATCCAGTTATTCAGCAGAACAAGCAGACGGACAAAAAAACTAATAATGATGAAGTCGTTTATAGGAGGATGGAGAATAACCAAAGTAGTTTGACCAGTGAGAAAAGAGCCTCTTCTGGTTTGAATACCGAATTTTCCTTCTTCTTGGCTGGCTGTCATACCAAAGTTAAAGAGCCAGTCGACCCTACAATTTACATAGAGCTTGAGGGAAGAATAGTTGGATTCAAACCTTTCCCAGAGGTATAAGCGCAATATAAAATGCAAACAGCCTAGTCCAGGATTTTGAACTCAAGATGCCGTATCCATTTCCCATAACCATAACCGTTTAACTACAAGCGCCTTCCATATACAGGATAAGCTCAAAGCTTGAACAGCAGAATGGGCACAGTCGACCACTCACGTTGATTGAATAAAGAGGTCAGTTCGAAATTTTGAGAACGTTATAGTAACGTACTCAGGTACGACTAGTATTTACCTGGATTCTTTTGATTGATACTGAGTAGGCGGTCGTGAAGTAACGGTTATGGCCGATTTTGTTTGTTTATTTGTTGTATGGTATATCAACCTTTGTATGTTATTTAAATTCCGAATCTATTTTTATGCAAATAAACTGTTCTATTTCAAACAATTAAGTTTATTATCAGTACGCACTTAAAGGGTCAAAAACAGTTCTATTTCAAGCTATTCACTTAAGTCAAGCACTTCTATTTTAAACAATTCAGTTTAATATAAGTAAAGTTTTTTGTTGACACACAGTTCCATGTCAAAACAGTTCTATTTCAAATAATTCAGTTAAGCGCAAATACAGTTTCAATTTTAAAAGCAGTTCTATTTCAAACAGTTCAGTTTAGCATACAAAAACAGTTCCGTTTCAAACAATTCAGTGTAGCATAAGTACGTAGTATAAATGTCAAAACAGCTCTATTTCAAGCAATTCAGTGTAGCATGAGTACGTAGTTTAGTTCTATTTGACCCATAGATAGGACTCTATCAGGTGCTACCTCTCCGGGCCAGGGTGAACCTGGGAGCGATGGCACGAAGGGGTACTCCGCATTTCCCAAATCTCCAGCATTATTGGAACCCCACCATCAGATTTTTATAGTGTCATATATCATGATACTTGTTGGTGGTTGGGGTCTTACCCCTATGCAGAGAAGCAGTCGGTGTATTCTACGGCCCCATTCGACTGGGCAAGTTATCGTCAAAGTAAAAGGAATCGGCGACCCCAGTTCAAATCCTGGACAAGGGTGTTGGCATTTCACTGAGTGCTAATACCTTTGGAAAAGGTATGAATGCAAACTGTACTTCCCAAGCTATGGGTAAGAAGTAGGACAGACTGGCTCTTTAATCTTTCTACGGCAATCGATCTAGAAGGAAAATTCTGAGTTCAAACCAGTTGTATCCCTCTTTAAAATAATTACATCCTGCCCTTGGCGGAAGGGTTGTGTAAATTCATACAGTCACTCCTACTGCTACTGTGACGTCCTCTCCGATCCCTTTTTATTTTAAGAGTCTCGTTCCAAAAGATGTAACTGAATGTCATAGGTTAATCTAAGAAAGCAAAGAATATTTGCTATTTAATGTGAATACCCGGCCATTGATCTAATGAGTCGAGTGTTCGCCAATGGTTCGGGAGACCAGGGTTCAATTCCATGGCGTCATACCAAAGATTCAAAAAATGGTACTTGATGCCGCCTTGCTTAACACTCATCATTAAAAGGTAAAGATCAAGAGTAAAGTGGAGCAATCCAGGGAAAGGAGTAGCGCCCTACCCTACACCTCGGTGTTGTAACTATTGAAAAGGTAGCGATCTGGTCACCCTCGATTGAGGTCAACAACTTTACTTATTTTTTTTTTTTTTTTTTACTTATTGTGAATAGTAATGAAAAGCGCAAATATGACCAGGAAAAAATTAGTGAAAAAATTATACATACGTTATATTATCATTTATCTATAGGTAAATATGATTATCAACTATCTAGCCCGTCCATTCTTCGACCGCTGAATGAAATTCAGGGGAATCGAAATAAAGATGTGGCTACAGCCTAAACTGGAACTTGCTTAGGGACCTTGACTTTCCTGGGTGACGCCTTAACCATTAAGCTTTCATAATTAGACAAATTTCTCGTCTTCTTTCATCATTTTACTGTTATGTCCAAGGTGTGACACTAAACCGCATCTGATGGTGAGGCTCCTATTCTGGTACTCTGAAGCGTAGTGAGTACCCCTTCATTGACATTACTCCTAAATCCACTCGGACTCGAAGTGATAGTAACTATTAGGATCCCATCGATGGGTTAAATATATCTATTTGCAAATTATTTGTATTAGATATGAATACTTAATATCTTGTGAAAAAACAAAATTATTAAAATGCAACTACACAAAAAATGGTAATATAGACGTACAATGTATGCATTTTCCAATATCATGGCATAAAATGACCTTGGATGGGTTGACATGCCGTTGAAATCATTCAATAATTCTGCCGCCATTTTCTTCAGTTTCTGCTCACTACTTAACTATTGATTCACGACCTGTTTCTGAACCAGTCGGCGGTTGGGGGGGAGCTTTTAAATACATCGACTGCATCTCTATAGAGGAGTAAGACCCCCCCCCCCAACGAGTGTACTGGATATGACAATAAACAATCTGATGGAAAAGCTCCAGTAATGCTGGAGCTATGGGGAAATGCGGAGTACTCCTTCATTGCCACTGCACCCTGGTCTACTCTGGCCCGTAGTGGTAGCACCTGATAGGGTCAAATAGAACTGTATGACATTTAAACTGAGTACGAACAAATGACTTATGCTTAACTGAATTGCTTGAAATAGAACTGTTTGATCATTTAACAGTGTATAACCAAATGACTGACGTTTAATTGAATTGTTTGTGTTAAATAGCAATACTTGGAACCATTTAACTATGTGCAAACAAATGATTCGTTGTAGATAGAATTTTTTGTATTGGATAGAACTAAGTGAAACCATTTGACTGTGTGCAAACAAACCATTTAACTGTGAGCAAACAAACGATTAATTGTAAATAATTTTTTTCGTGTTGGATAGAACTAAGTGAAATCATTTAACTGTGAGCAAACAAATGAGCTCAGGCTCGTTTAAAAATGTTATCAAGAAAATTTACTAAGAAATCATATATTTTATTCATATGTATAAAAAGGATTTGGCATTAAATAACCTACAATGGGTGATATGCCATAAAACCAAATCAAACAAGCTGTATTAGTGAAAACTTAATAGCGGTCCCTGTGGCATAGTGAGTAACGAACTGGACAGTGACATCATAGTTAAGCGGGTTCGAACTCTAGTTGCACAATTTCTTTTATTTTCGGACTAATACACCCAAACTACTAGTTAAATAATACCACTACTGTTCTTGTGCAGAGATGGCTTTAGCATTAAATAACCTGCGAAGGTTGATATTCCATTAAACAAAGAAAACAAACCAAAACTCCAATTCGTATGACAGTTTGGCTTTCATAGGTGACGGCTAAGCCTTTTTTAAGTTTTCATAGTTTAACAAATTTCTCATCATATTTCTTCATAGACATTGACATTAACTTTAGTTTAGCGTAAGGCTTGATATATGAGAAATCTCGTAAAAATCAACTCAACTCTTAATGGTCTGCAAGTTTAGCTCGTTAACCATTACCGAGTAGTAATAGTAACAGTGATGATATATTCCTTAATGTGACTTATCTAAAGTGGGTCATGGTTCATATATTCAATGAAATGACAAAATTGAACGAAGACACATGTCACAAATCACGTGACTAATTATCATACTAATGTCGTTTTGCCAAGAAAAAAACAACTTGTAAAACGATTTGCTGGCATTTACATACAAGCTACATTATACGCCAGGCATGCCGTTTATCATTGGCTTTCAAGAACCCAACGCTTAAGGGTAAGAATGCTACAAACACATTTTATTTCTATATAAAATAACGTCTAATTTAATCATTAAAATAAAGAATGAAAAATTTTAAATGTAAATTCTACTAAAACGATCTTAATAAAGATTACTGTCACTAACCTTAAAAACTTGTTTTACGCTTTGCATTTAAAAAAAAAAAGGAAAAAAACAAGGATTTTATCCTAGTTTTTTTCCTTTTTTTTTTAACTTTACGTTATTGAACAAAAAGCTCTTTATAAAAAAAGAAGCATTCAAATATTATCATGTTCAAATCTGTAGAATTGGATTTTTTCATTCCTAAACATTTGTCTCGCACTGTCGGTTTAGGCTGTGGAATACTCCAACTGCACCTGTGCAAAGGGTTGAGACTACCCCTGACGATGGGGTCCTAAGTATGACACTAAACCATTTGATTGTTGAGTACCCCTTCATTGCTATTACTCCCAGGTCCACTCTGACACGGAGTGGTAGTACTTGTTAGAGTCCCATCTATGGGTCAAATAGAACTAGAGTGAGAGTATGACACAAAACTGCATCAGATGGTGAGGCTCCAGTCCTGGAGTTTGGGGGAATGTGGAGTACCCCTTCATTGCCATTACACCCCGGTCCACTCTGACCCAGAGAGGTAGACCTGTTAGGGTCCCATCTATGGATCAAATAGAACTGTTTAACCATTCACTATACTTAAAATCGTTTAACTGGGAGCTAACAAATGATTAGTGTTAAACTGAATTATTTAAAAAAAAACAAATGAACTCTAACTCGTTTAAAAATAAAAATACCTCTAAACTATTCGCTTACAAATCAGTTATATGTATTAACAGGATTTGACATTAAATAAACCACAAGAGTTGATATACCAGAAAGTACAAACAAACAACCAACCTAAACATCCGCTCTTTCATTTTGGATGCCAGCTTTTACCACAAGTGAACTTTATGTCCTGCTGTGTGACCGAAAAGAAAGAGGTAATCACGAGAAACGGTCTCATACGATAATTTAGGATTTTTAGAAATGTAAAGTAGAGACTGGGTTACCGATAGAGCAACAAAAGTAATGTTGGCGAACTTTGTCGAGGGTAACCCGAAGGCTCCCTTTTCGATAGCTACTACACAGAGATGTAGGGGAGGGCGCTACTTCATAACCTGGATTGCTCCACTTTACCCCTACCTTATAATGCTGAGTGTTAAGCAAGATGGCATCAAGTGCCATTTTTGAGTCTTTGGTATGACTCGACCTGGGATTGAACCCAAATCTCCCTGGCCATTGGCGAACACTCTAACCATCTTTTAATGAATTTTGTCGTTCCATTGAGAGAAAATGAAAGAAAACGAAAAAATAAACAAATATTTGCATCTTACCCGGGAGCTAAAAAGTTGTAGTTGATCCCCTTGGAACAGTCTCTAAAAGCCTGGAAAAGAGACTGGGCAGTCAGATGTCAGAGGGAAAATCCAGACCACAGCACTGTTATAGTCAGCAATAATACTTAGAATTCGTTGGATCTAGTAAAACCAATGAATAGGTTTCAATTTTTCAAATAAAACATCTTT
Organism: Sepioteuthis lessoniana; assembly: GCA_963585895.1. NCBI lineage: Eukaryota > Metazoa > Mollusca > Cephalopoda > Myopsida > Loliginidae > Sepioteuthis > Sepioteuthis lessoniana. The sequence goes on from OY757925.1 coordinate 40,263,886, forward strand.
CCTTCACCGGTTAGACGACTTCCTGTTTTTGAGACCTATTCAGAGGAACGTTATAATATCGATAATAGATTGAGTGGGATTTTTCTGTAGCCATGAGTCTGACTTTTTTCTTTTTTCCTGTGTTAAACTCATCGTCATCTCTTCATCTCGTCTATGTGACCGGCTACTTTCTTCTCCCACCCCACAACGCCACCTCCCAGTCCCGTGTAAAACGATGTCTCTCAACAACTGAACATCAGATATAATGTTATACTCCTGTTATGCCCGTGGTGTAATGGTTACCGTCGCAGGAATTGGACACGGCGACACGAGTTCAAATCCTGGACTGATTGCATTTCACATAGCACTAATAAGGTATGAATCCAATTATTATCCCTCCAGCTATGGGTAAATAGTAGGGCAGACTAGGTTCTTCAGCCTTGGTGAGGCAACTAGTCTAGGAGAAAGAAAACTCTGAATTCAAACCTGTTAAACTCCGCTTAAAAAATTAAACTTGTGTCATATCCTGTCCGAGCGAAGGGGTTGGGTAAATATGATAATGTTATACTCCTAATCACTAGACATAAATGAATTGACCATTGCATACAACAGCCAGGGACATGATCACGAAGAAGTCACATTGACCATCTAAGACAATTTTATCAAAAATACTTATATTCTCTCATTGTCTTTTGACAAATAATTCTGAATATTATTTGATCCTACTTTAATTCTATACGGGAATGTTGACTACCACGAAGTTGAAATATTTTTTTGCTGTCTTGGGATTCTGAGATTAAGTTCTTTTTTTATATTTTTTCTAACTTTAGTTCCTACGCCTTTTTATTAGTATGGTTTGGTTTCTTTGTTGAATGGTATATCTGTTATGTTTTGACCTTTTGACCCGGCCAAAAATGCCATTCAAGGTGATGCACCGGAAGGAAGTGATACATTCTAATGGCAGTTATGAGAGCAAATCGCGTGGGCGGAAATTGGCTGATGAAATGGGACGAGCATGAAAAATTCCCATGGTACACTACAGAGTGATGCACCGGAAGAGAGTGACCTCTGAACTGCATGACAGTTATTTCCGCTTGATGACGATTAAACATTTGATTTCAAAGATCGAGTGGGCGTCGAACGATTATATGATTGAGTTGAGTTCGACGAGCCAGAGCAGTTGCCAGTAGAGTTCCAGACAGCTAGAGGCGAGATGTGGTAGGGAAGGCCACACCCGACCGAGGGGGCACTTAGATACCCCGATGGAGTTTGGGCCCCAGAGAAGATGCTGATAAGATGAAATAAAGAAAGCCAGCATCCAGCAGTGGGCCCTAGGCCTCCGGTTGAGCATCAAGAGAACAAGAACGACACAACGTGACGGTCATAACAGTGGGGTTAAAATGTTACAGTTTATGTTCGGTCTCCAGCCCCCTCTCACATGCAAACCTTGAACAACCCTTTCGAACCCTTGCAATAAAGTGAGAGGTAAATATTTGTTAAAGAAGTCTTCCTGTGCCTTCCTGCGTGCGTCGTTTATTACTGCGTCTGTCTTTGTCACTGCGTCTTTATTATTGAGTCGTTATGATGCTGTAGATGAGTATATAACATATCAACATTTGTGGGTTATTTAATATCAAAATTATTTTTGTAGCAGAACTTACAACTGGAAGATTAGGAAGTTCATATCTTTCCCAATGTTATTATTCCGAATGTAAACGCGTGACTGGAACTCGAACTCGATTACTACGATGCTATAGTCCAGCTCGTTGGTCATTACACCACGGGAACTCACTCTTTTTGAGTTTGAAAAATTGTTTGGTTGAATATAAAGATAAAAAGCAAAAATATGACTAAAGTACTTGAAATTCATACTAAAGATATGTAGAAAATGGATTATTTTGCTGATAATGACCATTATCAGCAAAATGATTTTTAAAATTATATCGGTACAATTCAATCAGAAAAAGAGATTATTTTACACGTTTGTGCGTTCTTCACGTTAGCGTAGCAAATGGTTTTCCTCCAAAATTTGAGTGACTGAAATCTCAAATCTCCAGGACCCTTCTGAGTATTCTGACTGATCTCAACAATGCTGTAGTTTGGATGGTCTCCACTCGTCCTCTTATTTCCAAGTCCTCCTGTCCTTTTACCAATCCTTTGGTGACAGAGTTTTCATAACAGTTTTAATTGATTTTTCCCCGAACTTTGAATGATAGCAAGTTTCTTCAGCTCTTCAGGACAATTCTAAGTATTCTTGGTGACTGTAACAGTGCTGTGGTCTGGATTTTCCCTCTGACATTTGACTCCCCAGTCTCTTTTCCAGGCTTTTAGAGACTGTTCCAAGGGGATCAACAACAACTTTTTTTTAGCTCCGGGGTAAGATGCAAATATTTGTTTATCTTTTCTTTTTCTTTCATTTTCACTCAATGGAACGGCAAAATTCACTTGACGACAAGTCCTTATAAAAAAAAATACTACGTCAGCACTTCTGACCGAAATTTGGTGATCCGTTTGTATTTCTAAGTTTTAGAAAATTTTATACATGTCCTTTTCTTGGACAAATCCTGATTTATACATATACCATTTGTCAGCATTTTAATCTCTTGCATCATTCCAAGTGAATTACCTTTCCCACTCGGATATGTCTCCTCTTGTATTACTTTCTACCAATGTATTGAGTTTCCTTATTACGTAATTAACTATTTCATCTCGGTCATCTAATAACATAATTCTTCTGTATCTTATCAATTTTTGCTTTGACATTATTATTGGCATAATGGTTAGAGTTTTCACCAATAATCAGGAAGACCGGAGTTCAATCCCTGGTCGAATCATATCAAAAATTCAAAAAATTCTACTTAATGCCTTCTTGCTTAACACTCAGCATTATAAGGTAAGGATCAAGGATAAGTGGAGCAATCAATGGAAAGGAGTAGCGTCCTCTCCTACACCTCGGTGTAGTCGCTATTGAAAAGGAAGCCTTTGGGTCACCTTAGACTACGGCTGGCCTACTTATTATTATATGTAACATTGTCAATTATTATTTATCATTACACAAATATTTCTTCCATATTAATTTCAGTTACCCTTCATCGCAATTACTCAGAGCTTCATTCTACGACCATTAAATCGGAAACAAGTGTCGAACTCACATTCCTCTTTCCAAGTAAAGCTTAGCTTACAATTATAGCTGCTCTACTGTGGGAGCTACGAAAGTTCATAATCTTACTACCGTAGATTGGTGGTCTTCGCAGCTGTGATGGTTTCTTTGTTTAATCCTATTTACCAACCCCTCCGCTCGGGCAGGATATGACACAAGGTCAATTTTAAGCGGAGTTTAACAGGTTTGAATTCAGAGTTTTTCCTTCTCCGAGACTAGTTGCCTCACCAAGGCTGAAGAACCCAGTTTCTTTGTTTAATGGCATATCAACCTTTGTGGCTTATTTAATACCAAAGCCATCATTGTAGAAGAATAGCACTTTAACACTTTAATTCATAGATTGAGGAGGTAAGGAATATCATACCTTTCTCAAGGGTATTAATCTGACTAGAGTTCGAATTTGCTTATTACGATGTCGCAGAAAATCTGTAATCGCTGGTTCGATCTCCAGTGGTAGAGGTCACGGTATACACTGCTGATGAGACCAAATAAGGTCGAAACAGCTGTTTCCGCATGTCATACGTAAATGTTCACCAGATTTTCTGGTCGTGGTAATTCGATTCACAATATAATTCCTCTACTAAAAAAAAAAAAAAATACACATCTACGATGTGCAGTCCATCAAGTTAGCCACTACGCCACGGGGAATCCACTCTTGCAGTTATGATGAAAATAAAGACTAATCAAAAATTAATAAGTATTAAAAAAACAAAATACACATTATTTATTTATTTATTATCTCTTCTGAAAATTTTAAAAACCTTTCGTAACTTTTGAGATGAGATGGTGGACTTTTCAGATGTTTCATGTTAGGCAACATTTTTTTTCTTGTATGAAAATGGAAATGCCAATCTCACTTAATCGCCAAGAAGGAAAGAGCAAAGATCAGTGCCACCGGCCAATTGAGGGCACTTATCTTGCCACCCACTCATTAAACTCGAAGGAACTTTTTCCCGTTGACATTTTGGCAATAATGGATCTCATGAGGCCAGACCGATTTCGTTCCGCTCTTCCCTTATAATACTAAGGTTTATCAAATAACCTTTTTTTTTATTATTTATGGGTCTTATTTTCTTTTCTTTTACCTTTTAGATAACAACTTCCAAAATATACAAATGTGAAGTTGTTACATCTTGTGTAGAGGCACGTCTGATGTCATCAGAAGTAGATGAGCCGAGTTCAAATCCTGCACATCGCGGTTTGTGTTTTACTTCACACAAATGCCCATAGGAAAGACAGGAATCCATTTTTTGCTCTTCACATGTCCTGCCTAATTAAATTTAGTACATTTCACATATTTCACTCATCTCTATTACTATATCTTTTGTCTCTATCCCTCCTCTTCTCTCTCTCTCTCTCTCTCTCTCTCTCAAATGCTTTCTTTGTCTCCAAGAGAAATTCGCAATTATCATTCACCCTTCATCTACTTTCACATTTCGACTGATATACAGTGGTAGCCATAATGTTCAGAACGGCATAGTTTTGTCAGAAAACGTAGGTATGACTTTTTATCTAAGTTGTTTTAGATTCTATCATTTGCTCAGACAATAAATACGATATTAGTCGTTATTCTATGAAATTTTGGTGTTATTTGAGATGATAATAAAAAAAAGTATTGAATGTTTTAGAGATTTACAGCAAAACCCAGGGCGGCCAAAATGATCTGAACGATTGAAAAAATGAACAAAATACTCAAATGTAACAGAAAATACAAAAATTTATAAGGATTCGAATGAAGGATAATCTAAGTATTGGGACCATCAGAGACTGTAAACAAGTCAAAAAGTGTTGTTTGCGGTATTCTTAAGGTCTACGATGATTATGGTTCGTCTGAAGCAAGAAAGTCTACAGGTTGGCCAAGAATAACGACCAAGAGAGAAGAACGTGATATGGTAAAGTTGGTTAAAAAGGACCGATTTAAAACTGCTACTGCTTTTCTCGGGAAATAAGCATTCAACTGGGAAAACCTTTGTCTAGGAAGACTGTGTCTCGTCATTTAGTTGAACAATAACTTTTAGCAAGAGCACATGTAGTGAAGCCACTGATATCCTCCAAGAATAAAAAGTGTCGTCTTGCTTTCGCAACCGAACATGTGTTATGGTCTCAAGAAAAATGGCAAACGGTGCATTTCAGTTATGAATCTAAGTTTTTATTGATTGGCTAAGATGGGAAAACGTACGTTCGTCGAAAAGAAGGTGAAGAATTGTCGCCTAAGTGCCTTAAGGCTAGTGTTAAATTCGGTGGAGGAAGTCCCATTGTTTGAGGGATGATATCTTGAGATGGTGTGGGCCCTTTGGTGCGATTACAAGGAAAGGTAAATGCAGGAGTTCATGAACAACTTGTACAAGATCATGTCTTGCCTGAGCTAAGAAATTCAACTAAGCAACCTTCCATTTTCATGCAGGACAATGCCCCATGTCACAAGGCTATGGTAGTCATGAACTTCTTCAAGGCAGAAAATGTTACTGTTATGGATTGGCCTCCTCAAAGCCCAGATCTTAATCCTATTGAGAATGTGTGGAAGACTCTAGGAGAACGTTCTAAAGCCAGAACCCTAAAAACAACAGAGCAATTATGGAATGCACTTCAGGAAGAATGGAATAAGATCACTCGGCAAGATATCAATAAATTAATTTCTTCATGCAGCCGAAGATGTCAGAGAGGGATTGAAGCTAAATGGCTTCACACTAAATATTAAATAATTTCTGTATTTTCTGTAATATTTGAGTATTTTGTTCATTTTTTTCAATCATTCTTATCATTTTGCCCGCCCTGGGTTTTGCAGAAAATCATTAAAACATTCAATACTTCTTTACTTTCATCTCAAATAACACCAAAATTTCACAGAATAACAACTAATATTGTATTTATTGTCTGTGCAAATTATAGAATCTAAAACAAATTAGATAAAAAGTTATATCTACTTTTTCTGACGAAACTATGCCGTTCTGAACATTATGGCCACCACTGTACATAATCTATCCCCACCACCACCTGCTATATCCACACCACCTCCACCCCTAAAAACCACCACACTCCATCACAAAAAAAAATGCCAGTGCTGTCAAAAAAGGGATCATCAAAAGTTTGTGGGTGGATTTGCTCTGTCTGGCCTTCTTGGGTCTGGGAGAGCCAGCATGCTTCCACTGGGAACTCTGTCTCTTGGTCTCTGGGTCATAGCAATAGATCCAGCTTTCATACGCAGGTCACCAGAGCATCAAGAACTGCGGGATCTGAATTGATCAGCTCGACCATCTCTCTTCTGTCATGACCACGTCTTTCTTTCTGATCTTCTCTGAGCACCCTTGGGACAAACTTGGTGCATCTTCCGCATCTTCATATATATATATATATATATGTGTGTGTGTGTGTGTGTGTGTGTGTACGCGTGTATGTGTGTGTGTGTGTGTGTGAAGAAAATTTGATAACATATATGTATCAAAGTAACCTGGAAATATATACATATATGTACCAAAGTAACCTGGATATATATATATATATATATATATATATATATATATATATATATATATATATATATATATATATATATCAAAGTAACCTGGAAATATATATATATATGTATCAAAGTAACCAGGAAAAATACCAAGATCTAGATCTACGAGAGGAATATTGGAGAAACGGCGGAACGAAGAAAATATTTTCGGTTGAAAGTCAATTGCCGACAGTTTAAAACCATTTCGACTCGAGAGGACTTAATTTATTAGTCAGCAACTGAAAAAAGAAAAATATGTCTCCAAGATGAGACTGAAGCTCCATCTTTTTGAATTTAGCATTCCCAGACTATAACGTGCAATCAGCCTGGTGGCATGAGGTATTATTGAGGTACCCTGGGTAAGTGGTAATGATGATTCCGCTCCGAAAATATGTCTGAAGCAGTGTCTTCAGATGATGAAGGCTTTGATGAAGGTACTGCCGTTGTTGTTGTATAAGTAATTGTATGAATTTATTATAGCCGTTACTCTTTCAAAATAGTAAGAATAGGCAAAGTTTTCAACGTTATTCATTTTATTTTATTTTATTTTATTTTCTGTTAAAGGCAGTTTTCCCTTGTGTGTTGTGTAAATTTTAAAAGATGAATAGATAATTAAATAAATACTGAACTGGAACTATTTTCAAACACCTTACATATATATATACTGTATTTCACTTCTAAACGACACCGTTTCTACAAATCGCACAATTCTAAATCTCGTTTAAGTAGATCAAAATTAGTTTAAACCCTTCCACAAGTACTTGCTGCCCGAACTCAGTGGTGTGTCAGTGGGTCGAAGACTGAAAGGGTCGAAGAGGACGCTACCCGATTTTATTTTTTTTTGTTTTTAGCAAGTGACGATCACTTCCCTACTTACCTACCTTCTAGTGGAAAACAAAAAAAAAATTTTTTTCTTGTCCGTTTTTTTTTTTGTTTTGTTTTGTTTTGTTTTGTTTCCTCATTCTCTCGCCCTCCCCTCTCTCTCTCTCTCTTTCTCTCTCTCTCTCTCTCTCTTTCTCTCTCTTTCTCTCTCTCTCCCGCCCACCCGTAAGTCTGCGAATAAATATTCCCTCTTCTGTTGATATTGTGCTTTTAACAAACACATCTGGAAAAAATTATCCTTTTCTTTTAATTTTGCATTTCGAGTTTATTTGTATGTGATGGCTCAGTGGTTAGAGTGTCAAAGAATAGCATTAAAATTAGAAGGTTCTGTTTCAGTTCGAATTTATATATATGTGTGTGTGTGTGTTGTATCGCTCACAAATACTATGCCTCTAACAATTTTTTGAGTCAGTATTCTTTAAAACTAAAGTTTATAAGATTTTAACATTTCTCATGGAACATTATTTAATTAATTATTATATTATTAAGTATTATTTGTTACCGGGTCATTAGTCTAATGAGTAGAGAGTTCGGCAATGGTCTGGGAGACAGGGGTTCAATCCCAGGTCGAGTCATACCAAAGACTCAAAAAATGATATTTGATGCCGCCTTGTTTAACACTCAGTATCGTAAGGGTAAAGTGGAGCAATCCATGAATGAAGTTATGCCTTCCCCTACACTTCTGTGTGATAGCTATCGAAAAGGGAGCCTTTGGGTCACCCCAGACTAAGATCGCCAACTTTACTTATTTTTTGTTAGCAAACTCAACAATGTTGATATTCCCACCTCACCTATTATTCTTACGTTTTAGATCCCGCATCCTTTTCGTCAATTATACTTACATGTTAAATCAAAACCTCATTTTTTTCATGATGTAATGATGATAGCTTTGTCTCTTAACTAAAATCATTAATACACAAAATAAATTTTTTTTATTCGGCCAAATCCCGAACCGTCTCTCGACTTCCGCCACTTTTTACTGCACACCGCTCCACATACAAGGTGCCTTCAATAACTTTCCAGACTTTTTTCGTATGGGCATTTAAAATTGTCGTAGACTCTTGAAAATTCCCTACGTTATTGCTATATATCTTACGAGATGACTGACCAGTTTTTATGATTTCAGCTTCAAATGAACAGCTACAGCAGTAATTGGAATACACCCTACTGATTGTCACTGCTGGTGAATTTCAAAAATGCAATCTGACACTTGAGAAAAACAATATGCAATAAAATTCTGTTTTAAACTTGGAAAAAATGCCACAGAAACGTATGGAATGCTTCAGACTGCTTTTCGACCATCTTGTATGAATCGAGCATCAGTTTTTGAGTGGCATAAAAGATTCAAGGAAGCCAGGGAGTCTGTTAGGGATGATGAGAGGTGTGGGAGGAGTAAGGAAGTCAATACAACAGAGTTGATTGGCTAAAGGGTTAGGGTTAGGGTTCGGGTTACTATGTTGAGGTTTTAAGGAAGTTCAGGAAGAGATTCCGTCAGAAGAGGCCAGCATTCTTTAAATCGGGTCAGTGGCATTTCTACCAGGACAATGCACCAGTCCACAACTCCATCCTTGTCACAGACTATTTGACCAAGATGGGCATCAAGACTGTTCCTCAGCCTCCCCAGAGTCCTGACCTTGCTCCCTGTGACTTTTGGTTATTACCTAAGCTCAGAGGATATCGTTATGAGACAATTGAGGAAATGAAAGAGGCTGGGACGAAGGTCATTGACACGCTGACACAAGAGGACTTCCATGGGGCCTTCCAGAAGTTGTTGGAACGGTAGAACAAGTGCATTGCAGCTGGAGGAGATTACTTCGAAGGTGACTAGAGTTTCATGTGTGTACTATCAATAAACGTGCCCATACGAAAAAAAGTCTGGAAACTTATCGTATGCACCTCGTATATTCATGGAACTACCTCAAATCTGTTACGCGGCGCATATATCATCACATACACATACACATACACATTAACAATCCCATATTCGACCATACACAACAATACGCAAATATAATCTGCACTCACAAAAAAAAGACGTATACGCAATTCTAACGAAAAAAAAATCTTTTGATTATATCTTCTCGATTTTTTCGATTTCTCCAAAATCTTTTTTTCTGCCTGATGATCGTCGTATGAAGACAGAATAAAACCAATGGTCGCAGATAAGCACCCATGCTATTAAATATATAAATAAAAACTATTATATATTTATTTATTATATCATATAATTGTTCTATCATCGATATGGAGCACTCAACAAATTATACCGTATTCGGTCTGCTACTAAGCCATCAAGTGAGATAGTGACAACTATATACTTTTGTAATTATAAAAAACCAAAAATAAGACAGCAACACCTCTGTAAAAAATATGTAGAGGGTCTCTGTATGTGTGTTATTAAAGATAATAAAATCACGAGGTAATTTTTTTTAATTCTCGATGCTCTTTACGTGGAACAATGTACAATTAATAGGAAAATTTAAAATTCACAAAAAGTTTTCTTCTACTTAGGTTTTCTGAATATGGATCCTCGGGTAGCAAAATGAATTGATATTATTATGTTTATGATGATGATGATCATTATCATCATCGTGTCACGCTATCAGCATGGATATCCCAGACCCTCTTTCGCCACCCCTCCCTATCGTCTATTACTTCCAGCAGGGCTAGATCCCGTATTGGCACAAAGCTGCTGTTTGTCGGTTCGAGCGGGTCATCCTGCCTTTGCTCGTCCATGTGAAGGGGTCTACAGGAGTACATCTCTTATGAGCTTGTACTTACTTCTCCAGCAGTGTCCCACATGTCTGGTTCGTCTTATTTTGATAGTTTTCGTGATGGGTGGTAGGTAGCCGTACAGCTGCTGTTTTGTGTGTTGCTGCCTCCTGGACTTGTTCAATATTGCTTGCAGCATTCTTGGGTAGTTGCCGTTAAGCTTTTTCTCCATACGTTTAGTTAGCCTCCATGTAGTGCATCCATATAGCAGTATCGACACGACTGCTGCTTGGAGGAAACTGCGTTTCATTTTATCGGTCAGGTCTGACTTCCATATAACCGATAGCTTATTGATAGCTGTCCATGCCTTTGCTCGTCGCGTATTGATGTCTGTCTCGGTTTATAAGACACTGCTTCCGAGGTAGGTGGATACGTTGCAATATCTCCGACTGTTTTGTACATGGAGATGGATATCATTTTAAAATTCCCTTATCAGGTGAACATTTTAGCCGAATATTTTCCTTCGTGTAATTCTACGCTTACCAGATTTATGGTTTTCAGCAAGTTACTAAATCATCTTCTGCTGGCTTTTTTTAACAATTTTCTGTTGATATGAATACAAAAATAGAAGCAGAAAAATTATTTTGCATTAGAATTAATCAGAAAGAATTAAAATATCATTCATACATTCACCTAAGAAATTTAATCAACATTGAAGGAGAATTTGACCAACTTCACATCTTCCCATCAACTTATATGAGCAAACCATGTTCAATGCAGGAAAAAACTCAAGATGCCATGAAATCTTCGCACTTATAGTCAACCTGACCTATAGAGTACATTTAGATGCAATTTTAAATGGAAAAAAAATCAGGATGAGTTACTTCCTGGACAAATATGCATCCATATTTACAGACATACCTTCCCAGTCTTTTGCTTAAAAGTATTAAAACTAATGGATCTAATGACAAAGTTTAACAATTGATATTGAAATAAATAATAATATTTACATAAATAACTGATAATGCATTGCTTTATTATGTTGACTTGTTTTAATGCGACAAGATGATTGAAAGAGGCTCAAAGTCCGGCATTAAATATAAGTGAGTGAAACTAAGTAATTGATATTGATTTGATCTGTTTTATAAACACAAAGGAAATAATGTTTCACTAAATACTAATTCAGTCTGGAAATGAAATACGATTGCTAGGAAAATACTAAACCCAATAAGTTCATATCCTAAGGGGCAAATACATAGATTAAAACTCATCATCATCATCATCATGTTGTGCTGGTAGCACGGATATCCCTGACCCTCTCTCGCCACTTTTCCCTGTCGTCCATCGCCTCAGGCAGGTCTTCTGGACAACATCCCGACTGTATGTTCATGCTGGTCGTCCTGCTTTTGCACGGCCATGTGTGGGGGTCCATAAGAGTATATCACTTATGAGTTCTTCCCTGCTTCTCCAGCAGTGTCCTGCATGTCTGGTTCGTCAAACTTGAATATTTTTCGTGATAGGAGGCAAGTGGCCGTACAGTTGGTGTCTTGTGGGGTGTTGCCGCCAGGACTTGTTCAAGATTGCTCGCAGAGCAGCACAAAATAATATCATTAGGATTAATTATATCAAAGCCAAAATTGATAATACGCAGTAGAATAGTATGAGTAGATTATGTGGTGATAGTGATGAAACGGTTAATCCTATAAGCAAAGGGGGTGTCCTCGTGGTGTAATGGTTAAAGCGATGGACTGCGGAATCGTAGTACGCAAGTTCGTACTCCAGTCGCGCTATTACGTTCACTTTCGGGCAAATAGCCTTGGGAAAGGTATGAACCTCCTTATCCTCCCAGTTATGGGTTAAATAGTATCACTACTGTTCTTCTTGAAGAATGACTTTAGCATTAAATAACCTAAAAAGAGTTGATTGGTTACTGCTTTGTTTACACCCTGCAATATATACGGAAGACGACTTCAGGTTTGTTCGGATATCTCAGTTACCGTTGAAAACCTCAAAAAATTACTATGTATTTCAAATATATATTTCGAATAATTGGATTATTTTGCTGATTTAGGGGTCGCATTAATCTTCTTTTTTATTTAATCACCTTAAATTGCAGCGGATTCGACGACTTTTTAAGCTCGATAAAAATTCTGCAAAACTTGGGTCAACTTATAAAACAGGGCTAAATTCTAAACATTACTACTCTGTAGTAAAGATTTTAGCCCCGCTGTATAAGAGATTTTTAAGGCTTAAACAATCCTTCTACACCGCATTTTACGGGAGGTTTCTAAGCATTTTTTTTTATCCTGGGTAACATTTGAGATAAAATGGAATCCCTCTTCGCGCGATACCTGAGAGGGTCCAAGTGCATATAAAGAGGGAGGGAGGTATCTGCCTCTCGGAACGATTAACAAGGGAGTGCATACTTTATTTATATATAAATAAAACTCAAGCACTTATATATATATATATATATATATATATATATATATGTATATTGGGGCTGTTATACAAAGGGACACATGATTACTTGGATTACAAGGCTTCGAGGACCGTTCTAAGCGCGCAACTTACAATGGTTTCAACGTCACCTTCCTGTTTCACAAATTTCTAAGTTCTCTAGCAAGGTCTTGTCTCTCTTGTTTCTCAAGTACTTGTTTCTCTTCTCATTTTCCTTTATTTTCACTCTGTGGTACGCTGGAATGACAAAATCGACTATACGGCAATTGTTATTATTATTATTATTATTACTATTATTATTATTATTATTTCCCCCCTTCCGAGTTTTTTACAGCAGTTTGAGCTGGTGGTTTTTCAGATAAGTCTGAGTAAGAGCAAGTCTCCTCAACTCTCCAACAGTTGGGACTGTAGAATACACCAACTGCATCTCTTGATATGATACTAAACAATCTGATGGTGAGGTTCCAGTTACTGGACTTTTTGGGGAATGTTGAGTACTCTTTCATTGCTATCGCTCCCTGGTCTACTCTGGCCCGAAGTGGTAGCACCTGTTAGGGTCCTATCTATGGGTCAAATAGAACTGTTTGACATTTAAACTGAGCGCAAACTAAATTGAATTTTTAAAAATAGAACTGTTTGATCATTTAATTGTGTATAAACAAATGACTGATATTTAATTGAATTATTAGTGATACATAACAATACTTGGAACCATTTAACTTTGTTGACGTATGCTAAATTGAATTGTTAGAAATAAAACTGTTGGATGATTTAACTATGCGTATCTACAAAATGTGTTTACAAATCATAGATTTAATATATTAATAACCAACAATTGTTGATATACCATACAACCAAACCAAACCAGGACCCTTCTAAATATTCTAGCCCATCTTAACAATGCTGCAGTCTGGATATTCTCGATTCTTCCTCTGATCTCCAATTCCCCCAGTCTTTTTTCTATGCTTTTGGAGGCTGTTCCAAACGCATCAGCTTCAATTGGTATCACCGTGATCCCTATGTTTTACAATTTTTTAGTTCTCTGATAAAATCCAAGTATTTGTTACCTTTTCGCTTTTCCTTTTCACTTTATAGTCCACCGGAACGGCAAAATCTACTTGATAGCAAGTTCTTTTTTTCTTGTTAATTAACACGAATCCTGTTCTTATAGTCGGGATTATGTGTTATTTGTCGCTGCCTCCCACCAGACAGAACTTGACACAAGGTCAAAAACCCGAAGGCCAATTAAAGTGGGGATAAAGGGGAGGGGAAGGTCGGAAACGAGCCGAGACTCGAACCCTGCTGGTCTGTGCTGCTCATCGACCGACTAAGTGCAATGTGGGTCTAATGAGGCAAGCAGTTTCACGAATCCAGATTTGGATTCGGGCACGTATGCCGGGTTATGGCTTAAACTAGACAGCAAGATCTAGTGCCATACATAGGGGACCGAGAATGCAGTTCGCCCACCCGAAGGTGGCCCAGCCGAACCTGGGGGCCTTTCGGCCTCAAATCTGCCATTGATATCGATCACCCATCCGGCACGAATGCCAGACGGCCCAGCTAAAAAGCCGGGAATAGGTGATCCGTATATATCTCAAAATCCCAGAGAATTTTATCCGTTCCATTCTCTTAGATGGATTGCATATACTATTTGGTATTATGGGCCAATTTCAAGTTTTTGCATAACTTGATCATCTTCCTACCCAGTTGTGCCTAATCATGTACTCCTTTTGTGCAAGTTGACTGCATTCACTTATTATTTGATTAACCGTTTTATCTTTGTCTTAACATTACCTACACTTGCTATTCTGTTGCGTATTATCAATTTTAGCGTTAACATAACTGGTTCTTTTAACATTATTTTGTGCTGCTATTAAAGGGATTCAGTTTCTCTTTAGAAATTTTCCCTTCTTAGCCATATCCAGGTTCTCTTGTGTTCAATCTCGTCAATTTGTCGCTTGAAATATCCATACAGTTGTCTCTTTTCCCATTTTTATTTTCTAGTACTTATTGTTTGTTTTATATGTATGCGTGTGTGTGTGTGTGTGTTTCGTCTAATGGTACCATTACTGTCTGGCTGCTGTAATTAGTCTTTCTTTGCTCTATTAAATGTACTCCTCGAGTCCATATATTGATTCATCTACGCAATCCTCAATACTGGGAAGTCTGCTTTCTTCCTTCTTTTGTTGATACATATAATCTGTTTCAGTTGTAAGACCTTGTTTAGAGTCATAAATTTCTTTGTCCTTAAGTCTATTTGTCTGAGTTCTTCCCTTGTCAATTTTAAGAATGGTCACAAGGGAAACTGTTCAGGTGTTTATTCCTTTGATGAGATTTCTTATACAGAGTTTGGTTTCGAGAAGTTTTCTTGTTCTTTTGAGTTTCTCTTATGATTTTACTCCTTGCGAGTTTTTCACACTAATGTCAGCTGGTGATCTTTCAATAGAGTCTGAGTGACAGCAAGTCTCTCCATGTCTCTTCTGAGTATTCTAGCCTAACTTAATAATGTCGTAGTCTGGATGGTCTCTATTCTTCTTCTGATTTCCAATTCCTCGAATTTTTCCCCCTAAGCCTTTAGGGACAATTCCAAGTGCTTTAATTACAATTGGTATCACGGTCATACTCTTTTTTTAGTTTTACTTTCGGTTGCTTACAATCCTTCACCGGGTCTTTAACCAAGACCTAGCGTGAGAGAAATAGTGATTATTTGCGTTTTTTTTTCTTTTTCTTTCTTTTTTTTTTTTTTTTTTTTGCTGCCTCTTCTGAGTGTTATTTTTTTCCATTTGCTTTAATATTACTCCCCTAAGGGGATGAGCGGTTTCGCCAAGAGCTGGAACAGCCATTATTATTATTATTATTATTATTTATGAGTTGGTAATGTTTTTTTCTAAATTGCTCTTGGTTGTATTTATGATGAAATGATAAACTATTTGTTGTTTTAGTTTCGTGGGTGTTGATGTGAAAACAAATTAGAAAGTGTTGTTTTTTGTTGTATGATTTCTATTGTTCTTGTCGCCAAATTTGTTGTTTGTTCTTTGAGATGACAGCAGGCAGCACTTGAAATTGTCTTCCTACATTCCAAGTTTCGATGGTGATTCTTTCTAACAAGTGTTTATAACAGGATGAGATGATAAGATCAGATAGCCAAAAAAAAAATAAAAACAAAAAAATAACAAAGACCGAAACATTTTCAACAGATTTTCTGCATTTAAGAAGTGTTAAGAAGATTGTAAAAAATGGGCGAAATACATTTAGCCTATCAGCGAGACAAAGGGGAAAAGTATCAGACGGACAGACAAGACAGAGGCGGAGAAACAGAACTGTCAGAAACAATGACACACAGAGGGTTCCAAAAGCATCTACTCACACACATGCAGCTACTTACTCAAAAGTACAAGAAAGGATATGCTGTATGTATATGTATGCTTGTATATGAATGTGTGTGTGTTTTCATAAATGTATGTGAGTATGTTCTTCCTCATACGTGTGTGTCTTCTGGTATATGTGTACAAGCGTATGTTGCTGCATGTGTATTCTTATATGTAAGAGTATATTCCTCTAAGTGTGTATCGTATGCATGCCTAAGAGGGCGTGTTGCCTTCTCTGTGTGTATGTATGTCTCTGTGTGTGTTTCTTGATAGTGTGTTACTGAATGCGTTTGGCTTTTCTTTCATGTGTACGTAAGCGCATTTTGCTGTGTGTGGGGGTGATCTGTTATGTATTCATGAACGTGCAATTCACATGTATGTGTGTGCTTTCTTGTATGTAAATGTGTGTATGTGGAGGTGCCCGTGGTGTAATGATTATCGTTGTAGGAAAAGGACACGGCGACACAAGTTCAAATCCTGGACGAGACTGATTGCATTTCACATAGCACTAATACCCTTGGGAAAGGTATGAATCCAATTATTCTCCCTCCAGCTATAGGTAAATAGTAGGGCAGACTTGGTTCTTCAGCCTTGGTGAGGCAACTAGTCTAGGAGAGGGAAAACTCTGAATTCAAACCTGTTAAACTCCGCTTAAAAATTGACCTTGTGTCATATCCTGCCCGAGCGGAGGGGTTGGTAAAAATGATAAATGTAAGAACTGTAAGAAATTAACAACATTAAATTCACCTCATTACTTGCCGGGAAACCTGGGTTCAATCCTAGGTCGAGTCATACCAATAGTGTGCATGTGTTGTATGTACGTGTATATTTTCTTTTATGTGTGTGTGAGCATATTTTGCTGCATGTGTCTATGTGTCTGTGAGCGTGTGTTTCGAAATATGTGTCAGCATATGTGTTCTATGAGCTTGTATTACAGTATGCGTTTATTACAGTATTGGTGTATGTATGTTCTTATATATGTGTATGAGTGTGTGTTACTACATGTGCACTTTTTTTTAATGCGTATACGTGGCTCTCAGTTTGTGTATGTGTATATGTGCGGGTTTCTGTGTGGTTATGTCGCTGTATGCATGCTTTCTTTCTGCATGCGTTTATAAGAGTATGATTGTTACTGTATGTGTATATATGCATGTGCTTGTGCTGTCGCCGCTGCAGTTGCTGCTGCTACTGCTCTGTGTGTGTGTGTGTGTGTGTGTGTGTGTGTGTGTGTGTGTGTGTGTGTGTGTGTGTGTGTGTTAATAGTCGGTAAGGAAGAACTTTTTTTTACTCTAAATTGTCTAAAAAATTTGGTTACTCGATAAGATATAAGATGAGCAGGTGAGTTATCGTGGGGAGATTTTAAACTGTGGGGTGCCTACCTTCATCTACTAGACACTTGGGGGCAGGGACATGGACTGGTGAAAGGTGTCAGGGTCAGAGCTGAATTTCGGAGCGTCTTTCTAGAAAGATGCAACGAAATAAATTACTACCGAGCATTGGCGCTCTGCAACGCAGCCATCTTTGTTCTCCTTTCAAACAAACTTTCCGCCACTCTTTTTCCTCATCTTATCTTTTTTTCCTCTTCACTCTCTTTCTTCTGTTGTTTTTTAATACTTTCTTTCTTTATTTCTTTCTTTTTCTATCCAAAACTAATTTTCTCATTTCCCCACCATTTCCTTCTCTTTATCTTTCGTTTCTGCCTTAACTACCTTTTTCCACTCTCAATATTTCGACGAGATGACACCTCCTAAGATAGAACTGCCATATGATAAAAATATTTCAAAGTTAAGAAAAAGAGTGTCGCTCCCCCTACTCCCAATTCTCATCAGACTTCTGATATCTCTTGGCAATTTATGCGATAAGAACCCTAAAATTCCCATGGCAAAATATTTCCTCGTTTCCTTTACAATTTTTGTTTTTAGTCCCTGATAAACTGATAAAAAATTTTGTTTTGTTTTTGTATTGCTTTGATTTTTAGTTTTTGCTTTTTTCTCAGACTCGGAAGAATTTGAAATGTTTTCTTCTCTCATCAAAACTTACACTTTCGATCTATTTCTGAGATCAATATCTTCATTTTCATTTGATTTAGACTGGATTTCAGAAGGAAAAATATATAAATTTTTGATATTTGAAAAAAACTTTGGCAGATGGCAAAATGTCAAAGTTTTTCTCGTAAATTTTCATTTTCTAAAACATGCTTATTTAGTTCTTTCTATAAAGCACTCTCGAGTTCTTCTGTTTTTCACCTGGGTCGTCTCTCTGTTATATCAGAAGAGAGGTTGGTTGGTCGGTTGGTTGGTTAGTTTGTTGATGTTTTATAGAATATCAACCCTTGAAGGTTATTCAAAGATAAATTATATATATATATATATATATGTTTGTTTTGTGTGTGTGTGTGTGTGTGTGTGTGTGTGTGTGTGTGTGTGTGTGTGTGTGTGTGTGTGTGTGTGTGTGTGTGTGTGTGTGTTTAATTGTGCTATTGCTGTCACAATATATATATTCAAAATAAAAACCAGCAATCGGTCAGATTAAGATAATAAATTTATTTCCATCCTGTTAAAAAGCATTGATATAAATCAATGCTCTAAAAAATTAACAGGACTTCTTCATATCAAATAGGAAAATAGATGAAAATTAATCTTTCCATATTCATAAGTAGACTAGACAAAAATAATTTATTTCACCAACATCTTTAAGTAACTTTTTTTTAAACTAGCTTATTTGTTTGCTCACTGTTAGATGCTTTCAAGTAATTCTATCTAACACTAATAATTCTATTTAAGATTGATCTTTTGCACATAATTAAACGGTTTCAATTATTGCTTTTTAACATAAGTAAGTTCATTCATCAAGTATTCCTACGTAATATAAATAATCTGCTCACTGCTGTATTTTTCAACAAATTAATTATAACAATAATAATAATAATACCATTGTTCCCCCAAAAGAACACGAACAAAAACTCAAAACCTGGACGGGAAATTATTCTAAGAAATCTACGACAACAAGCAAAGTTGATGAGACAGAGGAAGAACACTGGACCATGTTAGGACGAAAAGAAAAAAAGCTGGTCGAGGGGTTTCGTTTTATATATCTTGCCTTTGGGTTTAGTTAGGCTGAGAACCTTTCGGCTCAGTGCATGAGTTAGTTAGGTGCAAACATGAGCGCAGGTGTTCACGCACACGCGGAGCGGACGTGTCATTCAGAGATGTCACAATAAAAATCCCAGATAGAGGATGTGACCAGGGATGTAAGTGACGTCACGCACCGGAAGCGTGGGCTGAGATTTGATAAAAGTCAGTTCGTTGAGATTGAGACCTGGGCGAGGCCAGACGAATTTGCGCGCTACGGGCGCTGCACGTGATGGGGAGCAGATGGAAAACTCAGCATAGTCGAAAAACCTTTTAACTCAAAGGTAATAAAAAAAAGTTTCGTACCTGAACTAAGAAGTCGTAAAGTTTTTTGTGTTTCGGGATTCCTATGTTATCTATATGTGCGTTATGAACATTCTATGTCTATTTCACATATTCATGTATGGCTACGTAACAAAGCAACACACCAGGTTAAACAAATAATACAACTCGAGGAAATAAACTAGAAGGTATTAGCGAAAGAAGGAAGACTAAAAAGATATCGAGACAGGATAAAACAATAAAGACAAAACAAGATATTCCAAAACAACGACAAAATTATTCTCTCAGAAAGTAGGGAGTGAATGCCCCAACACATACCAACAACCGTATGACAAGGAAACAAAACAATTTTCGAGCAAAATATGGAAACAACTAGAACGTAACAGAAAAGCGGAACGGATAGGCAAAATGGGAAAAGAGTTAGGACTCGAAGAAGGACCAAAGGCTAAAATACACCTGGATTCACTCACTCAAAAAAGTGCCAAATTAGAAAACGCCCGGATATAATGGCATACATGGACACAGGTTTTAAAAAACTCACTTCGATCCATGATAGATTGCCTATTGAAATAAATAAATGCCTATAAGAAACAGACATACCCCAATGGATGACAAAAAGGAAAGACAACGCTTATCCAAAAAGACCCCCCAAAAAGAACCGCCTCCAACAACTACAGACCCATAATGTGCCTACCGATGATGTGAAAAATACTAACGGCACAAGTCAAGATATAGGGATGGAATTTGCCATAGAAAAATGTGTCATGCTAATTTTAAAAAAATGGAAAACCACATAGAATGGAAGGAACAGAACTGCCAAATCAAGACAAAATCAGAACACTCGGAGGAAAGGAAACTAACAAATACTGGGGAATATTGGAAGCTGACATCATTAAACACGCGGAGATGAAAAAAATTTTTTTTAAATACCTCAGGGGAACGAGGAAACTACTGGAAACCAAACTACATAGCAGAAATCTCATTAAAGGGATAAAAACCTGAGCTGTCCCTTTCGTAAGATACTCGGGACCATTCTTAAAGTGGACCACAGAAGAACTCCAACAAATGGACCAGAAGAAAGAAAAGGCCTTACATCCCAGAGATGACGTAAACAGACAGTGTGTGTCAAGTAAAGAAGGAGGAAGAGAACTTGCCAGTATTCAAGAGAGCGTCGATGCATCAATATAACGACTAGAAGACTACATAAAAAGCGCGGAGGAAGACTGATTACAGTCACCAAAAACAATACTGAAAACACAAACATCAATACAACAAAAATAACCAGAAAACAAAAATGGATAGAAAAACAAGTGTACGAACATTTCAAGCGACAAACAAGTGAAATTTCACACGAGAAGACTTGGACTTGGCTAAGAAAGAGAAACCTTGAGAGAGAAACTGAATCTCTTCTGAAAGCAGCACAAAACACCACCACAGGGAGTAACTATGTCAAAGCAAGAATAGACCAGACGCAACAAAATAGCATATGTAGATCACGTGGTGATTGAAACGAAACGATCAATCACATAATAAGCGAATGCAGTAAATTAGCACACAGAGAGTATAAGACTAGATACGACTGGGTGGGCACAGTGACCCATTGGAAATTGTGCAAGAAGTTTAATTTTGACCAAAAGAACAAATGGTATATGCCCAACCCAGAATCCGTCCTGGAAAATGAGACCCACAGAATTTTCTGGGATTTTGAGATACAAACGAATCATCTAATCTCGGCCAGACGATCAGACCTAGTGACAGTTAACCAAAAAAAAAAAAAAGAGAAGCTGTCGAATAATGGGCTTTGCCGTTCCGGCTGACCACAGGGTAAAACTGAAGGAAGTCGAAAAGAGAGATAAATTTTTAGACCTTCCTAGAGAATTGAAAAACTATGGGACATGAAAGTGACGGTAATACCAATTGTAATTGGTGCACTCGGTAGAGTCCGCAAAGGATTGGTATAGGGACTGGAGGACTTGGAAATGAGAAGACGAGTGGAGACTATCCAAACTACAACATTGTTGAGATCGGCCAGAATACTAAGAAGAATCCTGGAAACTTGAGGAGACTTGTTGTCACTCACACTCCAATGGAAAAACATCACCTTACGCTGGTGAGAAAAACTTTCAAAAAATAAAAATAATAATAATCCTTTGTAATTGATTGAACAGTTCTATTTAACCCATAGATGAGACCTTTATTGGCTTCACCAATCCGATTCAAAGAAGACCCGGAAATAATGGCAATGAAAGAGTACTCTACATTCCCCAAAGCTTCAGAATTAAAACCTCACCAGGGGGGTGTCTTCGTGGTGTAATGGTTAAAGTGATGGACTGCGGAACCGTAGTACGCGAGTTCGTACTCCAGTCGCGCTATTACGTTCACTTTCGGGCAAATACCCTTGGGAAAGGTATGAACCCCCTTGTCCTCCCAGCTATGGGTTAAATAGTACCACAACTGTTCTTCTAGGAGAATGGCTTTGGCATTAAATAACCTACAAAGGTTGATATGCCATTAAACAAAGAAAACCAAACCTAAAACCTCATCATCCAATGTAGTTTAGTGTCATATCAACAACACTCGTTGGGGAAAGGTCTTACTCTCCTACAGAGTTGCAGTCGGTGTATTCTACAGCCCCAGCCAACAGTGCAGTTTCAGAAGAGATCACCAAGAACTGTATAAGAAATATGTAGGGAATATCAGCCACCCCTAAAAGCTACAGGAATATCACAAAGCCTTAATCTGTGAAGAAACAATGGAATCAGTCATAGCTGATCATGTGTAGAATGGAAAAGGGTTTACCAATCACCGTGGAATTAAGTTTTTATTATAGACTGATAACAAAATTGGAAAATAAGATGAAAAAAAGATCTGCGCACACTTGAATTCTCCTAACATAGAAATGAATAACATATGGAAGTGTTTAATTTTTTAAAATTCCATTAAGCTTTAGATTCTAAAAATTCAATCATCTAATTGCACTAAAAGTAGTGCAACAAGACATATACTCTTGTTCAGCTGAAAAAGCAAATTGCAGTAGGTTTAAGTCTCTAAAATATCACCCACAGATTTTTATACAGAATATATGGTCTATTAAATAGAAGCATTGGTTAAAGTGAATCTACTTACCTGGTGGTCGAGAGTTCAATCCCTGATTCGAACATGTATTCTAGTTCAGTGGAAGAGGCAAGTACCATCGCAAAAACGAATTAACATGAAAAATTAATTAATACCAGATGTCTTCTAAGAATGGGCAACAGGATAAAAAAAAATCCCTTCCCACGTATCAAATAAGAGGATAGATTCGAAGGTTACCAACTGCAGTGGCTATCTGAAGAAGACTGGGTGTACAACAGCCGAAACACTTTCATTATAGAAACCAAAATAGAGACACTAATCTGAGTATTTCAGGGTATGTATTTACCCAAACCCTCTGACACGAGTAGGATGTGACACTAAGTCAATTTTTAAGCGGAGTAAAGCTGGTTTGAATTCATAGTTTTCCTTCTCCAGGACTCGCTGCCAAACAAAGGATCAAGAACCGAGTCAGCCCTACTATTTACCAACTTTGTCGAGTATTTGAACCGATTTCATTTCCAACGACGACGACCGTTACGCTAAGCGCGCCTCTGAATATTTCAATTTATGATCATCATCATCATGTCGTGCCGCTAGCACGGATATCCCTGGCCCTCTCTCGCCACTTTTCCCTATCGTTCATCGCCTCTGGCAGGTCTACAGGGCTACATCCCGTATCCTCACATACTGAGGCCAGGGCTCCAACCTCAGCAGGACGCGCCCCTTTTTTACCCGCGCGAAGAGCAATGCGGTTTATGTATGTGGTTTGAGTGTGGGTCATGGTTATCTTTCGATGGCTGTTTTTATTCTCATTCATAGAAGCCACTCTTATAGATGAGCAGCAGTAGTTCCCCAATCGAACTGACGATCCTGAGCTGCAAGACTCATACGTCCAGGACCAGGTTAGGCATTACGATCTCATCTCAAAAATACATACAGAAATAGACACAATACTTTTTTTTTTAAATGGAGCGAGACAATTTCTTTGGTTCAGAAATTCAGACAACTATAGAGATTACATTGGCTTAGATATTAAGGGAAAAACTGCGATAAAGAGAAAAAACAATTACTTAAAAAATGGAAATCTTTTCTCCAAATTATTGGTTAAATCAGTGAAATGTAAATAATAATGAACATTATTTATTTAATTAATTATTTTTAATTCTTTTAGATAAGTAGAAGACATTAAAAAGTATTTGAAGGATTTTGAGTCAGCGTAGACAACAAAAAGAGGTCAATCTACCATTATGGATTCAGTAAAGGGTTCGGTTGAAACTTCTGGAAGGTTACTGGCCAAAGAAGGAAGGAGAGGATAGCAGTCAAAACGTTGTGACTAAAATAAGAGTACCAATCCATATATATCATTGCCGTAGGATTGATTCAGTCAGATCCCATTGGATCTTCTGCGGTCGAGTACAAATAGTGACGTCTTCTGAGTCTGCACAGTTGAAAAGATGAAGACAAAACAAGAGAACCTGACAAGATATCGAAAGGCTTAAGATAAAGCAACTTGATTCATGATGATATTCTGCACTCTATATTCGATGGAATCCCAAAGAATAGTGTTTTCTGGATCTTTTCTCACAAACTTCCAACATCTCTCTCTCTCTCTCTCTCTCTTATTTTCCTTCTTTCTCTATTTCTCAAAATTAAGCTGATAAACACATAGATACATGTATTAAAAGCGTACAGCAGTGAAAACGATTTTAAACGGGTGCAGCACTAGCGTGGCCTTGTGTCAGACAAGGTTTTGTAAACAATAGAGCCAGTAAGAGATGGTCGGGAAGCACATCTTTCAGACCGTTTCGGTCACGAAAGGAGTTTGATAATCACTGGGCGCCCTATTAAGATGGCCTAGTAGCAAACTAAGCAAATCATCGTCTAGCGATACCATGTAAAAAAAGTTTAGTTATTCGCTGAGCTTGCCATCGTCTGGCACAAGGTCACAATACTTAGGAATACAAAAAGGATCATAATGCTAATATACTTATATATATTATGGTCATTAAGTCGTGATGATAGAGCTCTCTCTCTCTCGATCGGTCGGTCGATCGATCGATCGATCGACTGACATCCGTACCTGTCGTTTATCACTCCTAGCAGATCATCTAGACTACATCCAGTGTCTGATCAGAGTTGATGTAACTCCTTGCTGGTCGGCCAACCCAGGTACGTCCATGCCGAAAGTTTATGAGAGAATGTCGCTTATGAGTTCATTCTCTCGTTTCCAGTAGTGAGATAGATAGGTAGAAAGAGTGTGTGAGAGAGAGAGAGAGAGAGAGAGAGAGAGAATGAGAGAAAGAGAGTCTGTCGTCCAATTATTAAAAAGCATTTATTTTGCACAACTGCAGAGCCTCCTTGTTACTTGAGTGACTTTCATAATGTAATGGTCAACGATCTCGACTTACCAACCACTGTTTGTGAGTTCGATTTCTATTGAGTGCCATATAATTCTGGTCTCTTGTGAAACCAAACTAAGCTTAGAAAATGATAACTTCCTTCTTAATGCACTTAACCCAACACATCTTCATTAATTACATCGGCTGAACATTATAGACAGAAAATTCCAGATCAAAATTCAGGGTTATGGACTAATTAATATATATATATATATATATATATATATATATATATATATATATATATATATGTCACCAGCTGGATTTATTTTTAGAGGGACAGCCATATCAAATGAAAAAGATAATCACCAACCGATTGATCCAGTGGCTAATTAAGCTTCCGGACTTCCAGTAAATCAATCCACGGACAGCGTTTTTAATGCACGACTCGTTGGCGTTGAGGGTAGAAAGGGTGCGGCAGTTAAATTGGATGACAGCGTCCCTAAAGAAACACCATGATCCTGGTCTAAGACCCCACATCAACAAATTCTTTCGCTATATGGCTTACGTTCTCATGTGTTCATGATGCAGAGTGTTGAGAGATTGGGAGATAAAGGATCATGGAAGAGGGGCTGGCTTGATTCCAGAAATTTGAGAAACCCCCACAGCTGTGTTCACTGACTGGTTATTTTGTGGATTTTATGAAAGGACTGACCAAATTCAACTCATTTTCTTTTTAATTATCTGATCCGGATCGGCTATGAAAGACAAAGCAGTGTTGACATTTTCTTTTATCGATGTTTTCATTGACTCATTTACTCCTAATGTTGCCGGAGGAGGCATGAACCTTAATCCGCATAGACTGTCAGCTCCACTTGTTCTTCAGGCCTAATTTCGAACGAAATTAGGTTTGAACTAAAACCGAGAACTCTCGACTCTCATAAAATTCGGAAATCTAGATAAAATTCCTCATCCTGAAAAAAAGAAGCTCAACTGGAATGTCCGTAATGACTGATTCACTTGTTACGAGGATCCAAATAAAATTTATAATCCTGGATCTACTTCGGTGCTGAGATTGATGCAAATTTTCAACCAACACCAGCGTTAAATTTCTTAAAACTGGAAAAATCTCCCGAGTTTCATGAATGACATAACCTCCTAAGATTTATTGAAACTTTTGGCAATTTGAGCTAAAGTTTATTTGATATCGATAGCAACGGTCTCGAAAATTTTCACTCGAAGGATCACATTCAGGAGTTATCATCATCAAGTCGTTCTGATTGTATAGGGTCCCTTGATTATCTATCTATCTATCCGTCCCTATAATTCATCGAACCTTGCAGGTCCTCGAAACTGCATTTGATGTCTGCACACAGCTGATATATAAGTCTTTGCTCGTCGGACAACACTGGTGGGTCCATAAGTCGGAGTCCTGCTACCTGAGCTTACAGCGTCAATGGCCGAACAGGATATAGACATCATGCGTATAGGAATATAGATATTACCATAACGAGCAAGAACTAAAATACCATCATCCCGATAATGGTTGGATATTCGTGTCAGGATATGCATGGAAAAACTCAATAAATACTGCCATTAGAGGTGTAGGATTTGCTTCTCGGTCCTCGTGCCTTAAAATCACTTAATAGCATAGAAAAATCCAACAGCAGGCCATTGGCCTAATGAGTAGAGTGTTCGTCAATGGACTGGGAGACCAGGGTTCAATCCTTGGTTGAGTGATACCAAAGACTCAAAAAATGGTGTTTGATGTCGCCTTGCTTAATACTAAGCATTATAAGGTAAGGATCAAGGGTAAAGTGGAGCAATCCAGCGAATCGAATAGCGCCCACCGAGGTGTAGCAGCTATGGAAAAGGGAGCCTTCGGGTCACCCTCGGCTAAGGTCGCCAACTTTACTGACTTGTCTCAGGACACGTAAAACTAATTCACTGTATATTTGTATTTTGTTTTAAGAATAAAAATAAAACAGAAGAAACAATTTTAAAATGAATATATGATAAAATAAAAACATATTAGATTTTCGGGCGTTTTAGTCGTCATGTGTTGACTTGTCATGTTGTATTGGTTCTAGTCATACAGAACATTCACTACTTAGTGAGGTCGATCCTCACAAGGTGTACTACATTTGTGACCTTGTGCTAAGTCTAAATCGTACTTAATTTTTGCGAATCTTTTACCTAGCATAACGGTTAACTGGCTGTGCTAACAAACCATTAATGAACTTGATTTTCAATGGGTGTCCTATACTTCTGACCTTGTGCCAAACTAAGCTAAGCTAATCAAATGGCAGATAGCAGCTTGATGTCAAAAGAACCTAAACTTGTCGTTTTAGTAATAAAATCAATAAGTATTTTCATTCTGTCTTTTTATTTTATATTTAGAATCAAAAACACAAGTCAGATACAGCTTTAAAAGGAATACCTGGGGGTCTCGCTGAGTATTGGTTACCGTTCTGGGCTATAACATCGTAAGAAGTAAAGGGAATACATAACTACTATGATAAAATTGACATAGTGCAGTTTAAGACGCTTTACCAAGTGTATTACTGTGAAGAGAAATACAAACAACCTTGTCCAAGATTTGAACTCGGATCGCCAAATCCATTTTCTACACCACGCATGTCTCCAAATCAAAATCTCTCATGTTGTTTCTAAATGATGATTGCAATTTCTTCAGGAAATAATGATATGGATTTTCCGCAAAGTCTTTTTTTCTACAATTGCTGTTCGGGAAGTTCCCGAAGCAAGATGGCTAACGTGTTGGACTGTGGCCTTGAAGCAAGTGCGTTCGCATTCCAGTCACGCTATTACGTCTACTTTCGGACTAATACCCTTGAGAAAGGCATGAACCCCATTATCCCCGCCCACCCACCATGAACTAAGTCAAGGGTTCCTGAACCTCTGCCAATGACCCCTTCATAAAGTCCTTGACCCCTTATCGACCTCCAAGCATGTCTAAGAAAATAAATAAATAAATAATAATAATAAAGTAGATTTTCTGTTTTCATATTCATTAGTGAGGGAAACTGCATACCAAACCCTACGTTCCATATACACCAGTAAGGGAAATTGCATAACAAGCCCAATGAAACTCTTGTTCTGTATCCCTTCCCTAATGAATATCTCATGAAACATAAGAAAACAAAAAGGAAAAACTTTGCTGTCATTGTGTAAATCATGAGAAATGTGCAAAATATTCCATATAATGTCGGAATTTAATATAAAAGTGTTCAAACTTATCAAAATATGTGGGAATACAGCATAAATGAATATGCCACATGAATTATTGGATTGGACAATAAAATGTGGAGAGAATCTGCTGTCATTTGGCGTCTCTAGTAAATACATTAAAAATAAATGAACATGCCTTTTTATAAATTGGTTGACATCATAAATCAGAAGGATGTATTTGATGAACATCAAAAAGGGCATTGATATTTGATTAAAAACTGGTGAGTTTTAGTCATCAGTCACCACGCACTTCCAAGTTCAGTCTCTTTTTCTGCTTTGTTAGAACTGTATTTACATGGCTAAAACCAGCTTCAACCATGTACAAATTTGGGAATGCAAATAAAAATGTTTCAACCGCTGCACTAAGTTTGTGATATTTAATAACAGGATTTATATTGGTCCAATAATCGCTGAGGCTTTTACTTTTGAACAATGGTTTTTTTTACGAGATCCATACACATAACGAATTCATCTTCTGAACGAGATTCAGGGTTTACACTTTCTATTTCCAAATCAAACGTTTTAAAACCCAATCGAATACACACATTTTCTCCAGGTCCTCAAAACGTACTTTAAATTCTTCTTTCAATTTTTCAACTACGTCGGATTGTCAGCAATATTTGTATCAGCGCTGTACTTTATGTATTTCTAATTCTTATGCGAATGTCAGTTTTTGACCTCATAAGTTCAATTGACCCGGTTTATTGACATCCTTCAAACTCACAGGCATTTATAGAGCCCTCAAATAGTCCCATTGACTCCCAGGAGGTGATATCGACCACTTTTGAGACGCCTGCGTTAAATAGCACCGCCGCTGTTTCTCTACAAAAATGACTTTGACATCAAATAATCTAAGAAGGTTGATATATCATTAAAGAAAGAAACCAAACCTATTCCCGTTTATAAATAGAAATAAGCGGCAAAATTTGTTAACACCCAAATATTTCACTGCAAAAAATGTCTTACAAGAAATGGGACACAAAGCAAGTAATAGTATATTGAATTTTTGTCCATGAAACTTTGTCAACGATTTTTGATAAGATGATAGCTGAAACATACTATACTTTCCCAAAGTAACCAAGCACTGTATGAGGCAAAAGCGTTTTTTTTTTTTTTTTTTTTTTTTTTTTTTTTTTTACTGGGTTATTCAACGAATTCCTCACGAGACAAGTCGTCTATTTGTTTCCTCTTAAGAACTAGACAGATGTATTCGAACCCGTTGTTTAATCGATAAAATATTACTAAAGGAAACAAAACAGACGGGACAACTTATTAGAGTGGCTTTACTTGGCCTAAGGTTAAAGTTTCCATTTGTCTAGGTGAAAAGTAGGGGTAAAGCATTTTCCATGAATCAAATGATCAGAAGCTGGGTAAAATAGGGGTGAGTGCTTTATGAGGTGCCGAGATTCTGGAAGAATGATTTCAAGACGGAAGTGGAAAAAGGGGACAACAGAAACCCGAGATGATGGTGGGGAGGGGGATTCACGCACAAAAGGTTTTATATTCGCGTAAACACACGTGTGTACACATACACACGTGCACACACAAAGGAACTGTTAAAATTTTTGTTCTATCCATATATATATATATATATAACCTCTCTCTCTCTCTTTTCTCTCTCTCTCTCTCTCTCTCTTTCTCTCTCTCTCTCTCTCTCTCTCTCTCTCTCTTTATATATATAAAGAAAGAGACGGAGAGAGAAAGAGTAAAATAAATATGTAGTAAAATTTTAGAAAGAAATAAAAAGAAATTCATCAGAAAGAAAGAAAGAAAGAAAGAAAGAAACTAATGTGATATAGGAACAGGTTTTGTTTTCTGAATTGGAAAATCGAGGGAACAGGTTCATTTTAAGGGGGTAGAGATAAGGAGGAGGAGGGGGAGGAGGTGGCCGTAAATGAAGGCGTCCGAAGCGCGGGGGAAGTGTTCTTGAACTTGCGGTCAACCTTGACTGTGACAAACGAACATCCCAGCACCTGTGTTTGATCCTTAGGGATGTTTGATTTCTTAATTCCAAGCAACACTAATGAACTCTTTTGTGGCACAAAGAACTCAAATGAAAACATTTCCCTGACCACAACATTGATCTGTGTGTGTGTGTGTGTGAGTATGTGTTTTAGATTACAACTATATTAAAAAGTATGCTTGTAAATGTTGGTGTGTCTATATATGTGTGTACTTGTTGAATGTATTAACTTTTTAACAGCACGTAGCAACAATCGCTCAAGAACAATGAACGAAAAACCCGAACTAATATTGGAGGCATTACCTATATTTAGTAACAGTTTGTCGCTACAGAGAATATATAGTCACATCTCTACTCACCGAGGTCAAATACTTGGATTGATTCACTAATACTGGATAAACGAAAGAGCAAGACAATATAGACTCATATAAACATATAAAACACTTAATGCCTACATACAGGGTGTCTCAATATACATAGGACCCATGTGACTGCTAATAACTATACTAATAATAATGGTGTGCTTTTTTTGTTTCAGATTTGAAAACTGTAGATCGATATTTTCTTTTTTAAGTAGAGGAATTATATTGTGAATTGAATTTCTATGACCAGAAAATCTGGCGAACACTCACGCACACATACAGAAACACTGGACAGCTGTTTCGACTTTATTATGTTTCATCAGCAGTATATAGCTTGATCTCCAACACTGGAGATCGAACCAGTGACCACAGATTGCCGTGCCGAAACCCTACACCCGAGCCACCAGTTCATGTCGCACACAAGTGAAGCCAAATTAACTAGTCATGGTAATTGCACGGCCAATTAACCTAAATGTGTTTTGCAAGTTACGTCCGTACACTTTACAGAGGACACGGTCACCTCCAGGGCCACGTCTTCGCAAGAGGATTAGAAATACGCATCTGCGTAATTATTATGACCTCGAGGGCAAAGATATAGATATAGATTTTCTTTTTTAAGCAGAGGATTTTCTGGTCATGGTAATTCAATTCACAATTGAAAATTGTATACTATAACAAGTATTAATCCTCGATCACAATGCCCTGGACAAGAGAAGACAAATATTTTGCGTCACGACTTATTTGGACACAAAATTATTCAAAACTGTGCGAGCAAAGTTTTGCAGGAAGTTTAACTCAACAATTATCCCCAGAAAAGCCAAATTTTTTGTTGGGTACACACATTTCAAGGGTCAGTAAACAACCTCAACAAGAAGGCAGAAAATCCCAGATCTGACAGGAAGTTGACTGCAAGATGTCCTGATAATACGAATGCGTTGAGAGGTTCCGTCGGAAGAAGTCGGAAAATTTCCCTCCGAAGACATTCCAAAGAACTTGGTCTTTCACGTGGACTGTTGTATAAAGTCAATCAATTTCTACTCTTGTCATCTGATTTGATCTTTCTGAAGTGATATGTTTGCTTTTCAAAACTCAGATGAAAGATGACTTGATGCAATATGAATTATCATATTAATGGGTTGCATATATTTGGAGACACTCTGTATATAAAATCATATAACAAATACTTGTAATAGAAAGAATTCGGGTGAAACTATTGCTTCAAATATAAATTCGGTAAATTAAAGATTTCACCATAAATCAAGAGTCGACTTATACACCAGATCGACTTATACACCAGATCGACTTATGCATGAGTATGTACAGTATCATAGAAAGGGTTTAATTCCCGTTCGTCTTGTAATAGAAAATGGTCATCTTAAAAAAAAGTCGGCAAAAAGAAAAAGAAGTCGTTTATACAGACAGATTTGACTGGTTTTGGCAAATGCTGATTGACATTTAGCTAAATAAATACTGTTAAAGTTCCAGTATCTTATTTTCGTGACCGGTTATCATTTAGTGGAAGAGAGAGTGACTTGTGGTGGATGCTGTGTAGTGTAATGGTCATCGGTGCGGAAAGAGGAATTGGCGAACCGTGTTTGAGTCTCAGTTGGGTTCGTTTGTGTTCAATTTGCATTAATGATCTTTGGAAAGGCATGAATTCTAAATGGTCTTGAAAGAGAAGGGAAAAAAGAGAAAGAAAGAGACTGAATATTGTACTCCTCTGCTGACTTCATGTTGGGACGTCAACTTAAAAGAAAAATTTGTATACATAAACATAGTAGCGAAAAAGAGGTAGAAAATTCATAACAGAATTTTTTTTCCTGTTTGTTTTGTTTTTTTATTTTTGTTTTGTTTTGTCTTTGTTTTTTGTTTTGTTTTGTTTTTGTGTTTTGCTTTGTTTTGTTGTCATTTTTTTAATCTTTACATTTGTTTGTTTGTTCTTTGATTGTTCTTTCTTTTTTCTTTTTTTTTTTTTTTTTTTTTTGTTGGGTGACACTGATGCAGTTGTAACACTTATCAAAACACATCTGTGAAGATCAGGATAGATAGAAAGATAGATAGGAACAGACTAAGGTAGATAGATAGATAGATAAGGAAAAACAGGCGGAAACTAGGTGGATATCAAAATTATTTTCGCTTTTTATTCAATTACGTGTTTTCGCGAAGTTCCTATAAATCTCTATATAGATAGTATCTTTCAATGACACTGGCTTTTCTGAAAAATCTTCATCATCATGGTGGGCAGGTTCTCCCAACTACCTGGCGTTTTAAAGCAGCATAATTGACAACTGATTAACATCTATTTTAGGTGCTTTATTTCAAGGAACAAATTACCACCTTTTAAATGCTTGAATTCATTTTTGGCAATGTGGTAAAATATTGTTTCATTTCCTATTTCATAAATTATGCAAAAAAAATCAGAGAAAACGGCTTCGAGCTGACAAAGAAAAGAAGCAGTAGGTACCCCGCAAAAACAATTACCGACGCCGACTACGCCGATGACATAGCAAATTCTGGCAAATACACCCAATCAAGCCGAAACATTACTGCATAGTTTGGAACGAGCCGCCGCAGGTATTGGCCTCCATGTCAATGCACACAAAACTGTATATATGTGCAATAATCAAACGGGCGACATTTCCACACTAGACGGAACCTCTCTGAAACTGGTAGACAAATTCACCTACCTAGGAAGCAGCGTCTCATCAAGCGAAAAAGACATCGACACACGGCTAACGAAGGCATGGACAACTATCGATAGGCTATTGATCATATGGAAATCAGACCTGACCGATAAAATGAAACGCAGTTTCTTCCAGGCAGCGGTTGTGTCGATACTGCTGTATGGACGCACTACTTGGACGCTAACAAAACGGCTGGAGAAGCTAGACGGCAATTACACAAGAATGCTGCGAGCAATATTGAACAAGTCCTAGCGGCAACACCCCACAAGGCATCAACTATGCTGCCACCTGCCTCCCATCACGAAAACTATCCAAATTAGACGAACCAGACATGCAGGACACTGCTGGAGAAGCAATGACGAGCTCATAAGTGATGTACTCCTATGGACCCCCACATATGGCCGAGCAAAAGCAGGACGACCAGTTCGAACATACATACAGCAGCTATGTGAGGATACGGGATGTAGCCCTGAAGACCTGCCAGAGGCGATGAATGATAGGGAGAAGTGGCGCGAGAGGGTCAGGGATATCCGTGCCTGCGGCACGACATGATGATGATGATACAAGTAGCTTTAGCTGCCTTGGTGCACAGTTTAAAAATATAACTCAAAATTGCAAGAATTTTAACACTTGTACCCGTGATTATAACATTTAAAACAAAACATACCAATGTTGTTAATAGTATTAACAACAATAACAACAGCAACAATAACAAAGCAGTCTTTAGATGTTTACATGTTTCTTCGTTTCTTTATATAATGGCATATTGTTAGGGTAATTTACCCACGGACGCATGAACACTTCCACCTCTAAATAACAGCAGGTACTGCTGTTAGGTAGAAGGCAATATTCTAGCAGACAGCCTTGACAGTCGGACTGAATAATCTCACTAGTAGCCTTCTCATTTATATATGTTGTATTACTGGGGGGGGTTAATATATTTATTTAGCTCATTTCCTCTCTTGTGTCTTTTTTTCAGGCCCTTAACAAGGCCACAACACATATCAATCTTCGTGGGTTATTTAATATCAAAACTATCTTTAGAGGAGAAGAATAGTGGTGCTATTCAAACCATAGTTGGGGGGATACGGGCCTTTATACTTCATATGAGTGTAAAAGGGAACATAATAGCGCGACTGAAGTTCGAACTTCTTTCCTGCGCATTAGCAACTACATTACGACAACTCTCCCTGATGTGTACATATGTGGAGGATGTGTAGACCGGTTAGTTCTCTCGAGGTTTTGCTAGAAACAAAATTTCAAGAATCATTCCACAATTTACAACACAAACAAGTGAACAACGCCAACAAAAGAAAATTAACGATATGATAACATAAAACAGGTAATTTTATATACTGAACAAACTAAGCAAAACAATTCAAAGTAGGAAAGATGTCTGAATATTGTTTGTTAGGTATTCATCTGTGTGGGTGTGTCTAATACAAAAATAATGCGAATGCTAGTGTGTGTTGTTAAAATATGTCAGTGTGTAAGTGCACGAGGAATCTAAAAAGTACCCAGCAGCTAAGTATTCGTCTACCCGCTAGCTAAACGTATATACCTGTGTGATGAAGTGATTTTGAGGTTATTGAAAAGTTTAAAATCTTGAAGTATGGCAAATATACCAATTTCATTAGAACTATGAACGTATTTTTGCTGGCCCCATTTTCGGCTGCGTGTCTTAAGTAATACGAGGCGAAATGTCTGAGGCTGAGTGCGTGAGAGAGTGAGAACAGTCAAATTGTCTGGAGCAACGTGTCACTCGCTGGAAAGAATTGAGAGTGAGAGAGAAGCTTTCGAAAGCATAAATTATATAGGTGGCCATGTCACGTGACCGGCCCCAAAAGCAAAATTTATTTTTGCGCGGGACAATTTCAAAATGCACGCAATGGCACGTGACAAACTGTCCAGTTAGGTTCCCCAAAACTATTTAAATTACCGACGCCCCATTACTTTTATTTCGGGGACAAGTGAGTCTTGAATCCTATTTTCGAGATTTTTTTTTATCCACGAGCTAATCGGCGACCACTTAAAAATATTGGAGTATAAATCCTATACATGAAATGAATATCTGTAGTAAATGGTTTTAAATCATGAAAATATATCTGTTACTGCCTATTATTAAGTTGGCACAAATTCCAATTTTTAACCATCAAATTGAAAGTAGTATATTTCAACTTGCAATAAAAAAAAATATATTAATCAAGATAAGAACCATCAAAATATATTGATGTTATCAATAAACAAATCTATTTATTCCAGTAGCATAGAATTCTGGAGTGCTGGAACTGACGAATTCTTCGAAAGAGTTTTGAACAGCTACTCTGCTTGGTTTCGAAAGACTTTTACTTGCAGGAAGTTAGCAAGATTCTTGAAAAAAAAGGTAATTGGTTAGGGAGAGATTAGATGAGTAAGTTGGGTTAGATAGACTGTTGTAGTCCATTTCGTTCAATGTCTACATACTCACTTCCTAGATATGTTGTTGGGCCCTATTTGTCTCTGCCTCCCACCAGTCGGGACTTGACTAAAAGTCTTTTTGGTAGGGGTTTAGGGGCATCGGGTATGAGTCGAGGCTCGAGCTCTGCTGGACGTTTGCTGGTCATCGGTTCACTTTGAGCAATGTGAGCCAGATGAGTCTATTGCTGAACTTGGACTCACTCGATAAGTTATTGGGCGTTTTCAGCGAGAATTGGTACTTTTCAATTAAAAAATAACGAATTGTTTGCTGTAAACATTGTTGTTCTGAGGGTGAATTTTGTTGATTTTGTTGGGTCAGCAAAATATGTTTATTCCTGTGTAAGGGATCAAGTGAGGGAGGGTCTTTCTGTAATTGGATATACTAATCACGTGAAGTTTTGGCGCAAAATACCAAAAATCATCAGTTAGATTCCGGGCCAGTTCCTCGCTGCGCGTCGACCAGAAATTCTCCCCAAAAAATCACCAAATCATAAGATGCTTGATATCCTCTCCATCACATCGGTAAGTCTCCCAAACTTGACTCTATACACATGAAGGACTTTATATTATTAGTTATTGTTTTATTCTTCAATAAAATCTTAGAATTGAAGTTTTTATTAAATTATTTGTTGCTATTAGTCTAAGAAATAAATGCTATACAAACTCCAATAATTTCCTTGCAATAATTCTTTATTGTGGTGGTTTCGCTAGAATTCAAGAAGGTGTAGTGAGTGTGTGGGATAGGATCGAGTGGGCTTTGGTATCGACGACTTGAAGGTTCATCTTCGTATATGTGTGGTACCAAAACCTACCAGCACCATTATTAGAGAATAAGGAATATAATTCGGACACATAGCAGATGAAGTGTATTATGGTTTAACATTTCCTCGTGCTAAACCCTATGAAAAAATTTACGATGAATTGACGACATTTTTAATTCCTGAGCAAACTTAATAGAAAGAATAGATGAATTACATGAAATACTGAGAGTACATTATGGAAAGAAAGTCTTCTCTAGTTGTTGAAGAGTCCTTTATAGAATGAAAATTGGTGTATGAAAAATTACGTCAAAGCGTGGTACGACTTACGAGGTTTATTGTGACCAAAGCCCCTACTACTGGGAGACGCACGTACTGGTGCTTGTTTCTTGTTGTTAAGGCCGGAATGAATTTCATAATACTTTTTGGTCACGACATCTAGCTGCCATTAGAAGTACTATTTTGGAAAGCAAGGTACGGTATCCTGACTGGGGGTTCAGGTAAATAAATAAATTTAAATGTTCTTGTACCTAACTTGAAACTTTAGAACGTTTTCTTCAAAAATCGTTTCAGATGTTTTATTCACAATTGTTTTATCATTGTTTTAGAAATTATTACAAAAATTGAAATTTCATCCTCATAAATTCTTTTATATGTCAAAATAATTTCTCAGAGACAAAAAATGTATATCTTTAGGATTTTTGCAATTTAAGAAAGTATTGATAGTCGCTTGATTTATTTTGTTTTTACTGATACTACTGTATATGCAAAGAAGGGAAATTCTGAATTCAAATAAGGTGAATTGACTTTGTTGGTGGTATGGGATTGGATCGAGTAGGCTTTGGTATCAACGATTTGAAGGTTGGTTTTCGTATATCTGAGTACCAAAACCTACCGCCACAATTATTAGAATTCATGCACTAGTAGCAGAGGAAATGTATTATAGTTTAATATTTCCTCGTGCCAAATAATAGAAAAACAATTCTCGGCGAATTAACAACCAAAATATCTATTTCCTGAGCAAACTTAATAGAAAGAATAGATGAAACTCTAACAGAAAGTCCTATGTAGTAGTTGAAGAGTTCTTTATTGATTGAAAGCTGTTGCATGAAGACTTACGCCAAAGCATGGTACCTACGAGGTACGGCACGAAGTTTGTTGGGGCAAACCGCCCCCCCCCCCCGCCATCTATCAGGAGACACACTCGAGCATGCTTCTTATTGTTGAGGCCTGAACGAAGAAAGTTTCGACTTCGCCGCACGTTTTATAATACTACTTTGTTCACTCCACTAAGCGGTCATTAGAAATCATATTCAGGAAAGCAAGGGATATAATCCCGACAAGTAATTCTACTAGTTATAATGAAATTCGTATGTCGCAATGTTGGTTTCGGGAAGTGTTAAGGTGTTTGACGTCTGTACATCCACAGTTTAGAACGCTGTCCGTTGTTGAAAACAATTTCCAGCACAGGTCACAATGTGATAAAAAAAAATGGATGCTTTTTCTGGCACACAATAAAGCAGATAATAGAATTGGTAATGGCCATGTAGATTTTTTTTTAATTCAGCTGGTGTAGCATCCATTTATCGAGAATTTTTCATTTTCCAATTTTGTGCAAATTTTGAACTAGTATTGAAAGGTTCAGTTTTTATAGTTCTACAACCTTTCGAATTGCCTGGGTCAACTTCACAAGTAAGAATTAAAAGAGTTTTAAATTAAAAAATACAAAATAATAAAATACGAAAATAAAAAATAAAACCAATAATAAAATACGAAAATAAAACAAATAATAAAACATGAAAATAAAATAAAATAGAATTTTCCACAATTTCACGAAAGTTTAATTTTCGACGTCAAAAAGAAGAACAGTCTCTTCAAGCCTTGCTACCAACTGAATCAGACGTGCATTTGGCAGCCTCCCGAAATAAGCAGTCCATACTCTGCAACGTTTACAATGTATTTAACTGACTTCGCACATAGTCGATATATGATACAAAGTCGTTTTTATTGTGGGGAGCAATGTCCCAATCGAGACTGGTGACAGCTGATAAAAAAAAATGCTTAGTCCGTCGGTATTCCCCTATTGTGGTGTCTCAGGCGCTGAGCAATAAACTTAACCCTGCAAAAGAGGTATAGCTTGGAAGAAGGACCCTGAGACCAGGCGATCAATCTTCATCTACCCACCCGGCACGATTGCCAAATGGGCCAGCACGGAGGAAAGTTAGGGTAATTTGTAGGGAATAGAAAAATAAAAAAATTAATAAGTTAAAAGATAATTATTAAAAATATGCAAAAACTCCCCGAAGCCCCTGACGAAGAGTGGCGACGCATGTGTAAAGAAAAGGAACCGTTCCGATAAAAGAAAGAGTATTGTTCTTTTCAGCAGTGACCAGCGGAGTGACAACACCTAAATCTTTCTTGCTAGTGGTGGAAGGCACCATGCGTCCGTCTCTAGACGAAGCGTTGGTTAACCTTTCCACAAGTAGCAGCCACTTCTTTTACTAACGACCCACGACTAAAAACTCAGAATAATGAACTCGTCAGAATCACAATTAAGACACGATACAACGGACTTAATGACAACAACTGAAAAAAAAACAGATTTAGACATATCTCCCAAAAGCGTCTTACACGTTGTTAACGCTTTAAATACCAAATTTTGAATTATATACCCAAGAATGAGTGACATTTTAACACCCTGACTAGGAGATTCAACCATTTCATTTGTATTCAGAAAGAATTCCCTCACCCACTGAATGGTTGCTGAACCCAGAAATAAAGGCTATATATAAACGATATCTTCGTCTTCTATCTTTTACTATCTTCTTCTTTCATATAATTCCTTGCAGCCTTCATATCCAAGAAGTTAAAACAGCAAGATAACAGGGTGGGGGTAAGAATAGAATAACCCAGAATGGAATCAGATACCAAACAAAATCATCATTTACCAAACTTTGCTTACTTTTAACCGAGTGTCAGAAATATGGTGTACAGAGTGAAAATCGAACTCAAAAGCAATGGTTTGTTAGACTAGATCGCTAATCATTACAGAATCATAAAGTGTTGTCAAATGAAATGCAGTAAAACAAAATACATTTTTTTAATAAGTAGACCCGATCTAATAGTTTGGCATCTTCGAATATCATTTTCTAACAAAACAAATTTTAACGATTAGATTTTTATCAACTCAAAAACAAGAAACAAATCAGCAGCATGGAAAATCTGAAATTGAAAACAAAAATCTCTTGATGGAATTATCAAAAGTAATACAGAATCTTATTTGGAAATCATTTTTGACTGTTCATTTTGATGAGGCAAAAAAATTAGCATTTCATAAGAAACCCAATATATCTATGTTAGTTATTTTCGTTTGCCAATGATATAAATACCTACGAGCTATTTCGTCAGGAATATTTGTAGTAGCGACTGTAATTCGTAACGAAGAGAAATAAGAGGAACATTTAAAAACAAGAGTAATGATGGAATCTTTGATGTTATCAGTCAGTGAACATGGGAAGCAATCCAGGTTATTCACACACTTTGGATTGAACGGACACAAAAGAGCCGCAAAGACTAGAATAGAATAACAAATACTAGATGAATTGATTAATAACAAACAACTATCATTCTGATAATCTTTATTAAAGAGAATACTGCAGCTTTCACTGTTGGTTATTTAACGATAGTTTCTCTTATAAGAAGCCCCACTTTATGAATGAATCTGTGAGTGTTCTGGCTCATCTGATAAAGACGTTTGCCTTTTTATCTTTATTTTTCTAAATTCACTTGCTATCCGAAATAAGTAATTCTTAAGTTTTTCTTAATAATGGTCTTAAAGTGTAAGAATGAGAGAAGAAATAGAAGTCATAAAATGCTTCCTCTAAGAAAAAAAAATTAAGTCCTAGAATTAATAAGAAAAAATCGACTGCTGAGATTGCTAGGGTGTACAGTAGAAAACAAACTTTGTATTCATCACATAAAATTTCATTACACCATTAAAGACAAAAGGCGTCGGCGGAATGAGCGCAACACTACGCCTTCAAACCCTGACCAGACCTTCAGTTATAGCCACTGTAGCCATGCTTACTTGTTCCGCATTGACCTTGTCAACCACGAACGTTGGCGAGGACTACCCCTTAAATCTCCGTTCACGAAACCAAGCCAAGCCAAGCCATGACATTAAATGGTTATAATTGTTCTTAGTTGTAGGTTTGGTATCTTTATTTAATGGCATATCATCCTTAGTCGGTTATTTAATGCCAAAACTTTCCTTGAAGAATAGCATTGATACTATTTAACCAGGAGGGATATGTGGGATTCAGTATTTTCCCCTAAAATCCGAAAGTGACCGTATTAGCTTGACTGGAGTTCGAACTCACTTACTTCGATGCTGCAGTCCAGCACGTTACGCTACAGTCACTACACTGTAAGTAAAGTAAAGTTGGCGACCGTAGTTGAGGGCAACCAAAAGGTTCCCTTTTCAAAAGCTACTACCCCGAGGTGTAGGGGAGGGCGCTACTCCTTCTCCTGGATTGCTCTACTTTACCCTCGATACGCACCTTGTATTACTGAGTGTTAAGCAAAGAGGTATCAAGTACCATTTTTAAAGTCTTTGGTATGACTCGACCTAGGACTGAACCCAGGTTTCCCGGCAAGTAATGAGGTG
The DNA here is from genome assembly GCA_963585895.1 of Sepioteuthis lessoniana. Lineage (NCBI taxonomy): Eukaryota > Metazoa > Mollusca > Cephalopoda > Myopsida > Loliginidae > Sepioteuthis > Sepioteuthis lessoniana. Next base: position 40,304,909 of record OY757925.1, read on the forward strand.
AATTTAATGTTGTTAATTTCTTACAGTTCTTACATTTATCATTTTTACCAACCCCTCCGCTCGGGCAGGATATGACACAAGGTCAATTTTTTGAGCGGATTTTAACAGGTTTGAATTCAGAGTTTTTCCTTCTCCTAGACTAGTTGCCTCACCAAGGCTGAAGAACCTAGTCTGCCCTACTATTTACCTGGAGGGAGAATAATTGGACTCATATCATTCCCAAGGGTATTAGTGCTATGTGAAATGCAATCAGTCTCGTCCTGGATTTGAACTCGTGTCACCGTGTCAATTTCCTGCGACGATAACCATTACACCTCCACTTTTTCCATAGAAAAAACAGCATTTATACATGTGAAACAACAAATAGTTGAGTCTCTGATTCTTTTTTAGAGTTAATATTGTTCTTTCTTACAATATAAAAAGGAAAAGGTCTTCTTTTACTCGTGTGTGTTACTTTTATTTAGGTTTAAATAATTTTTCTCTTCGATAAATCTTCAAAGCACAGTTCACTGACAGCGTAATACTATATATATATATATGTGTGTGTGTGTGTGTGTGTGTGTGAGAGAGAGAGAGAGAGAGAGAGGAGAGTTTGGGTGATGTAGACGCAGACTCAACGGCGCTTAGTGACAGACAGTTTCTCCCCTATTCGACCATCTGATGATCTAGTGATGATTGTATTGATGTAATGATTGCACAGGCGAGAAACCGACAGTCACCAGACGCCGTTGACTCTGTGTCTACGCTACCCTTTCTTAGATATATATATGTGCTTTATCACCGATATTCAGTGCTCATTCTAAATTTAAAAAACATTCTTAATACCTATATATATATATATATATATATATATATATATATATAAAGAAAATACCTCTAAACATCAGTTTCTATTTGATAAATTTGTTTTTGTCACTATTATGAAAGATTGTCTGGGTAATCTATCTTTCTATCTACGACGATCATTAAATAAGTTTCCAGATTTTTTTTTCGTATGGGCACTTTTATTGATAGTACACACATGAAACTCGAGTTCCCTTCGAAGTAATCTCCTCCGGCTGCAATGCACTTGTTCTACCGTTCCAACAACTTCTGGAAGGCCCCATGAAAGTCCTCTTGTATGAGCGTGTCAATGACCTTCGTCACAGCCTCTTTCATCTCCTCAATTGTCTCATAACGACAGCCTCTGAGCTTAGGGAATAACCAAAAGTCACAGGAAGCAAGGTCTGGACTAGAGGGAGGCGGAGGAACTGTGTTGATGCCCATCTTAGTCAAATAGTCTGTGACAAGGATGGAGTTGTGGACTGGTGCATTGTCCAGCTGGAAATGCCACTGACCCGATCTGAAGAGTGCTGGCCTCTTCCAACGGAATCTCTTCCTGAACTCCCTTAAAACCTCAACATAGTAACCCTAACCCTAACCCTTTGGCCAATCAACTCTGGTGTATTGACTTCCTTACTCCTCCCACACCTCTCATCATCCCTTACAGACCCCCTGCCTTCCTTGAATCTCTCATGCCACACAAAAACTGATGCTCCATTCATGCAAGATAGTCCAAAAGCAGTCTGAAGCATTACATACGTTTCTGTGGCATTTTTACAAGTTTAAAAAATAAAATTTTATTGCATATCGTTCTTCTAAAGTGTCCTCACGTCCAGATTGCATTTTTGAAATTCACCAGCCGTGACAGTAGGGTGTATTCCAATTCTTGCAGTAGCTGTTCATTTGAACTTGAAATCATAAAAATTGGTCAGTCATCTCGTAAGAATTATAGCAATAACATAGTGAATTCTCAAGAGTCTACGACAATTTTAAATGCCTGTACAAAAAAAGTCTGGAAACTTATTGAATGTACCTCTATCTGCTGATCTCTCTCTCTCTCTCTCTCTCTCTCTCTCTCTCTCTCTCTCTCTCTCTTTACCTATATATATATATAGAGAGAGAGAGAGAAGGAGAGAGAGAGATAATCTTACATACTAGAGACAAAAAGAAATTTATCAAATAGAAAATGTTGTTTAGAGATATTTTCCTTTGATAGATAGATAGATTTAGTCGGTTCGCGTAAAACGGGTTTTGAAGACTCTCAAGTTAATCATAATAACAGATAAATATGGCGTAATTTCTAAATACTAAATTGAAAACAATCTAAAGAAATGATGATATTTTGTCTGAATGATAGATTTGTGTCTTTCTGGGGAATTAATAATATCGTTCATCACATCCCAACACTGAAGGGCAGAATGTTAAACCTTACACTCTGTCACCCCGCCCTCTATTACTAAGCCAAATCTGCAAGTACACTGGGTAAAATAAATGAGTAAATAAGTAAGTATTCATGTTTATTTCAAGTGATTAAGATCTTTGAACGAATAGACGGCAGGTTACATAACCACAGAAGGTAACGATGGGGGATCAGGTGGATGGAGTGAGGAGATTGGCTTGTTTGCCGGTTAGTCAAAAAGGATGTTCAGGTAGCAGGTGCTGCTTTTACGCTCCACTCAATAGGGGGTAGGAAACATGGAAGGTAGCCCTTGATTCATTTACATTAGATAATATAAAACATATTCAGATAGATAGATAAACAGATAGATATGCATTGCCGGGTAAGGAGAATTAGTAAGCTAGTCTCTTGGACTATTACAACTGAAATGCAACCTGAGTATGACATTAAACTGCATCTGATGGTGATGCTCCAGTCCTAGAGTATCCCTTCATTACCATTACTTTAAGGTCCACTCTGACCTGAAGTGGTCGTACCTGTTAGGTTTGGTTTCTTTGTTTAATGGCATATCAACTCTTTTTAGGTTATTTAATGCCAAAGCCATTCTCCTAGAAGAACAGTGGTGGTACTATTTAACCCATAGCTGGGAGGATAAGGGGGTTCATATCTTTCCCAAGGGTATTTGCCCGAAAGTGAACATAATAGCGCGAATGGAGTACGAACTCGCGTACTACGATTCCGCAGTCCATCGCTTTAACCATTACACCACGAGGACACCCCCGTACCTGTTAGGGTACAATCTACTAGAAAAATAGAACTATTCACTCATTCACTAAGTATTATTGTTATTAGTTATTTGAAACCATACAAATCGTATGACAGTTAGAATACTCATTTAATAGAATTACTAATTTTGAATAGCAATACGAGAAACCATTTAAATGTGTACAAACAAAGGATTAATATTAAATAGAATTAGTTCTGAGTTCGATTGCAATACTTGAAACAATTTAACCATGTACAAACAAATGAGCTCTAACTCGCTTAAGAATAAAGTTACCAACAAACCAAACAATTGAAATGACTTCGACTCTCACTAGGTACCTCACATTAAGTGTTTTTGTGACGTACTCAAGTAAATAGCATAGGAATGGTTGGGAAGCTAATTATGCAGACAATAACTCGTTGGGAGCTCCCATATTTGTGGCCGTGTGCGAAACTAAACTGCGATTGATAACACTGTGACAAGACTAACGGCTGATATAATCATTTGTTGTGTTATCTCAGGGTTCGAGCCCAACTAAAATCTCTGGATTTCGAATTTTAATTTCATTGTCGAGTAAGTTCTCATAACTTGAAAGATTGGTGCGATACAATCTTCCTATTTCCCGCAAATCCCATTTACCTTTGTGTGAGACTAATCCAAGCTTTGTTAATATCAATAAGTGTTTTTGGTTGGTTGGTTGGTTGGTTTATACATATATATCAAATACATACGATTTGTAAACGAATAGTTTATAGGTAACAATTTTTACACGAGCCAAGGCTCATTTGTTTGCGCACAGTTGAATGGTTTCAAGTATTGATAACCCGAATATTTTTCTTTGCACAATTTTAAATGTTTTCAAGTATTGCTATCAAAAACTAATAGTTTTATTTGCACACAGTTAAATGGTTTCAAGTATTGCTAACACTCATAGTTCTATTTGCACAGTTAAATGGTTTCCAGTATAGTAAATGATTAAACAGTTTTATTTGACTCAAAATTGGGACCCAAAGAGGTACTACCACTCCAGTTCAAAGTTGACCAGGCAGTAATAGAAATGAAATTTCAATTTTTCAAAGATCCAAGACTGGAGATTCAGCCTCAGATGGTTTAGTGTCATATTTAGGCCACTCGTTGGGTGGGAGTCTTACTTCTCTTCAGAGATGTAGTTGGTGTATTCTACAACAATAACTGAGAAAGGGTGGTTTCGTGTTGAATTTTAGCTGAACTTAGATATGAATATTTCAGGAGAGAATCATAAGGTAATTACCGCGTGTGATATTGTATGATTTTAAATCTTGAGTCGTGATCTCTGCGAAATTGACACTTGATTGACACTTGATCGCAGATGCCCCAAAACATCATTTCGCGGTCATTTACGACCAATGTACAATCACACTATCATTAGTATTTTTTTTTTTTTTTTTTTCAAAAATACACTGATTCTTATGGAATATCCACAATTGATGCTCTGTCGAAGAGAAATAGTAATCAAGTTGACAACTCAATTCTTATGAGTTTGAACTTCAGTTTAGACTTTATGAAAATTATATATACTAAATTTGGTTTCATCCAACTAAACATCTGTTCTATCTTGGACATAAAAGGAAGTATTATCTAAATGGAGCTATAATCAATTGATTCTAAGGATTGTGTGATTCATTATAAGGGCTTCTCTTATGAAATGCATTTCTTATTAAGTCCATGAATTATCATTATCATTATTATAAAAGTTTTAGGTCACGGACTCCTTCTTTTGGAAGGCAGCAAAACAAACGTCTTATCCGGTGAATTAGAAAGGCCCGAAGAGACTTCTTTTTGGCGCTGAAAATTAAACTTTCGGTGGAAGTTGAATTATAGGATATTTCACTTCATTTTCATTATTTATTATTTGTTTTATTTTATTTTTAATCCATATTCATTTATCAATCCCTACAGTGTAACACTTAAGAGAGAGAGAGAGAGAGAGAGAGAGAAAGAAAGAAAGATGTGTGTGTGTGAGAGAGAGAGAGAGAGAGAAAGAAAGATGTGTGTGTGTGTGAGAGAGAGAGAGAGAGAAAGAAAGATGTGTGTGTGTGTGTGTGAGAGAGAGAGTGAAAGAAAGGTGTGTGTGTGTGTGTGCGTGAGAGAGAGAGAGAGAGAGAGAGAGAGAGAAAGAAAGATGTGTGTGTGTGTGTGTGTGAGAGAGAGAGAGAGAGAGAGAGAGAAAGAAAGATGTGTGTGTGTGTGTGAGAGAGAGAGAGAGAGAGAGTGAAAGAAAGGTGTGTGTGTGTGTGTGAGAGAGAGAGAGAAAGAAAGAAAGATGTGTGTGTGTGTGAGAGAGAGAGAGAGTTTACATACACGAATATTTATTTGTGTGTGTGAGTGTGAGTGCATGCACGCAGCTATTTATGTGTGTGTATGTGTATAAGTTTGTACGTTTATACTTGTGTGCGTGTATGTGTACTCGAGTATATGCAAGTGTGTGTGTGTGTGTGTGTGTGTGTGTGTGTGTGTGTGTGTGTGTGTGTGTGTGTGTGTGTGCATCAGTAGTGTATATAAGAAATTATCATGATGGAATTTGTTTTATTCGTAATAATTCATAATGATGATTGACCTGACTTAGTCGCCCTCTTCAAAACCAAAAAAGAAAAAAGAAAACGAAATTTTAAGCAAAATTTCCGTTAGTTCATCATCATGCTTGTTAAAATTGTAGAACATAATTTTATTGGATATTAACAATAATTCATCACGAAAATCACGACCAATTATTTTGTGTTCATACCGAAAGTTAACCCCAAACTTCCCAAAGATCAAGTCAGGCGCTAACTGTAACACAATGGTTAAAAGACTCGACTGTCTCACTCATTCGCAAGATCGAACTTTTCTAGGCCCTCCACTACCCTGATCTTATACTCGATTAGGTTAAATTTTATCTCTGAAGCAACGGACAATGAGGAAGCTTAAAAAGAAATATTCAACCAAGTGATCAGTTATTTCTTGAGACCGTTTCCTCAATAAATAACAGAAAAAAACATCTGCTTTGCTTCATTCTGTCTTGGTGACAATGAACAGTGGTACCTTTTACAGAATTCTCCCTGTACCGTCTCCATTAGTCTCATCAACACTTCTAACAAACTACATATACACACTCTTTCTCTCTCTCTCTCTCTCTCTCTCTATATATATATATATATATATATTCAAACTATGAATAAATTCGGCTTTTGAAGAGAATGTGTGTTTTTTTATATTTGTACATTTTCATACTGTCGAATTTATTTGTAGTTTTCCCATATATATATATATATATATATTAACGAACATTTGTTGCATACAGTCCTTAATCTATCGATCTATATATACTATACGAACACGAGTATGATTATGTAATATGTTATGTGGTCATGAGCCTTACACGCCGATCAGTCAACTTATGTGAATATGGGCCTTGTTTTAGGATCGGTCAGCTCTCATCTCCTCTCTTCAGTTTCGTTCGTTCTTTACTTCACTTCGTCTCTTCACCAGTCGCATATTCTAATCGCTTCGTTCGTTCTAATGTTTCCTTCGTGTTACCATCCTTTATCTTGTTCGTTAATGAGGAAACCACCTTTTCATGTGCACATTTTATCTTTTTATTTCTTGATGACTTTTTCTTCATTATTACCCATTTTGGGCTAAACGGGGAGTTTCAGAGCAAGATGGAGGTTGGGTGTTTCTCACCAACTGACTAACTTATTCTAATTCCAAGCCGTTTTGGCTACTTGACTGAAACCATTCAATCAGAGCCATGGTCTCAAAATGACCGGAGTTTAACAGGGCTGTCTATCAAACTGGTTGAAATTTCTGTACCTTTCCATTCAGGATTCAACTTTCAGGACCTAATTTGAATGATACAAAACATGTTTAGAATTGATCTCACCGATCTATTATGTAACACATTTACCAAGTAACCAAAAATTTGAATTGAACCCAGAAAGACTGACTAAACAAGTTCAAGTTATATAATCAGGTATCAACGAACTTATTTCTTCAGATCAATGTTTAGAATTTTTAACCAAATATTTGGACTCGAAATTCTTAAATCAAAATTATAATTTCATATCAAGTTGTAAGTAGAACAGATTCAGAAAATATTGTTTATGCTCCAAATGTCATCGTCTTTCTTCAATTTCCCTTGTTTGATATCATGTCAATATTTTCATTTCCACCAAAACAACAGAAACTTGACTTTATCCGCGCCAAATACAATGCGTAAAATAGAAACGATTAAAAATTAATTTTTTCATACACACAGACCTTGAACATCTACGATGAAGGACATCATTTTAATTAACCTTGGCCTAAATTTGATTCATTACTATTTACCAAAAACAAAAAAATAAATGGGGATATATCTGTGACGTCTCAAATCAGCCGTAAAGAAGAAAAAATATTCTACTATAAACTTTACGAATAATACCACAACAATGTATATATTTCTTTAATTAATACCTATTTACCCAACCCCTCCGCTCGGGCAGGATATGACACAAGGTCAATTTTTTAAGCGGAGTTTAACAGGTTTAAATTCAGAGTTTTCCTTCTCCTAGACTAGTTGCCCCATCAAGGCTGAAGAACCTAGTCTGCCCTACTATTTACCCCTAGCTGGAGGGAGAATAATTGGATTCATATCTTTCCCAAGGGTATTAGTACAATGTGAAATGCAATCAGTCTCGTCCAGGATTTGAACTCGTTTCACCGTGTCCATTCCCTACGACGATAACCATTACACCAATTAATAAAGGGAAACCTGTTTTATCCTTATAGTAACTTGTTTATACAAAGTCATTGTTTCACAGAATAAAGAAAAATTATTTAATCTGAATTCTTGGTTGAGTAATCGGGTGAGCAAGTGACTGTTGCTTGCTGGTACTTGTTCCCCATCAGGACCCCAACTGTTGTAACACTGTCGGTTTTGCACAATAGTGAAAAGAACGACACAAATGTCTTTTGGTAATTCTTACCCATTTTATTCCTTGTCTTAAAGCCTCTTTGAGGATTTGGGTTTACAATACAGTTGTTTGGATGGAAGGGAATCTTTGCTAGTAAGCGAATGTTATTATAATACTAACTAGAACTAATATTCCCGAGTCTATGAATTTTCTGTTTCTGGACGATATCGAGATTGATACGACACAGCTGAATCTATGATTCTCCCAGCGTCCATCTGTCTCTGTCTCTACTCTCAAATTCCTATCACGTGATCTGTATCATTCGCAAAACGAATTTCTTGACTAGATGTGGAACCTTTTCTTTTCCTTCTTAGAGTGATCCTCTGATCACCACACCACACATCTGTTTTCACGTAACGACTCTGAAGTAGGCGACATAGCTGTTATCTGTTACATAACACATTTTTACCCCAGCACTATCTATATTCACTTATATGAGTTTTTTTCCCATCTTTTCTAGTTTTTCTATTAAATAAGCTTTACTTAGTCTTCTGGACAGGTCTTAATTTGCTTAAAGCACTGTTACAGAGGGTTCAACAATTTAAATACTAAGCAGGTTCATCAGTTAATTTTGTTGAACTAGCAAAAAACAGACGTTTTAAATGTGACTTTAGCGATAAGCTTTGATTTTTCTTGAGTCATTCCTTTGAAAACAACAGTATAAACAAAAGACGTCCTCCAAACTAATAACCATGATCTTGGCTTTATTGAAAAGAAATCCTAAATTGTTTAAGTAAGACATTTATCATATTTACCAACCCCTCCGCTCGGGCACTGGGAAATACATGAACCCCTTATCCATATTTACCCAACCCCTCCGCTCGGGCAGGATATGACACAAGGTCAATTTTTAAGCGGAGTTTAACAGGTTTAAATTCAGAGTTTTCCTTCTCCTAGACTAGTTGCCTCACCAAGGCTGAAGAACCTAGTGTGCCCTACTATTTACCCATAGCTGGAGGGAGAATAATTGGATTCATACCTCTCCCAAGGATATTAGTGCTATGTGAAATGCTATCAGTCTCGTCCAGGATTTGAACTCGTATCGCCGTGTCCATTTCCTACAACGATAACCATTACACCACGGGCACCTCCTCAAGTAAGACATTTATGAAGCTCTTTGCTTCGATTTGGCACAAGGCCGAATGAATGGGGTACCCAATGAGACTCGAACTCACTCGTGTAGATTTGCTAATCTAGCTTGCTAACCATTACACCACCAGAGCTGTTCATTTCATTGAACATTTGAAACTTGATTGGAAAATAGAATAGAAAATTGTTTTAATATCATTGTTTACGCTCCTTAATAAAAAAAAAAAAAAAAAAAAAGTATTCGACCGTTTCTGCTGAAAGTACAAAACTTATTGATTTATGTTACACCGTTCAATTTGTAAATACTTTCTAAGTTGAATTTATTTCTAAATTTTACGAGTTTTAAAGTAATTCTAATTTAGATTCAATTTCTGAACTAAATAAGTTAATCCTTCCATAACACATACCGTAAGTTGCGACGTAAAAGTCGATTTTACATATAAATCGACCTCAAGGGTTTTAGCTGAAAATTCGTGTTAGATCTATATCTGCTCTATAGGTCAACCGCCAAACATGCAGTAGGCTACTGGTAGAAAACATGAAAATTAGAGTTTATGTTCACATTAATTCACAATCTATTACTCTAACATGAAGTGTTACTGTCTGACTGGCCATATGGATGCTGTGACGTTCCAGTTAGTGTTTATAGTTTGTGCATCAGCTGTTAGACACGGTGTGTTATATAATGTTAATATAATACTTAATTTAAATTACAGTTTTATCATTTCATGATTATCTCTGTTAATTTGTCAAATATGTTTACCAAAAAACGTGCTGGAAATGTTTGTGGCAGTCTACTGGAGTTACACTAAGTGGTGTGTATCGTTAGAAGTATTGTTTTGCTGCTTGATCACTGTGGTAAAGGTTTGGATTTTAGCCTTCGTTTTGTAGAGGTTTTTTCTGACTTAAAAAGTCGACTTGTAGCTTACTGTTTACGGTATATTTTGGTTGGATTATGGTCAATCTATTTTGGTCGAAACATTTTTACAAATGAATATCAGATTTGAATTGTTTAGGAGTAACTTTGATCGTCAATTTGGCCGCAGTATTGGACTAATGGGTAGAGTGTTCGCCACTAGCCCGCGAGACCGAGGTTCAATCCCAGGTCGAGTCATACCAAAGACTTAAAAATTGGTACTTGATACCTCCTTGCTTAACACTCAGCATTATAAGGTATGTATCAAGAGTAAAGTGGAGCAATCCAGAGGAAGGAGTAGCACCCTCCCCTACACCTCTGTGTAGTAGCTATTAAAAAGTGATCCTTCGGGTCGCCTTCGACTACGGTCGCCAACTATATATCAATATCAACTGGACATAACTTGCACTTACGGTCAAGTTACTCCGCAAGCACCGACTCCCGTCAGATCACCGAACTTAAACAGCAGTGACTATGATTAGTTCTGAGATGAGTGACAACATAGGAACAGCAGGCATTGTAAGCAATATGAAGCCTATGTGCCAAATTAAGCACAACTTAGTAAACAGAAACAGTAGATATTCTTGACCTACGGCCAAAAGCTACTGAAATCTGAATCACCATCGGAACTAAATTCATTCTTTTTTCCTCTAATTCAGGGGTGAGCAAACTGCAGCCTTTTAATAATTCATAACTCAGTGATGTGGCCCTCCCACCAAAAAATTTTCCCACCCTGCTCTAATTCAAACTCGTTATTAGAGTGAAGAATAACCTTCAAGCCCACCTGGACATTCGTAAATCTATTTCTGGTTGTTGTGACATCGAAATTTAATCTTCTATCGGTGAAAAATCAGAATATAAATCTTTAACTTCAAAGTTAGCAGCTGCTGCATAGAAACTTCCATGTTTTTCGAGCTGATTCAATAGCTTATACTCCTCTTCAACTAATTGGTATTTACCGATTCAGTTATAAACAAAGTCACGTATTTTAACCTATCAGATCTAACCGGTCTGACTGGAATTGGTTTGAAATATATTCATTTCAAATTTATTTTTCGAATTGCCAAACTATGAAATAAAGCTCTCTTAGAATATTTTAGTCGTATTTTTTTTTTTTTTTGTATTTCTATTTTTATTTCTATTTTTATTTTATTTATGGCCATTGCTGACCAGTGATGACCAAACACCGATGGGACGACCACTTGATCTTAAGCAGAAAAAATATCCCATTCCCAGACTGTACCTCCCATTGTATTTTAAGTAGTCGGTATTAGGGTCAATATCTGATGTTTGGGAGATCCCTAAACGGATGTGTCGTGGAAACTGGACAGTTTCTCCCTACTCACAATTCCTCACTTTAAACTCGATAAAGTGTCACATTTGTGAATACATTCCGCTCATGGCCACATGGACAAAACCACAAAGCACCAAATTATTATTGCACTTCAAAGTAAAATTCAAACTGCGCAATTAAAAATCTTCCAAGTATAAAGTAGTCAGCTGAAGATTTTATGAAAATGGGTTACTCTAAGGATTACTTAACTAAGTTAAAAAGTGTGTATTTTTGTACATGCCTAATATATATATATATATATATATATATATATATATATATATATATATATATATATTCTTCAATCCAGTAAATCAGGAGTAAGAGACAATTGCATCAGGACAATTGAATTATTCAAAATTCGAATATTTAAATATTCCTGTAAAAGAGTTCAATGTAAATGATATCACAGAGCAAATATTCCTTCAAGAAAAAAACAAAATTTGGTCACATTAGGATTATAAATTTATTTCCATTTTGCTAAGAGTATCTGAAGAAGTCCTGTTAAATTTGTTTTTTTTGTTGTTGTTTTTTTTGTTTTTTTTTTTTGTGGGGGGTAATTGATTCATATCAATCCTCTAAGCAGGATGAAAATAAATTTATAATCCTAATGTGACCGAATTTTGTTTTTTCTTGAAGGTATATATATATACAACGCAAGCCCACTCATTTTTTTACAGTTGCAGCAGTGAACCACGGTTATTGTTGGTCAAACCGTTAAGATCACACTCACGACCATGTGTACAAAAAACACGCTCTTTTATCGGCAATGTTATAATTTATTACAGACAAGATTAGCCTATTGGGTAGAGTGTTCACCAATGGTCCAGGAGACCTGGGTTCAATCCCGGGTCGCATCATACCAAAGATTTTTAAAATGGTACTTGATACCTCCTTACTCAGTAATACAAGGTGCGTATCAAGGGTAAAGTGGAGCAATCCAGGGAAAGGAGTAACGCCCTCCCTTACACCTTGGTGTAGTAGCTATTGAAAAGGGAGCCTTTGAGTCGCCCTCGACTACGGTCGCCAATTTTACTTTTTACTGACAAGCCACACCCACTTTCTTTTGAAGTATGTTGACCAAAAGTGTGTTTATTTTATGCTAATAAATTCACGAAAAACGTTTATCTCCCTTAATTGACATTTTTATAATGGTTCTCCTGCCAGCCTCCATAGAAAAAACATCGCCCCATGAAAAACCATGCTTTAAAATCAAAGACTAAAACAGTATGATTCAGATAAGATACTTTTTTTTATCTGATCAGTCAAATTATTTATTCAGTATTTTTACTTTAATTAATAAAATCTCAGTCACTAGCAAACAGTGATATTTACGGATATCAATTTTAAACTTCTAAAAGAAAAAGTTTAACTTGATTTTTTTCTCTTTTATTAACCACATCCTTAGAAGATTAAGTTACGAAAACGAATAAAATAAAATAATACCTTAAAGAGCAATATTGTACCTTATATTTTTTTTTCCTTTATTTATTTATCAATTTATTTTATTTTTATTTATTTATCTTCAAAATAAAGCATCCGCATAAACAAACTTGACAAACTGTTACAAAAACGAAAACAAAATCTAATTCTCCATAAAATTATCTTTAAATCCTGAAAAGGTCATTTACCTTCGCTTTCATTAAGTGAGTCAAATAAACAAAATGGCTGAGCGGGTTTGGCGCATGAAAACAAAACAATAACAAAAAGCATACTGTGTTCGGAATTTTGAGAAAGAAAATGTTTATAAAAAGAAACCTCATCTTTTTTTTTTCTTTTTTAAGTTTTTTTTTTTTTTTTTTTTTTTTTCAAATATCGAAAATTTTATCAAAATCTGCTAATTAACCGATTTCGGGTAATCTTTTAACAGTATATGAGTAGGTGCGCGTTTTTTATTGGCCTATCTGCAGCTTATGTTGATTGGTAATGCACAACAATTATCAAGAATTTGTAATTTTTCTTTTGAGGAAGAAATTCGTGTTTGCTTTTAAACAATTATGAAAATATTTTTCATTAAATCATCTTCATCCAATTAATACTTTATTTATTTATTTGTTTATTTATTTATTTTTTTATTTTTTTTTTTTTTTACCTAATTTATTTTCCGCATAAGAAAAGGAGCTTCCATATATACTCTTTGCATAATGTTTTAAATCATGAAAAACAATATTAAAAATTTTTCTGAATATGCAACCATCAGATTTTTTGGAAATTATATTTCAAGATAGGCACGCCATTATTATTTAATAACAATATTTCTGATGTTTTTTTTAATCGACTTTTTAAATCGAAATTTTTCTGTATATGCAACTATCAGATTTTTTGGAAATTATATTTCAAGATAGGCACGCCATTATTATTTAATAACAATATTTCTGATGTTTTTTAATCGACTTTTTAAAAACTACTTAAATATCTTATAATATTATGTAGAGCGTACACCATACGTTCTTATAATGTATAGTCTACTTAAAACTATTCAAAACATTTTTAGATTTTTCATGTAATATTAATGGTTAGTAAAAAAAATTTTTAAATATTACATGAAAATTTTTAAAATACTTTTTTAAATGTCGATTAAAAACTTTGGAAAATATCGGGTAGGGAAAAATAACGTGAATATTTTTTCTCTTTACTTATCATAAGTGTACAATATATTTTAACAAATAAAATTTGATATTGCAAACAAAAATATTTAAACAAACAAAACAAAAATACTACATTTTTTTCAGATGGGGGTCATTAATTTTTTCTTTTTTTTTTTTTTTTTTTTTGAGGAATTTTACAAAATATATTGAATCAATCAAAATTCTCTATTGAGCAAACCAACATTTCAATACTTTTCAGACTGGTAAGACTCCTCCTCTACAAAAAAATGGGAGTTTTGGATATGATGCTAAACAGCATCTGATGATGAGACTCAGAATCTTGAGCTCTGGAGTAGTCTTTCATTTCCATTACTCACAGGTCCACTCAGACCCGGAGTGGTTGTACCAATTAGGGTCCCATCTATAGGTCAAATAGATCTGTTTAAAAAGATATCCGTATTCGTTAGGACCGTGTGCAAAAAATAAACTTATTTAAATATGAACAAACAATGAACGCAATTCTCTAACCTCTAGGCAAAAAATAACTCTAGGGGGGTTGACAAGCCGTTAAAATTAATAAATCAATCAGACCATATATGTGAGAGAGAGAGAGAGAGAGAGAGAGAGAGAGAGAGAGAGAAAGAGAGAAAATAATTATGGTATTTTTGCGTACACGTAATGATTTATTTTTTACAATTTTAAAAAACAAATAATTCTTTTTTAATAAAAAAAAAAAAAAGTTTTTATCAATTTTTCGAATGCTAGAAACTTTGTGAAAATTGATTATTTTTTATCGTATACGGTTGAATAGTTTTTTTCTTTTTCGTTGAGTTGATGTTAGATTTTCAAAATTCATTTGTGGAAACACACACACAAACACAGAGGCTCAACTTTCTTATTTTGTTGGAATAAAGTACAATTTTTTAAATTTTTATAACTAAATCTGAAAAAAAGCAATACCATAACATACAAAAAACGAAAAAAAAGTTTAATCGATGGTGAGTTTACAACTCATTTTCTTAAAATCTTTCTTCTTTTTTGATTAAGTACACACGGCAAAAGCGATCGCGATTATTTTGGGGGTTTTTTTTAACTCTCGCAAAGAGAAAAATTATTAGATTTGTACTAAATGATAGCATTAAAAAAAATTCTGTAATACGAAATACTTCGAGAATTTTGGTTTAAAGAGATTTATTTAACGTACGAGTAAAATCGGATTTGATGATGTTTTCTTTAAATCTTTTTCATCTTAATTTAAATTATTGTCGGACTTAGTTATTCTTCATCTTGTCTTTCTAATGTCCCTTCTTCCAGGCCGACAAACCACCGATAAAAACCAACAATAAAAAAAAAATGAACCGAAGTTCATTTTAGCTGAACTCTTTCTTCCTTTTTAATAAGTGAAAAGGGGTCGAATTAGACGTGGCAGCCAGTAACCTTTGGGCGAGAACTTTTTTTAAGTAAATGAAATAAGAGAACTCAAGAGAAAAAAAAATTTTAGATAGTACTATAACAGTCGGTCTCATTTCTCTTGTGAACTTTATATATATATATATATATATATATATATATATATATATATATATATATATATAAACTCGATTCCTTGTAATGAGGTCTTAGGCTCTCACACACAGACACAAAATCTTACGAACTTCCGTCAGTCTAAGAAGTTGGGAGGGGCCAACCCTGACTGACTGCTGCTTGTGTTTGTCTAATATAAGAATTTGGCCCTGTTGACGGGAGAATAAAAAAAAGAAGATAAGCGTCTAGTGGTGACTTTTTCTTCTGTCTTAATTTCATTCAATCGTTTTGTTTTGGGGGTTTTCTGTATGCATGAAAAGAAGGAAGAAGAAACGCCGAATAGTTTTTTTTCTTTAAACTTTTAGGATCTCAAATCCAACAAGGAGTAAATCCAAAGCGAAAGCAGATCACAAAAAGAAGCCCTAATTGGTTGGTTGCTTTGTAAGGGAGAGTTCCGGCGTTTTCTCTCTCTCTCTCTCTCTTATTTTTTTCTTTTTGGTTGGTGCGTGTTAGAAAAAGTGGGGGCTAGGGCCGAGCGACCACCGTAGCCTGGCGAGAAACTCGAGAGAGAGACCAGACGTCGGGCAGGTAGATTGAGGGATGCCAGGGAAAGCATGTGCTTAACGTTTTGGCCCCACATGACAAATGGAAGTTGTTGGGTTTACCGGCGCTTATATGAAAAGCCCACCCGACTGGAGCAGCCACCTGTTTCAAAAACCCCGCCACCCTCGAGGTGAACGGTCATATCTTCATATCCACCCGCCTTGATGCATTCCTCAGATTTTATTTTTTTTTTTGCATTACAAAAAATATTAGACTGACATTTTTTCATATTTTATTTTAAGTTCTGAATAATGGCATCTGCCTTTTTAACTTCGGTTGGCTGTCGAACTTTTTCCTAAACTTCAGAAAAAAAAAAGGTCCGTCTTTTCTCTCTCACTTTTTTTTTTTACGGCTTGGATATTGATTACTATGACCTTTTTTATTGTTCTTCATTGTCTTCAAATGACCATTCTGTTTTGTTGGAATCAAACATGATGGGACCTTTTAAAATATTAAATCTGTAAGTATTTGTATTAGTCATTAATTTAAATTTCCTTATCGGCATTTTTCTCTTTTTCAATGTGAACGTTGTTTGTTTTTGTGTTTTTTTTGTGAAGTGATTTAAAATTAAAACTTTTCAGATTTTGACGAAAGAAGAAAAAAACTTGATCCCTTTTTAATTCAACTAAAGTATTTTCCGAGTTGAATTTGAAAACGAAACTCCTGCCTTGATTAACGGAATACTTGATTTGAAAATTGATTTTTTTTTTTTTTTTTTTTTTTTTTTCTCTCTCAAGAATTTCCTCAAATTAGTTTAATACTCTTCTGGCACAAGGTCACCCAACAAGAACTGAAAGCACCATAGTCTGTAAAAAAAATATAAGGAAGTAAAGCGTTATTCGTGTGTAAAGTTGAAAATCGAAAAATAACTTTCGTCACGTTGGTGACTTTTCTTATTTTTCGAAATACTTTCTTTTCTTAGTGCAAAAAATGTTTGCAAAATATGTGGCAAGAAGTAGTAATAAAAAAAAAACTTGGTGTTTCATTTCAGGGTTGGGTTTAATGATATTGGTTTACTTTACAATATTTCTGTCTGATTATTTATCAGATCTTTTTTCGTTTTCAAATATTTTTTGACATGAACCGTAACAAAGTCTTTACTTTTATTTGAATCTAGAATTTTAAAAAAATGGTTGGCAACAAAAAATAACATTAAGCTGCTTTTTGGGAACTTTAAAGTTTAAACGAATTATATATAATACACACACACACTTAAAAATTACCTTTTTAAAAAGATAACGCGTGCCTTTTTTTTTCTTTTTACTATGAACTTATTGAACTCTCGTATTTTCATGTTGCTAAATGCTCTTTTTCAGCCCTCCTTTTCTCTAAATCATTTGTTTTTTGGGTTTTTTTTTAATTTGTCAAATAAATGGGGTAAAAACTAAGACGGGAGGCTGATGCGATTGTAAATATGATTATATTCCAATTCAAACTGTTATCATCTTGTGGTGGTGGTGGTGGTGTTTATTTGGGGGGGGTATGTTTGTGTGTGTTTGTCTTTCGTATTTTTTCATCTTCAGTAAAACTGAAGAGAGAAAAACATCGACAAAAACAACAAAAATGAAGATGAGTTTAAAAAACAAAACAAAAATTACTTTGTGAAATTTCTCTGTCTAAATTGGATGAATAATGATTTTTTTTAAGTGTACACAATATTCGAACCCCTTTCTAACTTTAACTATATTCTTACAAAAAAAAATAAAGTTTCTTCTCTTTAACTTTTTCTTTTCTGATTATGTTAATCTAACTGTCGCCACCACCTTATGATGATATTCTCCCTCTTTATTGTCGGATTTTCTCCTCCCCCAAAATCTCAGGTGTACTAAACTTCCTTTTTTTTTCCTTCTACAATCCTCAACAGTTTGCACGGGTATCGATTTCCCGGAATTTAGGGCCAAAATAATAAACCTAATCTATTTGACACCCTTAATCCACCCAACGAAAGTACAAGGTTCCCCGGAAATAGAAAATGTAATTTTTTTTTCTAGCACAAAAAGGGATTTTTTCTTTTGGGGTTTTTTTTTTTTTTTGCTTTTGTTTTTTTTCATGTGAGGTGGGGGGGGAATATTTGTATTCAAGCACCAGGGGTAACGTTAGGGGAGTCGTCATTCTGATAGAATTGCAATTTCTTGCAAACATTTCGGATTAAAATGAATTCATTTGCTTTTAATAAAAATCCCTCTTTATTTGTCTTAATGATTTTTTTTTTGTCCGTATTCGTTGTTTTTTCGCCGTAATTTTCATTTCAAAAGAAATGATCAATTTTCAACACTTAGCACTTCACA
This sequence comes from Sepioteuthis lessoniana, assembly GCA_963585895.1. Taxonomy (NCBI): domain Eukaryota; kingdom Metazoa; phylum Mollusca; class Cephalopoda; order Myopsida; family Loliginidae; genus Sepioteuthis; species Sepioteuthis lessoniana. Next base: position 40,323,210 of record OY757925.1, read on the forward strand.
CCCACCCACTTACTTTTAGGGTGGAGAGAAATTACTTCCTTGATATCTTTTTTTTTTTCCAATGGATTTGGAAAGGTGTTACTTTCGTTTAAAGCCGAAGTGGTAGGAGAGGAGATGCACACGTTTTTTTTTTCGGTCGCAAATTACTCTCTTTGCGTAGTAATTATCGAACCGGTACGGAGATGATAGCCTTTATTTTCACATCGTACAAAGAATATAGACAAAACCAGAGAATGATACCTTCTGATTAGCAAAAGAAAATAAATTCACTTATTCTGTCCGCTCCCTTTTTAAAACCAATAAGTTTTTTTAAATTATGCTGTTTTGTCTAAATTTCTGAGGTGAAGCTTCTAAATTTTTATCATTTAGAGTATTAGGACTATTGTCTTCATCTTTATGTGTCTCGGCCGATGCGTCCTTCGGGTTTCTTCAGGTTTTTCTTCCCTGTGGATTAAGTAAAGGTTTCGGGTCGAAGTTCTGTGTCGGTTCCTGAGTTCAACATAAAACACCTGAAGGTTGAAGGACACATCAGCTGATATATTGCGACTGTAACAATAACGATGAAGAAAAAAAGTTAGTGCTGTTAATTTAAAATACGCAAAGTTTACGAACACGCCAAAAATAAAATTGAAATTTTTGGATGTTTTGTGGGTTAGTTTTTGATTATTCCTTTTATTTTTAACTCATTTTTCTTTTATAATTAACTTCAACACTAACTGTCAATTCAGCCCATTCAGCTGGGGCTATAGAATACACCGACTGCATCTCTGCAGAGGGGTGAGACCCCAACCACCAATTTTCTGGACTGTGGAGTATCCTTTCATTGCCATTGCTCCCAGGTCCTTTCTGAGCCGGAGTGGTATCACCTGATAGGGTCCCATCTATGGGTCAAATAAGAATGCTTGAAACCATTTAACTATGTGTAAAAGAATGATCTTAGGCTCATTTAAAAATGTTATCAACAAAATGTTTACTAATCATATATTTAATATATAACTAGGATTTGGCATTAAATAGCCTACAATGGTTGACATGCCATAAAAGTCAGTCAATTGATAGTTTGGTTGGCCAATTCCGTAATCTTTTCTTCGTTTATTTTGGGTTTTTTAAAAAAACATTTCCAAGTATTTTTCTGAGGTAAATTTTTGAAAAAAGACTCTCTGTAGATAGTCAAAAAAAAAAAAAAAGAAAATTCACACCATTCGATAGGAGGGCACCTTGCAAAACTTTCGAAAGATTTTTTTTTTTTTTTTTTTTTAATGCTGGAAAATTCAGATTGGCTTAAAAGCCAAAAAAAAATTTTAATCGGATTTTGAAAATAAATTTACTGCTACTTATTTTAATGAATTTAGATATTTTAAAAAGTTCTTCTTTCGTGTTTTATGTCTTCTCTGGTTAATTAATCTTTATCCTTAAAGAGATCGTTTTTGTTTTCTTGTAATGTTTATTTTAACTATTAGAAAAAGTTCCCTGTACTTTTTGAACTTGAGATTGAATACATTGTAAACAGTTTGTTTGTTTCAAAGAAAACTTGGATATACACGCACACGAAGAAATGTTGCGCCTCTCACTCGGTATTTGGGGAAAACCACAGCATCTAAAAATAAAATTATAAGAAATTCTGTATCAAAACAAAAAAGATATCACTTTGATTTAAAAATTCCAAATTTATAGTTGCACTTTTTTTTCTTTTCCACCGCCAATCAAAATCGATTTCTCGCCTTTTTTACAAAAGAAAATAAGTCATCAGTCGAGGGAATTTTTTTATTGATTTCTCCATATGACAGAAAAACTTATAATCTGTGAAGAAAATAATCTTTTTTCGGAGAATCATCTTGAGTTAACATTTAATTTACACTTGTCATCTCTCTCTCTCTCTCTCTCTCTCTAGTTGAGATGCGCCCATTTTGCTAATTGCCTTGAAAATCCGTATTCGAGGTTGTCTTTTACTTAGAGTCGAGCACTAACATAAAAGAAAGTACACCGGATTATCTCGCCCACCAAGTAATCTTGATCGTAACTTTTTTCCCCCAACAAACCTAAAAAAATTTTTTTTATAAATATTTACATCACATGGGTCAGATTTTCTTATTAGTGACACTAAATATAAGTCTAATTGACATGACACCTGTAAGGAAAATTTTATCTGTATTGATTTGTCACGAGTAAGAACAGTTTTTTCTTTTTCTTAAAGTAATGGGCTGGTTCAGCAGTGCCCATCTCCTCCACAAGTAATGGCTAAAGTACTAAACTGTGGCATTGAAGAAAGCGAGTTCGAATTCACGTTTGGATTAATACCTTTGCAAAAGGAATAAACCCCCTTATCCCTCGGGCTATGAGGGATAAGGGGGTTCACTGCTGTTCTTCTACAAAGATGGCTTTGGCATTAGATAATCCAAACTACCAAGTTATATATATATATATATATATATAATCTTGTATTAAGTTACATGCTTACCAATTGAAATTAGTCTCTGACCTTAAATATTCAGAAAACATGGTTTCATGCCTTTCACAATGGAAATACTAACTATCCCAACTGGAATTGGAATTCTGTTGATGGATCCATTTTATAATTCTCACTTTGGGGAAAGTTTGAAGAAAATAAGCATACTGCCAATATTTGATTTGCTAACAACTTTGGCCATTTCAATGTTTATTTACATCATCAGCATAAATTGCTGTTTTGGCATTAAATATCCCATGAAGATTGATTGGCTATTAAACAAAGAAACCAAACCTCTTCATTACTTAGTTTCATGTGCTAAAGATACAATCACCAGATGAAACTTTAACACAAAAACTAACATGAAGTGAGATAAGTTTCTCTCTCTCTCTCTCTCTCTTATATATATATATATATATATATATATATATATATATATATATATATATATATATACTTCGCATTTGGGGGAAATGTTTTTTCTAATTGGGGAAAAATCATTGATTATAATTTAATTTGAATCTAAAGCCCAAAGACGAACTTTCATTTCTCTCCCTCGTCCATGTTGTTTTTGTTTGTTTATTCTAGATATCTCACAGTCTTTGAAATTGTGCTATAAAGCTTGTACCGTCCAATTTGATTTATTCTTAATAGAACATTAAAACTGCTTTCACTTTTGCCCAGTCGGCTCGGACTATAGAATATACCGACTGCACCTCTGCAGAGGGGTATCCGCCAACGAGTGTCCTGGATATGACACTAAACAATGTAATGGCGAGTTCCAGTTATGCTGGAGCTTTGGGGAATGCGGAGTACCCCTTCATTAGCATCAGTCTCGGAGTGGTAGCACCTGATAGGGCCCTATCTATGGGTTAAATAGAACTAAACTGCGTACTTATGCTAAACTGAATTGTTTGAATTCGAACTTTTTGACTAAACTGAATAGGTTGAAATAGAAATGTTTTTGACGATTAAACTGTGTACTTAAAATTAAGCTGAATGCTTATGCTAAGCTGAATTGTTTGAAATGGAAGTGTTTTTGACAATGAAATTGTACTTTCACTAAACTGAATTGTTTAATATAGAACTTTAGACATTTAACTGTGTGTAAACAAAATCTATACTTATATTAAACTGAATTGGTTGAATTATAACTGTTTGAATAAACTGAATATTTAATAACCAAAGATTGATATGCCATAAAACCCAAACAACCTCTTTCACTTGAAATCATTTGAGTTTTATAATTAAGCTTTGTCAGTTTTTTGTTGTTTTTTTTTTCTTTCCAGCCAAGGATCCTGAATTTTAATTTAAATTCTTCCTTTCTCTAATAATGAAGAATAAACAGATTGAAATGTTTGATTGTTGACCTTTTCAATCATCAGAATTCCTGGATTGATCAAATCTTAACAAAAATTTCCCAGACAGACCCTACTGAAAAGGTAATGAGGGAGGATAGATGATTGAAATACAGTTAAAAGACCGATCATGCACCGAGAAGGATCGACATGTTTAGGTTATTGTGGCTGGTATCACATAAAAAATGAATGGTGAACAGGCTAAATCAACGAGAAATATCTTATAAGAGTTATAAACAAAAGTATATCAATGATAAAACAGGATATGTTTGTTATATATAATAGCACTAAAAAAGGAGCAAAAGTTTGAGACCCCTAAGAATTCAGCGTTTCCAGAAGAGTAAGATCCCTGTAGCATAGATTAATGCAGAAAATGGCCCCAACTCAGAAACTTACAGAATAAAAATTTGTTCATATTCTTCCTCTGAACTAACCAAATATTGAAGTGTGTGTGTGAGTGAGTATAAATTCATTTGTAAATTTGGCGACCCTAGTCGAGGGTGACCCGTAAGCTCCCTTTTCAATAGCTTCCACGCCAAGGTGTAGGGGAGGGCACAACTCTATTCCCTGGATTGCTCCACTTTATCCTTGATCCTTATCTTATAATGCTGAGTTGTAAGCAAGGTGGCATGAAGTACTTTTTTTTTTTTTTTTTTTTTAACGTCTTTGGTATGACTCGACCTAAGATTGAACCCCGGTCTTCCGGACCATTGGCGAACACTCTACTCATTAGGCCAATTGTACATTTATTCTACTTTAATTTCAAGATAATCCTTTGTTGAGTCTGATTAGTAGCAACTTGGACCAGACCATCAGCAGAATGAATGTACTCTCTCTTGTCTTTCACACACAAGGGCCTAATTAGTATATGATATTTTGCTGGTATACTCACCACCATGTGTAACTATTATGTTGAGCATTGAATGGATGAATGTTTCTAATATTAGATCATTGTAGTGTCATACTGAATAATTTCCCGTCAGAGCATCATTCAGAGGCAATAAGTAACTTGATGACTATCAACTCTCAAAGCAACATGTAGCTGATTGTATGGTACTAGCAGCAGGAAATATACTCCCTAACCTGACCTATTGTTGAAATTTACTCACAGAAAAACGTTTTATTTTAATTTTCTTTTTATTTGTTTCTTTAGAATCTTTTACAATCTTCAATTTATTTTTGGTCACTTTCTCTCCATATTTTCTCCAGCACGTTTTTAAAAAAATTCTTGTTATCAGCATTTAAATTCTTTTACAAAAATACCCTTAACAAAAGAAACTCCTCCAGCTCTATGTATCATATTTTACACACACTCACACTTATTTGTTGACGCTTATAAAGACTTGTGGTGGGGAGTCCTGGATTATTTATGGTATTTCTGCAATAGGGCAGCTGTATCTTTTTAATATGACCAACCAAATAAAGACCTTCTCTACCCCAACAACAATAACTGAACACGGGTTTCTTTAAGGACTGCGATATTTTTTCAGTGGATATGGGATTTTGCCCTTGCCAACAAACATGAATAGAAATTTGCAGTTTATGAACAATAATTTCATTCATGTTCATTGCAATTATTTCCAAGAATAAAAAAGAAAGTCTGCCACAAAAAAATGATTAACAATTCTTTTGGGAGCTTCTTCTCTCTATCTCCCCTCCCCCACCGAAAAAAAGCAGATATGAAAATCTTTAAAAAATTTTATTCAATGAACATTTTTATGAACCTGGCAGGAAATTAAAGTGATTTTTATAATAAAGGAGCCACTTCTGTATAGTCTACATTAAAAAAAAATAAGTTACTGTTAATTTAACAAATGTTTTGTACTTATATATATACTTTGAAATTTGATAACATTAGACAACTTTGATTTTTTTAATCCTTGATTTAAAGATCTCATGGGATCCTTATTAAAAAAAAAAAAAAAAAAAAAAACCTAAAATCATCATTTTCTTTGCACAAAATAAAATGAAGTCTTTATAATAAATGAGAAACTCTGAAATTCTGAGAAATGAAATAAACTAAAAAATCTTTGAATACAAATGTCACTTTGAGAAATTGTCTCTTCCAAAAAGTCACGTGTCATAGGTCTGACAAATCTAAAAGCTTTTATAGCTGGTAATAAAAGCCCTACAAATTTAAATTTGTAGATTTACATGAATTAGATCTAATGGTATTAATTTTTCTCTGACCAAAGCTTTCATGGTTTGATGCAAAACCTTTTGCAAATTTTTCTTCAATAAAATTATCTTTGTCTTATTGTTTAAAACTATTTTGCTTCTAATGTTCCAACAAAATGCTCAGTGTATGGCTTTCAAATTGCATGTCTGACTGTCGTGATGTATTTGACATCTGATAGATAAAGGTGTTAGGAAATATCTTTATTTTTTTTTTTTTTATGGGAAGGTGAAATTGACAATATAATTGAAACAAAAAAATCTTTGTGGTTTACATGAAGTATTAGGGGATGGGACTAAAAGTATTTAACTATTCAGATACTGTATTTGGCGGCATACAAGACGAACGGGTGTAAAGACGCACCTCAATTTCAGCAGAGCAAATCAATTAAAAAAAATGTACTAATATTAAACGTGATGAAATTAATATAATGAACATTATCAATGATTACACTCTTAATGTGCATAATAACTTTTTAAATAATGATAATATGTATATGAAAGTTATTCTATGCAAACAGGAGTTGCCAGGTAGCTAGTTTCGACAGACTATCGCGAATTTTAAACCAATATATGGCATATAAAACGCAGGGGAATTTTAAAGGATATTTTTAGTTGAAAAAAGTGCACCTTATATGCCGTCAAATACGGTAATTGATTTTTTTTTTTATTAGAACAAAGTGTCTCTGACCTCTGGCCATTCTCTTACAAAATATGAAATATTTGGGATATAGATATTTACTATGTACTGCATGTATTTTTTATTGTGTAAATCCTGTTTCATTATCTATACTTGTAGGTTAAGTTTGACCTGTTTTGTACATCTATTGCTGAGAATTGACCTGGTAACGGAGAGGTCAGTGTCTCTTCCAGTTAAAGGAGCTGTGTAGTATCTCCTTTAACTACCTGAGACGGGAATAGAATTTTTTTTTTTTTTTTTAAGTATACACTTCTCCCCCTACATTTTCTGAAATGTGTTATTCCTCATTAACCCCAATATCAAAATCAATTTTTTCTCCTTTCCAACATTTCATTTTCAGATGTATATTTGTTTGCATAGAAATCACTTTTTCTTACTAAATATTTTGCTAAAAAATACCCTCTCCACTCACTAGAATGAATAAAAGTATACCTCAAAAATCTCTCCACAAGCATTTATAATTTACCAGATTTAATTCCTAGAGATAGAATATGTCTAGCACAGGCTCGAAAAAGGTGCTTGGTGACTGTCAATTTTTTTGCCTATGAGCTCATCGGGCTAAGACTTGGTATCCGCGGTTATAACTTCAATACATACTCTTAATGATGTTGAGCACTCTGTCTGTAAGCAGCGATATACTCCGGTAGACCCCTTCACATGGACGAGCAAAAGAAGGACAACCTGCTAGAACCTATATACAACAGCTTTGTACCGATACAGGATATAGCATTGAAGACCTCCCGGGAGCAATGGATGATAGACGAGTGGCGAGAGAGGGTCAGGGAGATCCATGCTGCCAGCGCGACACGATGGTGTGTATATGTATGCATACATTATACATATATATATGTGTGTGTGTGTGTGTAGTTGGGCAGCAGTCGTTCATTTAAGCATGTTTCATTAAACAGTAGACACATTTTTTTTTCTTTATAATTTCGAATTTCCTGTTATAAAAAAACTTTCAAAACTCATTTTAAAAATCAACACTCTTTACAAATGCAAGCAACCCCTTGATGATGGCCTATGAAGGGTCCGAAAGCGGTCAGAACAATTTTGATAAATCCATCTACCAATTCCAACCTGAAACCAAGACACTTATCAGGCAGCTCGAAAGGATCTTAATTGAATTATACGGACAAAATGTGTCTTTACTATTTCATGAAATATATATAAACTAAAATCCTCATTAACAAGTGGAGAAGATTTTTCTGAATTACGAGAGCTATAAAACTATCTAACTAAAAAAAAAATAGCTATTATTTTAATCCTGGCTGTTGGATAATTTGTGCTGAATAAGTTCAGGATACACTTGTTCTAAAATGTAACAAGATATTCAAATGTTTTGGTACTGTCCAAAATCCTTTTTTTTTTTTTTTTTTTTTCATAAACAAGTTCATTTCTTATGTCTTCAAAGAAAAACATATTCAGGATGGTCCATTAAAGGATTATATTTAATACTTTTAATGGATTCCTCTAGGATAATTCCTTAAGAGATTATTTAAAAAGTTATGTAGATAATTTTCTGTGGATCATGTGAATATTCACCCAAAAAAAGAAAACCAAACTTCTGGTTAATGAAAATATTCTGAGTTATTTTGTTTTCCAAATAGATAATCAATATTGTTTTGTAACGCTTAAAACAAATACAAACGGATGTGCGTGTGTGATATTATTGTGGCACTGGTGTAAGTAAAAGTAAAGTTGGCGACCGTAGTCGAGTGACCAGAAGGCTCCCTTTTCAATGGCTTCTACACCGAAGTATTTGGGAGGGCGCTACTCCATTCCCTGGATTGCTCCACTTTACTCTTGATCCTTACCTTATAATGCTGAGTGTTAAGCAAGGAGGTATCAAGTACCATTGAACCCAGGTCTCCCGGACCATTGGCAAACACTCAACCATTTAGGCCACTGGTGTAGGCGATTAATCATCTGCAAAGAGTGAAGTATTTGTCAATAGGAGGCATATAAACTACACCAAAGTTTTGAGGAAAATTACTTTTATATTAACAAGTTTAATTCAAAATTTGATTTTCACATAAAAAAAAACTTAAATATTTCTTTCCCTCACCCCTAAAATGGTTGCATTGGCATCAAGTAAATCTGTGATAAAGATTTCTTCAAACAAAAGATTTTCTTTTGGCGGGGTGGGGAACAAAAACATTACCATTCTATGCCACTCCGCCCCACCCCTCTGGATAACAACCTTCAAAATTGTTTGAAAAACAAGTTTGTTGTTTTTTTCTCCTTTCTTTCTGTTAATAGCTAAGCAAACTGTATGTGTGAGTATATTTTCAGTTTGTGTAAGAGTAAATTCATGTATTATTAGGGCATGTGCAAGGCACATGTTAAAATCCAAAATTAATGTCTGATGCCACCCCCATATCTCTCTCTCTCTCTCTCTCTCAGCAAGTGTGTTTGAAAGAGAGGCCTGTTAATTCTTTCCAATGATATATCACTTGAGAACAAGTTTCAAATGTCTAGACGGTTTAAACAAAAAGACAGTTTGTTTTTTGTTTTTTAAAGAGAGTGAAAAAAACAGGTTGTTTTAAGGGTTGGGGGAGAAGTGAGTGTTTTTAAAATGGTCTTTTTACAGCAAACTTCTGGGAGATTACAAGTAAAATAGAATTCTCTTACTCCTTATCTCTCTCAAGAGAAAGGTGAGTGCACATGAGTTTCAGCAAATATATGTATATGAACTATAGACAGGTATGAAGAAAAATCTTAAGTTGGAAAGAAAAATTGTTTTCTCAGAATATGACTTGTCCTATAGGCAGGGCTTGGAATATAGGATGATCCATTCTTCTGGATTAGCAGATTGTTTGTGTGTTTGTTTATCTTTTTTTGCTTTGTTTTTAACAGCATGTCAACTAGTCTACAGTCATTTTATACCTTGAGGTGAGAGAATCACATTCCTCGCATGTTCTTATTTACATGTAGTTTTTTCCTACATGGCCCAATAGAATACAAGAGTTATTTTTAAAACAGATCTATTTGACTCTTAGATGGAACCTGAACAGGTGCTACCATTCTGGGTCAGTAGAGCTGGGGGTGGAATGGCAACGAAAGGGTACTCCACGCTCCTAGATCTCTAGCAGATGAAACCTTGCTACAAAATGTGGTTTAATATTGTACCAGGACACCTATATAATATGATATATATATATATATATATATATATATATATACCAACCAATGGTCTGGGAGACCGGGTTTCAATCCTAGGTCGAGTCATACCAAAGATGTAAAAAAAAAAAATGGTACTTGATACCTCCTTGCTTAGCACTCACCACTATAAGGTAAGGATCAAGGGTAAAGTGAAGCAATCCAGGGATTGTAGTAGCTATTGAAAAAGGAGCCTTCAGGTCACCCTCAACTAAGGTCGCCAACTTATATATTGTATGTGTGTGTGTGTGTGTGTGTGTGTGTGTATATATATATATATATATATTTGGGGCGGGGGAGTTGGCGGTGTTTTACCTTTCTGCAGGGATACAATCAGCACATTGTTAGCCTTACTAACAGTGTGGTGAATCGACTGATTACATGTAATAATTCAGTAATCCACCTGATCCTTTAATTATGCATATCTTATATTTTTGGTTTGGTTTCTTTGTATAATGACATGTCAACTTTGGCTTTGGCATTAAATATGCTAACAATTCTTGAAGGACAGCGATGATAGTATTTGACCCATAACTGAGTCAATAAGATGATTCATACCTTCCTAAAGGAATTACTTCAAAAGTGAACATAATTGTGCTACTGGAGTTTGAACTTGCTTACTTTGAGGCTACAGTCCATCACTTTAGCCACTGTAACTTTTAAAATAATTGAATCTTCAATAAAGTACATATTAAAAAAATTGAATGATTAAAAGCAAAAACAATTCAGCAATGCAAGTATCTACTCGTAATTTTTACCATAAAAAAAAAGTGTCAGCATCATCTGGTCACCGAAAATTATTAGGGTGTAAATTTTGTACCTGGCATGAACCCCACCCACTTTTTTTTCCTCTTCAGGCCAAGAGACAAAATAGGATACAAGATCCTTTTTGAGGTGTGTAGGTGTTTTAATAGACCTTGGTGGATCCCTGATTTACTTAGAAGCTTGTAAAATTCCACTGAGCCCACCACTACCACAAAATCTTTATTTCATCCTTGTTCATTTGATGAGGAAATACGATTCCATTTGAACAGATGAAATATCAGTCGTTAAACATCCCCTTTATATATAATCTACTTGTGTTTCAGAAAGTTCTAAATTATCCACTCCCACATTTTTTTAAGTTGAAGGATGAACTTCTGCTTTGCCCTCAGGCTCTTGAGGCAAGAAAAGGACAGACTTGCTCTGACAATTGTCTTTCATTGATCCTTTTGGTTAAGGGAAAAAAAATTGCCAAAGTTAGTGGGAATGGAATATCTGAGGAGCTGACAGTCTTTTCTCAGAATATACAAAGCCCTATTGCCAGGGCTTAGAATATGCAGATTGTACCCCCTACACAGGGGTAAGACCCCCACCCCAAAGATATGGGTGTTCTGGATATTACACAAAACTACTTCAGCTCTTGTTCTGGAGACCTGGAAAGTAGAGTACCTCATCACTGCCAGGACCACTCTGAACCAGCAGTTGGACCTCTTAGTCCCATCTATGGCTCAAATAAATTGGTTAAAAAAATATCTATATTCAATAAAACCATACGCCAAAAAAAAAAAAAAACTTAAACAACTATGAAGAAAATGTAAATATGGACCGATAATGAACATGATTATCTAACCTCTAGGCATGAGATAATGCTAGACGTGTTGACATTAAAATCAGTCAGAATATACAGTATCTTGCAGATATTTGAAAAAAAATACACCCAAAAATTATGAAAATAGTACTAAAAACTTTTGTCAACAGGAAAGAAGTTAGTTAATATTGACAAGGAAAGTATTGTTTTATCTCACTTCTTTCTATTAATTGTATGGTGTTGATTTTCATTGATCCAATCTTTCATTTCATAATAGTCCATAAATTCTGTTAGATTAAGGTTCAGTGAGTTAAGTGGGCATTCTTGGTTCAAAATTCTACATTCAGGTCAAGATTCTCTCTCTCTCTCTCATACATACATACATACATACATACATACATAGATTGATCGATCTGTTTGCAATAAGGGACAGATAGGTAAATGTTTCTCTCTTCACTTGCTTTTACTATAATCTACTACCTTTGTGAACATTTCTGTATTGTAAAATTTCCTTTGGTCACATATTGATGGCAGAACTTTGAAATGGTAAATTTTCATATCTTTAAATGGTTATTCTATAACTTTTACCTGCATTTTTTTTTTTTCAATAATTGCCTCCGTATTATTGAATATTATTGGATTTTTTTTTAAAATTATTTTGAACTTCCCATTCTGAATGATATGAAATGTTGACAAGATTGGTTAGTTTTGTTTTATGGCATATCAACCCTTGTAGGCTATTTAGAGCCAAATACTGTTTTTATATTATATAATAAAGTGAATTGTTTGTAGGTAACATTTATAAACAACCCAGAGCTCATATTTTTACACACAGTTAAGTGGTTTTAAGTTTAGAAAATGATTATATTTCTATTTGATCCATTGATGAGACCCTAACAAGTACTACAACTCCAGGTCAGAGTGGACCTAGGTGTGATGACAATGAAAGGGTATTCCACATTCCCCAAAGCTTATGAACTGGAGTTTCACCATAAGATGCTGTTTAGTGTCATATCCAGCACACACATTGGGGGGGGGCCCTTTTGCAGAGATACAGTCAGTGTATTCTACTGCTCCAGCTGACTGGGCTGTGACAAGATTGAGTAATAATCTTAACTTTTAAATTCATGAACCACTAAAGGACTCTTATGGTCAAGTCAGGCTGAAAGTGCCAGTTCCCTCTAGATTGCTGAAATTAAGCAGCGAAGAACCTGTTCCATATCTATGTGGGTGACCTCTTAAGCAATAGCGGGCCATCTCATTAAAGCTTAGTAAATAACAATGATTAGAGAACTTTTCAGTGCAGAGAATAAAAGAAAAAAATGAAAATCCTTTCATAAAATAATCTTAAATTACGATTATGGATCTTCAAACTTTTGAACTATTGTAGTTTAAACTAACTAACTTAGTCAAAGGTGATCCGAAGGCTCCCTTTTCAATAGCTACTACACCGAGATGTGGGGGAAGGTGCTACTCTATTCCCTGGATTGCTCCACTTTACCCTTGATCCTTACCTTATAATGCTGAGTGTTAAGCAAGGCGGCCTCAAGTACTTTTTTTTTTTCTTTTTTAATCTTTGGTATGACTTGACCTGGGATTGAACCCCAGTCTCCCAGACCATTGGCAAACACTCTACTCTTTAGGCCAATAGCCTGGTTTAATCCAGGGAATGGAGTAGTGACCTCCCCTACACCTCAGTGTAGTAGCTATCAAAAAGGGAGCCTTTGGGTCACCATTGATTACGGTCGCCAAACTAACTACAATAGTTCATAAAAGTTTGAAAATCCATAATGGTTTTTTTTTTTTTTTTTTTTGTTTTTTTTTTTTGTTTTTTTTTAAGACTGGTTTAGAATTACAAAACTCTTGAATACTTTATTACTTTGTTTGTTATAGCAATAAAAAGTTTCATTTCATTTGTCAATTAAAATTGCATTTATTTTTATGCTGCTTTTGATCTTGAAAAAATTGCCTGTTTCATAATTTACAAGAAAACAATCCAACAACTACTACTTGTGGTTTCTTACGATGCATTTTCCTGGAAACTACACAGATGTATTTGTGTGCCTTTTTATTTATTTATTTGTGTGTCTCTAAACAGCATTATTCAGAAATTCTAATTCCTTATAAACATTTTATACAAAGTCCTATCATCTAATAAGTCAGTATCATTTCTTAAACTTTCTTACAAGCTGGAGAAAGAATAGACCTTTTTTTTCCTTTGTTATCAAAAAATGAGCCAATTATCAAAAAGTTTCTAAAAATAATTTTAAAAGTACAATTTTCAGAATACTTTTTTTTCTTTTTTTTTTTTTTTTTTTCTTTTTTTTTTTATTCTTCATTCATTGATCTTTAAATTTCTTGTGATTTTTGCCCAGTCAGCTGGGGCTGTAGAATACACTGATTGCTTTTCTGCAGAGGGTAAGATCTGCCTCCAATGAGTGTTCTGGATGACACAAAAGAATCTGATGGTGAGGTTCTAGTAATGCTAGAGTTTTGGGGGAATGTGGAGTACCCCTTCATTGTCATCGCTCCCAGGTCCACTCTGGCTTGGAGTGGTAGCACCTGTATAGGGTCCTATCAATGGGTTAAATAGAACTAAACCGTGTTTTCTTGATTTTACTGTTATTTGTATTTAAACTGCATATCTATGCTAAACTGAATTGTTCAAAATAGAACAGTTTTGACATTAACTCTGTGTATTGCTCAGTTGGCTGGAATTGTAGAATCCACTGACTGCACCTCTGCAGTGGGGTAAGACCAAATTAGAGCTGTTTGAATAGCTTGAAATAGAAATGTTTTTGACAGTTAAACTGTGTATTCAGGCTAAACTGAATTGTTTAAAATAGAGCAGACAATTTGCATAAAAATGGATTTGGCATTAAATAACCTTCAAAGGTTGATATGCCATAAAACCCAACCAACCAACCAACCATTTTTATAATTTATTTTATGTTGTTTTTTTTTTCCCCAAGAGTATCCTACAAGGATAGTTTAAACAAGCTTAATGAGGGTGAAGGAGTCCCCCATGGCATGAAAGCTAAAGTGCCTCGAAGTAAGCAAATTTGAACAACAGTCATGCTATTACATTTGCTTTTGAACTAATCTACCTGGGAAAGGTATGAACCACCTTATCCTCACAGCAATGGGTTAAATTATATCTCTGCTATTCTACAAAGATGACTTTAGCATTAAAAAAACCCATGAAATATGCCATTAAATGAAGAAACCAACCCAAACTAAATATGAATGTCTTGAAGTATCTCGATATTAACACTGAATACAAAAAATAAAGTTTTTATAAATCTATGCCAGTGGTAAAGATGACACAAGTACTGAGTAATCATCAGTTTGGAAAATGAAATTTACAAACAGTTCAAATTCTGGTTGAGATTGCACCTCATCCCTTTCTATTTAATTCCTTTAGGCAAAGGTTAATATTCAAGCTTCTTTGCATTTAGTCACATTCTTAGTCTATATTGACTATAGTCTTATCACTGCTATGCCACATTTCTTGTAAAGTTGCAAGATCAGAGACTGTTCTTTACTCTTGGTACCATGTAAAGCAGAGCAATTTATTGTATGTTTCATTAAAAGGATATAGGAATGATCGAATAACCCTCAGTTCCCTTAGAGATGCTATAAAAGAGAACTACTGAGCATGATACCCTCTCTAATCTAATAGGTCATGGGGGGGAGCATTCATTCATTAAATTCACTCTTATTTCCTTACCCAGGTTGCTTTATCCACTGTTTCTTGTGACTGATGTGGGGTGAAACCATACAATGAACAGATCCATAATTATTGGTAAATCTATTCTCCACCAATATTGATAAAAAAATAAATAAAATATTGGAATTGTTTTATTGAATCAGAAATTTAGTCAGCATACAATTTTTATTGATTGATATCTTGTCAAGCATGTTCAGTCTTCAGACTGTTTAGAAAAGAAGGTCAAAAAGTTTGACTTTTGGAAAATTGATATCTCTGGATAAAAAAAAAAAAAAAAAAAAAAAAAAAAAAATAGAAAGTGGGTTGATGATTGTGAAGAATCTTCAACCAACAACAAAAATGGCTCTAAATTTATGTCACTAATCTTGATGATATCTTGAAATATGAAATTTTATCTTTACTACTCTCTGGCCTAGTGCTTCTTCTACCCAAGAGTCTAGCACCTTTACAGACTCCTGGGTCCTCATTAAGAGATAACATCAATCTATTCATGGGGTGAGGGACTCGGTTTGGTCCTTGAAGCCAGTTAAAGATAGAGAGGAAGGAGGCTGAGGTGGGGAATAGTACAAATTTGATCAACTCTATGCCAAACAGTTCATCAAGATGCTTCTATCTGTGGAAAGAGGATTGAATTTCTCTGGGGATTTCTAGAAAAACTAAGGATTCCCTGGTGTGGGCGAATTCTTATCTTTCTTCCTGGCAGGCTCTTCTCTTTTATTTTCAAAGGTGATTCTAAATTTTCCTCAATTCCCTCTTCATTTCCTTTACAATCTAACCATCACCCTCATGTCATGTTCTGTTTTCTCTGTATGTAACTCTTTAATCCTCCTGCTCTCTCTCTCTCTCTTTCTCTCTCTTTATTTCTTTAATCCTCTCTGATCTCTCTCACACAGCAATATTTACTTCTGTCCATTTCTGACAAAAATTAGGCAGTTTCCTTTTCTTTTCTTTACTTTTTTCTTGCAAAACTAAATCTCCCTTGTTTCTCTCTTCCCTATAAACAATTTCTGTATGACTCAAAACCTAAATTTTAGAATATAATATTCTCCCCCCTTCATGTACCCCCATCATGGTTAGGAAGTTTCTCTAATTTCAAAGCTTGTTTGATTCTAGCCCAGACTCTTTGCAAGGCAATTATTGTTATTCGCTACTTAATTAGGTAAGAAGTTAACTCCATACAATCAGTATCTTCACCCTTCCCCAGTCGGCTGGGGCTGTAGAATACACTGACTGCTTCTCTGCAGAGGGGTAAGACACCCCCCCCAACGAGTGTCCTGGATATGACACTAAACAATCTGCTGGAGAGGTTCCAGTAATGTTGGCACTTTGGGGAATGTGGAGTACGCCTTTATTGCCATCGCTCCCAGGTCCACTCTGAAAGAGAAAGTAGATACCTTCAACTGCCTAAATTTTTTAGTATCATCTTATTTGCAAAAGTTTGAGTCTGGCTAAAGACCACAAGCTGTAGCTTTCTAATCTATTTGCTTAACTTCAGTGATCAGATGAGAACTAGTACTTTCAGTATGATTTTTATGGTAATTCATTTGACTTGTTTATTTTGGTAAAGGTATAAATCCACATTTCCCTATATACTGTTAGACTATTGTCATACCACAATTGTATATAAAAAGTTGGTAACTGAACATTTGGGCAAACTACACTTCCATATCTGACTTTATTTGACCAGCTAGTTGTTAGGGAAAGCTTTTAGTTCCATTGACAGGGATCAGTGTTTGTCTATCTCCCCCCTCCCCTTAAAAAATGTTAGTCAACAAATTATACTCAATTAAAAAAACCAGAATTAACATTTGCATTCCAATGTTAATTTGCATCATTGGTGAAGTGAATATTTATAATCTAGATAAAAATAAAATCTAACTATAATTGAATGTTTAAAAATCTGACAGTTTCACTTCAAGCAGTTTGTTTTTATAAATATACAAGTTCTTAAAATAAAAATTTCTTATCTGGAGAATCTATTACTTGTCTTATATATATATATATATATATATATTGTGCGTGTGTGTGTGTGTGTGTGTGTAATTTTTTTTTTTTTTTTATTAAAATTATTACTACAACAATAATTTTTTTTTTTTTTTTTTTTTTTTTTTTCATCATACGTGTAAAAGCACATGCAATACCCTGCCCTCATCAGCTGCCAACCAGGGGTGATAAGTTTTGGTACCTCAAGGTGGTACTGCCACTCCTGGCACTATGAAGCAGCTTTTGCCACCGGATAGGGTATTTAAAAGATATATATATACACCAGATCAACTAAAAGCAGAGATTACATTGTACGTTCATCTTCATTTTTAGTGCAGTTAGTGATTTTTAAGAATGCGTTTACTTTCAGTCGTTGATGTCATTACGTGCTTACAGTAACTGTTTCTTGATGTTACATAATCATACAGGAATGGTGGTTCCACGTGCGTTTCATTCATGCTGAAGACTTTCACTCTCTACCAAATCCAACTTAATGCATGTTGTGCCGTGGTCTGAATATGCATCAAGTTGGATTTGATCGAGAGCAAAAAGTCTTCAGCATGTATGAAATGCACACAGAACCACCATTCCTGTGTGATTATGTAACATCAAGAAACGGTTACTGTAAGCGCATAATGACCTCATGTATATATGGTTCTTACTAGCTCCCTTGGTGAGTTAATGGAGGACCAAATGTTGCATTCAATAAGTTTCCAGACTTTTTTGTACAGGCATTTAAAATTGTCATTGACTCTTGAAAATTCACTATGTTATTGCTATACATCTTATGAGATGACTGACCAATTTTTATGATTTCAGGTTCAAATGAACAGCTACAGCAGCAATTGGAATACACCCTACTAAAGCCTGATTGTCACAGCTGGTGAATTTCAAAAATGCAATCTGGATGTAAGGACACTTTAGAAGAACAATATGCAATAAAATTCTGTTTTAAACTTGGAAAAGATGCCACAGAAACGTATGGAATGCTTCACACTGCTTTTCGACCATGTTGCATGAATCGAGCATCAGTTTTTGAGTGGCATAAGAGATTCCTAGGGAAGAGGCCAGCACTCTTCAAATCGGGTCAGTGGCATTTCCACCAGGACAATACACCAGTCCACAACTCCATCCTTGTCACAGACTATTTGACTAAGATGGGCATCAACACAGTTCCTCAGCCTCCCAATAGTCCAGACCTTGCTCCCTGTGACTTTTGGTTATTCCCTAAGCTCAGAGGCTGTCGTTATGAGACAATTGAGGAGATAAGAGTGGTTGTGACGAAGATTATTGACACGCTCACAGAAGAGGACTTCCATGGGCATTCCAGAAGTTGTTGGAATGGTACAACAAGTGCATTGCAGCCGGAGGAGATTACTTCGAAAGGAACTAGTTTCATGTGTGTACTATCAATAAAAGTGCCCATACGAAAAAAAAGTCTGGAAACTTATTTAGTGATCCTCATAAATAGTGCTCAATATCAATGCTAGAGTATACATACATATATGACACCTGGTAACTTTTTTTGTTGGTTTTTTTTTTTTACCTCAGTGTTAATTGGTCTTTTACTGGAGTCTAAGTGAACACAAGTCTCCTCAGGATTCTTTTCAGTATTCTTAACAATCTTAGTAGCACTATAGTTTGGATGATCTTGGATCTTACTTTGATTTCTAAGTCTTCCAGTTACCTCATGAAGCCTTTGGCAACCATTCTGAGCGCACAAATTATAATTTGCATCACCATCTCATTTTCAACAACTTTTTTTTTTTTTTAGTTCTCTAGCAAGGTCTACGTACTTGTCTGTCTTTTTGTTTTGATTTTTCACAACTGGTTTGCTCTTCAACAGGTTTTTTTTTTTTTTTTTTTTTTTTAATCACTAGGTCTGGTCTTTAGCCAGAACTAGGTGATCTGTTTGTATCCCCAAAGAATTTTGTGGGTCTCATTCTCTAGGTCAGAGTGTAAAAAAAAAAAAAAAAAAAAAAAAAAAATTTTTTAAAAGTCTGTATTTATACTAAACTGAATTAGTTGAACTAGAACTGTTTGAATAAACTGAAAAGCTTGAAATAGAAATGTTTTTGACAGTTAAACTGTGTACTTATGCTAAACTGAATTGTTTGAAATAGAGCTGACTATTTGCATAAGAATGGATTTGGCATTAAATAAACTACAAAGGTTAATATGCCATAAAACCCAACTAACCACCCATCATTCTCTAGGATAGATTCTGGTTTGGGCATATACCATAAGACAGTATGGTTAAACTTCAATTTCTTGGCCAATTCTCAGTAGATCACCTTTCCCACCCAGTCATGTCTAGTCTTGTAAATCTTTTGTGCTAGTTTGCTGAACTTGCTTTCATAATTAATCATTTTGTCTCTATCACTATGTAACCTACACTTGCTAATCTGTGGTCTTATCTCTTTTCGCTTTTAAATAGTTGGTTTTAATGGCATTGTTTTGTGCTGCAATGAGAAGAGATTCTGTTTCTCTTTATTATCATTTCTAATATGCAACCTGTAGTCTTCTGGTGATATTTATTCAACTGCAAGGTAAAGGGCTGAAAAGAACATGGACATGGTGCGGAGTTTCTTTTTTTTCTTTTACATGATTTACTGAATAATTACAGATTATATTTCATTTCATTTTGATCTTTAAATTTTTTTTTTTTTTTTTTTTTTTTTTTTTTTTTTTTAGATGAAACTTTAGTCTTTTTGAAAACATTTTAGCAAAGTAAGTTTTGATACTAATATCCTGATTATCTTCCTCTTTCATTACCACTCCCTCCACTTGAAACCATTTCTTCAATGGAAAGGGTACTGTCTCTTCTGGTTTGTCTTGACTTCTTTTAATCCACCAAAATGGTGATGGATTACTTTTACTGTTTTTATTCATCAACTCCCAAATCTGCTAAAAGATTGGAAAAATTCTAATCTGACCCCCAAGTTTTTGTTGACCCCCCACACACACATTTTCATTTTTTTTTTTTTTGCTTTTATGGCATATAAACCATTGTTGGTTATTTAATACCAAATCCAGTTTTTTACATATATTATTTGTAAACACATTTTGTAAATACAGTTAAATGAGCCAACAGTTCTATTTCTAACAATTCAATTTAGCATGAGTTAGTTAAATGTTTCCAATGATCTGATAGTTCTATTTCCATCAATTCAAGTTAGCATGTCATTTGTTGGCACTCAGTTTAAATGTCAAATAGTTCTATTTAACCCATTGCTAGAACCATGTCAGGTGCTATCACTCCGGCCCAAAGTGGAGCTGGGAGTGATGAATGAAGGTGTACTCCGCATTTCACAAAGCTCCAATATTACCGGAGCCTCATCATCAGATTGTTAAATGTCATATCCAGGACACTTGCTGGTGAGGGGGTGGGGGGGTCTCTGCTGAGACGAAAGTATATTCTTCTGCCCTTGCCGTCTGAGCTGCATTTTAATGGATTTAAATAAATCCACCCAAAATAGACTAACTGGTTGATTCAAGACAAATCTCAAATAATTCCCTTCACTAATAAATCAAATTTGAAATATGCAAGACATGATCAATATTGATTATGCTTATCTTTTTTTTTTTTTTTTTTTTTTTTTTTTTTTGTTACTTTTATTTTATTTATTTATTCACTTTTTTTAACAATTTGCTAATTGCAGGAACATCATCTTTTTATTTCTTTTTAATAAACAAGCATTATCGACCATTATCATCAATTTTCTTTTATCTCAATTGTGTGTGTGTGTGTGTGTGTTTGTTGTTTTTTTTTTTTTTTTTTTTTTTTTTCACCACTTTACTTGGTTTGTCATTCTTTAGCAATGAGTTAGAAAGGATTGGAAAAAAATGTCACAGACTTGAGTCTCCCCCCCACTTTTTTTTTTTTTTTTTTTCTTAAGAAAACCAGGTGTTGCTATTACCAAATGAAGGGTCATTTTAAAGGTTAGATTTGACCTTCTAAGCCAGAGTTCTTTTAGCCAATTTACTAAGAACAGCTGTTGTATTTAATCAGGATAGCTTTGGCAAAAGAGATTCGAGTTCAAATTTCACTAAGAGCTTTTTCTTTGTTTGATGCATACTATTTCCTCTTTGCTGTTGATTAAAGTTTTTATTTTTTTATTTTATTCTATTTTTGTTCAAATTCTTCATTTATTTATTTCATTTTTTTTTTCTAAGCAACTAATTAAATTGGGGTGAAATAGAAAAATATGAATTTATAAAAAAAAAAAAAAAAAAAAAAAAAAAAAAAAAGATTAAGGTTGATTTGCTAATTATTTTCTACTTGGGATTGAAACTTTTTATTGGGTCTACTTGGCAGGCAAGATAGTTGATTATTTCCTTTTTGGTGTTCAGCTCACTATGAATGCTGATATTTTTTTTCTAAGGCATGTAAATCTTCTGCATTTTGGGTGTTGATGTATACACACACACACACACACACACACACACAAACACACTCACTCTGTTTTTTTATGTGGTTCTATGCCAGTGAAATTGTTTTGGGGTTCAAATTTATTATAATTAATCTCATTAAAATCAGAAATTAACATTTCAATTGAAATGAATACTTATTTTATTTTCAAGTACCAGCTGCAAAGAAAATTTTATCAAATCATTTATCCACTTCAGTGCTCACTTAAACGTTTTTATTTTCTGATTTTTATTTTTAAAAAAAGTTTAAAAAATCTGAAACAATTAAATGGAATAAACAATAAAAACTAAATCTAATAATTGCAATTCATTAAAGGAATGAGACGAATTGCACAAAAAGAAAAGCCAAGTATGTCTGTATTAATTGCACAATAACAAATCTTACAAAAAGAAAAGTCAAATCTTTAAAATTTTTTTTTTTTTTTTTTTTTTTTCTGTGAAAACAGAACTGATTATTGGTACAGATTTGACACCCTCTTCTTAAATTTTGATATTCAATCAAAAGAATTAAGATGCTGATTGAATTGATCAATTAACTGGGTAGATTCATTAGAACAAAATTATAAACAGAGGCTATGAATTTTTTTATATTTGTTTTAAAGCAAGAGAAATGTAGTTTGTGCCAGGAGGAAAAAATTTTTATAGAGCAAATAAAAGAAAATTTAATTTGCATTATTGAAAAAAATTTTTAACATTTTTGAAGTTTACTTTTGACCAGTTTTAAACAGAATTGTAATTGTCTTTACAATGTTTTGTCTTGCACAATTCCAAGTAAGAAGTGGAAGATTGTGTATTACACCAAATTAGAAGAGCAATCTAACATTAACCATCATTTGAAAAGATCAGATTTTTTTTTTTTTTTCCTTGGTTCAAAAAGTATCTCCAACACAAATGAGAGGAATGCAACTACTTGAACCAAAAGGTAATTTGCCAAATTAAAATTAATACAATGAAGACTAACTTACCAACTCCACAAATTATTGCGTTTATGGGTTTCACATTTCTTACAATTACTTCTCGAAGGAAAGGCTAATGCATTAATACACTGTTTCAGACATTAAATTAAACTACTGACCCATTAATATGTTGATATACCTGGAAAAAAAATTGTCCAAAAAAATAAACAAATTATAATTAAAATCGTCTGCTTTTGGTAGCTGAGATAGTTGTGTATTTCCCATTGGTTCAAGCTTTAATCATATATCTTTTATTTATTTATTTATTTTTACAGCTGACAGACCTGTTCTATTAACATAACAGAATTTCTGCACCCCCATTTCAACCACTTGCTTGACCTTATATCCTACTCTGTTTAGAAATAGTAATCATAATTCTTTTCACAAGTGTGTGTATATATATATATATATATATATATATATATATATATATATATATATATATATATATATATATATATATAATGCTAGAATTATAAATGAATATGACTGCCTGGAAATGGACTAGTGGTTGTGGTCTTATGCCAGACTAAACGAGTAGCTGTGAGATTTGAACTCTAGACCGGTTTCACCCCATATTTTTGACAGGTGTAGGGTAGGGTGCTACTCCATTCCCTGGATTACTTCACTTTACCCTTGATCCTTACCTTACAATGCTGAGTGTTAAGCAAGGCAGTATCAAGTACCTTTTTTTTTCTTTTTTTTTTTTTTTTTTTTTTTTTTTAGTCTTTGGTATGACTTTGCCAGGGATTGAAACCCAGTCTTCCAGACCACTGGCAAACACACTACTCATTAGGCCAAATTGAATACAAACTCTACCAATGAACTCTTGGTTGTCTTATGGCATATTTAATGCCAAATCCTTTTTTGTTTTTGTTTTTGTTTATATATGTTTGTGGGTAACATTTTTTAAACAAGCCAGAGCTCATATGTTTGGATGCATTTAAATGGTTTCAAGTATTGCTAAAATAATAGTTCTATTTGCACTTAAATCGTTTCAAGCATTGTAAATGATCGAACAGTTCTGACTCGTACTCCAGATCACAGTGGACCTGAGAGTAATGACAATGAAGGGATACACCACACTTCCCAAAGCTTCAGAACTGGAGACTCACCATTAGATGCAGTTTAGTTTCATATCCAGGATACCTCATTGAAGAGGTCTTACCCACTCTGTAGAGATGAAGTCAGCTGGGATGGTAGAATGTGATCTTGCTAGTGGCTTTCTTCCCTATAAATAAAGCTTCACCTGTTACTTTATTTCATTGCCCCACACTAGAGCTATTCTTGCTTTTAAATAGCTTTTCATCACACTTAATATTCACCTGACATCTTTTTTATAGATGGGTGGAGGGACACCTGCCCTTTCAGATTCTGTTCCACTTGGACTCAGATAAACTTATTTTCTACACTGAATTTTTTACAGCTTGAATCTTTTTTCTTTTTTTTTTTTTTTTTTTTTTTTTTTCCTCTTTGCACTAACCAAATAAAGATCAAATCTTTAATTGTTTGGAGATTCGAAATTGAAACTTTTTTTTTTTTTTTGTATGATCAAAATATTCTATTTAAGGAAATCTGACAAATTTTTTTTTTTTTTTCTCTCATCTATCTTCCCTCTTTTCCCCCCCCCCCTTTCTTATATATTGATTTATTCATACTAAAATCCTTTTCTTGGTTGATAAAGTCACAACATAATTGACTACTAGTATCTTTTTGGAGTGGTTGTCGTATTTGTTAATTTAGGAATTTTGAAGTGATTTCCTTTCTTCAATTCACTGAATTCGATTGTTACCGTTCCATTCTCTGGGCTTAGAAAATATCTTATATTCGTCAATTCTTCAGAGTTTATCTTTGTGATTACACTTTTGCTTCTTCTCTTGAACCAGAACTCAGTTTTTAACAGAAATTGAACTCTCAATCCACATATCCACTGTCTCATTGATAATTGGAGTGTTTAATTATTTAGCATTTGACCTGATGTTTTGTTCTTTCCTCATCAAAGGCTTCTATATAATATTAATTTCAATGTTTTGCCTACTGAAGTGGTTATGATATACACCAATCCTTTCAGTTGTCTATTTTACTGAAGTTGGTGACCCACAGACCTGAGAGAGTCCTCATGTTGTAAGGATTAACATTCTAGACTGCAACATTGTAGTGAGTTGAAACGCCAATCATGCAATTGCATTGACATTCAGTCTAATACTCTTGGGCTTAGTGGTTAGTGTTTGCCTATGATCCGGGAGACCTGGGTTCAATTCAAGGTTGAGTCAGACTCAAAAAAAATGATACTTGATGCCTCCTTGCTTAACACTCAGCAATATAAGGTATGTATCAAGGGTAAAGTGGAGCAATATAGAGAGAGGAGTTGCTCCCTCCCCTATACCTTAGCATAGTAGCTATTGAAAAAGGAACTTCCTGGTCACCCTCAACCACAGTTGCCAGCCTTACGTTTTTTTTTCCCTTTGGGAAAGGCATTAACCTCCTTATCCCTCCTCCCCTAGCTATGGGTTAAATAATATCACTACTGTTTTGTTTTGTTTTTTGAGCGGGGTATTTTATTTATTTATTTTTTATTCTTTACATGGATGTATTAGACCCATAATGGTTGATATTCCATTAAACAACCAAGCTAAAACCTAACCACCAGCTATCAGTGCTACCTTTTTAGCCTTATTTTTGGCCCATCTATATTCTGTCAGAACATAGAATGCTCCATATATAGTTGTTAGTCATGTTCTACCCTGATTACAGTCTGGGTGTGGTATCACATTAGGGTGGGACTACTTTTGAAAACTGCCACAATGTTGTGTAGATTAAACCTTCTCTGATGTAAGGTAGATGGATTATAACAATTTTACAACTGCAGTCACCTGTCTTTGCACTCCAGCTTGTAGAATCTGATAGCAATATTTGGAGAGATATTAATATTCTGAATGTACCGACACCAAATCATCGCCTATTGTTCAATCACCCAGTCTGCGAGGCTTAGAATATACCAACTACATCCTTTGAGAAGAGTTAAGACCACCTCAAAAGGAGTGTTATAATTATATCACTAAAACGGGTCAAGAGATCAGGGGAGTGTTGAATACCCCTTCATTGCCATTACTCTAATGTCCAAACTGACCTGTAGAGGTAGTATTTGTTAGTTTCATCTATTGGTCAGACAGATCTGTATAAAAATCGTTAGTATTGAACAAGAATGCCTGAAATCATTACAGTGTGCAAATTTATTATTTAGGAATAGTTATCTGAAACTATGTAATTGAGTATAGATTATTATTACTAGAAAGGAATACTTAAAACCATTTAAGTTTTTGTAAATAAATTAGAGACAAATGAGAAAGAGCAGAAAAAATATAGTTATGATCACAAACATTTACAAATCAATTAAATTTTGATATAAATTAGAAGTTGGTGACATTAAACAAATCAAACCTGTAGATTTATAAACAAGTTCTTTCTTAATAACCTGTTATACTGAATGTAGCTAAAATAACTAGTAAGATTGGTTTGGTTGTATTTTGACATATCAACTCTTCTAGGTTATATAGTGCCAAATCTCTTTTCTCTCTCTCTCTCTCTCTCTCTCTCTCTCACATGCACATATACACGTGCACACACACACACACGGTTAGTAAGCAAATAAATTGTAGGCAACATTTTTAGAGCCAGAGATCATTTGTTTGCACATAACTAAATGGTTTCAATTATTTATCATTTACTCCTTGAGAGTTTTTCACATCAGTTTTACCTGATGGTTTTTCACTGAGTTTGAGCGACAGCAAGTCTCCAGGACTCTTCTCAGTATTCTGGTGATTCTCAATAATGTTGTAGTTTGGATGGTCTCCACTCATCCTCTTATTTCCAAGTCCTCCAGTCCCTTTAATAATCCTTTGGTGACTGTACCAAAAACACCAATCATGATTGGTATAATTGTCACCTTCATGTTTCTTAGTTTTTTCAATTCCTAAGAAGGTTGAGGTACTCATCCTTCTTTTCACTTTCTTTTAGTTTTATTCTGTGTTCAGCTGGGACAGCAAAGTCCACAATTTTGCAAGTTCTTTTTTCTTTATTATCATTATACAACACTTATAATTCTACTTAACTGGGCCATTGGCTTAATGAGTCGAGTGTTCACCAATGGTCTGGGAGACTGAGGTTCAATACCAGGTCAAGTCATACCAAAGACTCAAAAACTGGTACTTGATGCTGCCTTGCTTAACACTCGGCACTATTAGGTAAGAATCAAGAGTAAAGTGGAGCAATCCAGGGAATAGAGTAGGACCCACCCCTACACCCTTGACGAAGATCGCCAACTTTACATAATTTACTTAATGCTAATCATTATTTGCACTCCGTTTGATCGGACCTTGGTATCATGGTTAGAGTGTTTGCCAATGGTCTGGGAGACTGGGGTTCAATCCCAGGTCAAGTCATATTAAAGACTCAAAAAATGGTACTTGATACCTCCTTGCTTAACACTCAGCATAATAAAGTAGAGATCAAGGGTTAAATGGAGCAATCCAGGGAAAGGAGCAGCACCCTCCCCTACACCTTGGTGTAGTAGCTATCGAAAAGGGAGCCTTCAGGTTACCCTAGACTACTGTCGCCAACTTTACTTACTTTACTATGATAATTCTACTTAATAATCCTTAGCAATACTTGAATTTTTTTTACTAACACTAATGATTCTATTCCACATTATTCAATTGTTTACTTTACTTAAAACCATTTAACTGTGAGTATAGTAGAAGTTCTGCTTGAGGCATTGATGGGACCCTTAACAGGTACTACCACTTCTGGTCCGAGTTGAGCTGGGGGTAATGACAATGAAAAGGTACTTCAAATTCTCCAAAGCTCCAGAACAGGAACCTCACCATCAGATGCAGTTTAGTGTCAGATCTAGGAGAGTCGTTGGGAAGGAGTAGTGCCCTCCCCTATACCCTGGTGTAGTAGCTATTGAAAAGGGAGCCTTCAAGTTGACCTCGACTACAGTCTCCAACTTTACTTACTTGATGTATGCATATTCCCTAAATATACATGTCTCTGAATGGAACTTTGTGTTGTTTTTTTTTTTCTTGCAATGACAATACAAAATTATGCCTTAACAATATCTAAATGTTCCTGATTATTATCCATAGCTTGGTTAGTGCGGACTGCAACCTATGATTCCTACTACTGTCTTTTTTATTTTCTCCTGTGATGATTACACACAATGAAAAACAAGTGAAATGAAATAAGTAAATGTTCTTAACAATATTTCACCTAATAATTCAAGGTAATATTCCTCTACCAGCCCTGTAGAATATGCAGACTACATCTCTACAGAGGGATAAGACCCTTAATTTTCATAACTCCCCAAGTCCACTACACCTAGAGTAGTAATATCAGTTAGGGTCCCATCAATGGGTCAAATAGAATATATGTAATCATGTTCTAAACTTGAAACCACTTAAATGTGTGCTAACAGATAACTGACATTAAATTAGATTATCAGTATTAAATAGCAATAGTTAAAACCATTTAACTGTGCGCAAACAAATGAGATTTTGTTCATTTAAAGAATGTTAGCAAAAAACTAATTGTTTACAAATATTTGATATGTGTGAAAAGGATTTGATATTTTATAACCTACAAGGGTATATCTTGCTTTCAAAAGTTTTAAAAAATATTTTCTACGTAGAAAATAAACATGTGCCATTTAAAAATGTTTTAGACATTTTAAATGTATTTTTGGAGAGGAGACTAGTTTCGCTTGATTAAATTTTTTTTATTGATTTTATTTATTTTTACACACCCTCAGGAAAATAAACTAATGCCATTTTTATTTTGTTTCAATCAGGATTCATATTTCTGTTTCAAGAGCTAATTTTCTTTAAAAATAATTTGTTAGCAATAATTGTTGTTGGCCAAGTCAGCTAGGGCTGCACAATACACCAACTGTATCTCAGCAGAGAGGTAAGAATCCTCCCATGAGTGTCCTGGATATGACACTAAACAATCTGATGGTGAGGCTCCTGTAATGCTGGAGCTTAAGAGAATGCAGAGTACCCCTTCATTGCCATTGCTTCCAGGTCCACTCTGTCCCAGAGTGGCAGCACCTGATAGGGTTCTATCTGTAGGTCAAACAGAATTATTTGACATTTAAGCTGTACTAATGCTAAACTTAATTGTTTGAAATAGAACTGTTTTTTTACATTTAACTGAGTATAAATAAAAAAAACTGTACTTATGCTTAACTGAATTGTTTAAGATAGAAATGTTTATTTGTATAAAAATGGATTTGCCATTAAATAACCTTCAATGTTTGATATACCATAAAACCAAACCAACCATTGTGAAAACTATTCTCAATAAGGGTTTGTTTAATATTACTGTAGAATAGGACCAAAATACAGTGTCTGAAAGAAAGGAGTTCGCAGAAAAGAACCATTCAAAACTTGAATTTTAAGGAAGATAGTAGTCACTTTTATTCTTGGGGACTACAACAGACTGTAGTTAAAAGTTTGTTCAATAGCATTCTTCCTCCCTCCTCTTCTTAGCGATGATGGCAGTAGCGGTGTTATCGTTGGCTTGTTGATACTTTCATATCAGTCGAATTGCTGACAGGCTGGGTATGACATGGGTCGGGGCATCACGGACCTCTGTTGAACCTGTTTAGAAACCTGCCTTGAACTGCCAAAATCTCGTTACTTGATTTCTTATATAGCAATTTGATGGATCAATTTGAAGGTTCCAGAAAGCTTGATGATCACCAGTGAAAAAAATAATGTAGCACATGAAAGTTCACGCGTGATTAAACTAAAATCATACTTGAACTCTACAGGTCATTCTGCCTGCACGAGTGAGGTTCGTGACATTTTTGATGATCAGATCCATGTTCCCAATGATTGATGACAGCTGATGTGCTCGCGCGTTCTCCAACCTTGAGACTGCTGCAATTCAATGATGGCACCCGTCCATAATATTACATTACTACTTTATAAAAGAAAAAAGAATTACTGAAGCAAGGATTAGTTTAACTCGGTTCATTTAACTGGTTTGGTTTGGTCTCTTTGTTTAATGGCATATCACTTTTTATGGGTTATTTAATACTAAAGTCATCCTTGTAGAATAGCAATCTAGGGAAAGGAATAGCGCCCTCCCGTATACTTTGGTGTAGTAGCTATTGAAAAGGGAGCCTTCTGGTCGCCCTCGACTATGGTCACCAACTTTACTTATGTGTGTCTAAGCCATGAAGGTTTCATTAAAATTTGTGGCAATAAAAACTGGTTAGTGTCTTTATTCATTTATTTATTCGCCCCCCCCCATTCTGTACTTCAGTTTGTTTGATTTCGTGCAATCAAAATAATCCTCCATCAAATACATCAGCCTTTATATCCATGTTTTTGTATCCGGGTGACTGATGCGAGTTATCTGCCTTTTCAGCTGGAAATGTTAGAGAACATTTAACCCATAGCTGAAGGGATAAGGGGTTCATGCCTTTCCCAGTTGTCTTAATCCCAAAGTGAACTTAATGATGTGATGGAAGGGCATTTGAATTTACTCACAGCAATGACACAGTCCAGTATATTAGTCTCGACATCATTAGCCTCCCTCCCCCAGCTATGAGTTAAATGATATCTCTACTGTTTTGTATGTGTGTGTGGTTTTTATTTCATTTATTTACTCTTTACAAGGATGTATTTGACATTAGATGACCCATTAATGGTTGATATTCCATTAAACAACTAAACTAAAACCTAATCACCACCTATCAGCTTTACTTTTTTTGGCTCCTCTTTTTTTAGCTTTATTTTTGGATCAGTGTCACAGTCCAGCACATTAGCTTCTACATCGTGGGGGAGTTCCTCATTTTTTGTATCCCCACTATATCTGTTATATTACCACAGAAGGAAGTTATTCTGTTTTAAGCCTGTGGTTTAATATCTCCTTTTTGTATCTTCTTTTTTTTTTCTCCTGAGAGCATGACTGTATATCCATCCCGTTCCTTAATATACAAATTAAATACAGCCACTAATATCACTACAATTTATAACAAAGTAGATGATATATTGATGAGAACACTTCTTGGTTCTTTTGCAAATCATAAGACCTGTGTTCTTGAAAATCAAATTTTCAAAGATATAATTAAATCCACTGTATTCTCACACATTTCTATCTCTGTTTATTCTGTCCTCCATTTTACATATTAGTTTAATACCAGGATAAAAAAATATCCTTGTCCAAAATGTCTTGATTCTAATGGTCAAAATCTTACTGCCTCTTCATATAACAAAACCTACAAACATCAACTCTTACCCTTTTTTTTTTTTTTTTTTTTTTTTTTTTTTTTTTTTTTTTTTAAGTACTAAAATATATGTGCTTAACAATAAGAGCCAAAAAATATAATGAAATAAATCAATTCTTTCTATTTATATATCTATATTTTACTTACAAAAGTTTAACAAAATCTTCATAGTAAACTCATGAATACACATGTCAGATTCTCAGTTTAAAAAATGTTCTGCACCTCCTGAAATTGGCAAATAATAATCTCTTGGGCACTGACTAATTAAGGCAGTTTATTTTAAGTCAACTGAGGAGAGTCCCAAGGTGTAATGGATAAACTGTTGAAGTGCAAGGGCACCTCTGGTGGTGTAACGGTTAGCAAGCTAGACTAGCAGACCTACACGAGTGAGTTCGAGTCTCATTGGGCGCCCCATTCATTCGGCCTTGTGCCACATCAAAGCAAAGCGCTTTGTAAATTATAAAGTGTTGAAGTGCAACCTCAAAGGGAGGGAGTTTGAACTTCTGTTGTGCTACTACATTCACTTTCGAACTGATACCATTGAGGAAAGGTATGAACCCCCCACCTTATCCCCCAGCAGTGGATTAAATAGTATCACTACTGTTCTTCTATATTATATTTAGTGATTTGTTAATTTACCTGTTGGAGGATATATATGTAAAATTTTATACACATAGCTCTAATATCAGTTGAAATCCAATCAGAGAAAACCTTTCTGAGCACCCTCTACTATACGGTTACTTGACTAACAATAAGACTATTGAGTTTGTGTATTGTGTGATTATTACCTTCACAATGACTGAGAATGTTCTTTTGTGTCTCCCTTTAGGAGACACAAAGTTAAGTTAACTAAACATTCTTTGTTAGTCAAATCTTAATTTGACTGTGGGCTTTCTGGGGTTTTTGACTTCTCTCAAAGTTTAAAAAAACCATCATGGATGAGATGAAGGAGAATTTGCCTAAAGAAGACTTTGCAGACCCTTTAAAAAATATAAGGGATGCTGTAATAAATGACTTCCCATGGGAAGTACACGAAAGAGAATTACATCATCATTGTCCTAAGGTATTCTATGTTGTTAACATAGAATGATTTGTTACTTTCCGAAGTGTGTGTGAGAGAGAGAGAGAGAGAGAGAGAGAGATGCCTACAGCATCATCTAAAAATGTTTTATTGTTTTCTCTTTGGCTTCATAGAAGACAATAAAATGATTTTGTTCATCTCTTCAAATTACTGCCAGACGTTGATGCTCCAGGCTACAAATTTTAGATTTGGGAGGTTGTCCAGACAATGTGCTCTATCCCTCATGATGTATTCTTGTGTAAAATCACCACACACACACACACACACACAGTATTGATGTATACTCAGTCCATTTTGCAAAGTACACCCACAGTTATCTGCTGAAATTTAAAGAATTCGTATCTTCTGTTGGTCACTGTTATTGTTATTATTATTATTATTATATATATATATATATATATATATATATATATATATTTATTTATTTCTGGTCCAGTTAAACAGGAGTTGGGAGTAATTCCATCAGGACAAGAAGGTATTCAAGCATGAATATTTAAATTTTCCTGGTAAAGAGCTCAATGTACCAATAATACAGAGCAATAAATTCTTTAAGAAAAACAACGAAACCGGTCACATAGGATTATAAATTTATTTCAATCCTGTTACGCATTTTTGAAATTTCCAAAAACATTTCTTTTTTACAATTTTCTATCTAACAATTTATTTTATTTATTCTCAAATTTAGCTCTATGTTTTTATAGAAAAATTTTGTTAATTATTTATAGTTCCAATGGGAGGGTATGATTCCTCCCAAATAGCAGACCTTGTAGGTTTATATATATTAAATATGCTTACTAGAATTATTAGTCATCAACAAGCGGGTTTGTACTGTGATGATGGTTTAATATATATCCCAAATAGTAATGGCCCTCTTAGCTCTAGCATACAAAAAAGGATTATAAGGGCCTTTAAGTTTTTGGGTTTTAAGATAGAAATCTCATCTAATATTAAAATAGTCAATTTCTTGGATGTGACTTTAAATCTATCAAATAATTCCTATAAACCTTTCATAAAGACCAATCAGAACCCTACGTACATTAATGTTAATTCTAATCACCCTAAAAACATAATTAGACAAATCCCAAAAGCGGTAAATTTAAGAATAGGTAAGCTATCTGCAAATGAAAAGATTTTCAAAGAGAGTAGTAAGAGATATATAAATGCCCTTAAAAATAGTGGTTTTAATGAGGAATTTAGGTATTTAAATGAAAATATAACAAATGAAATTACTAAAGAAAATAATAATTACGATCAAAAAAATAAAAATAGAAAAAGGAAAATTATATGGTTTAAACTTATTATATTTATGTAAATTATATTTACAAAAATATTGTAAACTAGCCAATATAGATGTAGGTAAATATTTTTTGAGACTGATAAACATTTTAAACAAGATAATATATTACATAAAATATTTAATAGGAAAACCTTGAAAATAAGTTATTCTTGCACAAAAAATATTTCTCAAATAATAAATAGTCATAATAATGAATTAATTAATAAATTTCGTAACCGAGTAAATAATAATAATAATAGTAAAAAAATTGAATGTAACTGTAAATCTCGAAGTGATTGTCCAATGAATGGTTTGTGTAATTCAGATAACGTAGTATATCAAGCTATTATTTATCCAAAAGAGAACATAAACGATAAGAAATATTATATTGGAATTTCATCTACTAATTTTAAAATTAGGTATGGAAATCATAAATTCTCCTTCTCCCATGAGCATCAAAAAAATCAAACTGCTCTATCCAAACATTATTGGGGATTAAAAGTTAAAGGGTTAACCCCGGAAATACAATGGTCCATATTGAGAAGATCTAGTACCCCAAAATCTTTTGATAGTAGGTGCAACCTGTGTCTTGAAGAAAAAATCCACATTTTGCTCTTTCCTGAGCCAAAAAAATTATTAAATAAGAGAAATGAACTAATAGCTAGGTAGACATAGGGCTAAATTTAAACTATAAATAATTAACAAAATTTTTCTATAACAACATAGAGCTAATTTTGAGAATAAATAAAATAAATTGTTAGATAGAAAATTGTAAAAAAGAATATAATACATATGTACTACGCATAAAAAGTGGAACGAATTAATGCTTTCTAAATAAATTTGAAATGTTAAAATATAGTAAAGAAAGTAAATATTTGCTTTAAAATTAATATATCTAATACTGTACCTTTACTTGAATTTTTTATTTAAAGTTTTAAATCTTGGTCAATAAAAAACCTGTAATTTAGGTCTAAATATAAATTTTAAAAAACCTTTTAAA
Organism: Sepioteuthis lessoniana; assembly: GCA_963585895.1. NCBI lineage: Eukaryota > Metazoa > Mollusca > Cephalopoda > Myopsida > Loliginidae > Sepioteuthis > Sepioteuthis lessoniana. The sequence goes on from OY757925.1 coordinate 40,357,374, forward strand.
AAAAACAATATTTACTACACTGCTAACCGAAAGTTAAATTTAAAACGGAAGTGGGCTTAATGAAGAGGTAACTCCTCACCCCTCTTCGACTCCCTCCCACCTCTTCGACTCCCTCATACTATCCCTTCCCACTACCATGTGTCTATTCAATTTTTTTATCCAAAATGATCTGAAGAAGTCCTGTTACTTTTTTCGTGTTTTTGGAAATTTCAAAAATGCGTAACAGGATTGAAATAAATTTATAATCCTATGTGACTGGTTTCGTTGTTTTTCTTAAAGTGTGTATATATATATATATATATATATATATATTATTATTTTTTTTTTTTTTTTTTTACTGAAAATATCTTCACTGGCTAATCTTATGAGAAACTCGGGTGCTTCAAAAATATTTCATATTTGCTGTTAGGTCATGAGATTGTTGCTTAATCAGCAAAATTAGAACTGAGATATGGATGGAAAGATTTTTTGCTTTTTATAAAAACATTTTTGGGATTCTGTTTTCTTTTTTTTTAAGTTTGTGTAAAATTTTAGAAAAATCTGTTAAGTTGCATCTTTTTAGTTTGTTTGATTTGATGATGAATTAAAAACAATTTTTTTTCTAAAAAGAAAAAGATCAGAAAGTTTTTCTTAAAATTTTGCTTATAAATATCCTAATTCAAAATGGTTTGGGTTTTTTTTTTTTTTTTTTTTTTTCCTCCATATATAAATAAATTTTTTCCAATTATCCAAATTCAAAGTCGTCTTTCTCCCAACCCCACATAGATCTCTATCATTTTGATAGAATTGTGTAAATGAGTCCAGGCATGCAGAAGTACATATTTCAGTGGTTATTACTGTAAGAAACACTAAAACAAACCACAAGTTCTTGATTTTCGGTCAGTTCCTGTTAAAACAATTTTATCTAACTTATTTCTTTATACCCGGGGTGTCCTCATGGTGTAATGACTGAAGCGATGAACTGCAGAATCGTAGTACGCTAGTTCATACCCCAGTCATGCTATTTTGCTCACTTTCGGACAAATACTCTAGGGAAAGGTATGAACCCCTTATCCCCCCAGCTATGGGTTAAATAGTACCACTACTGTTCTTCTAGGAGAATGGCTTTGGCATTAGATAACCTACAAAGGTTGATATGCCATTAAACAAAGAAACCAAACCAAACCATCTTCATAGCCAAAATAAGTCCAAAGACACCAAAGTTTATGGAAAAAAAATTTCATTTTTTGTTTAGGGTAATACAAATCACCGATTATTAATGATGTTTAAGGGTCAACCTGAAAGGTGTGCGTGTTTTTGTTTTGTTTTTTTTAACCATCATTGTTTGTCTAAATTTCTGAGATGAAGCTTGTTGATTTTTGTCATTAAGGTTTTTCGGACTATTGTCTTCATCTTTATTGTTATTTCCGAAATGTTGTGGAAATAACAATAAAGATGAATACAATAGTCCGAAAAACCATCATTGTTTATTATCAATTCCTTTTCTGACTCATTCTTAACAGCTTGTCACCCTCGTCTAGGGCCATTTTTATGCCTCACGGTTAGGAAATTTGTTCATTGTAAATTTTTTTTTTTTGTATAGTTGTTTAAGAGGTGCTTTTTCTTTTACTTTTTTTTTCCCAACAGTTCTTTTGACCGATAGCTGGGACCCTAACAAGTTCTACCACTCTGAGTCAGTGGACCTAGGAGTAATAGCAATAAAGTATGCTCTACTCTCCAATGATCTTCAGAACTGAGGTTTTGTCACAAGATACAGCTTAGTGTCATACCTTGGACGCCACTCCTTTTTACCAGGGATTATTACCTCTCAACAGGATAAATTTCTTTTCTGAGTGTCAAATTGATATTTCTTCAGTTGCATGATGACCAAATTTGTCATCTCCCCACTCCCCTTCCCATGAAAAATATTATAAACAGAAAAATGAGGGACCATCATTGAAAACAAGATTCCCTTATAACAAATGAATCTCTACAAGTCTATTGAAATCCATCTTAATGGTACCTCATGTGGTTAGTGAGTTTGATTCTCACTGGGTTTCCCTATGCTTCTGGCCTTGTCCCAAACTAAGCTAAATAAATGATTATTAATGTAATCCATCTTGATAGTACCAAATCACAAATTGCCTTCAATCTAAGATTTTTTGGCCTACATTCAATTTACAAAGGTAAAATAACCAAATTTATAACAAATGATACAGCATAATACATCCACTGTATTGGCCTGAAATAAAATGGACTGTGAAAGTCATAATTTCCTAAAAGGAAAATTCTCAGAATTACTAAAAAATTAAAAAATTTCATTGATTATCAAATCAAGGAAAATAAAATTTAGATGTGAAAGGTCCTTTTCTAATGACTTTGGACTACAACTAAAGGAACTTTGACAACAATAATCAAGGAAAATCAGCTCATTGGCCAAGTGGGTAGAGTGTTCACCAAAGGTCCGGGTCATACCAAAGACTTTAAAATGGTACTTTATACCTCCTTGCTTAACACTCAACAATTAAAGGTATGTATCAAGGGTGAAGTGGAGCAATCCAGGGAAAGGAATAGCACCCTTCTCTATGCCTTGGTGTAGTAGCTATTGAAAAGGGAGCTTTCTGGTCGCCCTCGACTATGGTCGCCAACTTTACTTATGTGTGTCTAAGCCATGAAGGTTTCATTAAAATTTGTGGCAATAAAAACTGGTTAGTGTCTTTATTCATTTATTTATTCCCCCCACCTCATTCTGTACTTCAGTTTGTTTGATTTAGTGCTATCAAAATAATCCTCCATCAAATATATCAGCCTTTATATCCATGTTTTTGCATCCGGGTGACTGATGCAAGTTATCTGCCTTTTCAGCTGGAAATGTTGGAGAACATTTATCAGAATGACAGTTCTACAAGCAGCTTTTATCCTTTTGTGTTCAAAAGTTTCTAAGACAGTCAAACAGATGGAGAAGAATGAAAAAGTCAGCGCAAAATTGTTGGGACAGATGCATTTGGATCCCTGTGGTGAGTAAACGGGAACACCCAAGGATACTGCAAGGCACTTAAAGTGCTAATTTACTGTTAGCTATGACGTCTGTTTTGATTCTCAGTTAAAATCTGCATATGTGCCCAACACTCTCCTGAGATTGACACACCTACATGTGTGTGTTTGCTTGTTTCATTATTGTCTCTTGGATGTCAGGAGAGTAATGTTTTGTCATAGCCCAATGTAAGGCATTTCCCTATTGACTCTTCATTGTCCAAGTCATTGCCTATAATTATCTTATATGATGTAATCAAAGGCCCGACCAACACAACCCATAATTTAATTCTTCAAAGTTCTTTTCTGATCTTCCGACGTGAATTCTTTTCATTATGCCCCATATTCTTCAGACTATAATCAATGCCATGTGGGTGTAGTTTAAAATACACTTGACTGCATCCCTTGCAAAAAGAGATAAGATCCTACCCAACAATTGCCCAGTTGCCTGGGGCTGTAGAATACACAGACTGCTTCTCTGCAGAGGAGTAAGACCTCTCCAACAAGTGTTCTGGATATGACACTTAATAATATGATGGTGGGGTTCCAGTGATGCTGGAGCTTTGGAGAATGTGGAGCACCCCTTTATTGCCATTGCTCCCAGGTTCACTCTGACCTGGAATGGTAGCACCTGATAGGGCCCTATCTATGGGTTAAATAGAACTAACTGCATACTTATGCTAAACTGAATTGTTTCAATTAGAACAGTTTGACTAAACTTGAATAGCTTGGAATAGAAATGTTTTTGACAATTAAACTGTACTTATATTTAAACTGTGTGCTTATGCTAAACTGAATTGCTTGAAATGGAACTGTTTTTGACATTGAAACTCTGCTTACACTAAACTGAATTCTTTAATATAGAAGCATTTTTACATTTAACTGTGTGTAAAGAAAATCTATACTTATACTAAACTGATTTATCTGAATTAAAACTGTTTGACAAAACTGAATAGCTTGAAATAGAAATGTTTTTGACAATGAAATTGTGTACTCAAGCTAAACTGAATTGTTTGAAATAGAACTATTTGAATAAAAATGGATTTGGTGTTAAATAACCAACAAAAGTTGATATGCAATAAATCTGGCCAACCAACCTATCCAACAAAAAAGGGGCATGATACTAAATTGCATCTGATAGTTAAGCTCCAGTTCTGGGGAGTGTGGAGTTCCCCTTCATTGCCATTATTCCCAAGTCTATGGTGACCTGGAGTAGTTATGATCCCATCTATGAAACAAATAGATTTATCTAAAAAAATTACTCCTATCAAATAGGAATACTTGATACCATATAACTGTGTGTAAATTATAAGCTAGGAATACTTTATCATATTACTGTTTATTCCCCAGCTATAGGTTAAACAGTATCACCACTGTCATCCCGCAAGGTTTGTTTTGGCATTGAATAACCCCTGAAGGTCATCGAATAAAGAACCCAAACTATACAACAGCAAAAACTCTTAAACACACACAAATTTTTTTTTTTTTTTTTTTTTTTTTTTTTTTTTTTAATAATTAAAATGTTAAAAGGCAAACTGATGATGATGATAATATTGTACAGGATAATAGAAATTAAAATTACCTTTTTATTTATTTATTTATTTATTTTTCAAATACTTTTTTCTTTAAATTTTTTTAAATAAATTGACAATAAGTAAAGTACACTTCTAGTCAGGTTCATAAATCAATCACACACTGAGTAATGGGAGGCAACTTCAATATGTAAGATGCTAGAAACTATATGCACACACACACACACACACACACACACCTATATATTAAAATAGCTCCGTCCACAAGGAGATTTGTATTTTTTTTTTTTTTTTTCTTTTAGAATTCATTTTGTTCTTACATACATGTATGTTTCCAGCTTATTGCTTTTGTCAGAAAACATATATGGCATAAGGCCTTTTTAATGGGGGTACTCAATGAGACTTTACTGGGCCATTGGCTAATTGAGTAGAGTGTTCACTAATGGTCTAAGAGACCAGGGTTCAATCCTAGGTCGAGTCATACGAAAGACTTGGAAAAAAAAAAAAATGGTACTTGATGCCACCTTACTTAACACTCAGCATTATAAAGTAGGGATCAAGGGTTAAGTGGTGCAATCCAAGGAAGGAGTAGCACCCTCTTCTACACCTTGGTGTAGTAGCTGTTGTAAAGGGAGCCTTCAGGTCACCCTCGACTAAGGTTGCCAACTTTACTTAATGAGACTTGAACTTGCTTGTGTTTGCAGTTTGAACGATTTTCAGTTAGTTATGGGTTTATAAAGAGGCCATCCTGTCTTTTTCTTAGAGTGTGTTTACCTTAGTCTGCTTTACCCCCATCATTGACATTTGATATATATTTTATTATTAATAATCAAAAAAACATAAAAAATAATTATATATATAGTTGCTCTATCCTAAATATTGAGCACTCTCCATATTATATTGCACTTGGTTCGACACAAACCCATAATGTGATTTAGTGACAACCAACACTATTATAATATATATATATATATATATATATATATATATACACACACTATTGGGACTTTCAATAAATTTGTTTGAAATATTATCAAAACAAATAATAAATTACAAGTTTTGAAAGAAATCCAACAAAATATGCAAAAATATAATTCCAACAAATATAACTAAAAAAAAACCCCAATACATTCATATTTCTACTCTTTAACAAAAAAGAAAAAATCTTATTGCAAACTCTTGAATATCCAATTAGATTTTCTTAGCTAACAAAAATAAACCAGAACTTTAGAAATATTGAAGTTTTGGCATTAATAATCTGACACAGTTGATAGACTGTTAGACAATCCAAACTTGTTTTAAAAATATATAAAATCCTGATAAGAACTTGTATAGGATTTTTTTACTGAGACCTGGGCTCCAGTGTCAAGACATGGAAGTTGACATGTAATATTGCGATTGGAGGGCAGACAAAGGGTGACAAAAATAATAAAAAAGATTAGTAACTTGGGAGTGATTTGAGAATTTAGGATTTACTACTTTGCTAGAAAGAAGAATTAGGAGATTTAATTGAAATTTTTAGAATGATTTATAGAATTTCTATGATAGTTTTTGAAATCTGTCTAATCATGTCAGTCTCATTGAATGATTTATAGATTTTTTTTCCTCTAATAGAGTAATACGTTTTTGGTTAGTAGGGCTCTATGGTATATCAAACCTTGTAGGTTATTTAAGTTCAAATTCTGTTTTTAGTCATATCTGATAAGTAAAGAGTTTGTAGGTGATATTTTAAACAAGCCAGAGCTGATTTGTTTGCACACTGTTAAATGGTTTCAAGTATTTCTATGTAACACTACCAATTCAATTTAACATCAGTTTGTGGATTGTTGAATGGTTAAACCAAACAATAACTACCACTCAGGAGGGACTTTTAAATAATGGAAATGAAGGGGTATTCTTGACTTCCCAAAGCACCAGGACTTGAGCCTCGCCATCAGATACAGCTTAGTCACATCCAGGACATTTATTGGAGGGGGAGTCTTACTCCTGTGCAGAGATGTAATTGGTGTATTTACAACTCCAGCTAACTGGGCCATAAATTTTTGGAACAAATTGTCTTATCTGATCAAAAACAGCCAAAGTATAGAAAATTTTAAGATTAAATTAGATGGTTTCAGAAAATATAGTTAGAAAAAGAATTTAATCAGGCATTTTGGAGGGTAAAACAATTGGATAAATTACCTAAAAAGAATTTGAACTGTATAGAAATATTGGATTAATAGTGTATGTTCTCTGCAAATATGGATAGCCTTTTTATTTTCTTAAGGTTGATGTGGAGGGGGAGAGCAGAAATACCCAAGGTGGCATAAAAAAACAAATAATCAATCTAACCACTGTAAAGGATTAGATCATCTTCAGGACAGTACTTTTACCTGCTGAGGCCCTATTCTCAAAGTGTGTGAGTGAAAGAATAAAAACTAATATCAAAATAAAAATACATTCTAAAAACCAAGCTCTGAGTGAGTATGGCCGAAAGGTATAGCTTTATTTGACTTATAAGTAAGTCCAGAACAGCTGATCTTGCAGATTATTGCTTGTTAGTCTGATCTACATTAAATATTTCTGGCTTTGCAATAAAAACAAATGTTATCAAAATTTGAGATTTTATGTTTTTTCATCATCATATCATGCCGCAGGCACGGATATCCCTGACCCTCTCTCGCCACTTCTCTCTATCGTTCATCACCTCTGGTAGGTCTTCAGGGCCACATCCCGTATCCTCACATAGCTGCTGAATGTATGTTCGAGCTGGTCGTCCTGCTTTTGCCCAGCCATATGTTGGGGGGTCCATAGGAGTACATCACTTATGAGCTCGTCCCTGCTTCTCCAGCAGTGACCTGCAGGTCTTGTTCGTCTAACTTGGATAGTTTTCATGATGGGAGGCAGGTGGCCATATAGTTGGTGCCTTGTGGGGTGTTGCCACCAGGACTTGTTCAATATTGCTCTCAACATTCTTGTGTAATTGCTGTCTAGCTTCTTCTCCAGCCGTTTAGTTAGTGTCCAAGTAGTGCATCCATACAATTTTTTGAGAAAGCCATAGAGAATAATTTTTATCCATCTGAATCAATTCAGTACTTGGGTATCCCAAAAGATGAAAGCTTTTACCTATTTTAATTATAAATACTATCTTATTAGCATGTCAACTTCCAGAGTATCAATAAAAAATGATGCTATCATTTACATTTAAATCTGCTCTACTGCATAGGATCAATGTAATCTGTGTATTTTGGCTAACTTTTTCCCAGTTATTTTTGTGCTATTCAAGAACAGTAGCATAGTGGATATGTCACTTGCCAATTTATTTCCTAGATGAACTTTTGAATCAGAGTAGAATTTACTTGTCAAAGCAAATTAACAAGAATAGAGAAACTTACAGAAAGTCTTACTTATATTAAATATATTTCAAACTGTTAACTTTAGTTTTTTTTGTTTTTGTTTTTTCTTTAAGCACAATATATCCTTTGAAGTTTGTTCAGATGAAAAGGGTTTTAGTTTTAAATGACTCTTAACCCACCGTACCCCAATCTTGAGGAAAGCTTTTCAGTATATCAGTTAAAATGTGTTAAAAACAACCAAGATGAAGATAATACTTCAAAATATATTTCTGTAAACCTTTCATATCAGAACTTCAGAAAATAAATGGAATTTAATTTCTAGTATGGTTGTTTAGTAACATATCAACTTTTTATAGGTAGTTTAATACTGAATCCATCCTTTTAGAATAGCAGTAGTGGTGGTAGTATTTAACACATAGCTTGGAGGATAAGGGGGGGGGTCATGCCTTTACTAAGGGTATTAATCTGAAAGTGAACATAACAGCATGACTAGAATTTAAACTTACTCACAACAATATCATAATCCAGTACATTAGCCACTGCCATGCAGACTTCCCTCCACACATACAGTTTAATTTCTGGAATCAAAACAAAATTATTTGTCTAAAATAAAACTCAGAAACTTACAAAGGTTTTTTTAAATATGGAATTTGTTTTTCATCCCAAATTTTTTTTTTTTTTTTTTTTTTTTTTTTCCTGATCTATGAATGCAAAGGTCTAAAAAAAATTAATCATTTTGCATAAAATTTATTTTTGATGAGATGAAATTTTTTTTTAGATTTTTTTTATTTTTTAAATTTGACTCAAACTTGAATAACAAAATTGTTTTTATTTTGTTAAAAAGCCATTCGAACAAGGAATTTTAACTTTGAAAAACTCTTTCCACCTCCCACCCCAAATATCCACCACATCAATTTTCTTTCTTCCTTTCTTTAAGAAAATCAAAATTGTTTATAGAGACTTAAAGTTTTGCCAGCAGTTGAATAACTCAAAGGAAGTTGGTTTTAAATTGGCTGAACAAATAAAATTTCACTTTAGCTAAAATGTCAAATGTTTAAGAAAATATGCTAAATGTACCCCCTCCTAATTCCTGGAACGAATTTTTTTACCATTTTCATTTTTTAAATTCTATTTCAGGACTCGTAAGCAATTTTTTACTTAAACAAAAAAAATTAATTGATAATTTATACCCATTAGGGTTAAAGAGATTGGATGGCAGGAGACTGTTAAAACTTTACAGAAACCTTAGCATGAAGTTCAACTAAAAATCAAGTTTTAATTTAATTTCTATACCATGTAACAACTATTATTAGACATATTTAGATATGTTAAAATAAATTTGGGTAAAATTACAAAAAAAAAAATCACACTTTGATATGACAAACACCTTATTTTAGGGTGAAGGTTGTCTTGGAAGAAAAATTTGATTTCTTGAAGGAAAAAATCTGCAAAGAGTTTCTACTTGTTTGATTGTTCATTACCATTTAATAGACGTATGAAATTTCAAGAGACTATGATTTGTTAGTAAATATGGTTTTCAAGAGTTGCACAGTTAAGTTTTTTAAATAATTAGTAAATATTCAACAATCATAAATGATTGAATATTGATAACTATGCAATTTATATATATATATATATATATATATATATATATATCCCAAATAAAAAATCTGATCAAATTTCTAAGGGGTTTTTCCTCCAAAAGTCTGTTGCCATAAATTTTGAATAAACTATTTTTTAAACAAAACAGCAATTTTAATTAGTCTAATTTGCCTAGTCTAAAAAAAAAAAAGCAACAATGAAAATCTAATCAGCTAACAAAATTGTGCAATCTTTAAAAATTTTCTTTTCTCAAGATTTTTCTTATCTACCAGAAAATTAAATTAAAATGGGCCAAATTCGTTTCAAGAATGAATCATGAATTTTGAGCCAGAAGCCAGTTTTGGCAGAAAGAAAATCAAAATTTAAAGATAAATAATTTTGAATCTGATTTTTAATTGGCTTAGTTTCTCAGTTTAATTGCAAATTATTCAATGCCAAAGCCATCTTTCTGAAAGAACAACAGTGATACAATTTAACACATACCTGTGTGGATTAGGAGGTTTAATACCTTTCCCAAGGGTATTAGTCATTGTGCTATTATATTCACTTTCCAAGTTCAAACTTTGAGGCCATAGTTCAACACTTATAAGTAAAAAAAAAAATTGTATGAAGAATAAGAAATATACTTCACCATGGAACAGTGGTTATCAAGCTGGTCATGCTGACCAGTAGTATTAAAAACTTGACTCACAAATAAATACTCCATAACAGTGGCCTTTTAACAAACAAAAGGTGATAGCTAAGGGTCAGCCAGAAAAAAAAAAAGGAAAAACAGACTTTGAGTGTGTTCAGTATGACAATAAACTCCATCTGATGATGTGACTCAAGTCCTGGATTATGGAGAATATAGAGTATCCCTTCATTATCTTTACTCTGAGTCATAGTGGAGTAGTGGTACCAGTCAGGGTCCCATCAATGGGTCAAATAGAACTGTTCAATCATTTACTAGTTATTTGAAATCATTTAACTGTATGCAAACAAACAAGCTCTAAATAGATTAAAAATAAAGTTGCCAACAAATTATTTGTGTGTGTGAACAGAAAATGGCATTAAATAACCCAGACGAGTTGATATACCATAAAATACATCTTAGTATTTCAGCAGATTAAGCATCAAACTGAAATAAATTCCTTCCAAACTTAATTTCGACTTTGATTTTTTTTTTTTTTTTTTTTTTATTCAATATCAGAATTGATAAATACAATGTCCAGACAAAATGAATGCCGTAAAAAAATTTAACCATTTCATCCCAGCCTCTAATGTCTAGGCAGCTTCATTGATTTACAGATGATATATTTATTTATTTATATTTTTTTTTTTTTTTTTTACTATAGAGTCTCCAAATTTGAACAAAGAATAGGCTTTAAGAATTATTTTGCTAGAAGGAACATTTCTGACTTTTTCAAGTTAGAGATTAATTCCCAACCACTAAAAAAGCACAAATTTTTCCCCCCTATCTGTCAAAATAAGAAAAATTATTTTAAATCAAAAAAATTAAGATTTAAAAAAACTTACAAATCCCTGATCAGTCGATATTATTTATCAAGACATTTTACAGTATCAAAACCAAACACTTCCTATATATATATATATATATATATATATATATATATATATATGTGTGTGTGTTTTGTCAGCATCTATCGGATATTTTAAGTTTCTCTTTTTTTTTTTTTTTTTAAAGAAGTGCAAACTCTTTCGAAAAAGTTTTCTTTTAATTCTAAATTATTTTCCTCAGCTCTAAAGACTTCTACTTCTATCAATTGAGATTCTCAAAATATTCTTATAGACAGAGGTCAATCTGCTCTTTGTCAGCCAGACTTCAGAATTTATCTTGATTATAGTTTCTCAGTAAAACATCAATTTTTTTTTTTTTTTTTTTCTTATCACCCACAACAAACACCACACCTTTCCAGCACCCATTTCACTCTCTGGTTGGTGAAGAGGGGGTACTAAAATTCCCCCAAATTTTTATTTAACCATTTTACCTCAAGGACCTGGACTTGAAAGTATTAGATTAAGCCTTCTGTCATTCATGTTCCATCATTTCTGACAGGATTTCTGATAGGATATAAAACCAAATAGGTGAAGTACAAATAACGGCCGCACATAAATCAGATCAAAATCATTAAAACAGAAACTTTCATACAAATCAGTAAAAAAATAAATAAAAATTAGGATCTAAAATTAAGTGATACCTTGAATCTGATTGGGCAGAAATCACATACTATACCTTTACTTACATCTGCGCAGTTGAACTCCAAATGAACCTGTTGCTGGATGCTTTCCCTAAAAGCTTGGAGCCGGTTACATGATCAGTTGGCAATGAACACATGTGGGCAGTGACCAGGCATGCAAGCACTCGACAGAAGTTCTCTCTAGTAACCATGACATGCATACTGCTAGATACATTACCATAACATACCAATCACCTGCAATTTCACACCCAAAAATAATCATAAACGTGCCGAAGATATGTCTAACCACTTTTTTGTTTGCGCTCCTCGTGTAATATAATGGCCGAGGGATTTCATTTTATATATCTTGCCTGTTGGTTTAGTTAGGCTGAGAACCTTTCGCTTAGCGCATGGGTTAGTTAGGTGCAACATGAACGCAGGTGTTCACGCGCGTGCGGAGAGGACGCGTCATTCACAGATGTCAAAATAAAACCCCAGATGGAAAATGAGACCAGATGTGAGTGACGTCACGCACCGGAAGCGTGGGCTGAGATTTGAGAAAAGTCAGAGAGTTGAGTTTTAGCGTCCGAAGAAGACGGTTGACTTTCGGAGTTCGCCGAGGCCTTGCGGCGGGTGCCGCACGTGGTTTGGAGCAGATGGAAAAGTCGTCATAGAAAGATTGTGCCTCTCTCTTCCTCATGTCGAAAAACCTTTTAACTCAAAGGTAATAAAAAAAAGTTTCGTACCTGAACTAAGAAGTCGTAAGTGTTTTTGTGTTTCGGGATTCCTATGTTATTTGTATATGAGTTATGAACATTCTATGTACATTTCACATATTCATGTATGGGTATGTTACACTCACTTTTTTTTTTTTTTTTTTTTTTTTTTTTTTTTAACCACCTTAATCAGATGACACACATACATATTGAGTTATCAGACAAACCATACCCAGCTAATATTTTTCACGCACACACACATATATACACTAATTATATTGGCAGATACTAAGTCTTAACAAGAACGTTAACGAACTTTTGAACTTTTTGTTTCTTATGAACACAACAAAGCAAGAATTACCTGCTAAATTATAGGTTGTCTCAATATACAAGGAATCCATGTGACTGCTAATAACTCTACGACATTTTTTTTTTTAAGATTTGAAAATAGTATACTATAACACCAATTAATCATCGATCACAATGCCTTGGACAAAAGAGGAAAAATATTTTGCATCGCAACTTAGTTTTGAATGATCTTGTCTTCAAATGTCTTAAAATAGATGCAACCCATTAAAATGATAATGTTTTATTACTGAAATGAGAAACTAAAATAAGGTTGTGTGTCCTGAAAGCTTATATAACAAAAAAATTGCTTTGAGGTCTCTAGCTCAAAGGATGCATTTTTTTTTTTTTTTTTTTTTTTTTAAACAAGAATTGTTTCAAATGACTGCCATTGCGCTTGTCTCTGTGATAAATCCTTTTCATATTATTGCACCAATTTTGAGACGCCCTCTAAAAATCTTCATGTGCATATAAAAGTATAATTATTATGATCTGGTTTTTCTCTTGTCTATAAAAAAATTCTTCGCATTGTTTTCATAAATTTGTTGTATTTGTGGACACTCGGATTTTAATTTTTTTTTTTCCTCTTTAATCTGAGTATACTGACCCCACAGCATTGTCAGACGTGGGGTGTTCCTTTTGCATAATGGCTAGGCAGGAATAGGATTTCCCAAGGTTTCATGAAAAGTAAAACTTTGGATGTTAGTTCCACAATAATACAACTGTAACAGAGCATATTAGGGCTTTGGAGTCTGGCCTACAAGAAAAAAAAATCAGCATGGATTTTAGAAGATTGGGGCAGTACGAATCGAGAAGGAATGATTTTATTATTCGAAATGAATGGGGAAGCGGAATGTTTTTCTAAAAGCCAGAGATGTTTTATTTTATAAAGCTAGGAACAATGTGCAGCACAGATTTTAGAAGAATGAGATCAGTACATTGTTTTTGTTGGGTTTTTTTAAAAGAGTGATGCAATATATTGTCACAATGAGGAAGAAGCAAGAAATATTGTTTAATTTTTAGTTAACAGAAAAAACAAAAACATGAAACTTATTTTTCTAACCTGAGAAGGAGGGAAAGAGAAGAAGGTTGGAGTAGAGACCACTAGTGAAAACAATGATGAGGTTACTGGAGGGGTCAGCCAAATACAGGCTGATTGCCATGGGGGGAAAAAATCAAACTTTGAGAAATGGAAAAATTAAGTTAATTTGGGAAGTAAGTAAACTTACGACATATGAATCACGTGATGAGAAAGGGGCTGCACCCACCCCACACCGTAGAGAGGAGGATAGAAACGTGATGAGAGAGGTAAACCCTATTGTAGCAGTCGGAGCAGAAGTTGTATGGAGACAACCAACCTCCCCTCTTCAGGTGGCAGGCATAAGGATTCACTGTTGGGGTAGCAGAGAGCAACTGTGAATTAAATTAATTTGTTAAAGATTAATTAATGACGGTTGATGAAATACGCCCACTTGGAAATAGAAGAAACAATTATATAAACTGGGTTTTTGCCGAAAAGCAGCTGTGCGGTAAGAGACCATTGCAGTGTTGACTCTTAGCAAGAAGGGGCTCCTGTAGAAAGAGCCTTGCACCAGACTCTGAGATAACCAGATCCTCTCGCGTCTCTATTGTTTCAACAAACTAAAGATACGAATTAATGTAATGCATTGATAATACTTAGTGAATCTAAGGGAGAAAGACTGACCATGGACTTAGTCTGACCGCCACAAGATAGGGGCTAGATTCCGAGACATTCTGCTTCGTATTTTTGATGTTGCGAAATAATTGTTCTTTTTCTGAGTAAAAATATTATTTTATTATTCAACTTCATGTTTTGTTTTGTTTTTTGGCGGAGGGTCGTTCTCTGGACTTCAACTTTTTTTTTTTTTTTTTACTCGAATGATCAGCCGGTCCGGTTATTTCGGCCTTCGGCGTAAACACTGGATCCAGTTGTCTGGATCTAAAAATTCACAACGTTGGCAGACGACTGATTCAGCTGAGATTTGATCTCCTATCTGCGAAGGTCAGACATCAAGCGGTCGAGTGAGCGGCTAGATGACACAACACAAATTTGCACAAGCAAAGTAGACACGAGAAATTTGACAAAAAATAAGAACCTTAAAGAAAAACAACTTTATATTTTCTATTAACTCGACAGTGGCAATGATTATACAAAGTATGTATGAATGTATGTAACACGAATATTGTCAGTTAAATTGAGCGTGTGTATACGTGTGTGTATGACCGAACTAAAAAAGATAGGCTTGTACTTACATACATGTGTATGTATATGCGTGTCCTAGTATGTATGAGTTTTTCGGCCAACTCTCCTAACCGTCGTGTATATAAGCGGGTCATCTGGCATCAATCTATTGTGCTGAGATATGCCTATCTGTCGGTCTCGCTCTTTGAACTAAAAAAAACATCGCTATTTAAACTTTTGGATAAAATAAAAGTGGATCAAAGTAAAATTCCATGTACCAGCCATTGTTCTAATGAGTAGAGTGTTCACCAATGGTCCGGGGTTCAATCCCAGGTCAAGTCATACTAAAAAAATTGTACTTGATGCCGCCTTGCTTAGCACTCAGCACTATAAGGTAAGGATCAAGGGTAAAGTGGAGCAATCCAGGGAATGGAGTAGCGCCCCCCTACACCTCGGGTCACCCTCGACTAAGGTCGCCAACTTTACTTACTGTTCAAATGTGCGGACGTCGGTGAAAACGCAATAGAAATTACTTATTTATTTTGTAACCTAACTATTTTGGTTTCTGTGACGGACAAATTTTTCTATAAGTTAGTTTTTGGTCCGCTTTTCTAGAATATTTTGTTCTATGTGTCCTTCGCTGATTGGTTAAAAAAAATATAAGAGTATAAATTCTACGTAAGTGGGATTTTGATGGGTTTTTTTTCTGGAAAATTCCTATCTACATGTTCTGAATTGATTTGTCGAAAACTAAAGAAATGTGTATCCTATATGGCTAAACTGCTGGACTAGCCTTGATTAATACCCTTAGGGAAAAGTATGTACCTACTTATCCCCTACCTACTGGAATTGGTTAAATAGTATCACTTCTATAAGGATGGCTTTGGAATGAAATAACCTACAAAGGTTGATATACCGTTAAACAGAAGACCAAAACCAAACCTTCTTTGCGAACTTTATTTTATTTTTTTTTTATTTATTTTTATTTATTTTTTTTTTTTTTTTTCGTATTCACTGAACTTAGTTTTGGTATTATGCCCTTTTCACCCATTAGAACAATAATCAAAGCTATTATCAAGGGTTAAATTTTAGTTATATTAACATTATTAGATAATAAATAATATTATCAATATTAAATTTATTAAAAGCAAAATAACATTACATATCTAATTTGAAACATTTGAATTAACAAAAAGTTGGAAATTTACCCGAAAGGAGGTTACGTTTTTTGGGGGTTTTTTGGGTTTTTTTCTCAAGACTTCTGAGAATTTACAAATAATACTGGTCAGCACGGTTTTTGATACCAAGAAACAAAACATTTTTGAACTAATTTGATGGTGCTGATTCTGAAAAGGACTTTAGTTTTTCATGGTGAGCTACCGTTTTTGCTGTTTTGGCCATTTTTAGAAAAAAGATAAAGTTACGATCTTGGCAGATCGCAAAATTTAGTTGATTAGTAGGTAAAAGTAAGGCTGGCGACCGGAGTCGAGGGCGACCCGAAGGCTCCTTTTTCAATAGCTACTACACCGAAGTGTAGGGGAGGGCACTACTCCTTTCCCTGGATTGCCCCACTTTACCCTTGATACGTACCTTATATTGCTGAGTGTTAAGCAAGGAGGTATCAAGTACCATTTTTAAAGTCTTTGGTATGACGCGACCTGGGATTGAACCCAGGTCTCCCGGACCATTAGCAAACACTCTACCAAGGACACATGGTACAGTGGATAAAGCTGTTGGTTAGATCCAGTGACATACCCAAAGAGTGTGAATAAGTTCATAAAGGTCGTAGAAACCCACCCATTTTCAGGTAGGCCGAGCAATTTATGTTAGCCCCCTGAAATAAACTATTTTATAAGGAAAAATGTTTTTCAGCCCCAAAATTTAAAATTGAAGTACTGAATTTTTCCAATTAGTAATACATTTAGTAAACCTGCTAATCAAGATGACATCAAAACAATAAAACCCAAAAATAATATTCGTAAATTTATCCCATCACTTTTGTCCCTTCACTACGGAAGGAAACCAAACACATTGAGAGCTTTTGTTTTCGCTGTTGGAAAGAAATTCCAACAAAAGACGTCCCAACTGAATGCATCTGTTCCATTGTACATGAACGTCATGAAAATGGTTTCACTATAACATCAGGAAACTCATTAAGGATGATAAATTTAATTCAATGAATGGCTTGGAATTAGGCGCTTGAAAATTGTTTGACATGGTGGAAAAAACTTTTTTTGGCAAAAGGCCGGGTGGAAAACTACCTGAAGTTAGTGAGAAAGCAGTTTAAAAGTCTACAGAACATAGATGCTAATATGAGCATTAAGGTTCATTTTTTTTTTTACATAGCTATCGAGATGAATTTCCGGATAATTTCGGCGATGTGAATGATGACCAAGGAGAACGATTCCACCAGGATATCCAAGCAATGGAAGAGCACTATCCGGGACGGTGGGACAAACGAATGATAGCTGACGACTGCTGGAGTATTAAAAGGGACTTAAATAACATTGAACATGACAATCAAGAAAAAATTTTTTTTACCATAATTATTATGTTCACGAAGGTTAGTTTATCAAGTGATTTGATAAAAATACTTGTTGGTCTTGGTATATTCAATCATGTTCTTTTTAAAGACTTAAGGTCTGATTGTTTTTGTAATAACAATCTTTCTCAATAAGCAGACCAATATTTATTGGTTGAAATACGAATTGAAAGGTTTGTGAGGATTTAGGAATTAACAATAAAACTCCTAACCGGATGTTGACTCGTCAGCTGCCACATACAAAATGTATAAACACGTCGCCACGCATAAGGCTCCACGCATCCATCCGGTTAAAAATCAGAAAAAAAAGAAAAATAATAAAAAGTAAAGTAGCCCATGGGAAGCGGTCGCGCCAAAATTAGAAGAATTTTGGAGTGGCGAATTTGGAGCCGGTAGAGAGAGATAAATACTCAGGTTTTCTGTGAACCGAGTCTTGTCAGGGAGTGTCCGTCAAACCAACATCATTTTGCTGTCTGGTGTTTTGGGCACCACGCTACGCCCCAAGACGTAGCGTTGGTTAGTCCATTCACCAAGTAAATAAAGGAAAGTATGGAAGAAATGTTTTCGTCTCTTATCTGTTTCTATCTTTTCTTTTTGTATATTTCTTTTGGACTTTCTTTGGACAAGGCATTGCGCCGGCCAGTCAACGTGGGGTAAAATAATATAACCAAAATATGGAGTCAGATATCTTACGGCAACACAGCCTTGCCCTTAGCCCCTGACCTTCAAAACCCCTTTTAAAACCCACAGGTTTCAACTGTTTTACTTTGAGAAATATTGCCATCAGTCAATATCATATATACAGAAAATAAATGAATAAATGCTTTTCCAAAAATGAGGCATTTCTGTACAGCAAAAACAGTAGTTAACCAAAAAAGTAAGGTAATTTTCAGATTCAGCACCCTCAAATTAGTTTGGTGTCAAACAGCATTTCAAAATAGTTTTTTTTTAACTAGTGTAATTTGTTTAAATTGTAAAAGTTTTTTGTATGGAAACATTACAAACACATAATTTAACCCCCCACGCCCCATCAATGTTTATTTAGCAGTTTGAGTTAAAATTTAAAAGATGTTAAATCAATTTGAATTAAAAAATGAATGTTTGAAAAGAAATAATTGAACTTCTTTGTAATCTTTTGACATCTTTTTTTAAAAGAAATACATTAAGAATCTTTTAAAATATAAAACCTGAATGCAAGGGACAAAACGAGAAATAGCTTAACAAATGAGTGTTACTGTAGGTTTCCATATCTTTTCGTCTTTTATTTCATTTTTTTTATATTTTTATTTTTTTAATTTTTTTTTCTTAAAAATAAAAATATTAAACAGCTCCCAGTTTCTTGCTTTTAAGCTCCCTACCTTTTTAAGCAGAACAAATATCGATAGAGGATTTCCTAAATAATCTAAAAGAAAATATTTTCTATTAATTGATAGTATTAAAAGCTCTCAAAACATTTCTTAATTTCAATGTTCTTTGGCGAAGAATATTGTTACGTGTTATGTTACGTTGTTATTTCCTCGCTAAATGTTGTTGGAAAATAAAGAAGAGAGAAGACGATACCGTAAGGTTTTTATAATAGTTTTAATGGCAGCGTGTAATAAAGGGTTACGTTTATGCTGCAAGTCTCGTAGGAAGGAAGGATTTATGGAGTTGAGAAGGCATTTTAGCAGCTAAATGCCTGAGCGAAATGTGCGTCGCTACGTTAAGGCATTGTTGAATGTGTGAGTGACGTATAGTCGTCATAGGTGTAGCAAAGGTCGTGTTTGCTGGTTAAGGACAAGAATGATGTAGTCGCCCATGAATGTGTGGTCCTGGTCGTTTGGGGAGAGAAGCGGGAATGTCTCCAGAAAATGTTGCCCTGGGATGAAGTAACTGGGTGTCTGAGCAGAATTTTGCGTCGCAATCGACATAGCCAAAGTTGGAGGCAACTTAAAGTGGTTCCTGTGTGTGGTATATTGAATTCATCTAATTCATAATCCACTGTGAACCCTTGGTCTTAAAGAATAGACTCAAGAGGTCCATAAATTAGATGGCTTTCCTCATGGTGTCGTGATGCTGCTGCTAATGAAGAGGGTGGACAGTAAGTACGTCTGTCCTTTTCGAAAGGTTCTGAGGAAGGGAGTGTTTGGCGGGCCTTCCCCAATTTGGTGCTGCCCGGAAAAATGGTCCGGGGTGAATAGGATAAGTCATCCTCATTGGATGAAAATATGCGTCAACCATAACGGTCAAATTAATTTACGCGCCAAACAAAAATACGAAGTTCTTTCTGCTACAGTTCACATTTGGGGTTCTATTTTTTTCCAACAGCTCCCAATTTATAATATTTCTCTTTATTTCATGCACACTTTCAGATATTCTTTTCAGAAAGTGTCATACCCAATATCCCTATCGATTTAATGGCGACACCCACATGGGAGGGGGTGTCCTCGTGGTGTAATGGTTAAAGCGATGGACTGCGGAATCGTAGTACGCGTGTTCGTACTCCAGTCGCGCTATTACGTTCGCTTTCGGGCAAATACCCTTGGGAAAGGTATGAACCCCCTTATCCTCCCAGCTATGGGTTAAATAGTACCACTACTGTTCTTCTTGGAGAATGGCTTTGGCATTGAATAACCTAAAAAGAGTTGATATGCCATTAAACAAAGAAACCACTCACATGGGAGGGACCAAAAAAAAATTGAGTTTTTTGATAAGATGCATCATAAAATTTTTTAAGGTGTCTGGTAAAAGTGGTGGTGGGGTAATGCAAATTATCCTGTAGTTATGTATTGGTAGTCGCCGTCAGAATCCTTTGTTCAGGTTGTTTGTTTTTTGTTTGTTCGTTTTTTGTTTTGTTTTTTGTTTTTTTGCGGGGGTGTTTTTTTTAACTGAAAACAACAGTAAATATATGACAAGAAAGACTTGTATTAAAATTGATTTGTTTTTTTTTTCTAAATGCGTATTTTGAAAGGTTACATTTTTGTTTCCATTTGTCCTTAAATGTCTTATGCGAATTATTTTCTTTGTTCCAAGTTCCTTGTTTAGAAAAGCATTCGGATTTGTCAAGCTTTGAATTTCATGGAACGAAAATTATCAGGTCCGTTACTCCTAATTCACTCTCTGTCAGTAGAGAAAGGGAAAGTTGTTACCTACCGTTCTAGACCGATTTTTGGCGTCAGCTGAAAGGTTATTTTTAGTATAATGATGTATCATTTTTTTTTCCTTTTAATCAGGGAACCATTACAAATTCATGCATTGATAAATGTCATTAAGATTAGATAATTCCCTGATTTTGGGGGGATTTTTTCCCAAAATTAGGGGTAGTGGTTTGTTATAGAACGAAAGGTCCATGTTGTTTGCTCCAATTATATATACATGAGAGAGATACA
>OY757925.1:40388405-40623405 GCA_963585895.1 Sepioteuthis lessoniana
GATACCAACTGTAATTAGTGCGCTCGGTACAGTCACCGAAAGATTTGTTCAGGAACTGGAGGACTCGGAAATAAGAGGACCAGTGGAGACCATTCAAACTACAGCAGTGTTGCGATCAGCCAGAATACTAAGAAGAGACCTGAAGACTTGAAAATACTTGCTGTCACTCAGACTCTAGAGGAAAACCACTAATTAGAGCAGCAGTGAAAAAACTAGCAAGGAGTAGAATGATGATAAAAGTAAAGTTAGCGACTTTAGTCGAGGGTGACCCGAAGGCTCCCTTTTCAATAGCTACTACACTGAGGTGTAAGGGATTGCGCTACTCCATTCATAGGATTGCTCCACTTTACCATTGATCCTTACTTTATAATGCTGAGTGTTAAGCAAGGCGGCATCGAGTAACATTTTTAAGGTCTTTGGTAAGACTCGACCTGGGATAGAACCCCGGTCTCTCGGACCATTGGTGAACACTCTACTTATTAGTCCAATGTAGTCATAGTAATCTTAATAACAATAAAATTAAAAACGTTTATAAATGTTGGATTTAAGAAACTAAAACAAGAAAGAAATAACAAACGATAAAATTAGTTGCAAGATTTTTGAAGAAAATTACAACTCAAGAATTCCTTTTTTGTATAGAAGTGATTGTAATATTTATCAATCAGTTCATGTTAAACTGTTCATATCTGCGATTGAAGTTGCTTGTTTGGTTCTAATGTAATAATGTGCGTAATTTAACACCAAATACACGATTATGTATATATGAAGATGGTGTGCATACATCATGTATGTAGGTGTAAATTTGAGATCTCTTCCTACGGGATTTATCAAAAATTCGATTTATTTTAAATTACAAGTACGTCAAAAAAGAAGTTCTTAACGTTCTTTGTTGGATTCGAACCATCTATTTTCTGATGTGAAGCTGCGTTTTGAGTTTTTGTTTATTAGATGATTTTTATTGTTTTTTTTTTTTCTTTTCGGTTGTTTATTGATAAAATTTGTTGCGTTTATCTCATCACCTTCGTTTGTCTCTACTCACGTCGTCTGCATCCCGTCTCTACATTCATTACTATTATTTAACAAAAGAGAAAATTGCTGAGGAAAGATAGTAAAGCCGAAACTCTTAGACCAATCAATTGTTAATCAGCGTATGTGACGAGAATTGAACGGTTGAATTGTGAGAAGGAACTAGACAGCAGAAAGATGGTAGAAAAGAGGAGGAGGAGGAGGAGGAGGAGGAGGAGGAGGAGGAGGAGAGGGAATGATAAAAATGTAATTTCAACAAATCGAAACCACATTCTCTCTCTTTTTTATCTGATACTCAGCATTCAGTCATGGGAGAATGTTTCCATTTTTTTTATTTATTTGATTTTGGCTTTTAGTTTGACTTTGGAAAAATAAAAGATTTAGAATTCTTTCTTTCTTTCTTAGTCTGTCCTCATCTATCAACAGAAGTCTATTCCTACCAATGTTTCTATCTTCAAATCATTCTGAATATATGATTTACCAATAAGCTGTAGACTTAAATGCCTCATAAATTCCTTGTAAAAGGAAATTCGTGACCATACATATTTATATTTGCAATAAATAATTAAATGTAAATCGATTTTTCGTCGATAGACGTGAATACTTATTCTCAGAATTTAATGCATTTAAAAAAAAACTTAAATTGCTTAAATAATGAGTAAACTTTTCTAATAATGATAATGGGATAAGACATTTTCCAAATACATATAGCTAATTTGAATCAATCAAACTAAACAAGAGTGGGGTACTCCACTTGGCGTAATGGCTAAAGTCCTAAAATGCGGCCACGAAATAAACGAGTTCAAACTTGACTGGCGCTATTACGTTTCATTTCGAACTAATACTCTTGAGAAAGATATGAACCCCCCACCTTAGCTATGGGTCGAATAGTATCACTGCAGTTCTTCTACAAGGATTGCTTTGGCATAAGATGACCCACGAAAGTTCATATGCTATTAAACGAACGAAACAAACTAAACTTAACAAAAATAATTTGTCTATTAGTTAATCAAGAAATTTGATACTTGATATACGTAAAATCTCTCTCTTTCTCTTTATATATATATATATATATATATATATATATATATATATATATATATATATATATATATATATATATATATATATATATATATATAAAGAGAGAGAGAGAGATTTTACGTATATTAACTATCTGTAACTCCACATTCGCTACTCTGCGACGAGAGAGAAGCATGTCAAGAGTCATCTGACGAGACGGAGAGTATGGCAATAATATTCATTATGACAACTTAACCGAGTTTGAGTCTCCATTAAATTGTACTATATATATCAGGGAAAAGTGGCGAGAGAGGGTCAGGGATATCCGTGCTACCAGCACGACATGATGATCATCATGATGATATATATAAAAATGAAATAGAGTGTATGTATATCAAGTATCAAATTTCTTTATATCTATATATAAATTCATATATATGATTAGACAGAAAAATAGATGTATTCGAATATATATGACAGAAACGAACCAAGAAAAACTGTAAACATCTGCCAGATATGTATAATTTTAGAGAATTTATTTAATTTTTTTAAAAGATATTTGGAGTCGCAACTCATTAAACTCTTTTAGAGGGTAACTCACGTGATTTTCCTATTGTTTCGATTTGTTACTGTGTATAACCTTTTTTTTTTATTGGTTTTGTTTTATAAAAACAATATTTGGTAAAGACTTGAAAACATTTCCTGTCAATTAAATAAAGACAGAATCTGACCAGCACCAGAAAAATTAATCTTCACACACACACACACACACACACACACACACACACACACACACACACACACACACACACACACACACTGAGAGAGAGAGAGAGAGATATCTATATAGATATATAGATAGAAATCAATAGATAGATAGAGAGAGACAGAGAGAGAGAGAGAGAGAGAGAGAGACAGAGAGAGATATGGACAGGTATATTGAGATAGATAGATAGATGTTTTGGTATTTTACTTACTGAACGAAAATGACGCTAACGTTTTACGAGTTGATGTGGTCATTCCTAGAGAAAACCAGAAACATAAAACAAATAAATTCTGTGAGTCTGCGGGGGGGGGGGAGTTGAGCACTCGTGAAGAGAGACAGCTAATTAGTCCATTTGTAAATAAAGCAGAAATTAACACCTTTCAAAAATATTTTATGACTTTTGTTCTTTTATTGCTACCAGAGAAGACAAATTTTTTCCATACTTAAATGGTCAAAATAAAACGATTAATCATACTCAACAACTTAAAAATATCCAACTTTTACTAAGTGAACCTTGTTAAATTAAAAAAAAAATCAAGTGCTTAGGTCAAACCGGACAAGTATGTCATTTTTAGATGATGTCATTACGTTAAAATAAAATTGTCATTTTGTAATAATTCTACTATCATTCTCCATTTCCAATCTTGTTTAACGGAGGACAAATGTAAATTTTTTTTTCTTCTCATATTTCCATGAAGATATTTGTATGTGCGTGTGTGATGAATTTTTCACATTTGAAGAAGCGTAAGAACTCTCCCGAGTCATTTCTCCTGGTTCCAAGTACATTCGACCATTTTCTGGCCATTTTGAAGAGCAAGAATGAGCTGTGGGTGGTGCTGTGTTCAGACAAATTCAAATATTTAACTGATTTTGTGGCAGCTTTCTTATGTACAATATCTATTTATATCTGTTTTTGTTCATAACAATCTCAATGTGATCAGATCTCTCTCTCTCTCTCTCTCTATATATATATATATATATATATCTTTCTCTCTCTCTCTCTCTCTCTCTCTCTCTCTCTAAATATATATATATATATATATATATATATTGTAAAGTAAACTGGGCGGGCCGTTGTCGAGGGCGACCCGAAGGCTCCCTTTTCAATAGCTACTACAACAACGTGTTGGGGAGGGCGCTGCTCCTTTCCCTAGATTACTCCACTTTACTTGTGAGTAAAGGCGGCATCAAGTACCATTTTTTAAGTCTTTAGTATGAGTCGACCGGGGGATTGAAGATCTGTCTCCTGGGCCATTGACGAACACTCTACTCACAAAGCTACGCAAAAATATTTCTTCCGGGTCTATTCAAAATGGCAGAAAATCAGAGTGCTCCAGGCTTGAACTGAAAACTGTCATTAAATATTTAGTGGCTAAGTGCAGACCATGCTAAATTTGTAGAAGAATGTGCTACGTGTACAAAGAAGCAGGTTTTTTTTTGTTGTCTTTTTTAACTTTACAAATGAACTAAACATGGGTTTGTAAGAATGTGCCTGAGTCAAAAAGACGGTCCATGGAGTGTGAGCACACTGACTCTCCGATAAAGAAAAAAGTTTTAGTTAGTAGAGGTCATGCTGATAGTCATCTGGGACGTGAAAGGACCCGTCAGTGTTGATTTCCTTGAAAAAGGCGCAACAGTAAGCAGTGCTTTCCATTGCCAATTCCTCAGGTAAAATTTAGCTTATGAACTGAATGACCCTCGTATATATATTATATATAATATATAATTCCTCAATTTAAAAAAAAAAATGTATATCTGTGTCCTTGTCCATGAGGTTATGATTACGCGGATGTATATCTCCAAATTGGGAAGACGTAGCCTTGGAGGTGACTTGTGCTTTGTAAGAGTACAGATGTAACTATAAGACACATCAAGTTAAGACGTCGCAAATTTACCATGACTTGTTAATTTGGCATCGCTTGCGTACGATGAAAACCAATGGCTCAGTGGTAGTTTCGGCTCTGCATTCTGTGGTCGTTGGTTCGATCTCCAGGGTGTGTGTCGGGCGGGGGGGGGAGATAATGGTATACTCTGCTGATGAGACTGAATAAGGTAAAAATAGCAGTCCAGTGGTTCCGTATGTCACACGCAGTGCTTGCCGGATTTCCTGGTCTTGGTAATTCAATTTATAATGTGTGCGTGTATTAACCGGCCCATTGGTATAATGGTTAGTGTTCACCAATAGCTTGGGAGACCGGGGTTCAATCCTATGTTGAGTCATACCAAAGACTCAAAAAATGGTACTTGATGCCTCCTTGCTAAATGCTCAACATTATAAGGTACGGATCAAGAGTTAGTGGAACAATCCAAGGAAAAGAGTTGCGCCCTCCCTTACACCTCAGTGTAGTAGCTATTGAAAAGGGAGACTTGGGGTTGCCCTCGACTGCTTATATATATATATATATATATATATATATATATATATATGATTGACCTCATATGGTGTAATTGTTAACGGGTTTGGATTGTAGAATATATATATATATATATATATATATATGTAAGTAAGTCGGGGACTGTTGTCGAGGGCGACCCGAAGACTCCTTTTTCATTTGCTACGACACCGAAGTGTAGGGGAGGGCGCAACTCCTTTCTCTGGATTGCTCTACTTTACTCTTGATACGTACCTTATAATGCTGACTGCTAAGCAAGGAGGTATCAAGTACCAATTTTTTCAACAGTCTTTGGTATGACTCGACCTGGGATTGAACCCGGTCTCCCGGACCATTGGCGAACACTCTACCCTTTAAACCAATGAGCTGATATATATAAGTTCAATGCTCTTTGTGAGGTACCTCCTTCTGGTTTTGTACTGCAATTAAGTTAAGTAAATAAAAATGTGCTCTCACACACGTGCATGGCGATCAAGAATAGAATCGACAAACCATGTGAGTTTTCCCACAATTACTCTTAAACATAAATCATTCTTGTCATATCGTTTGTAGCGTCCTCACATATCTAGACAGAAATGACTCGTCATTGGGGTGTCAAGATTGGTAATGTAGAAAAGAATAGGTGAGTGAGTTCTTGCATACACTACTCTTACTTAACTGCTTTACCTGTCCAGGCTATTGCAACAAAATTCTATCATCCACATCGTTTTTGAATTCAAGGTGCCCGTGGTGTAATGGTTATCGTCGTAGGAAATGGACACGGCGACACGAGTTCAAATCCTGAACGAGACTGATTGCATTTCACATAATACTAATACCCTTGGGAAAGGTATGAATCCAATTATTCTCCCTCCAGCAATGGGTAAATAGTAGGACAGACTAGGTTCTTCAGCCTTGGTTTGGCAACTAGTCTAGGAGAAGGAAAACTCTGAATTAAAACCTGTTAAACTCCGCTTAAAAAATTTATCATGTGTCATATCCTGCCCGAGCGGAGGGGTTGGTAAATAGGATCATCCACTTCGTTAACCTTAACTATGTTGAATATGTATGTTATGAAAAATCTTCAATCTAGAGTGCTACAAATTCTGCATCTTCTTTTCTGCTAGATATGTTTTTCCTTTAAATGTATCTTTTCATCGTTTAATCACTTATAAGTAAAAGTAAAGTTGGCGACCGTAGTCGAGGGCGCCCAGAAGGCTCCCTTTTCAATAGCTACTACACAGAGGTGTAGGGTAGAGCGTTACGTCTTTCCCTGGATTGCTCCTCCTAACCCTTGATAAATACCTAACATTGTCGAGTGTTAAGCAAGGAGGTATAAAGTACCATTTTAAAAGTTTTTGTAATGACTCGACCTGGGATTGAACCCAGGTCTTCCGGAGCATTGGTGAACACTCTACTCACTAGGCCAATGAGCCGGTTTAATCATTTATAAAAGGCATTTATTCTTTGTTATCAGTCGACTAATCCCACTCTTTACATTTTGACAAATGCTTACTAAAAGGCCGCCATCAATATCCATTATGGAGTTATTTTTAAATAAATAAGCAGTATTCTATAATTAACAGTTAATACGTAATCATGTGCATTGAACACATATAATAATTGAAGTGAATGCAAACATTATCGTAATTATTACGCTGACAAATGGACTGGAAACAGCTTGATTCTCTCACTTCGTACATATAATGCTATTACGCTAGCAAAAATTTCGTTGCTATGTGCAATTTTTCTTACTTTTCGATGACATAAATACAAAAATTGGATTTCTAGAATACAGATCACTTTTTACTATCATATTTTTAAAAACTCAACTTTATTGAGTGCATTTTTTACATACTAAATAAAGCTGGGCGCACTCAAGAGCTCGGGTATTAGCAATATGGGTGATAGGAAAGGGTACGAAATGGGTACCACCCGCAACAACTTCGCTGTCTAATTCGGCCGATTTATCGCTGCTGATATCATTGAATAAAATCTAGTGACTCCCAACAACGCTTTTCAGACAAAAGAATTCTGGTGACTTACGAGAAATTAATGCTGACGACATTAAACCGTTGGACGATTTTAAGCGGAGGGAAGCGAAAAAGACTCTGACCCAGATGTCGAAAAAAGAAGTGGTGAGATCCGGGGAAGCAACAGTTATCTTCCTAAGGTCTTAAAGATAAAGAAAGATTTTCTGAAGGTGGCGGTGACGGTGGGCGATGGTGATGTTGAGTATTCAATCAGGTCGACCATAGCTGAGACTTCTACCAGGTTTGGAGAATGTTCATTTGGGGTTGACTAATTACGACAGTCAGGTGTCTTTAAGATAGTTATTAGCGTCTCTTCGCGTCACTGTTACAATGAATAATGATCCCATGGAACATGATAAGCCACCTTCGTGGTTTGATTGCGCGTTGATATTTTTAAAGCTTTCTTTATCTTTCATCAACTGCTTTTGTTCTTTTCATTGCTTACCTTTTCAGGTGGAAATGTGTTTTACTTGTACATACAAATATAAATGTTTTCACACGCAGATTTAGATAGAAACATTTATGCATGAATTGTTCATAATTCTATTGTCTATTTTATGTAGTGTCTTATCAATCGATGTAGCAATATCTGTCAGTTACTTAACTAATCTTATTATCTACTTGTCTCTTTAGGATTCTTCATTAGGACGTGCTTCGCTGGACACGTCATTAGTAAGTTTCTTTCCGGTGCCAACGTTTCATGCGAATCGAAAATTGGTTTTAATTGCCTAATTTGGAGTTTCTATTTATCCAGCCCCCTCCGTCACAGATAGGATACGTCATTAGGTCATTTTAAAGCAGAGTACAGCTACTTTGAATTCAGAGTTTTTCTCTACGTGGACCGGTTGCCGTAACAAATCTAAAAAGTCCAGTCTGCCCTTTGTAGCGAGTATGGATGGAGAAGAGATATATTCATTACTTTCCCAAGGGCATTGGCGCGAAATGAAATGTCAACAGTCTCATCCAGGATTTGAATTCGGTTCGCAGAGTCTATTTTCTATGATGTTAACTGTGACGTCACGTGGACGTTCCTATTTTTGGGTTCGTCACGTCCTTAATGAGCAATAAGCTCTTTCCAGAGCTCCAAAAAGAGGGTACATAGCTATCATCTAACTGACCCTCGATTCAAGCAAACTTATTGGCCTTTAAACATATACAAGGAGCTGTTTGCATCCACGTACATGTACATCTGTTTTTAAACAATAAGTTAAAATATCTAAGAGAGTCAGTGGTGGGCCTCGGAAGCTTGAACTATTTTGTGAAAGTTCATAATTTTAATAAACCTTTTTTTTTTATATCATAACTATTACTTTGCATTGAATAAGACTATATTATAGATATCATTTTCTAAAAAAACCTTTTTTTATACAGAAAACGAAACTTTTTAAGCAATGTGAAATAAAATAGTCTTTGGTTGGTTGTTTGAGTTTATGGCATATCAACCTTTGTAGGTTATTTAACGCCAAATCCATTTTTCTGCAAATAGTTCTATTTCAAAAATTCAGTTTAGGATAAGTATGCAGTTTAAATGTGAGTACAGATTAATTGTGAAAAACATTCCTATTTCAAGCTATTCAGTTTAGTCAAGCAGTTCTAATTCAGTTCATTCAGGTTAGTATAAGTACAGATTTTGTTTACACACAGTTAAATGTCAAAACAGTTCTATATTAAACAAATCAATTTAGTATAAATAGAGTTTCAATGTCAAAAAACAGTTTCATTTCAAATAATTCAGTTTAGAATAAGCTCGCAGTTTAAATGTAACCATGCTTTAATCATCAAAAACATTTCTATTTCAAACTATTCAGTTTAGTCAAATAATTCAGTTTCAGTATGGCGTTAGAAATATGCAACCCATAGATAGGGCCCTATCAGGTGCTACCATTCCAGACCTGACTGGACCTGGGAGCGATGGCAATGAAGGGGTGTTCCGCATTCCCCAAAGCCCCAGCATCACTGGAACCTCACCATTAGATTGTTTAGTGTCTTATCCAGGACACTCGTTGGGAGGTGGTCTTACTCTTCTGCAGAGGTGCAGTCGCTGTATTCTACAGACCCATCCGAATGGGCAAAAATAGCCTTTGGGGCTCCCTTAGGGATCAGTCCCTAAAATTTAAGCTCCATTAGTTTCTTAATAGATCTGCCCCCAAAGAGAATTAGTTTTATAGTAAATCTGTCCCTGAAGAGAATGAGAATAAACCAAAACAAATAACAGAATATACTATGGTCTATGAATAATATGTGAATAAGAACTTATAACAAGGACACAGTGATTGGTAATTATTAACAAATGGCGGGAAAAAGACCGTTACAAGCCAAATCGGCGAATTTTCGCCAATGGCCCGGGAGACCTGGGTTCAATCCCAGGTCGAGTCATACCAAAGACTCAAAAAATGGTACTTGATGCCTCCTTGTTTAACACTCAGCATTATAAGGTACGGATCAAGGGTAAAGTAGAGCAATCCAGGGAAGGAGTAGCGCCCTCCCCTACACCTTGGTGTAGTAGCTATCGAAAAGGGAGCCTTTGGGTTACCCTCGACTATGGTCGCCAACTTTACTTATATACCATACAGAGCAGCCTAAAAATACATATGAAGATTAAGAGAAAAATAAGTCAAAATTTTATATATATATATATATATATATATATATATATATGTGTGTGTGTGTGTGTGTGTAGGCAGTAATGCCATGAATAGTTTGGTTACTTTGACCGAAAATATTCTTCCGGTTTAAAACTGCAACTGTTCAAAGTGTTGAGTTCTATATGATTCGTTCCAACTGAAAGAAAAAAATATAGACAAATAAATTTTTTTAAAAATCATAATGAAATTATAAAGAGAGAAATGTAAATGATTTAAATAAATCTTCTTCATAACTGATATACGAAGGTAAAAACTATTTGTAATGAGTAAATACTTAATAAATATTAAAACGTTAAAAAAAAAACCCTCCAAAAAACAGAAAATTAATAAGGAAATTTTATTTATTGCAATAAAACCCCTCATAAAGCCAAAACTATCAATAAATGATCAATATAGATCTGAACTGACTGGGGTTGATAGACACTCAACAAATATTTAATTTTTAACATCATTTCCTTCCTTGTTAATGCACTTAATTCAGAAATGAATTTTAAACACATGATTGAGCATAATCACATGTTAAACTATGAACTTACTGATCCACCATTGTATATTTATATCAAGATAGATAGATAGACAGACAGATTGATAGATCTGATATTCTCAATGACTTAATAGTGTGCAAACATGATTATTTAGCCTATTTCTTATTCTCTTTATTCCTACTCCTCCTTGCCCAGTCGGCTGGGGCTGTAGAATACACTGACTACTTCTCTGCAGAGGGGTAAGACCCCCCACCAACGAGTGTCCTGGATATGACACTAAACAATCTGATGGTGAGGTTCCAGCAATGCTGGAGCTTTGGGGAATGCAGAGTACCCCTTCATTGCCATCGCTCCCAGGTCCACTCTGGCCCGGAGTGATAGCACCTGATAAGGGTCCTATCTATGGGTTAAGTAGAACTACGTGCTTATTTCACTATACTGATTGTTGCATTTAAACTGCGTATTTATGCTAAACTGAATTGTTTAAAATAGAACTGTTTTGACATTGGAACTGCGTACTAGTGCTGAACTGAATTGCTCGAAATAGAACTGTTCTTGACGTCTAAACCATGTACTTATGCTGAACTGAATTATCCGAAATAAAACTGTCGGACATTTAAATCTGTATTGCCCAGTCGGCTGGGGCTATAGAATACACTGACTGCACCTCTGCAGAGGGGTAAAAAAAAACCCTAACGAGTGTCTTGAATATGACACTAAACAATCTGATGGTGAGGTTCCAGCAGTGCTGGAGCTTTGGGGAATGCGGAGTACCCCTTCATTGCCATCGCTCCCAAGTCCACTCTGGCCCGGAGTGGTAGCAACTGATAGGGCCCTATCTATGGGTTTAATAGAACTAACAGCATACTTATGCTAAAATTAATTGTGTAAACTAAATTGCTTGAAATAGAAACGTTTTTGACAATTAAACCGTACTTACATTTAAACTGCGTGCTTATGCTTAACTGAATTATTTGAAATAGAACTGTTTTTCGACATTAAAACTGTATTTACACTTAACTGAATTATTACATATAACTGCTTGACTAGTTTGACATGGAAATGTTTTTGACAATTAAATTGTGTACTTATGCTAAACTGAACTGTTTTCAATAGAACAGATTATTTACATAAAAATGGATTTGGCGTTAAATAACCTACAAAGGTTGATATGCCATAAAACCAAACAAACCAAACCAAACCATCCTACTCCTCCTTCGCTCAGTCTCTGCATCTCTCTCTCTCTCTCTCTCTCTCTCTCTCTCTCTCTCTCTCTCTCTCTCTCTCTCTCTCTCTCTCTCTCTGATAACATCATCATTTCTGAAACAATCTTTAACAAATTTATCTGGGAGATACAGATGCATCCCAGAATAATGTATAAGTAAAGGAGACCCGGACCCAGTCTGCCTCTGGATAATCCCATTAGGTTCCGGTTTAAAAAAAACCCATTTAAAAAAATTTGAATAAGGAAACCACCTTACAGAAAATTTATACATCATCCACACCAATAGAGGGCCAGAGGGGATCATATTCTACCTAGTAACCTAATTCCTCCCTAATGATCAAAAACATGTAACGGGTCTACTACACTCATGAACATCTTTTTCCATTATCTATTTATCGATGCGTCCCACCAACGCACGAATATGGTACAAGGTCTTTTTAAAGGTGGGTCCGGTCGCAGGGCCGAAGCCCACACGCGTACGGCAAGGCCAAAAATACCTTCGACCCCGTCGGCATTCTCCTTTTTGGGGCGCCTCAGGCGCCAGGCAATAATCCCCCCGAAGGGGGTAAAAGCCTGGGGGGATGGCCCCCTGAAGTCGGAGGAACTCTCCAGAACCGAGGCACACCCGGCAGAACAGCCTAGAGGTAAAATGGCCTACTGAATGCGACCCAACAACTGGAGTGGAAAGGCCACATAAACGCCCTAAAAGAACGTCCGCGGGGACCTCTTTTTCCATTTTATAGTATCACGTAACTCGGTAAATTAAACAGAAAACAGCATGTGTTCGTCTTTTGAGTATATACTACCAAATATATTTTTATTCGTTATATTTTTATTGATATATATATATAAAAAATTTAAATTCTATTTTTTACATTTTGTATTTATTTATTTTAAACATTTTTGCCAAATTGTAAACTGTACCCAACTATTTTTTAAAAAAATCAGTTTTTATTTGAACCAAGTTTTTTCTCAATGAGATTCAAAAGACAATATTCTGCAAACGCAAAATCACAAGCAAGAAAAAATAAAAATAAAAATAAAAACGAAAAGAAAGGCAAACAGAGTCTACAGGAGAGTTAAGGTCAACTTTCAACCCAATAAATCAGATATAGAAAGAAAACTCAACAGAAACTTCAGTGGAAAACATTTCAAGCAAAACTGCAGATCTAGATATACATGCCCAATACAGAACAGAAGAAACCCCTTCTTAAATACAAGCCTAACTTACAGCACAAAAGACTCTCACATCAGCCTTCAGTTTTCAACATGATTATCATTTGCCATTACTATAAACAATTCTCAGAGATGATCCTTCAAGTTTGCTAGATATTGAACAAAGAATCCATGTAATTCTTTTTTTTTTCTTTATTAGACGGACTGTTTTTTTTTTTGTTTTTTTTTTTTTGTCTATTTTGTTCTTAGTTCACAACGTTTCGACCGCTTTCCATCTGGCCTTCTTCTTCTGGTGTATTTACTATGGAATCATCAGCATCAACCGTCCATTGTGAAGTTCCAAACAAATGCGAATAATTTTTGCTGATTAATCATGTCACTTCCGTTTTATTCATTTATTTATCATTTTTATTAGAGGTTCCTAGTAGCAGATTAATTCTATTCTGGCTTTGCTGATAGAGTGAACAGAACGCATTATGAGCGTGGCTTCCTTTAGAGGTCTAACTCGCAAGTGAGTTTCCACATTTATTAAGCGAGCATCGTTCCATAAGCGTCTGTGTCCGCTATTTTTCTCTCCTAGTGGAATTATCTATGTCGGATTTGCAAAAAAAAAAAAAAAAAAATGAATAAATAGAAAATAAAACAAATATATAATAAATCTCGTCAAACAAAATTCACACAAGAACTAATAATTTTGCATGTGCCGGAGCAAGCAGATATTTTTTCGATACATATGTGAATATATTTGACATCTGGCTAAAGTCGAGTAACTCTGCCAATATATATATATATATATATATATATATATATATATATATATATATATATATATAAAAGAAAGAAAGAAAAACGTTCAAGTATTGCGGCAAATAAAGATAGAGACAGATCAATAGACACCGACGAGAAATAAACCTCTCAAATCTTACATATACATTAGAGTCCTGCAATATATATAGGCACACATGTAAAGGTACACATATTCATTTATATATATATGTAGATTCTCCCACCCACATGAACAAAAATTGTTCATATGCAAAAATTCGCTGGCATATTTTGCAAATCCCAGATAAAATCGCTCAAACATTTTCAGAAAGAATGCAGAAGACCAGAAAAATGCTTTCTCGGAATTTCAAACGCAATATATTAAAAGCGATCAATTCTAAAGTGATCGAATTGTCGGTTCCGACAAATGATTTGCCAAGTTAAGAAGAAAGAGAGAAATTTACTGGAAAGGGGAAAAGGTTTTGCTTCCGTGAGCAAACAATTTTTCTCTGTATATGTTTTCTTTAATCTACAGTTAAATGATGACGTCCGCCTCTTTTTTTTTTTCTTTCTGTTTTTAAGTCATAAGACAGTCGAGTTGTCTACCCTTTGATAAGTTGGCGGGAAAGCGATAAGAAAAGACAAATGAAAAATACATGACCAACTAAAGAACAAAGATATGTTCAATTATCCGTCAGATGGCGCCAGTTGACAACAAAATGATTCCTTTGAATGGTTAAAAATAAATAAATATAGAATTTCCGTCACTCGGTTTTCTACTTGTCATGCATACTTAAAACACACACGGATAGATGTGTTATCATTGCTTGTATTGTTATGACTATTGCTGACAGTGGTCGGGGGTGAAAAGGTGACGTGGAATGTAAATGACGCTGCAAATATTCATAAGTGCAGATGGCGCCACCGTCTGCGGCCGACTGTTTGCGTTTTATTCTTGGCGAATTCGACAGTCGATGAAGCGAATATGGAGGCAAAGATGCGTGAGAAGTTAAAATGGAATCAGGCGAGCTGAGAAAAGTAAAAGACACGTCAAGATCTTCACATTTAGAGTAAGAAATACAGAAATGTATGCATAAATATGTACATATATTTATGTATACGCATGCACACACATATATGTGTGTGTGTACATACACATTTATATATATATATATATATATATATATATATATATATATATAGAGAGAGAGAGAGAGAGAGAGAGAGAGATCTGAATTTCTAACATCAAGATCTACACATTTATATTAAGAAAAACGAAAAAGTATGCTTAGATATAAATATCTCCATATATTTGTGCATATGTACACACACATACATACACACACATACATACACACACACACACACACACACATATATATATATATATATATATATATATATATATATATATATATATATATATACAGAAAGAGCCAGCAAGTTAGACAGACGGACAAAGAAAGAAAAATAGACGAGTAAACAGACATCTTCATTTTATGTTGTATATAAAATCTATATTCAACCAGTAAAACACACATACCAACGCACTTGCTCCTATTTGCATTATTATCTAAGCTTTTTAACTTAGTTAATTTCCTAACGTTAATATTATTTAGAAATTGAAATAAAAAAATATGTCCCTGTTTGTTTATCAGGTATAGATTGTCAATGAGTACATAATTCAAAATCAATTTAATAATTTTGTTTTTAAAATAGTGGAAATATATTTGCATATAC
The DNA here is from genome assembly GCA_963585895.1 of Sepioteuthis lessoniana. Taxonomy (NCBI): domain Eukaryota; kingdom Metazoa; phylum Mollusca; class Cephalopoda; order Myopsida; family Loliginidae; genus Sepioteuthis; species Sepioteuthis lessoniana. Next base: position 40,403,662 of record OY757925.1, read on the forward strand.
CTTTCGCTTTACATGATAACAAATAATCACAAAATCTTGTGGGTAGGGTGGCCTCGTGGTGTAATGGTTAAAGCGATGGACTGCGGAATCGTAGTACGCGAGTTCGAAATCCAGTCGCGCTATTACGTTCACTTTCGGGCAAATACCCTTGGGAAAGGTATGAACCCCCTTATCCTCCCAGCTATGGGTTAAATAGTACCCCTACTGTTCTTCTAGGAGAATGGCTTTGGCATTAAATAACCTAAAAAGAGTTGATATGCCATTAAACAAATAAACCAAACCAAACAAAATCTCGTATCTCTAGCCATTTTATTCCTGAATTCATTCTTGGCCGCAAAAATATTGTCAGCTGTAAAGAAAATTACTATCATAACGCTAGACCAAATTAGTTGAAACTATGAGAGTAATTATCCAGCGTTCCATTAAGAATGCAATCGAATTTGTTATCAGATGTGGATGGTCCAGACGGTTGGGGCTGCAGAATATACCAACTGCATTTCTGCAGAGGAGTTAGACTCCCCCAACAAGTGTCCTGATTATGACAATTTGATGTTGAGACTCCAGTAATGCCGGAGCTTTGGGGAATGCGGAGTAGCCTTTTACTGCCATCGCCCCCGGTCCACTATGGCCCCGCGTGGTAACATCTGATGAGGTCCTATCTATGGGTCAAATAGAACTAAACAGTGTACTTATGCTAAACTGAATTGTTTGAAATAGAGCTGTTTTTACATTCAAAAATGATTGATGGCCTTGTCGGTCGGAGCTTTAGAATACACCGACTGCATCTCTGCAGAGGGGAAAGATAATGTGTTTAGAAATCGTATATTTAATACATGTATAAAAAGGATTTGGCATTAAATGACCAACAATGGTTGATATACCATAAAACCAAATCAAACCAATCAGATATAGAAGCAAGTAAATTGACTGAGGGAAGAGAAGACAGTTGACATCTTGACCAATAAACAATATTCGAGAGATAAAATATTTTTTTTTATCTGAGAATTAATTTTTTTTTTTTTTATTTATTGCGGACTTTTTGTCCTCATCTTGGTAGTTTTTTGTGTTGTTTCTTCTTCACTACGTTTGGGCTAAACTTCACCTCTGTCCTTCTTCAGGTGTTTAACCGCGACCTCGGATAGGAATGCTGAGTCTTGTAACCGTATCCCCAGTAATTACTGCCTTCCATAGTTGTTGTCTATCACACCACGTTTTTTACCAAGTAAACCTCTGGCCGGCTTGGGTAGGAATTGAAACTGCTATCTTCTGACAATGCCTACCTGGAACCGTAGAGACTCAACGCCTCTATCTGCTGCGAGAGATGAAAGATATTTTTTTATCAGTTGGAATTATTTTTACCATAAAAATTTCGAAAAAAAAAGTTAATATATTCACTAATTTGTCTGTTAATCATCCAATAGTTGTAATTATGTAATGTTCGTCATTTTAAAACTCGTGCAATGTCTTCATTTTATCTTTCATACACGTCTGTTTCTAATGTCTGTTTTCCAGTGAATGATGTTTAGTCTCCGACATTGTTCGAAACACGTCAGTGAAACAAACAAACAAACAAAGGAAAACGGCTTTAAATGAATTAGTATTTGGACCATCTGAATTATCAATGGCGAACTACAATTTTAAAGTCTGAAATCTTGTCATGATTTTATATCTCTATATTTCCATATCTGAAAATAAGTCGACTTACAATGTACAGCCTAAATATTGGCAGCTAATTTTAGGGAAAATATCCATGTGCTTTCTCTACGATCTTGCATTTTCACGAGATGTTACAAACAATGTAAAATTCAGCCTCGAAGGCACAAGGTACATTTTTTAAGGTTTATTTTAGGAGAAAATGTAGCGACGCTAGTGTAAGCAAATACGATTGTACTTTTATTTTTTATTTTTAGGATTTCCAGCAATGAAAAGTGTGCCTTAAGATGACAGTTCCTTTTAAACGTTTGAATATGAATGACAGAGTTATTATCTGAAATCTCAAATGCTTTTTGAAGAAATTGTAGAAAGCCGATTGCTGACTCCATTGGCATAGAAAAAAAGTGGCGTGAAAGGTGATTAACCAGGAACTATGCAAACGATTGTTTTTATCATTCTCGAGAGATTTCATCATATTTACCAACCCCTCCGCTCTGGCAGGATATGACACAAGGTCAGTTTTTTTTAAAGCAGGGTTTAACAGGTCTGAATTCAGACTTTTCCTTCTCCTAGACTAGTTGCCTCACCAAGGCTGAAGAACCTAGTCTGCCCTACTATTTACCCATAGCTGGAGGGAGAATAATTGGATTCATACCTTTTCCAAAGGTATTAGTGCTATGTGAAATGCAATCAGTCTCGTCCTGGATTTGAACTCGTGTCGCCGTGTCGATTTCCTGCGACGATTATCATTACACCACGGGTGCCTCCGAGAGATTTTATTGCTGATTTTTCAATAACTCTGGTAAATAAAGTTTTTGCTTTAGTTACTTAATCAGAATGAGATTTGTTTGATTCATTGTTTGATTCGATAAAAAACATTCAGTTTTGTTCAATAAATCCACGAACACATTCACCCAGAAAGACACCGAATAATGTAATACGATCTTGAACATATTGAATATACGAAGCTTAACGATTGTATTGTCGTATTGTATTAGTCTAAACTAAGCTTTAAAATATCCATATTCTTTTTAGGTAAACACACGCACACAACACTCGCATGTCAGCCAAAATTCCTTTTAACACGACTTATGACATGACATTCTTTTACAAATATTTACATACAATAACCTATAAATAAGTGGCCTATGCCAGACTGTTAAGTAAATACATTATCGCATATAAATAAGTGACCACGTGCCAGGCTGTCTTTTTAGTTCATTATCTCCAATAAATAATTGGTTAAGTACCAGTCTATGCTTAGTAAATACGCAATCACCCATTGATAAGTACACTCGTTTTTTGTTTTTTTACCCAGGATTCATTTTCTACTGAACCAAACATACTAGGGTTTTATTTCTAGAGAAGCATTATACAGTTAAAACGGATATTGTTGGTATTATTTATTGGCAAGGCCTTAAATTTTAAAACTCTGTAACAAAAATAAAATTTATAAATACCTATATAAAAGATGTATTTATTTTTTTAATCATACATCTTTATCTTTTTTGTGAAAACATTTTTATAAAAGAATCATTAGAGGCGTACTTATATATGGCTGATATATATATATATATATATATATATATATATATATATATATATATATATATATATATATAAAGTTAGGATAGCGTAGACATATTCCAGGGTTCTCAGTAACTGTAATTTTTTGCTAATGCATTCATCAGGCTAAGTTTGATGAACGCATTGACGAGAAACTGACAAATGGAACATACACAAACCCGAATATATCCAAGAAAATCAAATGTATACAATTCTCTGGTCTTAGTCTAAAGTACTGAGCTTGAATAATAGCATAATTTACTATGGGCTTTATGCTAGTAATAAGGATATTTAAAGCCAAAAGAGACTAATCATTGAAAATACTAAATGCTATATAAGAAGATGTAAATCATATAAATGAAAATAGCATGTAATCTCAGACGATTTTCGAACAGAAATTGTGCAATCGATCTCGAGAGTGAGATAGAAAAAAAACGAGTGATACCCGAAAGTTCAGGAAGTTTGAAAATAACTCGTAAACTTTAAATATATTTATACATATACAATGGTCATTCAATAAATAAGGGGATTTTTTTTCAGAATATTTTCCATAAACATAAAGTCTCCATTGTTTGGAATTGGTTTATAAGAAAAGTTATTTTAACCTTGCAGAAATATTTGTTTTGGGGTTATTCAAAATGGCAGCAAATCAAAAAGTGCTCCAGGCTTGAACAGAGGTCTGTCATAAATTTTTAGTGGCTGAGATTTGCAAACCATGTGAAATTTATAGAAGAATGCGTTATATGTACGGAGAGGCATGTTTTAACAAAAAATGTTTTCAAATGGGCTAAATTGCTGAAAGAAGGTCAAAAAATTATTCAAGATGAAGACAGGCCTGGTAAGCCCATAACTGTAAGCCCACCTGAAACGGTGGATTCAGTTAATACGCCGATTTTGGCTGACAGTAGACTTATAGTATAGGACAATTTTGAACAACTGGAAATTTCTGTGGATATAGCACCCACAAATTGTGCATGATGACCTTACCTTTTCAAAGGTCAGTTGTTAGGTTCCCAAAATGTTGACGCCAGCGTACAAGACTGCATACTGCAGCAAGAACAGTGAAAACCATCTGTCATTTTGGTTGGGAACAGCTGCCACATCCTCCTTATAGTCCAGATCTGGTCCCCTCTGATTTCATCTGGTTTGGCCTAATCAAAGAATTTCTGCGTGGAAAAAAACGTGTTTTAAAGAATGAAGATTACATTGAAAAGTAAAACCAAAAATTGTTTTCTGATTGGAATACGAGTCGTTTTATTGCGAAATTTACCGATTTTACGGAATTTCCCGTGTATAATATAAAGTCATTATCGGTGACTCTTGGTTATCAATGTTACTCTTATTTTTATCATAACTTATTTTATCTATAATTTAGAATATAAGAAAAATCTAATCATCCATCTACATTTTTCTTAATACAACTCTATTCCAGTGCCGGTTTTCACAGTTGATACTCGACAACTAACCATTCTACAAAAAGCAAAACAATATTTTCTCTTTATGTGTAGCATTTTTCTGAACAAATGTCTTTGATTCATTCACCAGTGGAATCTTTTATGTTGACTGCTTAATGTCTGGGTTAATGGAACAGATCACACACACACACACACATGAGCACGCTTGTATTATTATTTCATTTCCCTTAAATTGTGCTATAATAAGCAGAAAAAATATTTAAGGTCAAAATTTAGCTGTTAATTTAAATCAAAAATATATTCTTTAAAAAATGGAGAGTAAAACACATGTTGAGATTTTTTAATATTATTTTTATCATTTCAGGTTGAAATCTGAGTCATGTTATTAGAAGGATTACGTATTTTCAGAGCTGATTTTTCATGGACCCCATATAAATAGCCACGTTGATTTTTTTTCCTTCGTGTAACATTGTGAATCTTGTCAGCAAAACGTATCGAACTCAATATTCTAAGGCATGAAAATAAAACAAGACTGTAAAAGTTAGTGAGTTAAAAATATTTTTCATAACGGTTCAAAATCAAGAACAAATGAATTGTTCTGAGATCATTTTTATTGTTACAAAATTGATAGATTTGAGAAGAGTTCTTTGAGCTAAGACAGGAAAGCCCTACCCTGGGTGTCGCCGCTGATATATATATATATATATATATATATATATATATATATATATATATATATATATATATATATATATATACTATTAAATAGAATTTCAGTTAAAAGATGTGCCAATTTAGTAAGATCAATTGTGTAAAACTGAATCAAACATTGGTTTAGACATTACTCTTGTAAGATGAATTCCCAGGTTGCAAATTTGAATCTCATTAGAATTTCTTAAGTATTCCAAATTAAACATATGTAAAAATTTGAGGGGGATTTGAACTATAAAAGCTAGTGAGTTTGATACAGAACGTTGGGTCCAACCAAAATTAAGTGGAAATGACTTGTTTTGAGGGAATTTTTATTGGTCCGAAATAGATAGACTTGTGAGAAGAGCTCTTCGGGCAGAGTCCAAAAAGCCTAACCCTTTGGCATATATATATATATATATATATATATATATATATATATATATATATATATATATATGTGTGTGTGTGTATGTGTGTGTGTGTGTGTTTCTGGGTTCAGATTGAAAAAAAGATTATATCACTAAAGCAATTGATTCTTCTTTCCTCAAGCAAGTTTCTAAGTAATACTCTAGATATCTTGACAAATGTAGAGGTTTTCGTCATAATACCTTTAGATAATTAGCATATTTTACTTTAAAAATTAAAAAATGCTCTTAAAGAAATAAGATTGAAATGAATAACTATGATTTTTTTAATTCATATTTAATCTTGTTTTTAATGTTTGTAAATAAGCGATTGTTTCACTGATAATTTTTATTTTCGACTTAAGAAATAATCGAAAATCGAACCCCAGACATGAAAAATTAAAACTATTTCTAAAAAAAATAAGATATATATCTACCTACAAAAATTTACTTTCTTCATAAAATTTATTTCTAATTATTTCCCTATTTTCTATTCTAGTTTTACTTTTATTTTTTGTCAGTGTAAAGTTATATATCATTTAGTTTTGTAAGATATATGTATGTTTATTAATTCACCAATAGTAAATAGAAATTAAAAACAATTTATTTCAAAATGTAATTTATAGTTTAAGTTCGGGCTATTATTACTTATGTATTTCATGGAATTTCCATGACTAGAACTCTTTGTCTCTCTTTCTCTCAATATATATATATATATATATATATATATATATATATAATGTGTGTGTGTGAGTGTATCAAGTGTGTATATATATATGTGTGTGGGTGTATGCGCGTATATGTACGTGTGCGTGCATATATATATATATATATATGAATTTATACATATATTATGTCTTCGTAAAAGGACATAAAATTACCATGTCGACAGTGTAGCTATCACTACCAAACTCGCAGAGTGGATTTTAGTCCAGTTTTATATCTTTATTGGAAGAGTCCATTGTGTATAGAAACAGGGATGATACAACAATATATATATATATATATATATATATATATATATATATATATATATATATATATATATATATATATACATAGTTTGTGTGTGAATATGTGGGGGGTGATTGTGTATTAATGTATACAAGTATTTTCTCAATAGTTTTCGTCATATATTTGCCTATCCATAAGAATATTGGTGTATGAATCTTTATAAATATAAGAATATACTTTTGTATGCACACACACACACACACACATATATATACGCGCACATGCACACATGCACCCCCATATATATATATATATATATATATATATATATATATATATATATATATATATAGGGTTCAATCCATGGTCGAGTCATACCAAAGACTCAAAAAATGGTACTTGATATCGCCATGCTTAACACTCAGCATTACTAGGTAAGGATCAGAGGTAAAGTGCGGGAATGGAGTAGCGCCCTCCCCTACACCTCGGCGTAGTAGCTATTAAAAAAGGAGCCTTCGGGTCACCCTCGACTAAGGTCGCCAACAACAAACAAACAAACAATATATATATATATATATATATATATATAGCATATGTGTGCATGAATATGTATATATGTATCTGTGTTCATTTGTTTATTCATGCATATATATATATATATATATATATATATATATATATTGAGAAAAGAAAATCGCACTATTTAACCCCGCCCCAATAAAGAAAGCAGCATAAGCAGCAGTCGTTTTTGCACTGATTCTTTCAACTTGTCCTCAGAAACGCCTTCCATCTCGCACCGATCTGGCCCCGCCCAATTTCCTTTCTCTCCTTTCCCAAACAGTTTCCATTATTACATAAATAGCTAAATGTATTTGCATTACCCTTTCTGCTTCAATGAATTCAAAGAAGAAATAAAAGCAAAAATGAATGCATATGTTACTGGAGATTTTGTTCCTTTTGGTTTCTTCTGGTCTTACCTTCTCTACTTTAGTCGATTTTTCCAAAAACACTTTACCGAATTGTTCAGAACTTGGAAGCATAGTGACGGGGACATTATCTACTGTGTCACTAGTCGAAGAAATACTCCAAATTTAAGTCATATCTTTTCAAACATTTATTTAGCTCCTTGACTTCCTTTTTTAATGGCATATCAACCTTTGTGGGCTATTAAATGCCAAAGACATCCTTCTAGAACAGCAGCGTAACTATTCAACCCGTAGCTGGGAGGATTAGGGAGTTCATACCTTTCCCAAGGGTATTTGTCCGAAAGTGAACGTAATAGGGTGACTAGAGTTCGAACTCGCTTACTACGAATCCGCAGTCCAGCGCTTTAACCATTACATTACGAGGACACCCGCCCCCAATGATTTGTAGATATTTCGCTTCAAGAATTCATACATTCATAGGCATCAATTAGTCAATAGATTAATGAGGAGAAAAGCATTTTTCATTTACAAAACAAAATATCTATTTTTAGTTTTTTGTAATTGTGCTTAATTCGGTGATGAATGTTAATCACATTGTTTGAATATTGTCCTAGGGAAAATTGATCGATTTTTATAGTTGCAGGATGCAAGTTTGTTTGTCGAATGCCATTTGCATGCATACAGACAACAATTTCCTAGTGAAACATGCATTTCCCTCTCTCACTCTCTCTTTCCTTCTCTCTCAATCTCATATATATATATATGTGTGTGTGTGTGTGTGTGTTTGTATATGTGTATGTGTGTGTGTGTCTGCATATGCACAAATATATGGAGATATTTATATCTAAACATACTTTTTGGCGGGAAAAAGACTGTTATAAGCCAAATCGGCGAATTTAATATAATAATACATAACTATATACCATACTGAGCAGCCTAAAAATACATATGAAGATAAAGAGAAAAATAAATTAAATTTTTATACATATATATATATGTGTGTGTGTGTGTGTGTGTGTGTGTGTGTGTGTGTGTGTGTGTGTTTTGTATAAACATAAATGTAGTTATCAATTTATAACTAATTAAAAAAAGAATTTAGTGCTATTTTGTATTTTTTACTTTCTATGGGCCAATGCTCATGAAAGTTTTACCAAGTACTGCTTATAAGTATTTGAACAAACACAAAGTTTTTTTTCATTGCCTAATATTGCTGGGATCAATAAGTATTTTTAGCAAATTAACTTACTCAATTGACAACTTAATTTTAATTAAATTGAAATAGTGCGATCTCCTTTTTAATCTCTTTGATCGATTCTAAAGAAGAGTTTAAAAGGATATAAAAACCTTTTCTTCACTCAACAATTCAATACTACTAAAATATTTTTACCGATTTTTTTTTTTCACTTAAAACGTAATGTTCATTCTTAATCCTAAAAATCAAGTGATTTGAAACAAATTGTTTCTTTGTTCAAATATTTATGGTTAGTCCATGTATAAATACATCATATATATATATATATATATATATATATATGGTATTTGTGTGAGAAGTATTCAAAAAATTGTCACATTCATATGCACACTCAACCATACATATGCATATTAAAATGTAAATTTGTTTCTTGAATTATCTGTTCGTCACATCGGAACGTGCATGAACATGATGTCCGTTTATGATTCGATACAGATAAATATGAATTTATACACGCGCGCGCGCATGTAAATATGAATTTATACACGCGCGCGCGCATGTATATGTTCTTGTAAATATGTTCTCCCCACCACCACCACCTCCTCCACACACACACACACACACACACACACACACACATATATATATATATATATATATATATATATATATATATATATATATATACGAATATATTTAGGGTAACTGTTTCGGTTTCTGCTTGGCTTACCTCACTATGGTGCAAAATCTGTGGGTTGTTGGGGTCGGTGCTTTTTTTTTTTTTAATTTTCCTTTTTATTACGCCTCAGTCATGAGGTTATCTCGGCCCAAACATTTTACTGTCTATTTTTTCTTTTTTTTCTTTTTTTTTCTTTTGAATTGCCTCTTGTGTATATAAAAACGATGATTACGACGCGTCGGACAAGAAATTAAAACAGGAACAATGGCATCCTTATCATGACTGTCAGTTTATCTATTCACGATCTGCGCTCACTTCCGTTCGTTCGGAACTTCCGTTTTATTCGCCTCACCAAGCGGAAGGAGTTCGTTGTGAATTTATAATAATAATAATAATAATGATTATCATCATTATTATTATCATTATTATTATTATATACTCAATGACTTTTCACACGAAAAGTAACTAGTGACTGTGACTGGAGAACAAATGAAAGCAAATATGCCCCAAAACGCTCATCAGTAATTTTGCTGCGGATTTTCTTACTGCTATGGTCTAGACGATTTCGATTCTTTCTCTTATTTCGAATTCTATTTCGCAGATCTCTTCGGGAATGTTCGCCATTAATCATCCCCGTCATGTTTCACAATTAGAAAAAATTCTTGCAATACCTGTCCAGTTTTTCACTTTCTTCCAGGTTTACTTTTTGCTAGAACACTAAAACCCACTGTATAACAAGTTATTCATTCTTGTTGATAATGAGTCGATCTTGTTTTCTCACCTTGGTTTAGGTGTCCACTTGAATATAACATTCTAATATAAATTTACTATTATTCTTTTAGAAAGGCCATTGACCTTGTTTGCATTGTTTCTGGGGATCATCTTTTCTTCACTTCTGGAGGGAGTCCCATTGGCGTTGTTGCTAAGGTCAGGGATTATGACATCATAGTAAGCGAGTTCGATCTCTAGTCGTGCTATTACATTCACTTTCGGACTACTTATCGTAGGAAATGTATAAACTTCGTATCCCCCATCTATGGATTAGATAATATTACTACAGGGTGGATTTGGCATTAAATAACCTATGAAGCTAGATATGCCATTAAATAAAGAAACCAAATCAAACATTTTCTTCTATTTCATATTCTTCTTGAAGTAACTTGCATTCACGTATTTGTTTGACTCTTAAGCTATGAACTTATTGATCCCCCGTTGTAAATTTATAATAGATAGATAGATAGATAGATAGATAGGTCTGATGTTTCTAAATGATTTCATTGGGTGCAAAGATGATTATATAGCCTATTTCTTATTCTCTTTCTTCCTACCCCTCCTTTGATCAATTTCTGCCTCTCTCTCTCTCTCTCTCTCTCTCTCTCTCTCTCTCTCTCTCTCTCTCTCTGATAACATCATCATTTCTGAAATGATCTTTACCAAATTTATCCGGGAGGCATAGATGCATCCCAGAACAATGCATAAATAAAGAAGACCTGGACTCAGTCTTCCCCAGGGTAAAATCTCTAGAGTACCTGTCTTTAAAAAAATCCAGATAAAAATTTTTGAACAAGGTGACCTCTTATAGAAAATTTATACATCATCCACACCAATAGAGGACCAGAGAGGATCAGAATCTACTTAATACCCTAATAGCTCCCGAGTGATCAAAAATATTTTATATTCTTTTTGAACAAACTTGCATTCACGTATTTTGTTGACTTGCGTAATATCCAACGCTGTCTGCATTTATTGAATCTTTTCTACCTTGGGTTTTACCAACTTGGTTCTGACGCAACTGTTCTAGACGCTTATTAATTGGTGTTTACTTTCCCTCATCAAATGCCCTCTGCCCAACCATGTCCATACCGTATGATCTGCAATTACTTTTATCTTTTGAAATGTCTGTGTATTTATTTTCTTTCCCTTTTGGCTTCTATTTTGATGTTTTCTGCTTCTCTATTCGTTCTCTCCTCAGTTCGACTGTCTGGATCTTTCATTTCTCAAATTTTTTTTCATATTGAAATAATTACCATGATTCATTGTAAATTTTTCTTATTTGTTATCTGATGCATTTCTTTACCACGTCTTTTGCCTCGGACATGAGATAAAATAATTTTTTTGTTCTTAGGAGGTTATTGAACATATTAGATCGAAATAGTTTTTCTAAGTATGTCAGCAATGCTCATTAGTTCGATTGTTTTTTGTATTTTAGATAGAAATGGATTTCCAGGAATTTTCTTAAAAATGGTGAATCAGAATTCTTTTTAATCATTCCCAGTATTCCTATAACCATTAAAGAAGTAGTTGTGTTCAAATGCCACATTCTTCCGATTTCTATTTTCATGTCTTTACATTGTGAAAGCTTATAAGATTCTTTTGTTGTTTATGAGGTATTCACTGGTGCTAAAAACTTATGATGAACTTCTTTTTATTTAGGAAAATGTGATTTTCCTTTAATGAAAATATGAAAGAGACTTACTGACTTTGAAAGAAATTCAAAAGTCAATTTAAAAGGTCAATGAGGGACTAGTACTAACCTAAACTTCAAATTGTCAAAACAAGAAGTAAACCGTGTGGGGGTTTTGTCGATGTATTGATCCATTTTAAATTATAACATATCATACCCACTTGTTGGGATTAAAAGGTAAAATCTTTGCATAGATTAATTAGATCTTTGATTTTTGTTTTGCTTCATGTGAAAAGTGATACACTCCCACAAAGTGTGGGCTAAGACCTTTAATTAATCAAGCTCCTTTTTTGTGGTTTGATTGGATAACCAATTAAAATCTGATACTTGTAAATTATACTTTTCCCGCTGACGTAGATGAGTGTATTTGATTGGCTAACTAGCCAAAAAGTAGTAAAATACGGAATGATCTGTGATTATTGGTTAGCCAATCTGGAATGTTTGTTCCCAGGAGAATCTTCAATAAAAATACATGCTTTTGGGTTGAATAAGAGAAAGATATCCAATGTTCATACGGAAGGAGGAAATAAAAAAAAGAAATCTCTTCAAGAAGTAAAGCCTCTCCGGCAAAACCTCACTCTCCGGAAAATTGTGTCAGATAGAAAGACTTCACCAGCCAGATACCTTATTTGTCTATCTCTCAAATAAGACAAAAAGTGACAATTTCTTTCTATATATTGCATATATTATTGTTACGCAATTGTGTTTCAAAAAATAGTTATTAATTGTTAACAGAGAGTTTTTCTTGTCTTTGAGGCGACAAGACCATCTTGTCTCAACGAACAATTCCGGTCGTCTTAAGAAGTTCCGGATAGATTGTGTCATTCCCCATCTGTGGATCATTCAAACACAACGTGGGCACAGATGGAGTTGATAAACCAACTAGCCAGAAACGCATGTGGTAAGCACAAAATTAAGGCCACAATCAAGTACCGTAACTAACATAGGACCACAGTTGGTATGTTTTATTATCATTTCCCTTCTTGTGAGTTTTTAACAGCATCGTTAGCTGATGGTCCTTTACTGGAATCTTAGTGACAGTAAGTCACCTCAAGGTCTGTTCTGAGTATTCTAGCCGATCTCAACCAGCCGCAGATTGTAATGGTTTTGATTCTTCCCTGATTTTTAATTCAATCAGCTTATTTTCCGAGCTTTTAGGTACTGTTCCTAGCAAGTCAACTACAACTGGTATCAGTGTCACCTTCATGTTCCACAGCTTTTTCAGCTCTCTGGCAAGATCCAAGTATTTTGGGGGGAAGTTTCCGTGGCCAAGTGGCTAAAGGGCTGGACTTCAACATCGAACTCCCGTCGCGCAATTTCGTTCGCTTTTGGAATAATACTCTTTAGAAAGGTATGAACCCCCCCTTATCCCCCAGATATTGGTCAAATTGTACTACTTTTATTCTTCAATAAAGGTGAGTTTGCCTCAAAGGGTTATATGCCATTAAACAAAGAAATCAAACCAAACCAAATATTTGTCTATGATTTCGTTTTTCTCCATTTTCTCTCTGTAGTGCGTTAGAGCATCAAGATAAGTTCTTTTCTTCTTGTTAATTAACTCTAGGTCTGGACTTTATTGTTAACTTTACATTATTATTATTATCATTATTATTATCATTATTATTATTATTATTATTCACATAATAAGTGTCCCAAAGTTTCTACTCTTGCCCAACTCCAAATATTAAAAAAGAAGATTCGTTCTTCCGGTGTGTAACTGTTTGCTGATAAAAAATATAGATTGTTACAGAGATTGATTTCGCCACACAAAGACAGACAAGTTCATGTAAAGTTCACTCGCACTAAACGTGGTTGATTATTAATAATTAATTCTTAAAATTCCACTGTTTGTTGATATATCTTGGCTGTAGAATGTGGGATTACGGGCCACAAGGTCTTCTCTTGTGGGTTGACGGGTCACACATTTATTAGTATCGTCATTTCATTTCGAATGGGAGTTACATATTTCAGAACCCTTGTTTCCTGATTCGTGTCGACAATGTAACTAACGCACACATACATACACACACAGATGTACATATGTGAGTATATATATATATATATATATATATATATATATATATATATATATATATATATATATGTATATGTATATATATATATATATATATATATATATGCATGCGTATGTATATATGTACATGTATAAATGTATTTATATGAATATATACGTCCCATTGGCCTTGTGGATAAAGACCGGAGTTCAATCCCAGGTCGCGTCATACCAAAGACTCAAAAAATGGTACTTGATGGCGCCTTGCTTAACACTCAGCATTACAAGGTTACGGATCAAAGGTAAATTTGGGCAATCTAGGGAAACGAGTAGCGCCCTCCTCTACGCTCGGTGTAGAAGCTAATGAAAAGGGAGCCTTCGGGTCGTGCTTGATTACAGTCCCTAACTTTACTTTATATATGTATATGTATGTACATAGATATGTATATATATGTGTATGTATATCTGTATGTATACATGTGTGTATATATATGCATATGTATATATGTATGTTTATATGAGTACATACATGTGTGTGGGGATCGTTTCTGATCGTGAAACTAATTGTTAAGTTAAAGAAGTTGTGATGTTTTTAAGTAAAAAAAAATACTTAATCAGCGATCTGCATTTTACTATATGTATACATATATATGCACACCTTTTGCCAGGTTGTTATAAGTCAAGATAGCTCGCCTCGAAACAGTATTTACCCTGCAAATATTTCAGAACATTACAAATCTAATGATTTGACCTATCACTAGGTGCTCCAGACTTGTGTGTTTGTGCTAGATTTGGTACCTCTCTCTATATATATCTATGGAAATTTCATAGTTTACATTGCCTATAGTAACCCCACTTCATCCGCGTAGGAGGGGGCCCAATACACTCAGTAGATCCCTGCAATCTCGGATATAACAGACTCTTCTACATACTATGTTAATTTCTCTTAAAGATTAGCAACAAAGACTTGAAATAGTACCGTTATAATAGTTAACTTTAATAAAAATTATTTGATGTATTTGCTCTTATTGTAGATCTTAGCAATCTTAACGTATGTTTCTTTTTTCTATCCACTTTCTACTTCAAAGAAAACGTTGCGACTTTTCTTTGACCTATCTAAATCACCAATTTAATTGCTATTCCGTTTCAAGACCATTATAAAGTAGACTTTCGGAATTATTTATTTCTAGGTTTGATGGCCAACACTCTACTCAATAGACCCACTGGCCTATTGGGTAGAGCGTTCGCCAATGGCCTGGGACTTCAATCCCAAGTCGAGTCATACCAAAGACTCAAAAAATGCTACTTAATGCCACCTTGCTTAACACTCAGCATTATAAGGTAAGGATCAAGGGTAAAGTGTAATCAAGGGAAAGGAGTTGCGCCCTTCCCTACAATACGGTCGCCAACTTTACTTTTACTTACTTTAGATTTGATGGCTGGTAACTAAAAGAACAAAAGGGGAAACCGCGGATAAAAGCCAACTCTGATTTTAATGGCACAGAAAAACACACACAAGCACACATAGATAGATATGTAGAAAGAGTGGAGAGAGAAAGAATCAAAGATAATGAATCAGATTATAAATAAAAATTACTTTCATCATTAAAATTGTATGATACTATTTACCAACCCCTCCGCTCGGGCAGGATATGACACAATGTCAATTTTTAAGCGGAGTTTAACAGGTTTGAATTCAGAGTTTTCCTTCTCCTAGACTAGTTGCCTAACCAAGGCCAAAGATCCTAGTCTGTCCTACTATTTACCCATAGCTGGAGGGAGGATAATTGGATTCATACCTTTTCCAAGGGTATTAGTGCTATGTGAAATGCAATCAGTCTCGTCCAGGATTTGAACTCGTGTCGCCGTGTCCATTTCCTACGACGATAATGACTACACCACGGGCATGATAGACGTTTCTCAGTAAATGTTTCGTCACTCGAACTTGACGATAGTGATAAACGTCATCAATTAGAATGATGAGTGCAATGCAATTGAAATTCTCAGACTTATCTATTCGGAATTGTCGAGGACAAAATAATCGTCAGAAGGTCTTATCTTTATACTTATCCCCAACTATAACTTTTTTGATCAACACTATCATCATTATAATCCCTGTTATCAATTTAAGGACAGAAATTATCTGATTACAATGAAGATTACTCAATTGACACAAAAGCAATTCTTTTATTTGGAAGCTGTCTTCATGCTGTGCAGTTCTGTCAAGCATTAAATAAGGCTTTATGTGTTCAAAGCTAACAAGAGACAAAGAAAAAAAGAACTGAAGAACTTTTGCTCTTCCCAGTTGAAGGTTCTGTCTCGTCCCGAGAGACAGCGAGAGATTGCAAGATCAGCGAGCCGGACGAGTTTCTGGCGAGAAGGCGTTGACAGTTATCGATGATTGTTTGGTGGTTATGCAGCCGAGGTGTAGGTCTTGACGGGCACTCACCAACCCGTACCCAACCGACTAGAGAAACGTTTTTAGAAAACAGGAGAGAGAGAAAGAGAGAGAGAGAGTAGCACAAAACAGCACACGCTCATACACATAACAGTGCACATGTAGATAAGCATATACGTACAGTATAAACACACACACACACACACACACACAAAGTATTAAACACACAGAGGGAGGTACCCGTGGTGTAATCGTTATCGCCGTAGAAAATGAACACGGCGACACGAGTTCAAATCCTGGACGAGACTGATTGCATTTCACATAGCACTAATACCCTTGGGAAAGGTATGAATCCAATTATTCTCCCTCCAGCTATGGGTAAATAGTAGGGCAGACTAGGTTCATCAGCCTTGGTGAGGCAACTAGTCTAGGAAAAGGAAAACTCTGAATTCAAACCTGTTAAACTCCGCTTAAAAACTGACCTTGTGTCATATCCTGCTCGAGCGGAGGGGTTGGGTAAATAGGACAAAGTATTAAACACACAGATCAACACGTGCACACGCACACACACACACAGAGCAATACACAAACATACACGCAGCAACATGCTCACATTCAGATCAGTGAACACACAACTAAAAGTTATCGCACATTCATAAACACACAAAACAATACATGCACGCACACATGAACAAGCAACAAATACAAACACATAGCAGCACGTGCACACAGACACATTCACACACACTCTCACAGCTCCAAATACATACACACATATAGAAAGAATGAGGGGAAAAAAATGAGAAAAAGATAGAGAAAGAAAAAAATGCACACACCTCAATTGTATACCGCTTTCTAACGTTGGTTTTCTTGTTCATGCCCGATTTCCTTTAAATATTTGTATTTGAAAAGTCACAAAAAAGAAGGAATTTCTTTCCTTGTAAACAGCCAAATTTATGAGTGAACTGACAGCATAATTTGTTTCGATATTTATATAATTTGACAATAAAATAGAAAATATTTTGACGGTTTTGAAATAGAAAAAGCACATTCTATCTTTCAAATACAATTTTGATTAAATAATTGATAAATTTGAACTGTGATATTTTTGTGTATGCTCATACCGGCGAAAAATCTTATCAGCCGATCATTCTCCGCTTTCACAACCATCAAAAAATTGTCTTGAATCACAATCCGATTCATTGATAACTAGACCGAGATCAAAGTAAATTCTTTCAGGATATCTTATCAACCCTTCCTAAATAGCTAAACAAAGTTTATTCACACAAAAACCACATAAATAGCGAATCCACTGAGAATTGAACTTAAACCGGTTCTTTGGCCTAGTGGGTAGAGTGTTCGCCAAAGACTTTAAAAATGGTACTTGATACTTCCTTGCTTAACATCCAGCATTATAAGGTACGTATCAAGTGTAAAGTGGAGCAATCTGGGGAAAGGACTCGCGCCCTCTCTAACACGTAGGTGTAGTAGCTATTGAAAAGGAAGCCCTCGGGTCGCCTTCGACTACTGTCGCCAACTATAACACTCGCGAATCGGTCTGCGAGCACAGAGCATATAAATCATCTCACTTGTGTAACATAATAGATTGGTGAGAACAATTATTGACATGAAGTGTAGGTAATTTAGATAAGTCCTAACCATTAAAATACCATGCAGTATGGAAATGACCGTTGGATTTGAGTGACGTATCGTGAACCCGAAGTCGAATTTGAGAACGTGGCTCTCATTGGTCGTCACATCACGTGACCCGAGAAAGTTTAGAAAGCAGATGTAACAGTTGCCGAGGAGCGTTTGTTGGAAACAGTTGATTTTCATCTTGTTCGTCACTCCGCGTAAAGGTCGCTACGGCTAAAATGAATGTTGTCAAAGAATTGAAATAAAAATGTGGTCTTATTTTTGTTGGTCTCACCGGCTTAACAGAGAAAACAAAGGACGTGAAGAAGATAACACGAATAAGAACTAAGATGGCGACCGATACGAGACGGCGACAAACGAAAGAACGAGAGAGGAACTGGATGCTGACTAACATAGAGCATAGAAGATATAACCGTTAACCCGAGTTGAGTGTATGTAACCCTAGGAAAGTCATTCAACCCTAATTATTTCAAATTTCTCTATTAAAAAAAAACGGTAATGTTTTCTTAGTGAGTCATAACTTATGACGCAGAGAATCAAAATCGTTATCATTGTGCAGCAGTTATTCAAATGTTGTATGCCCAAACAGCTGACAATGCAGAATTAACGGGCCGAATTTGCCAGATTTGTCACTTTTGGTGAGACAAAGTTTAATCATGTAAGCGACACCAGTGCTTCGATTCATTTTTTTTTCGCCTCTCAGTAAAAAAGATCCTAGTTTTCTGAATATAACGTACAAATTTTTTAGCCTCCACCACGAAAACAGAGGATGATATGTCGCGAAAAATGTAACTTCTTTATGGGATTTATTTCTAGTGGATTTGTTCATCATTAATCATACCAGTTCTTTCTATGACCGTGTGAACAGCATGAGTAGCAATCAAGTGAATTGATTCTTTCATTGATGTTAACTTCTGCATTAATATCATTACATCGTGCTTAAGATGATTTTTCAAGGGATTATTATTTATTTTAAATATAGAAACTCTGAATTCTTTACTTTTGTTGGTTCATTAGTTTATTTTTACTGGTTGATTCCGATCTTTAATATTCTTTTTTAAATCCTAATTTATATAAACAAAAACAAATGTATCCTTCAACAGGGTTTGGGTTACGAACATAAAGTAGATTGAGTGTCCTCCGTAGCGTAACATTCTTGAATTTGAGGTGCCCGTGGTGTAATGGTTATCGTCGTATGAAATGGACACGGCGACACGAGTTCAAATCCTGGACGAGACTGATTGCATTCCACATAGCACTAATACCCTTGGGAAAGGTATGAATCCAATTATTCTCCCTCCAGCTATGGGTAGGGCAGACTAGGTTCTTCAGCCTTGGGGAGGCAACTAGTCTAGGAGAAGAAAAACTCTGAATTCAAAACTCCGCTTAAAAACTGACCTTGTGTCATATCCTGCCGGAGCGGAGGGGTTGGTAAATATAAAAATTCTTGACTTTGACATGGTAGAAAGCGAGTTTGTACTCCAGTCACTCTATTACGTTCGCTTTCAGACTAAAGAAAAAGAAAGACGCCTCTAAGCCCCTCTGCCATATATTAACTAGAGCCACTACTGTTTTTCTACAAGGCTTTAGCATTAAATAACCTGCGAAGATTGATATGCCATTAAACATGAAGTAGAAAATACGATTTTTAAAATTCTGATTAGCATCTTAATCATTATATTATAGTTTTTATCGCAAAACTTTTTAGCCGGTAGAATTTCCGATCGTCCGGAATCAGTGTTTTCTTGCGCATGGCAAAATCCTAAAT
The DNA here is from genome assembly GCA_963585895.1 of Sepioteuthis lessoniana. NCBI lineage: Eukaryota > Metazoa > Mollusca > Cephalopoda > Myopsida > Loliginidae > Sepioteuthis > Sepioteuthis lessoniana. The sequence continues at coordinate 40,423,444 of OY757925.1, forward strand.
TCTTGATTAAAATGAAAAATTGTTTGGTAAACTCTCTGAAGGTTACTGGAAACGAAAGGAAGGTAGGTCGGCAGACCAGTTGAAACGCTTTTATAAACAGAATTAAGATAAAGATGCTCGTCTATGGAAATCCCAGAATAATCACATTTCATCTCAGAAATTCAAACAGGAAAGAGAAATTCGAAAAGGGTCGCTGTACCATGCGATATGCGATAAGGCTACATAATTTGTTTGGTTGGTTTTTTTATGATAATAAATATTGATTTCAATACGCAGATATTGAATTGACCGTGAAAATATGCAAAGGCGAAATAAAGTGATAGCCACGTGAGGCAATATAGTGGAAATAATTTCACTTTTTTGTCATGCACTTTAACGTTATTTGTCATTGGTGGATTTTTTTTTTAATATAAAATAAAATAAAAAGAAGAAAATGTTGCATCGATTGCATATTGTATGATTGAATTAACCTTTATGTATATTATTTCTTTTTGCAAATGCATTTAGGACAACAAAAACCAACCAACTAACCTAAACTGATTTTATGCTCCCAAAATCGCACCCTCTAGATACAATACCGTTTTGTTTATTGAAAATTGTTTTTATTGATTTTAAATCATTTTTTTTTTTTGTTTTCCTAGGGAAGAGTTTCTCCTTTTTGACTAAAACACCGGAACAGAAATCTGTTTGAATGGTTATAACGTTGAAGCTTATGAAAGTCACGATTGAAAGATGTACAATCATTTGCCTAGAAAACTCAGTAAATCGCTTACCGCACTTTCCTTTTGTACAACACAGTTATTCACCTTCCGCTCTTTTTTTCTGCTTCTTTTCATATATATATATATATATATATATATATATATATATATACTGCTGTTTGTATATATATATATATATATATATATATATACTGCTGTTTGTATATATATATATATATATATATACTGCTGTTTATATATATATATATATATATTGCTGTTTGTGTATATATATATATATATATATATATTGCTGTTTGTGTATATATATATATATATACTGCTGTTTGTGTGTATATATATATATATATACTGCTGTTTGTATATATATATATATATATATATATATATATATATATATATATATATATATATACTACTGTTTGTGTATATATATATATATGCATTGCTGTTTGTGTATATATATATATATATATGCATTGCTGTTTGTATATATATATATATATATATAGCTGTTTGTATATATATATATATATATATTGCTGTTTGTATATATATATATATATATATATATATATATATATATATATTGCTGTTTGTGTGTGTATATATATATATATATATTGCTGTTTGTGTATATATATATATATATATATATATTGCGAAATCATAACGTTTCCCTAGTTCAATTTTTTCGTTTCATTTCTATAAAAAAATCAATGTATATTTTATCTCTTTTCTGTGACGGATGATAAACGAGTCCCTGTTGTTGACTCTGTAAGAGAACCATTTTCTTTAACTTGGCAAATTCTATACTCACCAATAAACCACCTACGCCTGGCCACACATTCTATCATAATAAAAACGAAAAAGGACGAAAAGAAAAAAAGCAAAAACAAAACGTGGATATGTATCTCATTGCGACGCCAACAGTCGTTTTCAAACCCTGATAATAGATCGGATCTCTGTTGTTGATTTTTAAAGAAGACAAAAACGTTTTTCCTACAATGAAAGTTGATGCTATACAATCTTCCTATTATCTTATCTATTTGACATCTGGGACATTCTAAAGTAAAGTTTGTAAATATCAGACTGCATTTTTCACCAACACGTGGTATTTCTGTTTGAAACTTGGTAAAAATCAGGATTTTGATTGCTGACCATCTCACATAGAAAACTAACAGAATACAACCCTTATAACCTCTCATTACATCCTCCAGACGAGGCATTTTTTTACTCAGTAAATATTTTTTCAACATAATCTTATTCCTTGTCAATGTACTTAATTCACTTGGATTATACAAGTGCCTACTGGAAAGTTCTTAGGCTGAACAAGATATTATTAATGAATGCAACAAAATGAAATTCATTCTTCAATATTGTTTATCCTTTGTGGTCCCCACACTTCTTCCATCGATGTTGCTAAAATTTATCAACAGCAGATATGATGTAATCATATTATCTTTTCAGTCTACTATTGTATATCATACTAAATAATATTATAATAACGTAACTCAGACGGCTGGGGCTGCAGAGTACAACGACTGCATCTCTGCAGAGGGGTAAGACCCTCCCAACGAGTCCCCTTAATATGACACTAAACAATCTGATGATGAGACTCCAGAAATGTTGGCGGTTTGGGGAAGTCGGAGTATCTCTTCATTGGCATCACTCCCAGATCCACTCTTAACCGGAGTGGTAGCACCTGAAAGGGTCTTATCTATGGATCAAATAGAACTGTTTGACATTTAGAGAGTGTGAAAACAAATGGTTTGTGTTAAATAAGCATATTTGAAACAGAAATGTTTGATCATTCAACTGTGTGTAAACAAATGACTGATGTTTGATTGAATTTTTAGAGTTAAAAACAATACTTGAAAACATTTAACTGTGTGCACATAAAGGGTTAATAGTAAATAGAATTATTCGTATTAGAGAGAAATAAAGGAAACCATTTAATTGTGAGAAAAAATGAGCTCAGACTCGTTCAAAAATGTTTTTAGAAATCATATATTTAATATATATGTATAAAGAAGATTTGGCATTAAATAACCTACAATAGTTGATGTCATAAAACCCAACCCAACCCAACCAAACCAAACCTTATACCGTGCTATATATATATATATATATATATATATATATATATATAAATGTTCAGTTCAAAATTACTATTTGACATTTTTATGTCACAACAAACTCATAAAAAACTTGTAAAGTATTCCATCTTCCTTAATTATTTCTATCACTGTCAGCTAAGTTAAGGTAATGATCTGAAAACACTTATCGTGGCATTATATTATACCGTCTATAAAAATGTAAAATTAACTGATTATCTATTTAAAAACTAAAAATACACAGTATCTAAAATCTAAACGATAGAGCAATTCAATTATTGTCTGATGAAGAATTCAACATGGTACTCTGAGTTTCACAGTTTTCAGTCACTCTCTTTCTCTCTCTCTCTCTCTCTCTCTCTCTCTATATATATATATATATATATATATATATAGCAAAATTAGCGTTGCCTGAAAGATAGTACTCAATATATAGGATCATCATCATGTTGCGCTGCCAGAACGGATTTCCCTAACTCTCTCTCTCTCTCTCTCTCTCTCTATCTATCTATCTCTCCATCCGTTCCTATCATCTATCGCTCCCTGTGGTTCAAAATTACATCCTGTTTCCAAAGATTGCTGATGTAGGTAAGTTCTTGCTCGTAGGCCAACACTGACACGTTCATGTGTAGGAGTCCTCAGTGGAACGTCACTTATGAATTCGTCCTTGCTTCTCCAGCAGTGTCCCGCATGTCTTCTTTGGATGATTTTTGAGATGGGAGGTAAGTGGCTGTATAGCTGTTGTTTCGTGGGGTGTCACTTAATAGTTAAAATGTTGGGTAATATTTAAAAATGATTATTAAAACCTAAAAACCGTTAAAATCACAGCCATCACTGCGAGTTGCGATAGACGCTCCAAATTTTGACCATACATATACACAGAATTCTCGGGCCATTGGCATAATGGTTAGAGTGTTCGCCAATGTTCCAGGAGACCGGGGTTCAATCCAAGGTCGAGTCATACCAAAGACACAAAAATGGTACTTGATGCCGCCTTGGTTAACACTTAGAAACTATAAGGTAAGGATCAAGGGTAAAGTGGAGCAATCCAGGGAATGGAGTCGCACCCTCTCCTCCACCTCGGTGTTGTAGCTATTGAAAAGGGAGCTTTCGGGTCGCCCTCGACTATCTTCGCCTACTTTACTTACTTTACTTGTATACACACATACAAAGAGAGAGAGAGGAGGAGGAGGAGGAGGAGGAGGAGGGAGATTCTAGTTTTTCATCAGTTATAGTAATACCTTGGTGTGTGATGTCATTTCCGTTACAAATGAAACTTTTTATCGCTTGGTTATCAAATGGTTGGTTGATATAGTTAGACAAACTTTGAGTAAAATAAAATCATACTTTAAATATTCAGTATATGGTAACTGAGACATATAAATAAAATCATTTTTAGAGAAGACAATCTCTGGGAGTTTTTGATTGTTTATCAACATATTCTCTTCTCGTCAAATGCAAACTACAGCTGAGTTAGCTATTGAAAATATTTCAATTCTAAACTTCCAAGATAAAAGATGTAAAACGAATTAAAATAATATACAACCTGCGCTTTATACTTATTTGGAGAGGAGCGAGAACCTAATTTTAAGTGAGATCGTTGGACGACAATCTATTCAGAAGACTCTTGGTTAGTTAGTTGTTTGGATTTTATGGTATATCAACCTTTGTAGGTTATTTAATGCCAAATCCATTCTTAAACAAATAATCAGTTCTATTTCAAACAATTCAGTTTAGCATAAGTACACAGATTCAATGTCAAAAACATTTCTATTTCAAGCTATTCAGTTTAGTCAAACAGTTCTATTTCAAACAATTCAATTTAGCATAAGTACACAGTTTAGCTCTATTTGACCCATAGATAGGATCCTATCAAGTACTACCACTCCGGGCCAGAGTGGACCTGAGAGCAATGGCAATGAAGGGGTACCCTGCATTCCCCAAAGTTCCAGCATTGCTGCAACCTCTCCATCAAATTGTTTGTGTCATAACCAGGACACTCGTTGTTGGGAAGAGGTCTTACCCTTTTGCAGAGATGCAGACGGTGTATTTAGCAGTCCCATCGACTGGGCAAGAAGACTCTTGGTGAAATCTAATAATTGTAAACGTGTCTCAATAACGAAAAAAGTAAAGAATTGACATACTCATTGAAAAAGTAAAACAACATAAAAATCAATTCAGATTTTTCTGTAATTTCACCTTCGCCCTTTGCTCTTAGACTCAAATTCATATGAACTGAAACAATGGTTTCCGCTTTAAAAAAAATACGAGCGGCTAATTTATCCTATGTTAAATTTCTGGGAAGTGCTAGGCGATGTGGAGCGGGAACGGATTTAAGCAGCAGGTCATCATTCCACCTGTTCTGTGACGGAATTGCACCCTTTTTCTTTATTATTCTCTCTCTCTCTCTCTCTCTCTCTCTCTATCTCTTTTATCGCTCTCTCTCACCCTCTTTCTCTCTCTCTCTCTATCTCTTTTTCCATCTCTCTTCTCTGTTACCGTCTGTATCGCTCATTCAATATAAAAACAAATTATCACATTATTTTCCCACTATCTATCTATCTATCTATCTACATAGGTAGACTGAAAAATTAATAAGATGTCATATCTGCTGTTGATGACTTACTTTTTACCAATGGGATCCAAGCACCACAAATGTGTGGACTACATGGGAGACTACGTTGAAAAGATAAACCATTTTTGGTCCCATTTCATGAGAGTATCTTGGTCAGCTTTTGAACTTTTCAGCCGACCCTAAACAATATATATATATATATATATATATATATATATATATATATATATATAGTGTTGCGTCTCACGTCCAATTTGGTTTTGATGATTTGGTTTTGAGAGTTAAAAAAAGAATTCTAGACAATATTTTTTTTTTCATAGCACCCAAAAATGTGTGCAATTATTCTTGTTTTCTGGTTTCGAATTTTAATTTTCTGAAAATTCGATTTAATTGGATTGAATTATTGAATAAAAAAACAATTATTTTACTGTCCTTCTTTAATCATGTTCAGAATCCCTCAAGAATATTGAAAAGGTGAACTCTCATTAATATTTGAAACAGATTTTTTTTTTGTTCAAATACTTTCTATAGCCTTTATGAGCTTTATCCTATCAGTTGCTTTGACAATCTTATCAGCCATGAATCCTTGCATTCGACATCTTGGGTTTTACTTTAGTTCCAACACCGACCACTGGTGCCAATGAGAAATAAGTAACTGTCTTACCTTCCTTATATATATATATATATATATATATATATATATATATATATATAAAGATAAAGATAATATGTGCGCGGCCCTAGCAGGAAATTTGATATATCTACGCATACAAACTTTTGATATCTGCTGCAGAAAATTTGTGTGTCAGAAATTATTTCGTTCGATGAGATTTAAAGTATAAAAAGGGGATTTTCTTTTCCTTTTAACGTAGATTTTTTTTTCGCAGCTTTTAGCATAATTATTTGATTATAATTGACTAAATCTTTTGCTCGTTTGGTAAAACAGTTTTTAAATATATGTACGTATATTTACTTGAATTTGGTTTGGTTTATTTTTAATTTCCGTGGCTTTTTTTTTAATGCTAAAGCCACCCTTGCGGAAGAACATTAGTGATACTATTTGACCCATGCCTAGGAAGGATACGTTTACCAGGGGAATTAGTGCAAAAGTGAACATAATATCGCAAATGGAGTTTGAACTCGTTTACTACAATGTCGCAGTCCACTACGTTAGCTATTACACCACGGAGACTCACTCTTTACTTAAATATGTAGATACAAATATATAAAAGCATATTGCTGATTTTATGTTGCTAGGTTTATTGTTAAAATGGTAGGAGTTTGAATATCTAAAAATATTTAATTATAGACTTGAAATTAAAAAAAAAGATTCATCTTAAGTTCGATTGAGTTAGTCACTAATCGTCGAAGGGTTACGATTATATGGCAACAAGATTAAGTTAATGAATAGAAAAAAAAAACATTGATGCAGGATGGGTGAAGGTGTGAATCTATGGATGGATGGGGAATGATGTCTGAAGACTGATAAAATATTTATCGACCTTGAGCTCAAGGTTATAAGCTGTCGGAAAACATTCGCGTTAGAGTTTGTAACCATACGAGCTTGATTTAACATATTTGTCTATATTTGCAATTCAAAATCAAATGTCCTCTGAAACATGATCTGTTAATTTTTATCATTAAGGGTTTTCGGACAATTGTCTTCATCTTTATTGTTATTTCCACAAGGTTTCGGCCGATATATCCTCCGGCCTTCTTCAGGTGTTTGTCGAACTCGGGAACCTTCACGGAACTTCGAACTACGTCCTTTATTGAAACCACGGGGTTCGCCTGTTCTGATTCCGTTAGCCATAACCGGGTACAAGTGTTAAGTATTCCTGTATTGTTACTCGCCTGTAGTGAGGATTGAACCAGCAACCTCCAGATGATTGTCTCCTTAGGAGCTTTGGGAACCAACGCCTATAACCTTTACGCCAAGCTGGACAATGCAGAGTGAATTTTTGGGACTTATAAACTTAATGCTCTTACTTGACTAGAATTACTACTATTATGTATGATTTTTTTTTTACCTGTGCTCATATTCAGATTTTTTTCTAGCCTTCTTAATTATCGGTTTCCATATTGTATTCAACTCTATACTTGGTCTACTCAGCAGGTCATTGTAGCCCAACATATGTGCTGATTCCTTAAGGCGTCTAATCCTCCAATGTTCAGCCCTATCAATTATTTCCTGAGTTCGACAAACACCTGAAGAAGGCCGGAGAATATATCGGCCGAAACCTTGTGGAAATAACAATAAAGATGAAGACAATAGTCCGAAAACCCTTAATGATAAAAATCAACAAGCTTCGTCTCAGAAATTCAAACAACACGATCTGTTAGTTTTCGAAAGTGGAAATATCAAATGAATGATCGGTTTGCATAAAAGAATTTGAAACGTTTTGTTTTCCTAATTGCCTGTCATTTCAGGGAACTTGTTCTCACTCGTTGCATTAATTCGATAAATTTTCCTACATTTCCGCAAGTGGCCAGTTCAAAAGTTGAATTAAAGCTCCAGTTTCTTTTCAACTACATCGAAGTTGTACGATTCCGGTGATAAAGAGGATATGATTGTTTTTAACAGATGTTGCCACTGACAACCATACAATTCACTGCAATCTGGTTAGATTTTGTTATTGTTTCGTTTTATTACGTTCCCTGACGAATTGGTTGAGAAAAACTGATAAAGTATAATCCGTGTTTATTTTTATTTTTATTTTCATTTATTTATTGTGTTTCTCACTAAGCAAGTCGCTATTATTGTCGGATAGGCATCACTTGATCCTTCTAATGAATTATTAATCAGCTCTCCACGGTCCGGTGACCCTCACAGTGTCAACCAGCCTACAAGATTTCAACTAATGCCTCTATTAAAGAAACGTGAATAAAGTCTATTCGTATATGATGCGGGACTAACGAACCGGATATGATTGCTAACAACAGGCCCGCACTAAATGTAGCCGCAATGGCGGCCGATCATTTCAACTTGAAATGTGACTCATTCTTTTTTTTTTTTTTCTTAAGAATCAAGTCACGTGATAGAGCGACATAATTTTGACTTGGGTTTGTAAAGGGTTACATTTTCTTTTTGAAACTTCAATGGAAAGGAAAGAAAGAAAGAAATAACTCAAGTAAAGTTTTCTTCCCAAGTTCTCCTATGCTATCTTTATGTTACCTAATCGCACGTACGTTAACACACACACACACACACACACATACACACACAAGTATATTACCGGAAATAACGAGCGCGATAAGAGATACTATGGAACATTTGAATAACAGAAAAATCTTTCATAATAAAAAAAATGATTGGAAATCTTTACATTGCAACAAGGAAGGTTTTATATTTATTACAATTTTCTTGCTTTTTCATTGACATATATCGGCCCTTCTCTCGCCTTTTATTCGTATCTTCTCATCTTCTCCTCAATCCATTTGTTCCTCATCTATTTTGTAAAAATCTAAATGTGAAACCTGTTCATTTTTGTACGAGGGTTATTCAATAAATAAGGGGAATTGTTTTTAAAAAAAGTAACAATTTTTTTCCTATTTTTTAATACATCTTAATTCTGCATTGTATGACATTAGTTTATCGAAAAAATTATTTTGATTTCGCGAACATATTTGTTTTAAGGCTATTCCGAATGGCGACGAATCCAGCCGGGTACTGCAAGTTTGAACAGAGGGCTGTCATCAAATGTTTGGTAGCTGAGAGGTGAAAACTATGACAGATTTTCAAAAGAATGTGTGATGTATAAGGAGAAATATATTTTATTCAAAAAATATTTACTACGAGCATAGACTGAAAAGACAGTTCATGGAGTGGAAATACACTTTTGTATGTGGTCTTCAAGTCATTGTATCGATGTGTCAACGCTGTCTTCAATGCTAACAAGTCTTCTTCCTCCCTCTCTTCTTGACACATATAGTCTGGCAACGTCATCTCTGGGATGCAATGCCTTATGCATGGTCATTAGTTTTCTTGTTCTCTAGTCTATTTGTTTAATTTCTTCTTTGGACCACATCAAGAATGGTCCCGAATATCTTACAAGGGAAACAACCATAGTATTCCTACCTTTTAAAAAGGTTCCTGCTATAGAGCTTTGTCTCGATTAATTTTCTGGCTCTTCTGGGATGCTCTTTTTAAATTTTTTCTTTCATTTCCCCTTGTGTGATGTAGTCAGTTTCCAATATCCCAAAGAATTTGTAGGTTTCCTTTTCTCCGAGCGTTCTGATGACTACTTGATTTAGTAGTTCGAATCCTTCCGTTATGTGTCGTTTGCCACTTTTCATTACTAGCATGGCACATTTTTCTATGCCAAATTCCATTCTTATATTTTGACTGTATATCCTCACAGTTTGTATTGGGGTTTCCATTTCTTTTTCGTTTTTGGATCTCCCTGGAATATGTCTCTTTGAATTTTTACCTTTGCTAAGCTTTATCCTCCTGCTGCCAATTTCACTCTTCAGGTTTGCATGGTCTTTTCGATAAACTGTACGACTTGGTCGGGTTATTATTATTATTATTATTATTATTATTGCTCTATATTATCAAAAAGAAATTTGATGCCTCGACATTTTCATCCCAACTTGCTTTTCAATATTTTACTCGTTATCTCTTTTTATCCTATAAACAAGTCTGTTTCTTTATCTTCTTTCATCTCCATCACTTCTCCTTCTTTCCGTGTATATACATATTTGATTCCTTTTATCTAGTTTTCTTTTTCTTTTTTCTTCTTTACCTTTTCTCCCATCATTCTTTTTTCCTCTTTTCTTCCCCCTTCGCTTTTCTCAATTTCTTTCCGTTTAAAATTATTATTATACATATTTCTCTGTCAGAGAGCACAACTGATCCCAAGTGATAAGGGACAGGTGATATGGCAAAGATACTACACTCTGATCATAGGTAGAAATTCATAAGAGTCATATCAGCACACAAATAATATTAATATGTAGATAACAATGGAGTCAGCAAAAGTGCCAAGGAAGGTGCGAGAGTTCTGAGTAGATTTACTGTCTCTAGAATCAAAGTGACAACTACCGGACACCTGTTGGAGACATGTCAATGAATTAGTGTTGTATACCTGCAGAAGGAAAGACGGTATCACTTGTTTATAAAAATGTCTCTTTTTTATTACTAAGAAAGTCGAAATAGCTGTTAGACAGACAGTCGGAATATTATGATTGACACCGTATCTTCTCAACCCACGTTACGATAAACATATTCAGGGCATTTTTTTTTTCATGGGAGGTTTGATACAGAGCCTGCTTCTCAACCTGGGGGCAGCCTGGTTCCCTTCCCGGTTGGCGCCCAAGCCGACGCATCTTGACAACTTGGCTGACTACTTTCCCCGACTGGCTGCCTGACTGTTGAGGTCGAAAAATTATATATTTTCTGGACACCCACACATTTTTCCTTCCAGTGTAATTCTCATGATTTATTTCCGCTGTCTCTTGTTTACCTTAAGACACAGCTGCATTTCCTGTTTGGAAATCCACAACTAACATGGCCTGTCAAAGGCCAATATGTAATATTAACAACGACGATAATAATAATAATAATAATACTTTGAGATATAAACGATCACCAAATTTATGCCAGAAGACTAGATTTAATTTTGATTAACAAGAAAAAAAAAGGAATTTGTTATGTAGTGGATTTTGCTGTATCAGCAGACCACAAAGTGAAAGTGAAAGAAGGCTAAACACTGAACAAATACGTGACAATACCACCAATCATATTCGGTGCTCTTGGAACGGTCGCCAAGACCCTAAAAAAGACTGGAAGAAACGGAGATTAGAGGAAGAATTGAAACCATGCAGACCATGGCATTGTTAAAGTCGGAGAAGATAATTGGAAGACTCCTTTAGACCTGAGGAGACTCGTTGTCTCTCAGAATTCAGTCAAAAATCATCGGCTCGACTGGTGTGAAAAAATTCGCAAGGTGTAAAAAAATAATAATAATAATAACCAACTATTTTAAAGCAAAAGTAGATAGGATGCAACAGAATAGCAAGGTTCCGAGGTGATAGAGACGAAACGATTAATCACATAATAAGCGAATGAAGCAAACAAGATAAAAAATATATAATACTTGACACGACTGGGTGGGGAAGGGGAAGGGTATCCACAGGGAATTGTACAAGAAATTTTACCATACGAAAAAATGGTGTATGCACCAACTAGAATCTGTCCAGGAGAATGAGACGCACAAAACTTTCAGGGATTTTTAGATACAAACAGATCACCTAATCTCAGCTAGAATACCAGACCTAGTGATAGATAACAAAAAAAAATTAAAAAAAGAAAGAAAAGAAAAAAGAGAACCTGCCGAATAGTGAACTTTGGCGTTCTGACGGACCACAAAGTGGAAACAAAAGAAAATGAAAAGACAAGTACTAAGATCTTGCTAAAGAACTAAAAGAGCTCTGGAACACGACGGTGACAGTAATACCAATTTAAACTGGTGCGCTCGGAACGATCCCCAAAGACTTTATAAGAGGGCTGGAAGATTTTGAAATCGGAGGACGAGCCGTGACATCGAAAAATCTGCATTATCAGAATACTGAGAACAGACTTGGAGACTTGCAGTCATTCAGACTCCAGTGAAATAATAATAATAAATGTAACAAAATAGCAAATGTTGGCTATGCGGTAACTGAGACGAAACTCTCCGTTGCTTAAGCGAATGCAGCAAATTAGCACAAAAGAGTATAAGACTAATCTTAACTACGTGAGGACGGTGATCCAATGGGAACAGTGCAAAAAACTTAAATTTGACCATATGAACAGGTTGTATATGCACAACACGAAATCTGTCCTGGAGAATGAGACGTACAAAATTCTGTAGGATTTTGAGATACAAACGGATCACCTTATCTCGTCCAGACGATCAGACCTCGTGATAGTCAACAACAACAAAAAAAAAAAAAAAAAAAAAAGAGAATCAGCTGAATTGTGGACTTTGCCATCCCGGCTAACCACCGAGTAAAATTATAAGAAAGCGAAAATAGAGATAAATATCTAGACATTGCTAGAGAACTGAGAAAGCTGAGGAAAATGTAGGGAACGGTGATGCTAGTTGTAATTGGTGCACTTGGAATAATCCCCAAAGGATCGGAACAGAGACTGGAAGACATGGAAATAAAAAGACAAGGGAAGATCATCTAGACTACAGCATTATCAAGATCAGCTAGAATAGTGAGAATTTGGTCGCAGTTATAAATACAATTTTTAAGTGGATGCAACAAATCAACTCAGAAATATACAAATGCATATAACTTGGTAGGAAGAGTCATTGACTCGGAATAGTGCAAATTTTTAGGAATCATCCTCGCTAACCATAAAGAATGATATATGCTCGATAACGGAAAAGCAAAATTCTTGATAAGTTTGAAATTCAAAGGAGTTGCATAAATCCATGTCAAGAGATCAGAATTATTCTATTCCAACAATAACAACAGCAACAATAAAAATCTGTCGATGAATGTTGCTGTCCCAGAAGATTATAGAATGAAATCGAAAAAGAACAAATATCTAGATAAAGGGAAGACAATTTTGAAGACGAAGGTGTAATATATTTTGGAATGGTAGTCAAAATTCTGATAAAAACAAGAATCGAAGAACTGTTGATCCAAGAAAGAACCGAAATCTTTCAGATAAGAACATTGTTGAAATTAGTGAGAATGTTGGCGAAAATTCAAGAGATCAATAATATCTTTTAACATGTGCATCAGATCAAGTGTTTGAAAATCAACATGCTTTGCAAGCACTTGATTTACGGCAAAAATCAACAAATGCTATTCATCTGAATATTCATTAAAAAAAAAATGATTACTAAGAAGTGTGTACAGCGCCATTTCTGTGAGGGACAGAAGCTTTTGTATTGTTATTGCAACAAAATGATTCCTTATTTTTTTCAAGATTTTTAAAAGATTAGAATTCAATCAGTAATAATTAATTGCGAAATCGTATCTCTTTGCCGATGTCTTTTCTATGAAAAACTTGGACGCTTTAGTCCATTTATCATTGATAATTGTCGTCCAAATGAAATATGAAAAAGCTTTGATGTTTTGTGAAGCTTCCAACTAATCAATGAATGTGAGCAACTAGTCTTTTCTCAAACATCTTGTGGCTTAATTTGACCATCAACATAACATCTATATGCATAAATGCGAATTTCTACGCCTGTTTTTTTTTTTTCGCATCCATGCTAATATCAAAAGGGCCAACGTCCTATTTAATCAATAATACAAATGGTCAATGAGCAATTTGTATTATATGTACTAACAAACGACGTTTATGACAATAATGAGATATCTGATTTGCGTAATGATTTTAAAAAGCAGGTTTTAATAAATAGCTGTCCTGTGTTATTCATTCGTAATTTTATTTCCATAGACGTAAGCAGAAGATTTGTGTGTAACTTTTATAAGAAAGCCATTAAAAATAGAACTGAACGTAAATGTCTTAATCTTCTTTAAAATCCCTCTCATTTACAATTTCTTTTGAAGTGTCTTTATTGTAACATTACTGGAACAGTTTTTGAATGTTTTGATTAATAGTAAAAGATAAAAAAAGATGGGAATGATAAACTTTTGATAATATTCGATATCTAACGCTCGATAGGATTCATAAGTCATTGCATTTTTTTCTTTTTTCAAATTCATCATGGCCCACTTCTTTTAACCACGAAAACTAAATTGAAATATTCTTTTTTCAAATTTAGTTTCGCACTCAATTTGCTCTTTTATTTACTTTTTTAAAATTTATTTACAATATGATGGGCTGAAGTTTATTCTACCCTTTGTAATTTTTTTATATATCAGATCATAAAAGGGAAGGCTGAAAGATTATTTTAAAGTTTTAACGGGGTGCAGTTCGCCATGTATATTATGTAATGACTATGATGAAAACAAAAGCATAAACACGTATATATATATATATATATATATATATATATATATATATATATATATATATATGTGTGTGTGTGTGTGTGTGTGTGTGTGTGTATATACACAAATATATGATCACTGTCTTCATTTTCATATAGCATCACTCAAGTTCTATTATGCGGGATCATTATTTGTATACAAAAAAGGTTTGAAACTGAAATCAATCTATGTTGTTTCTTTTTCTCAGCATAAACATTAATAAACAAAAATAACTTTCTAAAAAAATTTTTCCACAATAATCTGGTTCACTGGTTTATTATTTTCATAATCCAAAAAACGTTTGTTGTAAATAATTTTCAAAAATCTTGAAGTAGCGTGCTTACCTTTCAACGTATATTTCTTTGTCATTCTTAAATATAATCGCTAAACTTTTAATATAAGTAATTTTGTTCCGATCAAGATTACCTAAAGATAAATAATTCAAGATTCATTACCAAGAAATAGAAATTTTTTTACAAGGTTCACTGCAAATATTCAACTGGAAGAACCTCATAGGTCAACGGCCAGAATCAAAGTGTTCAGTCAGGAAACTACTGCTACTCATCTATTAGATTGGCGTCTATTGATGTGATAAAAAAAGAAAACAATCATCGAAAGATGACTCTCACTCGAGCCATATTTCCAGACTGCACCATCCTTCACGTGAGAAAATAAGAGGCGCGTTTCGCTGAGGTTCTATTTCTGGTCCCGGGGTTCGAAAAATCAACTACATAACTTAAACTCAAACTCTAACCATATTTACTTAGATGCAAAAGCACAGTACACATAGAGACATTTAACGTTAGAACTTTTAATAGAATAGGCCAGTTACCTGATCTGACAGCATCTGACAGCATCTGCAGCAGAGCAGACATTGTATGCATACAAGAACATAGATACTACCATAGAGAACAAGAAACAGAATACCACGCTACCGCCAATGGAAGGACGTTTGTCTCAGCGTCTGCATGCAAAAACTCCGTCAATGTATTCTATCGATCATATGGAAGTCTGATTTATCCGATAGATTAAAACGGAATTTCTTCCCAAACACCGTTTGTCTCAATACTACGGTACGGATGCACCACATGGACGCTGAGAAAACTTAAAGGAAAAAGCTAGACGAGCACTACACAAGAATGTTACAAGCTATATTGAACGAATCCTGGAAGTAACACTCCATGAAAACAACAGTTGTATGACTGATTACCTCCCATCTCAAAAAATATCCAAATAAGACGGACTAGACAAGCTGGACACTGTTGGACAAGCAAGAACAAAATTATCAGTGACGTTTTCCAATGAACATCTTCACATGTACGTGTGCCAGTGTTAGCCGACCTACAAGAACACAAGATGTAGTCTGGAGTACCTACTGGGAGCGATAAGACAAAGAGAGAGAGATATAGTCAGGGAAATCAATGCTAGCAACGTGACATAATGATGATGATGATTATGAAGATTATATATATATATATATATATATATATATATATATATATATATATGCTGGTACTACCGTCGTTAGAAATAGATACGGCAACACGAGTTCAAATCCTCGACAAAATTGTTAGAATTTCACATAGCACTAATACCCTCGGGAAGGATATAAATTCAACTATTTTCTCTCCAACTATGGGTAAAGAGGGGAAAGGCGGGGTTCTTTAGACTTGTTTAGGCAATCTCTCAGAGAAAGAAAACTCTGAATTCAAACCTGTTAACCTGTTAAAACTTCGCCAAAAAATTGATCTCGTGTCACGTCCTGCCCGTGCGGAGCGTTTATATATATAAATATATATTGTGAGTATGTTCTGAAAAAAACCCACTGCTGTATCAACATCAACGAACCTAGCGACGAAGCATTAATCTAATTATGTAAAATTTTAATTAAAAGACAAGATTACGAAGTCAAGACACTGAACGTGGAATTGGATGTGAAATTCTCCCGCAAACTGAATGAATAATGAAGCATAAATTCAAATTTTTAATCTGAATTAACTGGCGAGAAGGTTATATATATATATATATATATATATATATATATAAGGCGTTTACAATGAAAAGCATTTTATTTCACATGAATGCCAACGGCTTACCTATAAAGATTTTTTAAAATTCTACTTGCTATTTTACTATTTCCCTAATCTTGTACAATTCTCCAGAATCCACCCTTGCCCGTAAAAGGCTTTCCCTTGTCGTGATCTCTAAATCTAAAACTTTTAGATGTACTAAATCGCTGATAATAAGAGTGGACATGAGAAACCGAATTTTAATCCAACTTTGAATCTACTACTGATTTCATTATTAACTTCTTCTTCTTCTTCCCTCTGAGGCTGAGTGATACTAACAGCCATAAACTGCCAGTGCGGATGTCATCCATTTGCCTCAAGTGTAATTCTCTTGCTTCATGCTATATAGTATCGGCGAATCCGCCATTGTTCAATGAATTGGCCAACGGGAAACACGAACGCTTGTTCTTTCGTTAATTGTTAGTCTTACGGCTGATTTATAGTTGTTATGTCTGCTTGACTCTATTGTCGACTTGCAAATATCTGTCGTTCTAATGGCCAGATAACACGACCAATGTCGGACGAATTATTCGCCGCGGTGTCAAGTTCTCACTATTAGCTTAACTAGCAAACGCCAGACTCCATCTGGCTTCCCGCCAAACGGTCTCTCTCTCTCTCTCTCTCTCTCTCTCTCTCTCTCTCTCTCTCTCTCTCTCTCTCTCTCTCTCTCTCTCTCTTTCTATCTATCTATCTATCTATCCCTACCTACCGCACAGTCGATTTGAAGGAGAGAGAGAGATAGAAAAGGGAAGATTATGAGAAAAAATAGAAGAAGGCGAAGGTAAAAATACCGTGGAAAAAAGGAAAAATTGTTCAGTACATAGGTTTTAAATAAAATAAAATCAATGGCATTCTCTCAATCTGGTTAGAGATTAACCTTTGTCCTTCCGATCACACAACCCATCATATAATTGTGTTAAAGAGACATCAATTATAATTCCCCGTATAATTCTGATTAAAACAGACACGTTTTTAGTTTCTACGTGATTATTATTATTATTATTATCATGATTCCTTCTTCTGTTTTTCTCATTTGTATATTGTTACGATGAGTAAAAAATACCAAAAACAGTTTGAACAATGAATGCTTAATCCTTTTGCAGGTAATCCTTGTAGAGTGGGCGAATAATTTTCAATGCATTAACATTGAATCGATCAACGAGTAGCCAATAGAGAAATACCTAACACTGAGCTATCACACCGACAAAAATGTCCTTCTGATTGTGTAGTATTGGTGACAAAAATATTGCTCTACCTGTAAAAGGGTTACGAGATTGTGATAAATCATTTCAACTGATTTGAAAACAAAATCAGTTAAGAAATTCTTCAATGTTAAGTGAAGTTTATTAGGCTTCTTGCAGTTTAAGACTGTTGAAAAAATTGAAAAGTTTTGAAGCACGTTTTTCTGAACATTTGTAGTTTGATGGTCTCGATGCAATAAGAAAATGCTTAATTTGATTGGAGAACAAGCTGATTGATGAGAAAGAAATAAAAGGGGTAAAGAAAATCTAGGAAATGAAAAATTATGTAGAGAAATAAGAAATGTACAAAAAATGATAAAAAGGAAAGGTAAAGAAAGAAAAAGAAAAAGAAATAAAAAAGCAGAAAGAAAACTCTCCAAAATGAAAATGAAATTCTTTGTTTGAAACGAAGCAAGAACAAGAAGGAAATTTTTAATAAAATATACTGAAATTAATCTGAGCGGCAACAAAAGAAAGGCAAATTCAAAACCCAATTAAAGAAAACTTTTTAAATAGTTTAGCGAAATCACAAGAAGATAAAGAAATCGAAGTAACGTGTACAACTCGACTTTCTTTGAAAACGAAAGAAACAGTGAACATTTGACATTTCAAAACAGCAAACTTATCTTTCGTATTTCCATTTTAGTTCATATAAATTGATTTCACATCCAGTGAAAAGATAAAGGAAAGCTATGATGTTGTTTTCTACATTAGGGTGAGAAGGTTCCGAGTGAAATTCTAAGATTCAGCGTGCTCTTTATTTGATGTCAAAGTTTCAATTTCAAATTCAATGCAAAAAAAAAAAACAACAACAAAAAACCGTTACATTTTAGTTATTGTCTAAAGTTCAGATATCAAACATCGCAATTATTTTCACGAACAAAGGGTTTTATAAAAGTTCAACGATTTTGACTATGAAAAATACTTACCCGAGCATTTAGTTTCCGCTGTCCTTAAAAGTATTTCCTGCTAAATGAACCCAGTCATTTAACAAAGGGTGCTGTTTACAAAGGTAGCTGCAAAAGTTTGTCACATTTGATTCGCGCACACAGAATTATTGGAATTTTGAAGTATTTTGTATAATTTTAGTCAAAAATGACTTTTCTAATGACTAAGCAGCGGATACTGTTCATCACAAAAGACAATATTTTTTAAAGAACTTATCGCAAATAGCAGTCATTAA
Organism: Sepioteuthis lessoniana; assembly: GCA_963585895.1. Classification (NCBI taxonomy): domain Eukaryota; kingdom Metazoa; phylum Mollusca; class Cephalopoda; order Myopsida; family Loliginidae; genus Sepioteuthis; species Sepioteuthis lessoniana. The sequence goes on from OY757925.1 coordinate 40,442,291, forward strand.
TACGTAGAATTATTCAACCATGTTTTTCGTCTTAGCTCTTGTCTGCGGTTCTAATAAGTAGCTAAGAAATTCACAGTTCAAGATGAAGTACTGAGAAAATTCTGGCAATAAACTGAATCCATATTTATGATCCGTTAGTTTCTCGAAAAAAGAAACAGATCGATCAGTTTTCCCTGAATTGTAAGCCACACGTTCAGCTGGAAAACGGTATGGAAAAAATGCAAATGTTTCTCTTTTTCTTGGATTCACTGTATTGTTCGGCAGAGTTTATGAGGTCAATCGGACTAAAGTTCATCAATTATAACTAAGCTGTGTGTGTGTGTTCGTGTGTGTCTGAGAGAGAGAAAGAGAGAGAGAACTAACTATCAGTGCAAAATCTCGGTGAGTCGCTGACACTAAGGTCGACAACCATCCGGATACAAGTCATAGTAAATCAGTGCTTTTATATTTCAACAAAAATATTCTGTGTCTCATGATGAGCAGCTTCTGTTTCCAGGTCATTGAATTTGCCCTCAATATTGAAATGCTAAGCACGTAATAAACTTGTTTAGAGGAGAAGCAAAAAGCGATAATAATGAGAAGAGAACTATAGTTTCAGAAAAAAAACAGGAATGAAATTTATATATTATTTATCGAAGGACCAAATTTGGGGTCGGCATGGTTCTTTATAGTTCACATGAGATCAGAATTCACTGTCTCTGGTTTTCGATAGTAACATACTCAACGCAGCACAAAAGCGGCTCTTTATCTGTACATTTATTTGCATAAATAAAACCATTCATTTGCATAAGAATAATTATGAATTTGTGTATGTAGGAATATCGTACACCGTTATTACTGTGTAACGAGGATCAAACTTTGGTTTTACACCAAAATGAAGCTGTGTGAGAGTGAAGCGCGAGACTGTAAATTTATTTGAAACAAATATTTCACTTTTTTCGTAAGTTAATTTAAAATGTTCTTTTCCTAATTAGAAGCGAATTTACATTTTTAATGTTCCCAAGTTGCAAGAAACACCCAAAATATTTGCAGCTAAAAATGGAGTCTTTCCCCTTCAAAATTCTCTTTGAATTTGTCACTTTTGATATTCTTAAACTTAGCATGGACGTACGAAATCGGCATAGCAGTTTAGTTTTTTTGTATAAGGCTACAAAAAGTGAACAAAAATTCAATCGGTGAGCCGAGTCTGGGGAATTCTTAGAATTTATGGAATCAACACTGGAATTGTTCTTTTATAATAAAAGTCACAATTTAGCTGAAAATTAGGGTACCGTAAAAAAACTACTTTGATGACTGAATAATGATGACTTTGAGTAAAAGATTTTTTCAAAAAATGGTGGAAATTTTTCATCAACCTTTCAGTAGTGTCATATTTGTTTAAGTTTGTCTTGAATTCGAAGATATCGACAGAGAAAAGAAGTTCCTAATGTAGATTAATGGTTAACGAGCTCCACTTGCAGACAATATTTTGTGTAATGTTTGATTCTCACTGAGTGTCTCATTGCATCTCTCAATAGATCAAATCAAGTTCTTTAAATATCTGTTTTTGAGAAAGAGAGAGAGAGAGATGAAGGGAGACTTTGTAGGCTCTGACTCTACAGGTGTATCGAAGAGGCCGTTCACGTAACACAAAACATTTTGGTTTTATTTTGTATTTTCAACAAAGGCAAAACCTTTCCCTTCCCTATCCCTTCTTTCATCGTTTTCTTTTTCTTCTTACTATCTTGTAATGACTTTGGTTTCTTTCTTAATTTAATGGCATATCAACCTTCGTGGGTTATTTTTCAGAAAAAATAACTGTGATACTATCTAACTCATAGCTGGGGGGAGGAAAATAGGGTTCATGCCTTTCTCAAAGGTTAGTCCGAAAGTGAACGTGACCGCGCGACGATTTCGAACACGCTTATTTCGAGGGCGTAATCCAGCACTCTCTGGCTATTACACGACGGAGACTTACCTCCGTAATGAATTAGTCAACAACAGAAAGAAAGAAAGAAAAAAAAAAAAGAAAATTGTCCTATATAAATGAATACATTTAAAATGCTTATAATTACAACGACGGAACTTTTGTGCGCCTCAATAATTTTGACTTCTTTTTCAGTCTACTATAATAGTCCAGATAATAAATCAATAGATGAATGAATAAATAAATAAATAAATAAATAAGCGATTAGTCGTATTTGTCCTCCTTTATTTTTCTTAATTTTGTTCGGCAAATGTGCTTTTTGAGTTATTTGACATATTTTCGGTTACAACAAACATTCTTTTTAGATGATAAACGTCAGCAATGTAGACAAAAAGGTCAAAATGATCTTGCAAAATTTTTCAAATTTGGACCTACTAAATCATTCTAAAGTTTTACAAATCTTTAATTGGCCATTATTCATTTGCTGTTGGCAAACATAAAAAAGATTCCGAGACATCCCTGTATCAATATGTCGGTACAAGCATCCAAATGATCAAATATGAAATTATCAACTCAGATGTTTAATCAAACTTACCTATCGAACACAAAGCCATGTTCGTTGGACGTTCTGTAAAGATCGATCTTTCTCCTCTATAAGACGTTCTTGTTAAACATTTGAAGGTATAAAGGTCCCCGTGGTGTAATGGTTATCGTCGTATGAAAATGGACACGGCGACACGAGGTCAAATCCAGGACGAGAATGATTGCATTTCACATAGCACTAATACCCTTGGGAAAGGTATGAATCCAATTATTCTCCCTCCAGCTATGGGTAAATAGTAGGGCAGACTAGGTTCTTCTCCCTTGATGAGGCATCTAGTCTAGGAGAAGGAAAACTCTGAATTCAAATTTGTTAAACTTCACTTAAAAATTGACCTTGTGTCGTATCCTGTCCGAGCGGAGGGGTTGGGTAAATATGATAAAGTTGTTTTATATTTAGGACTCTTGAGGTATCCAGTCTTTTTTTTTTTAACTATCCTGTCATTTGAGCTATTTACTTTACTTTACTTTCAAAATCATATTCTGAGCTGAAAATGGAAGCTAGAATATAGACATAAAATAGATTTTATTCACAGACCTATTGTACTAATTGTTGATTAAATTACATGTATTTATGTATTAAATTACATGTATTTTTTATAGTAAACTTCGTCGGGTGGTGAGGTTCCACTTCTGGAGTTCTGTGGAGTGTGAAGTCACCATTTTATTGCCATTACTCTCAGGTCCACGCTAACCTGCGGTGATAGTACTTGTCTGGGTTTTATCAATGGATTAAATGATCTGTAGAAAAAATTATTAGTATTCGATAAGAATACTTGAAATCATATAACTGTTTGCGAATTATCTGTATTACAAATAGTTACTTAAAGCTATAATCGTTTTCAAGTGTTTATTAGTTACTTGAAACCATATAATTGAAATACTTGAAAACATATGACGATGTGTAAATAAATGATTATGACAACTTGAATAGTTACTTGAAACCATATAATTGTATATAAATTATGTGTATTATATTGGAATAATTCAAACCATATAACTCTAGATTTTTTCTCCGAGCTTTTCGTTAGCGTCCAACTGGTTCATCCCTATAGAAGTATTGACATAACCACAGCTTGAAAGAAATTGTGTCTGTTGTCTAATATTAAATGAGAGAAATGAGCTTAAAAGATGAAAATATAAAATACATCAGCATGTAATTTTCAGTTAAAAAAGAAAATTTCAAATTAGGAAAAAGTTGACTCCATATTTATTTAGTCATTTTTATTTCATGTAAAATACCAGAACGTTTTTCCCCAACGACAAATTTTACCGGTCACATTAGCAAGGAGGAGCACCTGTTGGAAAGATTATCAAGGAAAGTTATGAGCGCTGTTTCAATCACCAAACATGTACGATGTTTGGTGACTGAAACACCCTCTACTTATTTTAAAACAAAAAAAGAAAGAAAAATGAAGTGAAAAACTAGAAAGATGAAATTAGGATATTTTTCTTTTCTTTTCTTTTCTTTTCTTTCTTTCTTTCTTTCTTTTTTTTCGAATCTAGGCTTTTCAATTTGTGGCTCAATGCTCGGTTGTCATTGAAGAGAACTACTGTAGTTTCGTGTCGTCTTTAAAATGATCCGCCTCGCTGGTTAAAAATGATAGTTTGGATATTAAGATTTTCTCAAGTGTTACCTTTATCATTTGACGTGTGCTCTACCTGGGGGGTCTGCACTGTGACACCAACAAAGACCACAGCGCTGTTATGCACCCCCTTCTTTCCTATATATATATATATATATATATATATATATATATATATTCCACTTCAATTGGATCGTTTCACTTTTCATTCTGCTTTCAAACTTTTTCCTTCTCAGTTTCGGACGCTTATATGACACACTTAGGCATATTAGTTTGGTTCTAAAATCAGACGCATAAAGACACACTTGCACGATGAATCCGTTTTCAAAACATACAACAATTTCATTTATTTTTATACTATAGTATACTATTACCGAGCCACTAGCCTAATGAGTAGAGTGTTCGTCGATGGTCCGGGAGACCGGGGTTCAGTCCCAAGTCGAGTCATACCAAAGACTCAAAAATGCTACTTGATGCCGCTTTGGTTTAACACTCAACATTATAAGGCAAGGATCAAGGGTAAAGTGGAGCAATACAGGGAATGGAGTAGTACCTTCCCTTACACCTCGGTGTAGTAGCTATTGAAAAGGGAGCCTTTGGGTTGCCAACTTTACTTTATATATATAATACTACTTTTTAAAATCTTCGTCTACCTGTACATATAAACTTACAAAATATATTATAGAGTGTGCATTATGTAGGTCTGCGTAGAGGCTGAGTTAACTACTTATTTTTACTTGATTTTCCCGGGGTCGGTGTTTAAGCTCGGGTTATTTATATATATATCAAATTGACTGTATATGATTTTATATTGTTTCCTAATAAGATAGGGGGAGCCCCTGTATCATGTTGGCTTACGTGCTAGACTGTGACATCGTAGTAAGGGAGTTCTAACTTCATTTGCACAATTACACTCATTTTTAGACCAATACCATTGGGTAAAGTATGAACCTCCGTATTCTCCAGCTATGGCTTTATATATTACGACTACTGTTATTCTACAGGGATAGCTTTGTCATTAAATATCCTACAAGGTTAATATGCCATTAAAACAAATTAAACAAACCAAACCTAATGTTGCTCAATCGGCTGGGGCTGCAGAATACACCGACTACACATCTACACAGGGGCAAAACCTCTGCCTAACGAGTGTCCTGAATATAACACTAAACAATCTGATGGTGAGGTTCCAGTAATGATGGAGCTTTGGGGAATGTGGAGAACCACTTCATTGCTATTGCTCCCAGGTCCACTTTGATTCGGAATGCTAGCACCTGATAGGACCCTATCAATGGGTTAAATAGAACTAACTGTGTACTTATGCTAAACTGAATTGTTTGAAATGGAACTGTTTTTAACTTTGAAACCATACTTATGCTAAACTGAATTGTTTAATATAGAACTGTTTTGACATTTAACTGTGTGTAAACAGAATTTGTACTTATACTAAACTGAATTAACTGAATTAGAACTGTTTGAATAAACTGAATAGTTTGAAATAGAAATGTTTTTCACAATTAAACTGTGTACTTATGCTAAACTGAATTGTTTGAAATAGAACTGGTTATTTGTTTTAAAATGGATTTGGCATTAAATAACTTACAAAGAAACCAAAAAAACCAACCACCCAAACTTAATGAGACAACTTTAAGACAAGGAAAAAGAAAATTGTTTCAAACCATTTTATCGTTGATCACACAATTTAAACATCTTGATAAAAAAAAGCAACGTTTATTCACATCATCATCAGGACACAAATTGAAAGTGACTTTTTTTCACTACTTTATGAGTGTACATCAATGAACTTAAAGAAAGTAAAACAACAGTCCATTGATTTGAAAGAGAAACAAGGATTTATTATCATCTTGGAGTAAAAGATCAAGTATCAAATGTTTCATAGAAATATGAGACGAAGGCTCCACTCTGTTATGGCAATTAACAAATGGCCTAATGAGTATTGTGTTCGCTAATGGTCCGGGAGACCGGGCTTTAGTCCCAGGTCGAGTTATACCAAAGACTCAAAAAATGGTACTTGATGCTGCCTTGCTTAGCACTTAGCACTATAAGGTGAGGATCAAAGGTAAAGTGGAGCAATCCTGGGAATGGAGTAGCTATTGAAAAGGGAGCCTTCGGGTCGCTCTCGACTAAAATTGCCAACTTTACTTAATTGATTATCAGTTCTTCGTTCCAATTTAGCACTTCCATATTTCGAACTGAAATGAGCTGGTGGGGTGTCCTCGTGGTGTAATGGTTAAAGCGATCGACTGCGGAATCGTAGTACGCGAGTTCCAACTTCAGTCGCGCTATTACGTTCACTTTCGGCCAAATACCCTTGGGAAAGGTATGAACCTCCTTATCCTCCCAGCTATGGGTTAAATCGTACCACTACTGTTCTTCTAGGAGAATGGCTTTGGCATTAAATAAGCTAAAAAGAGTTAATATGCCATTAAACAAAAGAAACCAAACCTGAAATGAGCTGAACTGGTGTAAGTTCTCCCCTCCTAATATCCTTTTATACAACCTGACTGAATATGAGTTATTGTTGACATTAGGTGTGATTGATGAAATTATAGTTTATTAATATGATGGGTTACAACCAAGAAGACTTGCACATCATCATTGTGACGTTTTGTTTCTATATTAAATACTGTAGCCTTCTGTTGATAAAAATAACATGATCAAAATAGTGACAAGAGAGGACTCAGGTAAATTTGATTCCTATCTTTTCAATGGACATTAATGTGGAAGTGATAGGTGTATCTTCCACCGTAATTGAAATGCTTCGATTTCGCCTCATTGTTTAATTCCCCTACACATCTACGTAATAACCATGTTATTTTCAAAGCAACCTTTCAAAAGTTTTGATGAAATATAAAATATTTTTCATTTGAATATAAAAAATTCAGCTTTCAGAATTATAAAACTTTGGTCATATATCTACGATAGTGGGCTGAAAAGTTCATATGATGACGTCATATGGGTCGTTGATGTCTTTTTTTTTTTTTTTTATAAATGGGATCCAAACACTGAAACATCAATGGGAAAAGTGTATGGACCACAAGAGAGTATAAAGTTGAAAAATAAATCTCATTCGATCGCATTCCATGAGAATATTTTGGTCAGCTGATGAACTTTTTAGCCGACACTTGTAAATTCATTTTTTTAAATTTTTTTAAAAAAGTTATTAATCTATTGACACGCATTCATTAATTTCTTTCTATAATTAAATTTTCTCTTCTTTTTTTTCCAGACACTCGCCTTCGTTCTGATGACATCTGCGTTGGAATGAGTGCCAACGATTGTAGTGTGGACAGTGATGGGACTGATGGCATGTCTCCACGTCGTTCCCTCTCGCCAGACAGCGACGGCAAATTAGGTTGTAAAGCTGATGACTTTGTCAATGGCAGTGGGACCACCAACAAAACCCGACGACGTAGAACGGCCTTTACAAGTGAACAACTCCTGGAGTTGGAGAAAGAATTTCACAGCAAGAAATACCTTTCTTTAACTGAGCGTTCACAGATCGCTCATAATCTCAAGTTAAGCGAAGTCCAGGTTAAAATTTGGTTCCAAAATCGCCGTGCTAAATGGAAGCGGGTAAAAGCCGGTATTGTACACGGACGTCATGGTGGAGACCCGAACAACAAGCCGAAAATAATCGTGCCAATTCCTGTGCATGTTAACAGAATGGCTATTCGGACTCAGCATCAACAATTAGAGAAATCTGTCATCAGACCGTTATAGTCTCACATTAACTGCGAGAAAGAACGAGAAGTTAGAGAAAATTACTGACGAAGGGCCGTCAAGAAGAAAAAAGACAAAGATTCGTTTATTTCTTCATAAAGTTAAGAATAAAACGATAAAATGTTATTTTTTTTAAATTGAGGCTAACAATGATAGAACTGGCTTTAGGCGGGACAATGACAGAGTGTGTGTGTAAATGTTGAATTTTGTATTTTGTTACCTTTTGACTATTTATTAAATCTTATTTGGGAACCAGACTGGAATAATTTGAATGCGAACCAGTGTTTATTTACTTATGTATGACTGTGTAAGTCTACACACACTTTATTGTGTAAAAAATTGTGTGTATGTATGTGTGTAGGTTACAGAGTGAAAGAGAGGGTGGGGACTGGCAGTCCAATTATATTCAAAAGTTTCATAAATTCAAACATTCCGAACATTACACAAAATTCAACGAAATTTTTTGGAGTGCAGTAAAATTTTTCTTTTTTTTTTTGTGAGTGCATTAAAAATTGCAAAAAAAAGCATCGTCAGTTTTTTCCAACATTTTTTCTTTTTCTCTTTTTTTTTTTTTTTGTTTATATTTCAAAGTGTTAAATTAGAGAGAGAGAGAGAGAGAGAGAGAGAGAGAGAGAGAGAGAGAGAGAGAGAGAGAGGTGGGGGAGGCAGTTACACAAGCCAAATCTAAAATTGCGAACAAAAATGAACTCTGAACAACTTTTTAATTTTTATTAATGATTAAAAGAGTCTGATTAAGTCCTCCCTATCCAAAAATTCCTTTGTTGTCAAATGTCTGTGTTAAGATCAATTTTCTTGGTCTGATTTTAGAATTCTACACAATGAAAATAATTCAAATACAAACTACAGTTGAATTTGAAGAGAAAAGAGGTATAAGGATTGAATTCTTTGAAGTGTCTAATTCTGAAATAATCTATTTCTGATTTTGGTAAATTTTATCTTTCCGAAGAAGAAGAAGAAGAAAAAAAAATCGATGAAACAACATATCTTAACAAACTCGAGAAAACCCTGCTGATGTTACCAAACAGTATGACCGATTCAAATCAATGATTTTATTCCCTTGATATTCGATCCAAAATCAATAGTGATCTTTTCACAACGGAACAAAGACATCTAACCGATTGAATATCCGCACACACATTTTTTTTTAAAGATTTCCATGTAGATATATCCAGTTATTCCAATGTGTCACACTTCTGTAAAAATCAATCATCCATTTTCACTATCAGTGTAGCTAATACAATGAATTACTTATAACAATTTTGGTTATGAGTTTGAATCCCACGTGTGGCTATGGGCCATTCAATAAGCTTCCAGACTTTTTTGTACAGGCGTTTAAAATTGTCGTAGACTCTTGAAAATTCAGTATATTATTGCTATACATCATATGAGATGACTGACCAATTTTTATGATTTCAGATTCAAATCAATAGCTACAGCAGTAATTAGAATACACCCTACTAAAGCCTGAATGTCACAGCTGGCAAATTTCAAAAATGTAATCTGGACGCGAGGACACATTAAAAGAACGATATGCAATAAAATTTTGTTTTAAACTTGGAAAAAATGGCACAGAAACGTATGGAATGCTTCAGACTGTTTTGGGGGCATCTTACATGAATCGAGTGGCATAAGAGATTCAAGGAAGGCAGGGAGTCTGTGAGGGATGATGAGAGGTGTGGCAGGAGTAAGGAAGTCAATACACCAGACTTGATTGGCCAAAAGGGTTAGGGTTACTATATTGAGGTTTTAAGGGAGTTCAGCAAGAGATTCGGTCGGAAGAGGCCAGCACTCTTCAAATCGGGTCAGTGGCATTTCGACCAGGACAATGCATCAGTCCACAACTCAATCCTTGTCACAGACTATTTGACCAAGATGGGCATCAAGACACTTCCTCAGGCTCCCTATAGTCCAGACCTTGGTCCCTGTGACTTTTGGTTATTCCCTAAGCTCAGAGGCTCTCGTTATGAGACAATTGAGGAGATGAAAAAAGCTGTGACTAAGGTCATTGACACGATCACACAAGTAGACTTCCATGGAGCCTTCCAGAAATTGTTTGAACGGTACAACAAAGTGCATTGCAGCCGGGAGAGATTACTTCGAAGGGAACAAGAGTTTCATGTGTGTACTATCAATAACAGTGCCCATACGGAAAAAGTCTTGAAACTTATTTGATGATCCTCGTATATATATATATATATATATATATATATATATATATATATATATATATATATATATATATATAATGTGTGTGTGTTTCCAATTCTCATTTAGAAATAAATTGGTATGAAATTGTAGTGAAACATGAACTGACTTGTTAATCTTTACCAATATTTCATTCCTACTGTCAATTTTTATTTTCTTCTAACGAAATACGTTAAAAAGTCAGTTTCTCATTCGCACAAATATAAAGAGATATTCACGCGATAAGCAACGTTCTTTAAAAATCTGCTATTTATATCAAATGTGATTAATCACCAAAACAACAAACTCGAATAGACCCTACCGATGTTCCTTAACAGCAATCATTTGTTTATAGAACCAACAGAAATCAAAGTAGAAGTCAAAATTTGACGTGTAAATTAACCACGGATTTATTCCGAATCAGACAGTCAAAAATCTCATCTGCCAAAGATATATATATATATACATATATATATCAATAAACGCCAACATGAAATTTGAACTCATGGAGATATTTTCATTGAAATCCTCTTCTTTTTTTCTCGACGAATGACATGGCAGCTGGATTTGGAAGTCAATATGTTGAATGGAATCCCCCTTTGCTAAAACAAACTTCTTTCTCCGTTCGGTATTTTTAAAAACTGTTTCTTGTTAAATTGCAACTAATTAGATTATTGTTTACCAGACAACATTTGATGCTTTTCAATTTTTTCTGCATCAACGCAGTCAATAATTAGTTTGTTTGTTTGTTTTTAAGATTTAAAGTTGATTCCATCTGAGTGACTGTCAAACTTTTGTTTCTCTTATGGACTTCTACATATGGAGACATCAGTGTTAGCCAATCAGCAAAATCTTACATCAGCCAGCTCTGTGATGACACTGGAAGCCATCTAGAGGACTTACCTAGAACAATAGCTGATTGGGACGGTGAGAGAGACAGAGATAGAGAGATAGATAATCTATGCAGTCGTCACACTTTGATGATGACGAAAGAGCAAATTATGATGACAGTTAAAAGTTGGCGACTTAAGTTGAGGGTTACCCGAAGGCTCCCTTTTCAATAGCTACTACTCCAAGGTGTAGGAGAGGGTGCTACTCCATTCCCTGGATTGCTCCACTTTACCCTTGATCCTTACCTTATAATGCTGTGTTAAGCAAGGCAGCATCAAGTACAATTTTTGAGTCTTTGGTAGGACTCGACTTGGGATTGAACCCCGGTCTCCAGGACCATTGGCGAACACTCTACTCATTAGGCTAATAGCTCGGTAATAGTACTATAGTATAAAAATAAATGAAATTGTTGTATAGCCCGGTTATGACAATTAAACTGTAGTATGAAAAATACTAAAAAAGAAATTTTGCTTTTAATCTTAGGACTAAATTTCACAAGAATATGCATACACTAATAATTGAAGTATCATTGGGATCAAATATATTTTTCAGATCATCACTAGAATCAAATATTAAAACAATAACAATGATACGAAAAAACACTTATTTCGATATCCGACCAAAAGATGAATATTTATCCACAGAAATGTCATGCAGTTTTGATTTATGATCTCAGGGGGTGAAAAAAAAACTCCGATGAATATTAAGACAATCTTGAGATTGGTGAGAAATCCTTATCGATTTATAAGTAAAAGTAAAGTTGGCGACCGTTGGCGAGGGCGACTGGAAGACTCCCTTTTCATTAGCTACTACACCGAGGCATAGGGGAGGGCGCTACTTTATACTTATTCAAATTACAAGCTTATGCAAATGACAAGTGACGTCACCTTTGGTCAACGACCGAGAAAAATCCGCTCATTGTAGAAGTTTTTTTTATGTTTCCGTTTTTACTCTTTGTTTTGTTAAAGAAAACAAAATACAAAAAAAAAAAATGAATAAAACGCAATCCATGACAAAATATCCTTTCTAACGTTTTTCTTCCATCTAATTTCATTATTTTAATGCCATGAAATGCAAGAAGAAAATTTTCCAATGTGACTTTGCTTAATTTCAGGGATTTCTGGAACATTCACAGCGGGCAAAGCCCCTAAAATTGGCAATTTAGTGGAAATATTGAGAACGAGCAGAATGCGACACATGGTCAATTTTTAAGCGGAGTTCAATTGGTTTAAATTCAGAGCTTTCCTTCTTCAAGACTGGTTTCCATACAAAGGTTAAAGATCCCAGTCTGCCCTACTATTTATCCATAGCTGGAGGGAGGGTAATTGAATTCATACCTTTCCAAAGAGTATTATCATTATGTGAAATGCAAACAAACTCAAGCTGGATTTGAATTCGGATCGCCGGGTCTATTTCCTGGAAATGTGGAGTATATTAAAATAAAGTAGAGACTGACGATTCATTTATCAAGACAGAATGAACAACAAATGAAACCTTTTCTTCAAAATAGTCTCCTTGGTTTCCAACACAATTATTCCAATGAGATTTCCCTGGGTCGAAGCACTTCTGAAACTCGTTTTTTTTTTTTTAAATTTGGACTAAAACCGAACCATTATATTTCTTTTAAAGCCCCTACGTCCTAAAATCTTAGTTTTGAGATAAATTTTCAGTTTAGAAAACAAGAAAAAGTTACACGAAGCTGAAGCTCTGGGGAATTTGGAAAATGCTGCTCTTGCACAATTCCTCGTTTCACCACATAAAAATTCGTTCAAAATTTATCGTAACTTACTTCATACTTATTTTTAAGCTGGCATTGACGACATTAAACGTCTAGACATCACCACTTTATTAAATACGTTTCTCAGCAGCGCACAATTAAATTTAAGATATGCATACCAAAACGTATATACAGTTGAAAAGGTTGAGAAATTTGATTATGAATGATTATCTTAACCCCTAGTTTCATTGCTATCTTTGAAATAGTTTTTTGTCGTTGTATAGAACGATATCTCTAGGGATACTACTTACAAAAAGTAGCGGTAAGATTCCGTACTACATTCGTTTCGCTAGCGCAGTTAAATTCCCTGAACGTTTGACTGGCATCGTTTTTACTTATCGACGATGCTTGATTAAAAAAAGTGTTAAATGAGATTTCATTTCTTATCAATGAATGATATCTACGGGCACCTCAAATGGTTTAATGGTTAGCAAGCTAGATTAGCATTACATTGTTAGTATTTTCGATTCTCACTAAGTGCCCTATGCTTCTGTCTTCATGTCACACCTAAGCTTAGTAAATAGCTAAAAGTAATATTCATATATGGTTCTGCCTATTTTTATTTTTGCTGTTACAAAGATAACTGAATGCGCAGTTAAAATGCAGGCGACCAAAGTTGAAATGAATAACCCACACCCACATTTTACCTATTGACGTTGAAAGATCCTCAGACTGGTGGTGGTGGTGGGTAAATTTACGCTTTTGATAAATGCCTCCCCCACCCTGGAAAAAAGCTTGTACTGGTTTGTTGTCAAATAGGTATGTTCGCCTCTGCGTATTCAAATCTAATAAGCTTAGTTTTGAAATCCATCCAGACAAGTATTGGCAGAAAGATTATGTAGCTTCAGTTTTCTAAGTTGGTAATTCCGGACTGTATCTTAAAATCTTCCCTTTTTATCAAAGGCTGAACATCACCAAATCCTTCAAAGATTTCAGCCCCAAGGCAGGACTCTTTGGTGAATGCACACACACACACACACACACACACACACACACACACACACACACACACACACACACACACACACACTTCCGTAGAATACAGGAATAATACTTGTGAAAATTTAAATTATAAGCAACATTTCGTGATAAATAATTGTGGACTTTCATTTCTGCTTTAAAATTGGTGAATTAATATCACGAAAAAATCTGATAAAAATGTATGAAATAAAAAAGAAAAACTTGAATTAAAAAAAAATTTAAATTTAGTTTTGTAAAGGAGGTAATTCACTTTTGCAATATTTCATTTTTGGGAAAGATTTAGTTATCTTTTTTGGTGGGTGATCTGATTTTCATATAACTCTAGCATTGCGGGTTTGGGAGAAGATCAAGATTGAAAACAGCATTATCAGAATCGAAAATTGTAAAAGCTATCCATTAATAATAGTTTTTCTTTTTAATTTTGGTTATAAAGAAATAAGACTTAGAATTTACAAAATTATTACTTTTCAGATTTATGTTGTTTTTCAGATTTACATTTTTTAAGCAAAATCTGCAAATGAGCTAAATCAGTGCAAAAAATTGTAGATTGCAATTAGACGCGGGAAAAATTCCAACTTTTGGCACCATCATTTTATGTTGAACCCGGACCAGGATATATATATATATATATATATATATATATATATATATATATATATATATATATATACGAGGGTCATTCAATAAAGTGAATTTGTTTAAGGAGTTGGCAATAAGAAGCACTGTTACAGTTGTACCTTTGTCAAGGGAATAAAGTCTTTTCATATCTTAAAAGACTCTCACCTTGACCTTCTTTCCTGAATACTACGCTCGGATTTTTTCCTTTTCTGGAAACTCAGTGTGTTTCCATTTCATGGACATTTTTTCGACTTAGGTTATTATTGACAAATCAATGTTCAGCCAAAATTGTTTGACTAAAACATGTTTCTTTGTACACATCACACATTCTTCAGTAAATTTCACATGGTTTTCACTTCTCAGCGAGCAAACATTTGACGACAGACCTCTTTTCAAGTCATCTATTTCGAATAACCTCAACACAAATATTTTTGAGAAATTAAAATGATGTTTACTATAAACCAATTTCAAACAATACAGTGTTTACATTTATGGAAAAAAAAACTTCTAAAAAAATTATTTTGCGTCTTATAAAAAACTTCTATTTATTGAATGACCCTCATACATATATATATATATACATATATATATATATATATATATATATATATATATATATATATATATATATATATAGTGCAATTAGAAGGAAACTTAAACCTGGTTAAATTATTATTGTAAATGTATTTCGCCGGAGAATAGTATTATACTCTCCGTCTTGTCAGATGACTTTACATGTTTAATTTGAGGTTGCAAAGGAAATGTAACAATAGCCATATATCGAGCATTCACATAGATTGATATGATATTCTTCATATATTCTATACATGAATAACCCACACCCACAGTTTTTGGACGCTGACTATATATATATATATATATATATATATATATATATATATATATATATATATATATCAGTAATATCAAGTCAGCGTCTGAAAACTGTGTGTGTGAATCTATAATTCTGTTGGTGTGAAAAAAACAGATTGTACAATTTGCAAATTATATATATATATATATATATATATATATATATGTGTGTGTGTGTGTGTGTGTGTGTGTGTGTGTGTGTGTGTGTGTGTGTGTGTGCTCTTCTGTTTTATAAATTATTTTTTCTGTTATTATTTCAACCAAAAATGTCAATTTTGGTAATTATGCGTCATTAATTAAAAGCATCTGCCAATTTCTGGTCAAGTCACGTTCAAAGCAGCGGTTCCCGCGTCAGCACATTGAAATTAAGCAGCGATGAGTCTCTTCAGTACTTAAATGAGGGACAACTTATCAACACCAGGCGTTCTTAAGCAACCAGCAGCCTGTGTTTCAGACAAAGCAAAATATAACAATGATAAGAGAAAGGTACGGTAGCATGTAAAATCAAAGTCTTCTGCTCAGATAGGACCACAAAAATACATGGGCCACTTGTTCTATATTTCATATAAACTGATTCTTTAAAGGTGCATCAATTAAAGCAAGGAATAACGAGTTAATTTAATCTACATCCAATTAAATCGATGTAAACGTTTTTGATTAAAAATGAAAAATATTTTAAAGAAATATTCGAAGTGATTATTTGGTGGATTTTGTGATAAAATGATAACCTCAATTCTGTTTCAGCGGATTAATTATCATTTAATAAAATTCATTATTATAATGCTTCTAAATGCTTATTAAATGAATTTTCGTATATCCCAGATTTTGATGGAATCTATTTCTATGGCTTATTTCTCTCTTGGTTTCAAATGGAAAAACTTAAAGCCTTAAGAAAAAAAGTAAGCCATGAATTATGATCTGTATACATCGGAGAGTAGATGTTGACTAGTTGATAGAATTAGCAAGACACTGATTGATATTGAGTTACTGTTTTTATGGGTGCATCAAATTTACATTCGACACGAGACGATGGCAAGTCATTTCTTATGCCGCTTAACATATGTAGCAATAAATTTTGTCTTCCTTTCTTGATTCATGGCGATATAATCATTGTTTGTAAAAATTGAGAACTTTATGGGACTGGTTTGCTAGTTGGACACGTAAGATGGATTATCATACGAGTCAATAGAACTCCACTTACCCTGCTATCTGGTTTCTTTGTTTAATGGCATATAAACCTTTGTGAGTAATTTAATGCGCAATGAGTACATTAGTGCACTATGTCGAGGAGACTGCGTAATGAGTACATTAGTGCACGATGTTAAGGAGACTGTGTAATGAGTACATTAGTGCACGATGTTAAGGAGACTGCGTAATGAGTACATTAGTGCACGATGTTAAGGAGACTGCATAATGAGTACATTAGTGCACGATGTTAAGGAGACTGCATAATGAGTACATTAGTGCACGATGTCAAGGAGACTGTGTAATGAGTACATTAGTGCACGATGTTAAGGAGACTGCATAATGAGTACATTAGTGCACGATGTCAAGGAGACTGCATAATGAGTACATTAGTGCACGATGTCAAGGAGACTGCATAATGAGTAGATTAGTGCACGATGTTAAGGAGACTGAGTAATGAGTACATTAGTGCACGATGTCAAGGAGACTGCGTAATGAGTACATTAGTGCACGATGTTAAGGAGACTGTGTAATGGGTACATTAGTGAACGATGTCAAGGAGACTGCATAATGAGTACATTAGTGCATGATGTCAAGGAGACTGCGTAATGAGTACATTAGTGCACAATGTTAAGGAGACTGTGTAATGAGTACATTAGTGAACGATATCAAGGAGACTGCATAATGAGTACATTAGTGCACGATGTTAAGGAGACTGCGTAATGAAGACATTAGTGCACTATGTCGAGGAGACTGCGTAATGAGTACATTAGTGCACGATGTCAAGGAGACTGCGTAATGAGTACATTAGTGCATGATGTCAAGGAGACTGCGTAATGAGTACATTATTGCACGATGTCAAGGAGACTGTGTAATGAGTACATTACTGTATGATGTCAAGGAGACTGCGTAATGAGTACATTATTGCACGATGTCAAGGAGACTGTGTAATGAGTACATTAGTGTATGATGTCAAGGAGACTGCGTAATGAGTACATTATTGCACGATGTCTAGGAGACTGCGTAATGACTACATTAGTGCACAATGTCAAGGAGACTGCGTAATGAGTACATTAGTGCACGATGTTAAGGAGACTGCGTAATGAGTACATTAGTGCACGATGTCAAGGAGACTGCGTAATGAGTACCATTAGTGCACGATGTTAAGGAGACTGCGTAATGAGTACATTAGTGCACGATGTCAAGGAGACTGTGTAATGAGTACATTAGTGTATGATGTCAAGGAGACTGCGTAATGAGTACATTATTGCACGATGTCTAGGAGACTGCGTAATGAGTACATTAGTGCACGATGTCAAAGAGACTGCGTAATGAGTACATTAGTGCACGATGTCAAGGAGACTGTGTAATGAGTACATTAGTGCACGATGTCAAGGAGACTGCGTAATGAGTACATTAGTGCACGATGTCAAGGAGACTGCATAATGAGTACATTAGTGCACGATGTCAAGGAGACTGTATAATGAGTACATGAGTGCACGATTTCAAGGAGACTGCGTAATGAGTACATTAGTGCACAATGTCAAGGAGACTGCGTAATGAGTACATGAGTGCACGATGTCAAGGAGACTGCGTAATGAGTACATTAGTGCACGATGTCAAGGAGACTGCGTAATGAGTACATTAGTGCACGATGTTAAGGAGACTGCGTAATGAGTACATTAGTGCACGATGTCAAGGAGACTGCGTAATGAGTACATTAGTGCACGATGTCAAGGAGACTGTGTAATGAGTACATTAGTGCACGATATCAAGGAGACTGCATAATGAGTACATTAGTGTACGATGTTAAGGAGACTGCGTAATGAGTACATTAGTGCACTGTGTCGAGGAGACTGCGTAATGAGTACATTAGTGCACGATGTTAAGGAGACTGTGTAATGAGTACATTAGTGCACGATATCAAGGAGACTGCGTAATGAGTACATTAGTGCACGATATCAAGGAGACTGCGTAATGAGTACATTAGTGCACGATGTTAAGGAGACTGTGTAATGAGTACATTAGTGCACGATATCAAGGAGACTGCGTAATGAGTACATTAGTGCACGATGTCAAGGAGACTGTGTAATGAGTACATTAGTGCACGATGTTATGGAGACTGCGTAATGAGTACATTAGTGCACGATGTCAAGGAGACTGTGTAATGAGTACATTAGTGCACGATGTCAAGGAGACTGCATAATGAGTACATTAGTGCACGATGTTAAGGAGACTGCGTAATGAGTACATTAGTGCACGATGTTAAGGAGACTGTGTAATGAGTACATTAGTGCACGATGTTAAGGAGACTGCGTAATGAGTACATTAGTGCACAATGTCAAGGAGACTGTGTAATGAGTACATTAGTGCACGATGTCAAGGAAACTGTGTAATGAGTATATTAGTGAACGATGTTAAGGAGACTGCAAACATTTCTAATAGGTTCATTCATTTTCTTGAAAAATATATGCGAAATGAATGCAAACTTGATATTAGACTCGACTGGCCGATTCCATTCTTAGTGTCATTAAATGTTACGCCACACTTGCCCGATCCTCAACGTATTTCTTTTTGAAATGTCGAAAGAATTCTAATTTTGGAATTGGCATTTATTTATTTTGGGAAGATATTTACCAAGTTCGTGGATATCATCATCATCATCATGTCGTGCTGGTAGCACGGATATCCCTGACCCTCTCTCGCCACTTTTCCCTATGGTTCATCAACTCTGGCAGGTCTTCTGGACTACATCCCGTATCCTTACATAGTTGCTGAATGTATGTTCGTGCTGGTCGTCCTGCTTTTGCTCGGCCATATGTGGGGGTCCATAAGAGTACATCACTTATGAGTTCGTAGATCTACTGTTCTAGAACAGCTAGGTAAAGATTTTTTCTTTCTTTTTTTATTTCTTTCTTTAATGGCATATCACCCTTCGTTGGTTATTTAATGATGAAGCCATCTTTGTAGAAGAACTCGCTTACTACGATTTCGCATCTCAATACTTTTATCATTACACTTCAGGAACACCCACTGCTAAGAATCGAACTCTCCACTTCTTGGAAAATTAACTTGACGAATATTCACTCAACAGCAGGCGCCTCTCAAAATTCCCCGTCTTGGTGTCATACTTCGGTAGTTCTGATCGGGTGTGGCACCTTGTGAAAAATGCTGCTTGGTCGAGGCTGCCTAGCATGGGTGCTGGGGAGGCCAAGCTTTCGTGTCACACCACCTAGACTGATTTATTCCTCGAGTTTCTGGGGGCCGTCCACCCTGGCTCTAAACCTCCTCGGAGGGGGCTAGGTTTATTACCTGGTGCCTTAAGCACCCCTTTTTAGGGGAATGCTGATAGGAGCCGATGCATTTTTGGCAATGCAGGGTGTGCCTGGGCAACGGCCCTGCACCCGGACCCACCTTAAAAAAGACCTTGTGCTACTCTCACCCGTTTAGTGGGGCGTGCGATAAATACCAAATACCACTCAACGGCAGGCGCCTATTGCATATTTTGGGGTAAGATATGTCACAATCGTCATAAACGGATAAAACGAAGATATCGAAATAATCGAGAAAAGCTAAATATTTAAAAGTCTATGTGCTTGTTCATAGTCTTTAACTAAGAACTGGTATGATTCTTGAAATTTGACTTTTATAGAACAAAGTGTTAAATGAATGAAACATAAGCCTATGATTTTGATGGCTGACTTGAATGGCCGCTTCAAATTTGTTTTTTGAAAGTAATAAACTGAAGAAAATCTTGTGCCAACGTCACACCCACGACTTATTTGCTCTTTTCTTGTTCTAATCAGGCGACCATGTCGTCCAGGTGTCGGTATTAAATGAAGCTTACTTCACCATGACTAAAAAGCATTGGAGTCTGTACTGTTAGGAAGATTATTTCAGAAAAACAACAACAATAAAGAAAAGAAACAAAACTTCTTAATAGTGCAGCTGAGAAATGTTAAGCCGGAACCTTTTTTTTTTTTAATACAGCGAACAAAAGAGAATCCGACATTCCCAAACAAGATGGCCGCAAAGGAGTGAAACAGTTGACAAAAGCGTTCAGCAGCTGCCGTGGCTTCGTCGACATTTCAAAGCTTTTCTCTCCAAAGTCTTTTTTCTTTTACTTTTTTCATTCTTTTCCTTTCCTTACTTTTCTACTTAATTATTTCTTCTTGTGCACTTTCTTTCTTCACTTTTTCTATTTCCTTTCTTTTTCACTTCTTTTTCTTTTCGTCGTTTTTTTTTTTTTTTCGTTTCGTTCCGTTTATTTCTCTCTTTTCATTTATTTATTCCCCCTTTTTTACTCTTTTCTTACTTAACTTTTCTCTTCATTCCATTCTTCTTCTTCTTCTTCTTCTTCTTCTTCTTCTTCTTCTTCTTCTTCTTCTTCTTCTTCTTCCTTTAACTTTTTTTAAAAGGTTTTTCATCTTTTTTATCTTCTTTTCTATTCTGCCTTCTGTTTTTTCTTTCCTTTCCTTTCCTTTTCTTACATTCTCATTCGTTCGATTTTCCTTCGTTGAATTCCTCTTTTCCGTCATTTTATTTTGTTTGTCAATAATAATAATAATAATAATAATAATAACAAAAATAATAATAATAATTATTATTATTATTATTATCATTATTATTATTATTCGCTTGCCTTCTCTTTGCCGCCATTTAAAGAAAATAAAAAGACGCCATTTGCAACATCGATGTGCCTTTCTGCATCATTTTGTCAAGTGATTAATGCATCTGTAAGCACCACTGCTGCTTCTTTTTTCATTAAACTCTCTTTATCCTTCTTTCTTTTTTCTTTTTTTCTTTCTTTCTTTCTTTGCGTTTGTGTATCTACCCTTTGAAGGTAAAATATGACTCAAGGTCGTGTGTACATATGGTAAAGACATTCAAATTATGATGTGAACACGCACACACACACACACACAGACATAAAGCGACAGATAGAGGTTTGGGATTTCCCTCGATAGATAGTAACCCAAACAATGATAGTTTACAAAGCAATTTTTGTCAACTATTTTTGTGTGGTTTATTTTTTAAAATTTTTCGTTAAATAATTACCCAACTTACAAAACGAAAAATCCGTGATGTATTTATCTATTTCTTTTAACCTCCAGCAGGATGCAACACAAGTTCAATTTTTAAAACAGAGAACAGCTAGTTGTCTAAATCTCTGAGACGAAGCTTGATGATTTTTATCAGTTAGAGTTTCGGACTATTGTCTTCGTCTTTATTGTATTTTACACAACATTTCAGCTGCTGTATCCTCCGGCCTTACTCAGGGGTCCCCTGTTTATCTAGGCATAGAAATGATTCAATCGGGAAAATCATTTTCAAAGTTTGATTGTTGATCAAACAAGGCGTTCAAGAACTATGAAGATCTTTCGCTAACAATGACGTCATTGTTTTTCACGCTAATCCGAGAAGCATTGCAAGAAGTTTTATGAGATGATTTTTATCAGTAAGAGTTTTCGGACTATTGTCTTCATCTTTATAGCTATTTTTTATCTAACCTTTTTAATTATCGGTTCCCATATTGTATTCATCTCTATACTTGGTCTACCCAGCCGGTCATTGCAGCCCACCATATGTGCCGATTCCGTTAGTCGTCTAATCCTCCAATGTTCAGCTCTATCAATTATTTTAGCTTCATCCCATGAGGGCAAATGGTTTCCCTTTTTTTCTTCCATATACAGTCCACCATACCCGACTATTCAATCTCACCTGGTACTACTGCCTTCCGATGTTCGTCTAGCCTTACTTTTAGTGGGCGACCTGTCTCGCCGTTGTATATTTTACCACAACTGCAAGGGATGGAGTAAAAACAATAAAGACAGTACCTTAATTTCATCTCCCATCGTTCATAAACGGTAAAGAAAGGAATAGTCCGTTGCTTACAACATCGAGCAAAAACCATAAGTAGCGATACTGATGCATATCAAGAAGAAATGACTTGTTTGAGACATAAAATCCATTGTAGCAACTACCCAGAGCGCATAACATCGGTTCCAAAAAACCTGGATAGAAGGATAGAGGACAATAACCGTAAACTCACCACAGTATGTCTGCCCTATGTCAAAGGACTAGCTGAAAGGATCCAAAAGACATGCAGTCCACATGACAACAGAACAGTATTCAAAAGTGGTTCAACTCTCCGGTGATATCTCTTCTGAGTCAAGCCACCAACAGAATTCAACATGATCAAGAACTTACAGTTGTTGTAAAATATACAAAGGCGAGACAGGTCGCCCACTAAAAGTAAGGATTGACGAACACCGGAAGGCAGTAGTACCAGGTGAGATTGAATAGTCGGGTATGGTGGACTGTATATGGAAGAAAAAAAGGGAAACCATTTGCCCTCATGGGATGAAGTTAAAAAAATTGGAGGATTAGACGCCTTACGGAATCGACACATATGGTGGGCTGCAATGACCTGCTGAGTAGACCAAGTATAAAGATGAATACAATATGGAAACCGATAATTAAAAAGGTTAGATAAAAAATAGTAATAAAGATGAAGACAATAGTCCGAAAACTCTTACTGATAAAAACCATCTCATAAAACTACTTGCAATGCTTCTCGGATTAACGTGAAAAACAATGACGTCATTATTAGTGAAAGATCTTCATAGTTCTTGAACGCCTTGTTTGATCAACAGTCAAACTTTAAAAATGATTTTCCAGGTTGAATCATTTCTATGCCCAGATAAACAGGGGACACCTGGAGAAGGCCGGAGGATACAGCGACCAAAACGTTGTGAAAGAAACAATAAAAACGAAGACAATAGTCCGAAAACTCTCACTGATAAAAAAAAAACGAGAACAGCTAGTTTTAATTCAAGGTTTTCATTCTTCCAAACTGGTTGCCTTATAAAATCTAAAGAACCGAGTTTGCCCTACTATTTATCCATAACTGGGATAGAAAAGAGATGGTCAGTGGCTCTTCCAAGGGCATCAGTGAAAAGTCAAATGCAGACAACTTTGTCCAGGATTTGAACTAGGGTCGCTCGTTCTATATTCGACGACGACAACCGTTACACTAAAATAAAATCTATGAAGTTACTTTAGCAATATATTTGAAGCGGGCAGTCATTATTGACAAAGATCTATGATTGATTTTGAAGAACGTATAAACATAATTGACTCAAATCATTGTTGTTTAATCATTATCATGACTGATTCTAATTCCGTTGCGTGGTCAGAACTTGAATTGTTACCTTAATAAATTCCTCTAGCCTGATACACATTTACGAAATACTAATCTTCTTCAGGGTTAGAAGCGGGCAGTTATTATCCACTAAGATCTATTATTGATTTTGAAGAACATAAAAATATAATTGACTCAAATCATTGTTGTTTAATCATTATGATGCGATCGTGACTGATTCTAATTCGGAAAATCATTTTGTGGAATGTAAAGAAAATGAACCCCAGATAATTTGAATTCAATTATTATAAGCTGCGAAAAGTGCCCGGTAATTTTTCTTTCTTTGATCTGATGCTCTAACTGTTGAGTTTAAATCGGTAACAAACGCGTGTTTGAACAGAAAAGCTGTTGGAAATAGCATCAAAGAGGATGGTTTGAAAAGTATATCGTTTTGGGTAACAGGCTGAGAGCTTTAAACAAATAGTTTCAAAGAATTGGAATGATTTCATTGTTTTTGTTTTTTTGGAGTTTTTTTTTTGGGGGGGGGGTAGAAAATTGGGTTAGAGTTGTATTCGGAAGGAGGAGACGGGTGCGATCGAGAATGGGTCAAAACAACAATCAAAGAGTCATAAGGGACTTCAGATAAAGAAAGTTTGGACATTGGGTAGAAAGAGAGGAGTTTAGAAAAATAGATCAAATCCATGAGAAAGAGAGAGAGAGACAGACAGACAGACAGACAGACAAACTGACAGACAGGGACAAAGAGGAAGGAAAAACTTTGTTGATAAAGACATTCAAAAACCTAAAAGCTAGGAAATGAACAAAGGATCAAATTAAAGCCACGTACACTGAGGTGAACTCAGTGGGTGCAAACGGAATTTAAAGTCGGGTGTTTGGCGAAACAAAAAAGTCTTGATGGATTGTGATCATCCTTTTCTATCCATTTGGTCATTATTATGTCTTTCAGCTGTTTGACTTCAGATTAATATTCTTTCTTTCTTTCTTTCTTTCTTTCTTTCTTTCTTTCTTTCTTTCTTTCTCATTCCCCTCCTTCTTTCTTTCTTTCTTTCTTTCTTTTCCCAACTTCTTCATTTCTTTTTTCATTCCCCTACTCCGTTCTTTCTTTCTTTCTTTCTTTCTTTCTTATTTTCCTACTTCTTTCTTTCTTTCTTTCTTTCCCCAACTTCTTCATTTCTTTTTTCATTTCCCTACTCCGTTCTTTCTTTCTTTCTTTCTTTCTTTCTTTCTTTCTTTCTCATTTCCCTACTTCTTTCTTTCTTTCTTTCTTTTCCCAACTTCTTCATTTCTTTTTTCATTCCCCTACTCCGTTCTTTCTTTCTTTCTTTTTTAGTTTTTTCTCTTCTTTCTTTCTTTCTTTCTTTCTTTCTTTCTCATTTCCATTCTTATTTGTTCAATTTCCTTCTCAATTTTTTATAATTACTTTTTTCTCTTCATTCATTTATTCCCCATCTCATTTAATTTCACCTTTTCTTTTCAACCATTCACTCTTGCTTCATTTTTCTTTTCTTTCTCAACATCTTTCTCGTCTTGCTTCGATTGATTATCTTTTTTTCTATCTCATTAAGCTTTTTTCTTTCTTTCCTTCTTTCTTTCTTTCTTTCTTTCTTTCTTAATACCTCCACGTTTTCCTCATATCGTTTCCGCTGTTACCTTCCGTTAACGGACACCGGTTGGGGTGGGAAGAGTTCACTTACTGCTCATCGTCCATAAACCTTTTCATCCTGTAAGAATTCTTCAGTTTTATGGCCGCAGTCTCACATGTGTTAACTGTTCCTTACGGACTTCGTCAAAATTCTTTTAGGCGATTGTTCCTAATTTAAACTACGAGGGTTCTCGGCCAAGAGATTGGTCTACCGTTCATTCCAAACAAAAGCATTTCATTTTTTATTCTATCTTAGTTCCTACTGTTCGTTCTTAATATACGAACTATTCCATTTGATATATTGATTGAAACAAATTAGTGAACTCTCAATATTATAGAAATAAATATAGAAATTTGTTATAGAATATTATAGAAATATATTATAGAAACAAATACAGAAACACATAAGTGAACTATCATTATTATAGAAACAAATATAGAAATATATTTTTAGAACATTATAGAAATATATTATAAAAATGAATATAGAAACAAATAAGTGAACTATCGTTATTATAGAAAATGAATCATAGAGTTTCATTGTTTCTTTCAAGAAACTCTTGGTTTAAGAATTATTTCTGTGAATTATTATATCTCAGTTTATCACGTAAGCGAATTATGTCGATAACCAAAGGTTTATTGTTGTAAAATTAAAAAAAAAATGATATCTGTTTAATTCTTGGTAAAAAAGTTTCTCGAAATTGAAAATGGATAGTTCAACCGAGGTATTTCTTCGAAGAAGAGAATCATGTCTGACTACAATTCTTACACAGAAAACGTATCTGCTTTATCATATTTACCCCCCCCCTCGCTCGGACAGGATATGACACAAGGTCAATTTTTAAGTGGAGTTTAACAGGTTTGAATTCAGAGTTTTCCATCTCCTAGACTAGTTGCCTCCCCAAGGATGAAAAACTTAGTCTGCCCTACTATTTACCCATAGCTGGAGGGAGAATAATTGGATTCATAACTTTCCCAAGGGTATTAGTGCTATGTGAAATGTAATCAGTCTTGTCCAGGATTTGAACTCGTGTCGCCGTGTTTCATTTTCTACGACGATAACCATTACACCACGGGCACCTTTATGACTGATGGATCTGTGCGAAGAAATGGTTAGGAGTATTTTCTCGTTGTTTTCTCCATTGGGTGCATCAACAAAAAAGAAAAAAGAAAAAATACGCCAGGAAACTGTTGATTTGATTCATAAAGAGAATGGATCTATTTTTTAATTTTATTTATCTTATGTTAACAGCATATTACACTTGATTAGACTTTGACTCAAGCGAATATAACAAAGACTATTTGTCTGAACTTTGATGGAATTGACTCAACCACCCAGAATTCCGTTTGGGGAAATGACGTAACTAATATGCTTTCTTTGGCGATGAAAGAATTAATAAGCTTAATTTCCTTAGCGTTTATGGAGTTTGAATAAATTTCGATGCATTTTGAACACTCAAAAAAATTAGCGAAGCGTAGAATTCTGGAATTTGGTTCTACATTTTATTTACGAGCAAGAAGGCTTTGGGCTAAAAGTAATATTTACGTGGGCATTGATATGAACAGCTATGAAGTTTAGTTTCTCAAAATGCCAAATGTTCTAAGCTTTCGATTTTTGCTTAGAACGAAAGCTTTTAAGATTTTTGAGATTTTTAAAAAAAAAAGAGCCTCAGTTCAGTGGTGTAGAGGCTGGCGTGCTGGATTGCGGCATTTTAGTAAGTGAGTTCGAACTCCTGTATGGGTCCGAAAGTGAACATTAAATTCACTTTCGGATTAATTGCGATTTCTAAGTCTACAAATTCGAACTCCAGACGCGCCATTATGTTTACTTTCGGATTTATACTTTTAGTAAAGGCGTGAACTCCCTTATCCCTCCCCAAAGTTATGGCTTAAATACAAATTCTGTTCTTCTACAGGGACAGTTTGAGTATTAAAAAACCCTCGAAGGTTGATATGAGATTAAACAAAGAACTCAACATTATACTCTTGGGAAAATTATGAACTCCTTATTTTCCAGCAACGGCTTAAATAGCACCACTAATTTTCGTCTATAATGATGGTTTTGGCATTCAATAATTCACAAAGGTTGAAATACGATTAAACAAATAAACCTCAATTTGTTCAGTTTCCTAATAAGAACTGTTTTTATCTTGCATCTTGTTGGTCTTTTAGTAGTGTCATAAAAAAAGGAAAAAAAAACTAAATTTGATTTCTGTAATCCCAAACAGCAACTGACTAAGAAAACCGAAACCTGAGCACTGAAAAAATTGTTATTTTGGAGGCTCTAAATCACTACTTTCCCTGGTTTGATTCAATAATTTTGACCAATTAAATTGGACATAATAAATATAGTTCCGTTCATCTGGCCATTCCTGCCTTAAGAATATCACGTGGACTCCATCATCGGCATTAAATGCCGGCAAAAAAATCTAACAAATATGATCAAGAGGCCAACAAGTTTTATTTAGATTATTTTGGCATAAGTCTATAGAAGTGTACCATCCCGCAAAGATCGAACCCACTTCACATGCAAATAATTTGCGAGACTACCTTATTACTTCACGGCGATTTGGTATCGATTAAGTTTAAATTAATCTGAAACAAAGTCAAAAATGTGGAGTAGCCATTAAAGTCTTTGTGACTCGTTTATTAACTTTCTCTGTGGCAAGTTACCCCAAGAATAGTAAAATTAAGAAATGTTGTTTCAGTTGTGACGGCAAAGTATCTTCTTAGACATCGAATCTTTTAAAGTAAAATTGAATTATCTCGTTTTGGATTATTAAATTATCGCTTAGGATTATAAATATTTTAGGATTAACAAAGAAATGTTGCTTATCGAGTTAGTAAATAACCAACTTTAAATACTTTCCAATCAGCATTTATTTCCATGAAAATCTTTTCGAACAATAAACCTTCAGAAAGAAACGAAAATGGCGTCCAAAGAAGTGAATAAGGAACAAAGACAAGGAAAAAGACATTGTGTGAGTGTGTGTGTGTGTATGTGCATGCGTACGTGTGAGTAAGTGTGCATGTGTGTGTGCGCGCGCGCGTGTGTGTGTGTGTGTGTGTGTGTGTGCAAGCGCGTGTGTAATCGAGAAAGAAAAGGCAACGAAGGAACCATAAGACAAAGAACTTTTTTCTTTTTGTGAACTGAACGAAAGAAAATGGAAACACGTGACCCATTCAGTCCTTACCCATAATCCATCGGACTTCCGTTTTTATGCTTGTTCTCTTTAATCACCATATTCTGAAAGATTTAGTCGCTCCAATGAATTTCTTTGGTTTGTTTCTTCGTTGACTTCTCTGTTTGTATAAGTGTGCGGGCGCGCGGGCATTAGATAGAGAGAATATCTGTATAGGAGAGAGAGAGAAATAGAGAAAGAGACAAACAGACATATAGAGAGAGAAAGAGAGAGAGAGAGAGAGATGGAGAGAGAGAGAGATAGAGAGCGTCTGTGCGTGAAAATGTTTAGATGTGTATTAGAAAGAAGACCATATGTACGAAGAGAAAATAATTTAGGTGTACTTCCGTTGACACGTCGTTTATACGTCGTTCACGAATTCATTTCCAGTATCTTAAGTCGATGATGTAACTCAAGCAAAAGACTGGCAGTTCGATATTGATTCCAGGGGCCATTTTCTTTAACCATAAGCAGTCGACGTCACTCGCAATATTCGACATAAAGCCGGAAAATAGAATTTAGATCAGGGAATTATCTTGCTACAAACCTAAAAACCAATCTCGACATTTGTTTGTATAGTAAGAAATGTGTTTGCGATACATCTATGAGGTCTCTATTTACCCCTTTTATCAGCAACAAACCGAATTTTTACAATTCATTTATTTTTCCTCCGTCATTTAACACATTCTGACCATTGTCTTACAAACCATATTCTCAATCCTATTTTCAATCTTTTGCTGAATAATACCCCCACTCTCTCTCTCTCTCTCTCTCTCTCTCTCTCTCTCTCTCTCTCTCTCTCTTCCCTGCAGGAAAGATGGTTTAATAATTCTTTTCGGTTAAAATAATATAGATCCTAAAATTTAGACATATTGTTTTAGTTTTAAATATTTACAAGAGCCTTTTCCCAATATTTTGAAAATCCCTTCACACATATGTATCAGTTTGTTCCTTACCTGTCAATTTTAGATTTATTCGATCTCTCTCTCTCTCTCTCTCTCTCTCTCTCTCTCTCTCTCTCTCTCTCTCCACACACACATACAATCACACACACACACACACACACACACATGTCTGTGTGTGTGTGCATTTGTATGTATTGTGTATGTGTATCTTTTAATAAAGATGAACTTGTCTAATTAATGAATTCATATATATATATATATATGTGTGTGTGTGTGTGTGTGTGTGTGTGTGTGTAAGACCGTATGTGTGTTAGAACACGTGTGTGTAAAAGGAAATTAATTCCCAAAAGATATAGTGGGCGTGGTAAATAAGGGACATCCACTACCTGCCTCTTTCGTTTGGCTTCTGTCGGGTAACGAACACATTGCACTGGCCTGGCCTGGCCTGGACTTATGTGGGGTTGATGGTCGATCAAACGGGGGTAGAGTTTGGTGTGTCCAGAAGGAGAAAGATATTTCTGGGAACAATTAGCTATTTTTCTTTTCTTTTTCTACGCTCTGTCCTGAAAAACTCGTTGATCGACTCTCGCCACCATTATTATGCTAATTAGATGCAAATAACGATTAATGTTCTTTACTCACTGCAAAATGCATTTTGTTGTCGGCGAAATAAAGCAAGTTATACAACTTAAAAAAGTACTTTGTTGTTTGGCAAATTTCTCTTTATCCTTACGAAAGTTTTTTTTCTTTCTTTTTCACTTTCTTTTTCTAAAGTCTTTCTCCGCTTTATTTTTTCTTAAAGCTTCTCTGTTTTCTTTTCTTTTTCCTCATAATCGTTCTGTCTCTTTTTCTTTCTTTTTATGTCATATTACTTTCTCAATGATCATCCTGCTCAATTTCTTCTTCTTCTTCTTCTTCTTCTTCTTCTTCTTCTTCTTCTTCTTCTTCTTCTTCTTCTTCTTCTTCTTCTTCTGTTTAATTTTCTTTATTTTGAAATCATTTTCTATCAGTTTTTAAAAATTGTTTTTGTCTCTTTCTATCTTTCTTTCATATTTCTCTCCGTTATTATTCTTTGTTTCTTTCTTTCAAAATTTAAAAAAATCTATCGTTAATTGCACTTTTGTTTGTTTGTTTGTTTGTTTCTTTCTTTCTTTCTTTCTTTTCATACGTTTTTCTTCTTGATTTCTTCTCTTTTTAAATTGAAATATTAAAACTTACAAATAAGTAAGTAAATAAATAAATGTGAGGGAGTTTGCTCTCAATCAACTAAAAGCCCATTTCTTGAGAGTGAGAGAATCACTCAATAAATAGGTTTTATAGAATACAGCATAAATAAAAAGCAAGCTATCAGACCGAAGTGACCAGCACAAATTCATTATGGAATCTTTGTGCCCTGATGTACGTATACGTACAAGCCTTACAATGCTAGTACGCATGCGTACCCCAAGTTGTAAGGCTATTACGCATGCGTAAGGCTATTAGCCTTACGCATGTGTAATAGCCTTACAACTTGGGGTACCAATCTCTGAAAATGATGCAAAATTTTTCTTCGCAACAGTTCATACAATTTAATTAGCTTGAACAAAATGTTTGAACTGATTTATTTTGGAAATGAAATGAGCGAAGCGGTTTCAAAAGCTAATTCTGAGCAATAGTACCCTTTCATATTAATTTCACCTCTTTTCTTTATTCTAAAAAAGAATAATCGCATGAATCACAGCTTCCAATATTCTATTAGCAAAAAAAATCAGAGAACTGTAATCTTTCAAACTAAACGTCAAAAATGAATCAATAAATGTATACTTAAACTTGTGACCCTTTTTGACACCGACTTTGTAACTAAAGTACCGGCCCATTGGCATAATCATTAGACTGTTCGCTAATGGTCCGGGAGACCGGGGTTCAATCCTACAACGAGTCATACCAAAGACTCATAAAATAGTTCTTGATGCCTCTTTACTTAAAAAGTAAAGTTGGCGATCCTTGTCGAGGGCTACCCGAAAGCTCCCTTCTCAAAAGCTACAACACCGATGTGTAGGGGAAGGTGCTAATCCTTTCCTTTGATTGCTCCACTTTACCCTTGAAACGTGCCTTATAATGCTAAGTGTTAAGAAAGGAGGTATCAAGTACCACTTTTTGAGTCTTTGGTATGACTCGATCTGAGATTGAACCCCGGTCTCCCGGGCCATTGGCAAACACTCTAACAGATACGGATAAAAGGTAAAGTGGAGTAACCCAGGGAAAGAGTAGCGCCTTCCCCTACACGTCGGTGTAGTAGCTAGTGAAAAGAGAGACTTCGGGTCGCTTTCAATTACGCTTTCCAACTTGTTTCTAAAAGACCCACCAACCCTTGTGGGTTATTTGATATATATATATATATATATATATATATATATATATATATATATATATATCAAGTAGAGGAATTATGTATATGATAATGTAATAACCATGACTAGAAAATCGGGCAAACACTCACATGCAACATACGGAACACTATATGTCGCATGTGAGTGCTTGCCGGATTTTCTAGTCATGGTTATTACATTATTATATACGCAATTCCTCTACTTGATTTATACATATATTTCCTGCCCAGTTGGACAACCCGCGTGGATACGAGGGGCCGATTTGGGAAGTCGTAGCCCCGCAGGTGACCGTGTCCTCCTGAAGGGCAGACAGGCCTTGGAGCAAGCAGAATACATATGGTTAAGAGGCTACGCAGTAACTATAACTGGTTTATTTGGCAGCGCTTATATGCGGCATGGACCGGTGGCTCAGTGATAGAGTTTCAGCTTTGTATAGTTTGGTTGCTGGTTCGATCTCCAGTGGTAGAGATCACTGTATACACTGCTGATAAGACCAAATAAGGTCGAAACAGCTGTACAGTGTTCCGTAGGTCACATGTGAGTGTTTGCCGGATTTTCTAGTCATGGTTATTATATATATTATTTGTAAAAGCATAGTTTATTTGTAACATTTTTAAACGAGCCTGTTTGCTCACAGTTTCGGGTATTGCTATCTAACTCGATTAATTCTATTCAGCATTATTCATTTGTTTGCACGCAATTAAATGGTCCCAAGTATTACTGTGTAATCTTAATAATCTAATTTAAAATGTCATTTGTTTGCACATAATTAAGTATTTTCAAGTATCATAAATGATTAAATATTTCAATTTGACTCATAAATGGGACCCTAACAGGTACTACCACTCCGAGTCAGAGTAGACCTGAAAGTAATGGCAATGAAGGGGTACTCCATATTTTCCAAACTCCAAGACTGGAGCCTCACCATCAGACCGCTTTGTGTCACCGTAGGATAATGGCTAAAGTGCTGGACAGCGGTCTCAAAGTAAGCGAGTTCGAACTTCAGTACGTTTCCTTTCGGACTAATACCTTGGGAAAGGTATGAACTTCTTCATCCCTCCATCAATGGGTTCAATAGTATCACTGCTATTCTACAAAGATGGTACTGGCATTGAATAACCCACGAAGGTTGAAAAAACAACATCAATTCCTTCTTGATTTTATGTCAAAACTCGACTTTGTTTTTTGTCAACCTCATTTCTTTCAAATGAAAATTGTTTAGTTCCTTTTTTGAGACTTTTCTTAAGACCGTTAAAATATCTTAATTCATTCGCAGTAAGTAATTAAATGAATACATTGTTTTGGTGATAACAGGAATTGAAGGAAAAAATTATCATATCAAATGTTACTGAACGACTAACGCTAATTGAAGTAACTCCAGAGAAACGAACGTTATCCCACAATAGATCATAGGACTTGTGGACTTTATTTCATTTTTTTATGAGAGACATTTTTGAGTCTCTTTCTTTGGTTGAATCAAGCTCGAAAAGAAAGCTGTTGGAGATTCTGTTTTGGAGACAGATACAATTGTTCCAGTCCGACGTTCGTGCAAGATGGGTGACAAGTTGATCACCTGGTCAAATGGGCCTTTCTCCCCCGACAGTACTTGCTAAGCAGAGTTGAGTTTATCGCTTAGCGCCTGAAGTAACTTTCAATGGAGAATGCCGAAGTGACCAAGCCTTTTTGTAATGGCCTCCTTACACTATAAAATAACCTGGTATCAAATCTCAATTGGTAGGAAGTCGGATAAATCCACATGCACATACTACTATTCCAATCTGCTTCTGAGAATAGGAGTGGGTCAAGATAAGATATTCATTTCTACAAAGTCTAGAAGAGAGAGAAATCAATGAGCTATTCTCAAATATTCTCCCCATTTCAGCCCCAAAATTTTCTTTATTGCTTGCTTAAAAGAAAAGTATTTTGGAAATCAGATGTTATAAGCTAGGTACTATTTACCAACCCCTCCGCTCGGGCAGGATATGACACAAGGTCAATTTTTAAGCGGAGTTTAACAGGTTTGAATTCAGAGTTTTCCTTCTCCTAGACTAGTTACCTCAACAAGGCTGAAGAACCTAGTCCGTCCTACTATTTACCCATAGCTGGAGGGAGAATAAGGGGGTTCATACCTTTCCCAAGGGTATTTGCCCGAAAGTGAACATAATAGCGCGACTGGAGTACGAACTCGCGTACTACGATTCCGCAGTTCATCGCTTTAACCATTACACCACGAGGACACCCCTAAAATTATTTATGATGTTATAAGCTAGGTCATTGCTTAAATAGTTTGGTTGTGTTTCATGACATATCAACCTTTTTGGTCATCTAATACCGAGTTCTCTCTCTCTCTCTCTCTCTCTCTATATATATATATATATATATATATATATATATATATGTATATATATATATATGATTTGTATGTAAATAGTGTATGGGTAACATTATTTTTGAACGTGTCAGAGCGCATTTGTTTGCACACAGTTAAATGGTTTCAACCATTGCTATCGAACACTAAGTGTTCTCATAGCAAACAGTTAAATGGTTTCAAGTATTTCTATTTATTTTTTGCACACAGTTAAATAGTTTTAAGTATTGCTAGTTAACCCAAATAATTCTATTTAATATCAATAGTAAACTATAGTAAAAAAAATTGAACAGTTCTTTTTTAGCCATAAATGAGACCCTAAAACGTACTACCACTCCGGGAGAGAGTGGATCTCAGCCGGATTTTCTAGTCATGGTTATTACATTATCATATACGCAATTCCTCAACTTGATTTATACATATATGGTTTAATAGTATTAAAAGAGTACTCTACGTTCCCCAGACTCCAAGACTAGAGCCTCACGATCAGATGCAGTTTAATGTTATGTCCAGGAAACGAAATGGTTTCAAGAATTGCGATCTAACACTAATACTTCTATTGAACATTATTTATTCGTTTGTGAGAAGGTGACCTCGTGGTGTAAGGGTTAAAGCGATGGATTGCAGAATCGTAGTAAGCGAGTTCGAATTCCAGTCGCGCTATTATGTTCACTTTCGGACAAATACCCTTGGGAAAGGTATGAACACACTTCTCCTCCCAGCTATGCGTTAAATAATACCACTACTGTTCTTCTAGATGGCTGGCTTTGGCATTAAATAACCTACAAAGATTGATATGCCATCAAACAAAGAAACCAAACCAATCCTTCGTTTGTACGCACTAAAATCGTTTCGCGTATTGCTATGTAATACTAATAATTCAATCTATTTTTAATCATTTGTTTGGACACTGTTAAATGGTTTCAAGTTGAGTAAATGAAGAAATAGTTCTATTTGTCTGATAGATGGGACCCTAACTCCTGGACGGAGAATATCTGGGAGTAATGGCAATGAAGGGGTATTGCTATGTAATACTAATAATTTAGTCTATTTTTAATCATCTTTTTTTGCACACAGTTAAATGGTTTCAAGTATCATTGTAATATAATGGCCGAGGGATTTCGTTTTATGCCTTTGGGCTTTGTTAGGCTGAGAACATGGGTTACTTCGGTGCAACATTAACGCAGGTGTTCACGTGTGTGCACGCGGAGCGGACGTGTCATTCAGAGATGTCACAATAGCCCAGATGGGAAACGGGGCTAGAGTGTGCGAATGACGTCACGCACCAGAAGCGGGCGCGGAGGATTTGGGGGATTTTGAAAAAGCCAGTTGAGTTCAGTTCTTGGCTCGGAAGAAGACGGTTGACTTTCGCTAGCTCGCCGAAGCCAGGCCTGTGGCCTTGTGGCGGCTGTCGCACGTGATAAGGAGCAGATGGAAAAGTCATCATAGAAAGATTGTGCATCTCTCTTCTTTATGTCGAAACCTTTAACTCAAAGGTAATAAAAGATTTCATACCTGAACTAAGAAGTTGTTACGTGTTTTTCGTGTTTCGAGATTCCTATGTTCTATGTATATATGTTATGAACATTCTATGTACGTTTCACGTAGCCGTATCTGGCTACGGTATATCGTAAATAATAAAATAGTTCTATTTGTCCGATAGCTAGGACCCTAACAGGTACTACTACTCCTGGACAGAGTAAATCTGGGAGTAATGGCAATGAAGGGGTACACTAAATTTTCTAAAGCGCCAGGGCTGGAGCCTCGACATCAGATGGTTTAGTGTCATATCCAAAGTGGGAGTTCTTACCCCCGCCCCCTGCAGAGATGCAGTCTTCGTATTCTACTGCCCCGAGATGACAGGGCTATGCTTAAATGATGTCTTGTCTTTATTTACTGTTTCGCTTAGTTGCCAATAATATGCATTTTTATTAGGTGGTCATCTATGTCAGTAGTGAACACTTACATTGCTGATTAATTTCGGTGACCGGGATAGTACCGATGCTTTCGGAGTGGCTTGACCGTAAGCCAAGGCCATCTGTTGTTTGTTGTTTCACAAATACATGGCTAACTAGAACGTTACATACAAAATCTTCGTGTACACACAAATAGCTGCGCACACAAATCGCACATACGTGGACGCACTCACGCACACACAAATATACATACACACATAAAATTCGCACATAAAAAAAAAAAATCTGCACACAAAACGACAACAAAACACGCAGAAACATCCATACGCACGTACTCATAAACATCTGTTAGCGCACACATACGCACATACACGCGCACACCATACACACGAATACCCACACACAGAAAAACACAAAGGCACACACAAAAGCACATCATAACACACATACACACATTTATACACAAACACTCAGGCACACAAAAGAGATACACATACATACACACAACACACACATACTCACACACAAACGTTCACGCACAAAAAAGAGATACACACACATACACACAATACACATACACACAATACACATACATACAACACACATACATACTCACACACAAACGTCTACGCACTCAAAAGAGATACACACATATACAAGCAATTCATACACATACACCTACACATACAAACAAACAAAACAGATACACACACATACACACAATACACATACATACAACACACATACATACTCACACACAAACGTCTGCGCACTCAAAAGAGATACACACACATACAAGCAACTCATACAGATACACATACACACACACACAAACAAACAAACAAAACAGATACACACACATACACAACACACATACGTACTCACACATACATACTCACACACAAACGTTTACGCACACAAAAGAGATACACACACATACAAGCAACACACACACACACACACACACACACACAAACAAAAGAGATACACACACATACACAACACACATACATACAACACATACATACTCACACACAAACGTCTACGCACACAAAAGAAATACTCACACATACAAGCAACACATACACACACACACACACACACACACACACACACACAAACAAACGAACAAACAAAGCAAATACACACACATACACACAACACACATACGTACTCACACACACAAACATTACCGTAAACAATAATACACATGAAAACAAATATACAAATAAATGCACGCTCGCAATTATACACATGTTTATTTCATCTCGACTTTTAAATTAATACATTTTGCAATAAATAAACCTTTTTTTTTCAGGAAGAAATACACCGATTTATCCTGAACTCATTCACCCTCTCACTCTCTCTGTCTCTGTCTGTTTCTGTCTCTGTCTCTCACTAATCTTCTTTATTTATCAGGGGTACGTGCACTCAAATAAACGCAGGAGGAGGGAATATTCGTAAAATAAAAGTCCGATAAGATAGCTTTATATCGGTCCAATGTCCCTTTTCTTTTTTCACTTCCGAAAGCAGATGGTCTCCGTGAAACAAGCCCCTCCAGCTTTTTATCTTACCCCTCATATGGATTATATCCTCCAGTTGACACAGGCCGGGATTTCACTTAGACCTGCGATTCTTTTTTCTTACCTGATTCACCCCATCTCATCAACGGCTTTTTTCATACTATCCCTTTCCACCAGTTCTTCATATATCGTTGCTTCATGTGTATGTGTGGAGGGTGGAAATGGCAAATTTGGTATCAATTAAGGCAATGGCCTTGTCGACCAGATTTTTATGATCAGCATACAAAATAAAACAATGCAAAATTTGTGAGAAAATTTGTTAATTCTGTCTGAACTGTTTTGAATTTAGCGTTACTTCTTTCTTGGTTAGAAGTTTACTAAAATGGGCATATACATATATATATATATATATATATATGTGTGTGTGTGTGTGTGTGTGTGTGTGTGTGTGTGTGTGTGTGTGTGTGTGTGTGTGTTATGTCGCTTTCTCTATTTATAAATAAAGAGTTCTCGATATTGGTAATAGTACATATGCAGATCTAAGTAAGGATAGCGTAGATACTTCTACCCTTGGTAAGTATCAGATTATCACTTCGTCTGATGAATTGCATAGTATATGTATGTATATGACGGTGACTGTCAGTTGACAGTCACCGTCATATACATACATATAAATAATATAGGTTTGGTTTGGTTAGTTTGGTTCTATGGCATATCTACCTTTGTAGGTTATTTAACGCCAAATCCATTTTTATGTAAATAATCTATTCTATTGAAAATAGTTTAG
This sequence comes from Sepioteuthis lessoniana, assembly GCA_963585895.1. NCBI lineage: Eukaryota > Metazoa > Mollusca > Cephalopoda > Myopsida > Loliginidae > Sepioteuthis > Sepioteuthis lessoniana. The sequence goes on from OY757925.1 coordinate 40,480,514, forward strand.
TTTAGCATAAGTACACAGTTTAATTGTCAAAAACATTTCCATTTCAAACTATTCAAGCAGTTATATCAACCTTTGTAGGTTATTTAACGCCAGATCCATTTTTATGTAAATAATCTGTTCTATTGAAAATAGTTCAGTTTAGCATAAGTACACAGTTTAATTGTCAACAACATTTCCATTTCACACTATTTAAGCAGTTATATGTAATAATTCAGTTAAGTGTAAATACAGTTTTAATGTCGAAAAAAAGTTCTATCTGAAATAATTCGGTTAAGCATGAGCACGCAGTTTAAGTGTTAGTACGGTTTAATTGTCAAAAACGTTTCTATTTCAAGCTATTCAGTTTACTCAATTCATTTTAGCATAAGTATGCTGTTATTTATATTTAACCCATGGATAGGGCCCCATCAGGTGCTACCACTCCGGGCCAGAGTGGACCTGGGAACGATGGCAATGAAGGGGTACTCTGCATTCCCCAAAGCTCCAGCATTGCTGGAACTTCACCATCAGATTGTTTAGTGTCAGATACAGGACACTCGTTAGGGGGGGGGCCTTACCCCTCTGCAGAGGTGCAGTCAGTGTATTCTATAGCCCCAGCTGACTGGGCAATACACAGATTTAAATGTCAGACAGCTTTATTTCAGATAATTCAGTTCAGCATAAGTACACAGTTTAGACGTCAAAAACAGTTCTATTTCGAGCAATTCATTTCAGCACTAGTACGCAGCTCCAATGTCAAAACAGTTCTATTTTAAACAATTCAGTTTAGCATAAATACGCAGTTTAAATGCAAAAATCAGTATAGTGAAAGAAGCACGGTTTTGTTCTATTTAACCCATAGATAGGACCCTATCAGGTGCTACCACTCCGGGCCAGAGTGGACCTGGGAGAAATGGCAATGAAGGGGTACTCTGCATTCCCCAAAGCTCCAGCATTGCTGGAACCTCACCATCAGATTGTTTAGTGTCATATCCAGGACACTCGTTGGGGGGTGGTCTTACCCCTCTGCAGAGAAGCAGTCGGTGTATTCTAGAGCCCTAGCCGACTGGGCAAATAAATAATATACATATATACGTTATATACATATAATCTACGTTATATATATATATATATATATATATATACAACATGGACTTTCTCGCTATCTTTCTCTATCGACCATCGCTCTTGTCAAGTTCTCTTGGCGGCATCCAGTTGATGAATGTAAGTTTTGGCGGATTGACTCACATTGGTGAGTAGGAATCCATAGGAGAACGTTGTTTATGAATCCATTCTTATCTATCCATATTTACCAACCCCTCCGCTCGGGCAGGATATGACACAAGGTCAACTTTTAAGCGAAGTTTAACAGGTTTGAATTCAGACTTTTCCTTCTCTTAAACTAGTTGCCTCTCCAAGGCTGAAGAACCCAGTCTGTCCTACTATTTACACATAGCTGGAGGGAGAATAATTGTATTCATACCTTTCCCAAGGGTATTAGTGCTATGTGAAATGCAATCAGCTTCGTCCAGGATTTGAACGACGATAACCATTACACCACGGGCACACCCATTCTTTCTTATCCAGTCTGTATTTCTTGGATGGTTCGTGTGATGGGAGGTAAGTAGCCATAGAACTGTTTTTGTTGGATGCTGCTTCGAAGAATTGTTTAAAACAGCACGTAGTATGCTTATGTAGTTCTCATCTTGCTTTTTTTCTCGGGCGTTTTCTTAGATTTTAAGTGGTACACATGCTACAACTTGGAAGAATCCCAGTTTTCTTTTATCAAAGAAATCAGGTTTCCATATTGATGGTGGTCAATAGCAGTCTATATCTTTCTTATGTGTATGTTGACATTGCTTTCAGTAGATAAGATACTGCTGCCAAGATATAGGCACGGGTCTAATAATTTCAGAGGCTTACCAATGAAATGTGGAGATAGCACTATTTTGTTTGAAACAAATTAACTCTTTTACCCGAGTTAACGTAGAGACCAATACTTCTTGCTGTCTGCTCCAGGCTATACCGCTGAGATTCGGCTTGAACAGGTATATTTACACAAAGCATTAGATCATCTGAATTTGTCATAGTTTTTGTAAAATATTGTCTGCATTTTTTGTGTGAAGCAATTATCTTTCATTAGATTCGCTGACGTTCGTAGTATATAATCTAAACTGTTTATGAAAAGAAATAGGACCCACTAATCTCCTTGCAAGATTCCAACAACAATGTCAAGGAAATCAGTGTCACCATCAGATGAGCGAACCACAGCCTTTGAGTCTTTGTAAAGCATTATTTTAGCGGTACTATTTACCCAACCCCTCCGCTCGGGCAGGATATGACACAAGGTCAATTTTTAAGCGAAGTTTAACAGGTTTGAATTCAGAATTTTCCTTCTCCTAGACTAGTTGCCTAACCAAGGCTGAAGAACCTAGTCTGTCCTACTATTTACACATAGCTGGAGGGAGAATAATTGGATTCATACCTTTCCCAAGGGTATTAGTGCTATGTGAAATGCAATCAGTCTCGTCCAGGATTTGAACTCGTATCGCCGCGTTCATTTCCTAATGGAGGTGCCCGTGGTGTAGTTGTTATGACTACACCACGGGCACCTCCATTATTTTAGCGGTAACTGTTTTTTTTTTTGGGGGGGGACAATACGCTGGAAGTATTAGCTCCATCTCTTCTTTGTGAATGGAATCGATTTCTTTGGAAATATCTACAAATAAAATTGTTTCCTCGAGATTTTTTGCATGTACCTCATCGATGATTCGACAGAGAGTCAGAATTTGGGAAGTTGTGGATTGATTTTCCCGAAGACCATTCTAATTGTTTCTAAGACCTTTCTAAACTTCAAGTCTGATACGATTGAGGAGCAGAAGACTACAAACCTTAACAGCCATAGCAGTAAGAGTTTTACCTCTGTAGTTCCTTGTGATTCCAAGGTCATCTTTCTTTGGTAAAGAGAAGATGCAACCTTTCGTCTCTTTCTCTGTTGTGTTTTGTTTATTGACTGCTTTGCACAATCGAAGAAGAATGTCATCAAATTTCCTTGTCTTCTTTATTTCGAGAGCTATTTCACCAAATCCAGCAGCTTTTCTGCTTTTAATTGTTTTCAGAACTGTGGTACATCCACTCTTCGTGAAGTGTTCAAGTTTAATATCTACTTGATTATGAATAATTTCTTCAGTTGGTTTATGTGTGATTTCAGGAAGGTTTCTCTTTGTGTTTCTGTGATGTTCTTCAATTTTGTGAATTTAGTTTTATCATCGAACATATTTTGAAGTTTTTTATAATAATCTTGTCTGTATAGAATAATGTATATATTAGATCTGTCTCTTCGTCTTGTGAAGACTATCTTAGGGTCTGTACGGAGTTTGCTAGCTGTTACTTTCAGCCTCTTTGTTTAGATAGAGTTATTTATGTGTTGAAGAGAAAGATTTTTTTACATCGTAGGCTATTAGGAGGTGTTTGAAATTAGGGTCTATTTTAGCTTTGTTATTGAATTTTAATTGGAAGGTTGATGGACAAAGTTTTCTTTTTAAGGAGGATTGAATGTTATTTGAAGATGGAAATTAGGATCTAATATTAAGTCATTTTTCTGGAAGCTATCAAGTTTAAAGATCTGAGAGATGTGTTTCATATTAGGTGAGAAAATGTTACTGCTAAACAGTGTCGAGTTTTTGATTGGTTGGTTAGTTGGTTGGTTGGTTGGTTGGTTGGTTGTGATTTTATGGCCTATCAACAATTGTAGGTTATTTTCATGTTTATACATATATATTAAATTTACATGATTTGTAAGTCAGTAATTTGTAGATACATGAGTCAGAGCTTATTTGTTCGCACACAGTTGAATGGTTTTAAGTATTGCTTTCTAACATCGATAGGTCTATTTCTCATAGTTAAATGGTTTCCAGTATAGTAAATGATTAAAAAGTTCTATTTGATTCATAGTTGGAACCCCTGCAGCTACTACCACTCGGGGTCCGAGGGAGCTTAGGATTAATGACAACAGAGGTACTCTACATTCCCTAAAACTCCAGCATTGACACCACATAATCAGATGGTTTAGTATCGTCTCCAGGAATTTTGTAATTTTTTTGCCTGGAGTTAATGTCAGTTCTGTTGTGGCGGTCGAGTTGAGTATTTATAAAGTCTTCTAGAGTCATTCTATTTTTCATTTTCGGCTTGCGTCCTTCAATTTCCCTGTCTACCCACAAATCGTATGCTTTTTTTAAATCATCATCATCATCATCATCATGTCGTGCTGCAGGCATGGATATCCCTGATCCTCTCTCGCCACCTCTCCCTATCGTTCATCGCCTCTGGTAGGTATTCCCGTATCCTCACATAGCTGCTAAATGTATGTTCGAGCTGGTCGTCCTGCTTTTGCCCAGCCATATGTGGGGGTCCATAGGAGTAAATCAGTTATTAGCTCGTCCCTGCTTCTCCAGCAGTGTCCTGCATGTCTGGTTCGTCTAACTTGGATGGTTTTCGTGATGGGAGACAGATGGCCGTATAGTTGGTGCCTTGTGGGGTATTGCCACCAGGACTTGTTCAATATTGCTCGCAACATTCTTGTATAATTGCCGTCTAGCTTCTTCTCCAGCCGTTTTGTTAGCGTCCAAGTAGTGCATCCATACAGCAGTATCGATACGACCGCTGCCTGGAAGAAATTGCGTTTCATTTTATCGGTCAGGTCTGATTTCCATATGATCGATAGCCAAAAAATTCAAAAGAAGTTTTTAAATAGTAAATTTTAATTATTTAATAAAAAAAAAACTCAGTTCAATAAATTCCTTTTAAGAACCATTTAGAATGAAGAATTTTATTAGTGATACTTTGATATCTTTGATTGATATTTAATTAAAGATATCAAAGTATCACTAATAAATTGGTGAAATGCATTATCGTACCATGAAAATCTTTTGCAACAAAAGCGAAAAGTTTCACAGTGTTTAGTCTAGATTTTTATGAGCTTTTTTTTGTTTTTGAATGAATATCAACACTAATTTTATACCTGTTTTCAATCTTATGCTTTTCCTCTTTTTTTACAATTTTCTGACTGACTGTTGATAAGTAGAAACCTGTTTTCTTATTTACATTTTTCTTAGATAAACAACTTAAAATCGTTATTTTTTTTATCGACATCCATTTACTAAAAATGATGATCAGAGAGAAATTGGAATGAATATCATTTTGAAGAATTTAAAAGATTTTTTTATCCATCTAAATAGATAGATAAATGAATAAATAAATAAAAAAATAAACTTAAGAAGCTTGGGAAAAAGATATCTAAGCATTTTTAGAAATTCTTTTGTATTCGCTGTTTTCTTTCATTTCACATCTAAGAAAGGCAATTTTTTCAAATTACATGGGAACTCAGTATATTGTAGAATTTACTTCTGGTTTAACTATATTTTATAGACCAAGAGAAATTTGAATTCTAAAAACAATGATAAGTTGTCAGATTTCAAAAGTACTAGGCAGGTAAGCTCGATAAGTATATGCATGTGCGTGTACGTGTATGCACATATACGCTTTGGCCCAGTGGGTAGAGTGTTCGCCAATGGGTTCAGTCCCAGGTCGCGTCATACCAAAGACTTTAAAAATGGTACTTGATACCTCCTTGCTTAACACTCAGCAATATAAGGTAAGTATCGAGGGTAAAGTGGAGCAATCCAGGGAAAGGAGCAGTGCCCTCCCCTACACTTCGGTGTAGTAGCTATTGAAAAGGGAATCTTCTGGTCACCCTCGACTACGGTCGCCAACTTACATGTATGCAATCATGAATTTGAGTAAACAGATATGTGCAGTTAAAAAAGAAAAGATTTTCTATTGATGAGGATAAGGTTCTATTTTAACTGAACTCATCGACTGAATTTAAATTCTAATTTGTCATCAGCAAAAGAAATAATTTTTACTTGTGCCAAAGAAAAAAAAAGATTTCTTTGAATTAAACGAATAAAACATGGAACAAAATTCTGAGTCGTAATCAAACAAAAGACTCACTATAAATTCTAAAATATCTGTATTGCCAACCTAAATGGGAGTTTTATTGAAAATTTAAGAAAGAAAATGTCGTCAAAATTTGATCAATCTGAGAAAGAAAAATAATATCTTTTACAACGAATATGAAATCAGATATTTTTCTATTTATTCCGAAATAATTTGAAAAGAAGAAATTGTTATGAATATCGATTAAAAACAATATGCAATTGAATGAAATAGACGATAGGGTTTGCTCTCAAACGAAAATGTGTCGGTGTAACTGGTTGGAGCATAGTCAATGATTTTTTGAACCGAAAAATTTAAAATGTTCAAAAACAATTTTATTAAGTAAACTAAGCATTTTCAGAATTAACAAATGTTGCCAAGGATCTAATTGTAGATTAATTCCATCAAGATAAAAACCAAGAACGGAAGTCGACAGAACTGTAAACTTTATTAGTATTAGTGTTCATGTTTAAAGCTAAAAAAAAAAAAGTAGCTATCTGTGGGGGACAAATCCAGTAAATGGCGGGGAGGATGATAGATTGTCACTGTTTGACTGCATTATTTATTTTATTTTATTTTTATTTTATTTTTTTTTTTTTTTTTGTCATGGTTTTGTGTTACAACGACCACGATCATCTTAGAGATCCAGTATATCAGAAGCGAATTTTTGGAACTAACAATATACGGTCTTTTCAGAAGCTGACTTCCACCCCACTCTCCAAGCTCTGGTCATTAGTGCAACGGCAGCGCAGTGGTAGAGATTGAATTCATGGAGCATAATGCCACGAAAATCGCGTTTATACATCTTTGCTTTGATACCCAATAAACTTTTTAAAAATCTCAAACAACACCTGAAAGAAGAGACAGAGATTTAAGATAATATACAATTTTAAGTCTTAATACATTAATACAATGCAAAACGGTCATTTATTTTGTTCCAACCTAGTTTTATGTTTTTCTGGGACGTTTAAAAACAGAATGAAAAATTCAGTTGTTGGCAAATGGCTTTATATAATTATTTGCAATTCACTTTGAAAGCGATTTGTTGTTGTTGTTATTGTTGTTGTTAGTTTATCAACAAGTGAAGCTCGGCGTCAAGCTTTGCCCGTAAACGACCACCCATATTGTCTCCAAACAGTTATCTCTTTGTACACGCGCGTGGACGAATGGCCGCCCAAGTTGTACTTTCTTATATTTATGCGAAGTGCGGTGATAAATAAATTGTCCAGCCAAGCAATTTGTCTCTGTTAATTACCTTTACACAAAGATGGCGTGACTTGTGTGTTGGTATCTTTCGAAAATTGTTCAGTGTGGATCTTTAAGCGGATTCGAATCTTGTTTCAAGCCGGTAATAATTGGTGGCCTTATTCGGAATTATTTGATAAATGTGCACTAGGAAGTTCCAACGAACGACACGACACAGATAGGAAATAAACTTTGGAGGTTTATGAATGAGATTTAAAACCATTGAAGAAGAAGAAGAAGAAGAAGAAGAAGAAGAAGAAGAAGAAGAAGAAGAAGAAGAAGAAGAAGAAGAAGAAGAAGAAGAAGAAGAAGAAGAAGAAGAAGAAGAAGAAGAAGAAGAAGAAGAAGAAGAAGAAGAAGAAGAAGAAGAAGAAGAAGAAGAAGAAGAAGAAGAAGAAGAAGAAGAAGAAGAAGAAGAAGAAGAAGAAGAAGAAATGCTGCAGTTAGGGAAGATCTAGTACTGAAAATACTCAAATGAATGTTCGAATAACGACAATAAAGTCCTAAAGGAAAAAAGCATAATAAATAAATTAATAAGAAGCGGTTCATGCAAGGAATCCCAGAAAATGATGTTGATGTTTATATAAAGTTGTTTCCCAGGAGACTTGTGTGATTAGAATATTCGAGGGGGTTGTCTAAACTAAAGCTATTTAGAAACATACTTGTAATCTTTTATTTCTTGGGTTGAAGAACAAAAATAAAAAAAGGTGATTCAACATCTAAAAAAATATATATGCAAATATATATCGACATTTACTTTCTTCTGGTAGTAAGCTACAAGCTTAGAGATTGCTGAAAGAACCAATTTTATCATATATTGCAAAACTAACTTGTTAACCAATGTGTACGCTAAGATGTTCGAATGTACCAACTTCACACAAGTCTCTGCATATGAGGTACCCAGTTAAATTCGCCCCTGAAATGGTTTGCCTTAAATTTGTTACGTTCAATAGAAAATTGTCCACAGATAAAATTAGATTCATTCGTGAATAGATTTTTGTGAATTTGTTTGTCATTAAAATATTTTTTGGTCTTCTTTTACAAAGAGAGACAGAGACAGAGAGAGGAAGAGAGAGATGGTACACAATGAGCAGAAAAAGAAGATGAAACTAGTTCATTTACAAAAAAGTAAAAATGAATGAAAATAACAGTGGTCTTGAATGAAGAAAAGCATAGAAAAGTGACAAAAAAAGAAAAAAAAAAAAGAAAAGTTTGGTTTGGTTTAGTTTGGTTTTATGGCATATCAACCATTGTAGGTTATTTAATGTCAAATCCATTTTTATACATATAAACAGTTCTATTTCAAACAATTCAGTTTAGCACAAGTACGCAGTTTAAATATCCACCCAATTCTATTTTAAACAATTCAGTTTGGTATAAGCACATTTTGTACTTTAACCATAGATAGGACCTTATCAGGTGCTACCACTACGGGGCCTGAGTGAATCTGGGAGCGATGGCAATGAAGAGGTACTCCGAATTTCCCAGAGCTCCACCATTACTGGTGCCTCACCATCAGATTGTTTAATGTCATATCCAGGACACTCGTTGGAGGAGTCTTACCTCTCTGCAGTGATGCAGTCGCTGTATTCTACAGCCCCAGCCAATACGAAAAGTTGATAGATAGATAGATAGATAGATAGATAGATAGATAACCCCTCCACACTAGTATTTCACCTAATCATGTAGACCTAGAGATTAGTTGAATTTGATATTTATGAAATTGGGATTGGGATGATTGACATTTTAATTTTAGAGACTGCAAATCGAAGTCGTCGACTTTTTCGTATTGAACAATTGTTATAATTCCAATTGTTAAAATCAAATGACAAATCCTTAAAATTAGAAGAGCAGTTTTCATATCTCGTTAGCAATACTTCATCTAATGAAAGCAATATCAACATATCCATAAAAAAATATGAAAATCTAATCTATCAAATAAAATTATACCGGAATTCTTCCAAATTGTAACCGTGTCAGTAGTGTTATATGATTGCACCATTTGGACTTTAGTAAAACGCCGGGAGAAAAAGATAGATGGGACCAATAAAAAGACACTACATGCTCTTTTGAACAAATCCTGGAAGAAACCCCCGACAAAACAGCAGCTGTGCTGCCACTTGCCTTCCATTTCACAAACTATACAAACAAGACGAGAAAAACACGCAGAGCATTGCCGGAGAAGTCAGCGACGTTCTACTATAGACACCTACACATAGATACACCAGTGCTGGCCGACCAGCGAAGACATTCATCAGCACTGAGTAGACACTGGGTACCGACTAGAAGACTTATCAATGGCAATGGTCGTTAGGGACGGATGTTTAGTGAGAGTCAAATAAATACGTGTTATCAACACGCTTTGGTGATGATGATAATGATGATGATGATATTCCTTCTTTGAAATCGAACTTTCGGTTGGCGCCAAATTGTCTGTTTGAAATGATGTTTTACTATCTATCTGTTTCTTTAAATCAGTCAAACACAAAATGGCCGACTATCTTTCACATTAGTGAATTGGTTCGAAAATATTATGCAAAAAATAGGAAGATGTATTTATTACATTCCCTTGACTATTGTTATCGTAAACTATAAATGCAGTTAAATTAATACAAGAAAGTCTTGTGCATTTTAAAATGGTTCACGATGACACCAGCCCATTGGCCTAGTGGGGAGAGTGTTCGCTAATGGGTCATACCAAAGACTTTAAAAATGGTACTTGATACCTCCTTGCTTAACACTCAGCATTATAAGGTACGTATCAAGGGTAAAGTGGAGCAATCCAGAGAAAGGAGTAGCGCCCTCCCCTACACTTCGGTGTAGTAGCTATTGAAAAGGGAGCTTTCTGGTCGCCCGCGACTATGGTCGCCAACTTTACTTACTTATATCTCATCAACGGAAAGGACATGACTGAACATATTATAGCTTAATACTTTCACTGAGTGAAGATTTGATTCTTTTATTGACAATAAACAACGGCGATTTTGTGATTAGATGCGTGAAAGATTGTGGAAACGTGAATAAACATGGGAAAGTGAGAAATCGTGATGAATATTGTGGAACAGAATTTTTTTTTAAATCAAATTGGAATCTAGTTATGGTCGAGAGGAAAATATCACACTATCTGATAATTTTCTAACCTTTCATTTTCGAAAATTAAAACAGAAAGTTTTGGACAAATGTCGTTGAATAAGGAGACAGAATTTAGAAATTATAATATAACCCACTGAACAATAGACTGCAATTCTAAAGAGATCAGCTGCTGATCATTGCCTTCTCTAAGAGGCTGAATATCACCGTATCAGTTTTAATTTGTTGTTCTTTATTGGCCATTATGTGCAGCTTAGAACGGAAGTATCTGTCCATAATATTCCCGCCAATTTGTGTTTCAAACATGGCGTTAATTTCCGACCGTTGTTTGTGCATCTCGACACGCCGATAAAAGATGGTAGCGATGATAATGACGACGATAGTAATAGGGGACGATGCTTGTTGTCGAGTTGCGGTCGATGGTGCTAATAGCATTGGGACGAGAGGTTACTTTCTCGGTGACGTTCGGGCAGTACAATAGCGAGACAATTGATGCCCTAATTAACTGATGGAGTGGGTATAGGAAATGGGATGAGCCGAAGGAAAAGGGCGAAGTGCGTGAACTTAGAGCGAGACAGAAACATCAGACAGTGACATGGTTCTGGGATTTAAGGCACCCAATGCGAAATATGACCAAAATTATCTTAAAAGAAGAGAGTTGATTGTTTAGATTCTGATTCTCGTCTAGATTCTCTAGTTTATACTCTTTCCCGTTTTATATATATATTAAAAGAGTGGAATCTTGATGTCCGGAAGAAATTCAAATCTTGGAACGAAGAAACAACACCATTATCATTTTCTGTATATCTAAGTTTGCATCGCCTTTCCGAATTTTTTCTCAAAGATTTTACAGCCCAATCGGCAGGAGCAGTAGAACACACCGACTGCATCTCCGCAGAGAGGTAAGATCACCCCAAACGAGTGTACGGGATATGACATTAAACAATCTGATGGTGAAGCCCCAGCCCTGGAGCTTTGGGGAATACAGAGTACCCCTTCATTGTCATTGTTGCCAAGTCCAATCTAGCCTGGAGTGATAATACACGATAGAGTCCTATTTATAGGTCAAATGCTAAATTGAATTGTTAGAAATAGAACTGTTTGATCATTCAACTGTGTGTGAACAAATGACTGATGTTTAATTGAATTGTTAATGATACATATCAATACTTGGAATCATTTAACTGTGCAAATGAATGAACTTAGGCTTGTTAAAAAACGTAATCAACAAAATGGGTTTACAAGTAATATATATATATATATATATATATATAGAATTAACTTAAATCGCGAGTCGAAAATCTTCTACTAAAGTTTCACCTTAACGGATCGTCAGGAAGTTTCGCCTAAACTTCCTGAAGATCCGTTAAGGTGAAACTTCCTGACGATCCGTTAAGGTGAAACTTTAGTAGAAGATTTTCGACTAGCGATTTAAGTTAATTCTATAATTGGCTCCATTGTTTTATGTTGAGCACTTTAGTAATTATAGCATTGCAGTATTCGCGGAGGGTTTTTTGGTTTTCTTTTGGCCACTGACTAAGTACCCCTTGATTTTTTTCAAGGAGTAGGACGAGGTTGGTCTTTTCTTTCTTTTTTACCCAAGAAACTTTTTTCTTTTTCCCCTGGACCGTGATTCGAGATATTTTTTTCTCTTGTTCTTGGCCAGGGTTTTTTTGTTTTTTTCTGTACCGTGAATACTGGTAGATAATTGATTAGTAAATATATATATATATATATATATATATATATATATATATATATATATATATATATATAAAGGGGATTTGACTTTAAATAAGCTACAATGGTTGATATGCCATAAAACCCAGCAAAACCAAATCATGTATATTTAATATATATGTACAAAGAAGATTTGACTTTAAATAACCTACAATGGTTGATATGCCATAAAACCCAGCTAAACCAAATCATGTATATTTAATATATATTTATAAAGAGGATTTGGCTTTAGATAACCTACTATGGTTGATATGTTATAAAACCAAATCAAACCAAATCACATATATTTAATATATATGTATAAAAATGGATTTGGCATTAAGTAACCTACAATGGTTGATATGCCATAAAACCAAACCAAACCAAATCATATATATTTAATATATATGTATAAAGAGGATTTGGCATTAAATAACCAACAACCATTGATATGCCATAAAACGAAATCAAACCGAATCATGTATATTTAATATATATGTATAAAGAGGATTTGGCTTTAAATAATCTACTATGGTTGATATGATATAAAACTAAACCAAACCAAACCAAATCATGTATATTTAGTATATATGTATAAAGAGGATTTCGTTTTAAATAACCATATGCCATAAACCCCCTCCCCCAAAAAAACATTCAAAAATTTTATAGCAGGGTTTTTAGTGAACAAGTCAGTTTATATTCCAGATGTTGATCGGTGTTACGCATGTCGAAGACTATCCAGAAATTGACTATATCAAACCCTAGAAATCAAGTGTCAGCCAACCCTAAATAAGTATTACCTCATTGTTTACTATATTAACTATCAATGAAGAAATTTCCGTGATACAATTTTTAATAATGATGAATTTTAGAGAAGGCAAATCAACGCGTTCACTTCGAACAGAAAATTGAACTGCGTTTGAACTTATTATCATATATATATATATATATATATATATATATATATAGAGAGAGAGAGAGAGAGAGAGAGAGAGAGAGGGAGAGAGAGAGAGGATTTGTTTGATGTACTCAGTTGCAAAGATTTTTTTTGTATCTTTGTTCTTTTCCATGTTTTTTGTAAATTTTAAATTTTCTCTTGCCGCGATCGCATCTTTTTAACGAGCTTCACCCTGCTACCACTGAAAACAGAACCTTAAAACTTCCAGTTGTTTACCTCAATTTGTTTACATTAAACATTTTTACATTGTTCAGAAGGTCAAGATTAAGAATAAAGAATATTTTCAAGTTTTTGAATGTACGTGTGTGAGATAGATAGATAGATAGATAGATAGATAGATAGATAGATAGATAGATTTTATCTTATTGACGTTTGTATATTTAGTTGCTGTTTCTCTGGATACCAAGACACATTGGTGTAGGGGAAATGAAAGAGCGGACTCGACAACCAAATCGGCCCTAGATTTGACCCCGACGAATTCAAAATTTCATAGACTGATATAAAACCTGAAATTAGTAGACTTATTTATACAAAATAGTAAATAGCTGGAATAACGACATTCACAATGAGCTCTTAATCAAATCCTCTTTGGGGAAACAGGAAACCAGCCTTCAGAAAATTCAGAAAGGAACAAGTCACATTATCCCGATTACAAATTGGTTACACAAGACTTACACACTCCTTTATACTCAAACAAGAACAAACACCTCATTGTATAACAGGGGGTGTCCTCGTGGTATAATGGTTAAAGCGATGGACTGCGGAATCGTTATGTTCGAGTTCCAATCGCGCTATTACGTTCACTTTCGGACAAATACTCTTGGGATCGGTATGAACCTCCTTATCGTCCCAGCTATTAGTTAAATAGTACCACTACTGTTCTTCTAGGGTAATGGCTTTGGCATTTAATAACCTACAAAGGTTGATATGCCATTAAAAGAAACAAAGTGTATAATATATCAAACACCTGGCACTGTAAAAAACTTTCTCATAGGATATATAGCTTTTACTCTCATCAGAAAACGTCATTTCAATGTAAATGATATGAATGATCTATTTGAAGTTATCAACATAGATGAAAACCTATCCTTTTTTAAACAAAATTATACTGAAAGATATAAACGTAAAACTGATCAATACCTTACAAAGTAACCTTGGAGCACAATTACCGACGATACTAACATATCGTCAAAACTGTTAACAACGAAAACATAACTGTAAACTTACAACGTACCTTATTCTCTATCCTCAAGGCAATAAATAACTCCAGAAAGGTTGACATGGTATAAAAATCTATAAAGATCATAGCAAATCAAACCAAATCTGGCACAAGAGTTTTCGCTAGTCCAGATATCTGACTATCTCCCCACGCGTTCGGCGTGAGACATATGGTCGGTTTACGTGTTGATAAGGACAAAAGCTCGCCCTCTCACGAGAATTGTGTCCTGAAAACTTCGTGTTTGATCAAAATGACTGCACTTGTAAGTTAATGTGTTATTGTTGGTACCTTGTATGGGATGATTCATATTCATCTCTCTCTCTCTCTCTGCTCTCTCTCTGCTCTCTCTCTCTCTCTCTCTCTGTCTGTCTGTCTCTCCTCTCCCTCTCTCTCTCTCAAACATGTATGAATTTTGTCCACATCTTCCCCACGAGCAGGATGTAAAACAGGGTCAAATTTTTTTTGTTATGTAATGGCTCGCACCAAGTATCGCACCGGTATCGCGGAAGTATAAAAGAAGCAGAAAGAAAGAGACAGAGAGCTCTTAAGGACGTCGGTCAGTAGTAAGACTAACTTCTGACGTAACACCAACAGCGCGAGACTTATAATACAAGTCGGATTATACCACTTGAGTTAATAAGTAATTAACTTTATCTCACTTTGTATCTCTTCCTTACCGCGACACAACATTTTTAAAGCGTAGTAAAACTGGTCTGAATTCAGAGTTTTTCTACTCATAGACTTGTTGGTCAACCAAGGCTAAAAAAACAACAGTTTGTCCAACTATTTACCCACAGCTAGGGACGAGGAGAACCGATGAATTCATGCTTTTTCCAAGAAGATTAACACATAAATAGCCTAGTCCAGGATTCGAACTTTAGTGGCTGATCCCCGTTCTTCCAACGATAACCATTACGCTAAGCGCACCCCCTATTTTCAAATATATGAAGACCATTGCATTTTGAAGTGGAGTTATTTGCGCGGTTCAACTAAGTCTGGCACTAGGGTGTTGCATTTTGAAGTAAAGATTTGTTTTTCTAATCCTTACACGAAGTAATTTTATTTTGAATATTCTTTTACCTCTGCAAAAATTTCCAAGAAACATTCCCGAAAGGATTTATATTTGATGAATAAGTAAAACGAAAAGCAAATATTATTTGAAACTCTAAGATGAACAATTATCATTGTTTCTCATGCTGTTCAAACCAATAACCGTATCAGACCGCTACCCGTATTCAAACCACTACTTGTATCTTTGTGAGATTTATTAATAATTTCCGGCTGATGAATTCTTTAGACTTCTTCACACCTCGTCAAGTGAGGCATATTCGAAACATTTTCCTTTCAATAAACAGATGCCATACCATTCATTTTGCATACGTCCATCTTTGCTACAGTCATCAGAGTGAACTTCAGAGCCATTACTCTTAATACAAAGGGAGATGATGTCACAACTATTTGTTTCTTTTGCGAAAGAGAAATCCCACTAAAGTTATCAATTCGTTCAAGAGACGACCTTTCCTCTATACCAAAATTGTAGCAATCGATTTGAGAAGAAAATAGTTAGAAAATTCGAGGCACAAAGGCAACAAACAACAGAAGTAATAACGAAAAGAGAGTAGAAAAAAAATTTAAAAAAATAAAGATAAATATAAGAAAGGACAAAACAAAACAGCCGCCTACTTTGGAGGCTTTTTTTTTCTAGTTTAAAAGAATTTCTCCGAACGAGATGTGAAGAAAATTTCACATCTGTCCGTTAAAGACAGATTCTAAAGTAATATCAGTTGGGTCGTGTTTTTGTCGGGTGGGCACAACACCCCGCTGGTTAGATAGATTTTTTTTTCTCTTTTTAATTTTTTTCTTAAGGACCCCCCCACCCGCCACTCCATTAAAGAGTTGCTGTAGATAACATAAACAAATATTAGCAACGCTACAGAAATTCATTTTCACTTTTTTTTCTTTCCCTACTTTTTTTTTTTTGTTTTATTTTTGTTTTGTTTCGTCGTCTCCTTAGTTGTAATTTTTAATTTCTTTCGGCGCGTCCCACTGTCATTTGATCGGCTTTTATTGTTGGTTTGTTTTTCTATTTATTTGCTCCTCTTGTCACCCACCACCCTCCGTCTTTTGTGCGACTGTCTTTCTGGTCGACCGACCCGCAGTGCTGGGCGTGGCTCACTCAACGACAAGCGTTCGGCAGTTAAAACGATCGGCCAAACGACAGAGGAGCTTGCCGGCGTGTTTTTAGTTTTGCACAAAAGCCCAACGAAGGCAGACGAAGCTAAAAAATCTCTGAATTAAAAAAAAAAAAGAAGAAAGAAAAAAAAAGAAAGAAAAAAAAGAAAGAATTACTGCGCGCAAATCGTTTGTGACTCTAATTCTTACCTAATATCTCACTTTGTTTCCCTTCTGATATTGTGATTCGCCTCATTTTTTTCCACCCTCGATTTTTCTCCACTTCATCTTCTCCGTTGTTCCCGGATCACTCTCTCTTTCTTCACGCATATTCCACTATCCCCCTCTTTTTTTTCTCTTTTTCTTCTTCCTAATTCTCTCCCTCTTCTCGGGGGTGTCCTCGTAGCGTAATGGTTAAAGCGATGGACTGCGGAATCGTAGTAAGCGAGTTCGTACTCCAGTTACGCTATTACGTTCACTTTCGGGCAAATACCCTTGGGAAAGGTATGAACCCCCTTATCCTCCCAGCTATGGGTTAAATAGTACCACTACTGTTCTTCTAGGAGAATAGCTTTGGCATTAAATAACCTACAAAGGTTGATATGCCATTAAACAAAGAAACCAAACCAATCTCCCTCTTCCTCTCCTCCTACCACGCCAAAATTTCCAACGGTTTCTTCCTCTTCTTTCTTCTGCTCAAACAAGCGCATTCTTCAGATTTACTCGCTTACATCAGTTAGACAGAAAGAGAAGTCAAGAAGATTGTGAAGCACCAATCATCCAAGCATTAAGGGTCTGCCAAGCCTGTCTTGATAATTGATATCTAAAAGCCAACCTGGACACTGAATCTCTTCATTCTTACATATTTCATCCTTCTTTTTTCTTCTTCCTTAACTAATTCTCTCCTTTTAATTACTCCTTTTAATGTTATCTTCTTCACCAAATTTTCCAACAGTTTTTCCACCTTCTTTCTTTATTTAAGCAAAGCGTATTCTTCTGACTTACTAAACTATATCAGTTTGTCAGTAAGTCAAATTGCAGAAGCAAGGAAGATTGTGAAGCGCCAATCTTCCAAATGGCGAAGGTCTGCTACGCTGCTTTGATAATTAACTAATTCTCGGACACTGACCCCTGATGTCAGTATAAAATACGTTCAACTATCTCAACTTCAAATTAATCCACCAAATCCAATCGAATTTATTTTTTGCTGATTCTATTTTTGTCTTCCTCTGTTTTTATTTATTTATATTCTTTGTCTTCCTCTAATATTATTTTTATATCTAGTACTTTTTCAAGGATAAAAAAAAGTAAAAATGAAAGAAAAAGAGGGAATTCCCAGCGATAAAATTATCGTTCACTTTAAGTGGTTGGTTGGCTGGTTCGTCGGCTGGTGTTTTATGGCATATCAATCCTTGTGGAGTATTTAATGCAAAATCCTTTATATATATATATATATATATATATATGATTTGTAAGCGATTTGTTAGCGCTCATTTGTTAGCACACAGTCAAACGGTTTCAAGTATTGCTAAATAGTACCACTACTGTTAAATAGTACCACTACTGTTCTCAGAGAATGGCTTTGGTATTAAATAACTTACAAAGGTTGATATGCCATTAAACAAAAAACCAAACCAAACCTTGTTTTAAGCCACGAAGGTTGGTTGGCTTTTGCTTTTGCACATCAACCCTTGTAGGTTATATAATACCAAATGCTGCTTATATATATATATATATATATATATATGTGTGTGTGTGTGTGTGTGTGTGTGATTAGTAAATGCATAGTGTGCAGGGAACATTATTCTTAAACATTCGGGGCTGATTTGTTTGTACACTTAAATGGTTTCAAGTTTTGCTATTCAACACTAATGATTTTATTCAAAATCATTTATTCGCCTGCGCACAGTTAAATGGTTTATGGAGGTGCCCGTGGTGTTATAGTTAATGTCGTAAATGGAGGTACCCGTGGTGTAATGGCTATCGTCGTAGGAAATGCATACGGTGACACGAGTTCAAATCCTGGATGAGACTGATTGCATTTCACAAAGCACTAATACCCTTGGGAAAGGTATGAATCCAATTATTCTCCCTCTCGCTATGGGTAAATAGAAGGGCAGCCTGGGTTCTTCAGCTTTGGTGAGGCAACAAGTCTAGGAGAAGGAAAACTCTGAATTCAAACCTATTAAACTCCGCTTAAAAATTGACCTTGTGTCATATCCTGCCCGAGCTGAGGGTTGGTAAATATGGTTAAATGGTTTCAAATATAGTAAATTATTAGATATTTCTATTTGACTCATTGATGGGAACCTAACCGGGACCACCACTCTGGGTCAGAGATATTAAAGGCAATGAAGGGGTACAACACATTCCCCGTGTATTGTCCCTGTGGTGTAGTGGCTAAAGTGCAGGAGTGAGGCTTCGAAGTAGATGATTTCGAACTCCAGGTTCGTTACTACGTTCATTTTCACAAATATCATTAAAAATGTGTGAACCTTCTTATCCCCCCGCTAGCTATAAGTTGAATAGTACTACAGTTGTTCTACAAGGATGTCCTTGCCATTAAATAACCCACGAAGGTCAATATAACGTTAAACAAAGAAACCAAACCAATCAAGTTCGTTTCTAATCGGAATTTTTAGAAAAAGTGGATCAAACGACACTGTCCCAAAAATTGAGGTAGTTTAACATAGTCCTTCAAAACTAACTTTGGAATAAATCTTTTACTCTTTTCAACCAATAGAATACATTCATACTAAAAAGAATTTTCCACCAGTTCAAGTTCCTTTTCTTGTCAACATATTTGTTTTAAATCCAATATGTACTTAACCAACCCCTCCGTACAAGCAGGGTACAACACATGGTCAATTTTTCAAAACGGAGTTTAACGGGTTTAGATTCGAAGTTGTTTTTTTTTTCCAAGACCGGCTGCTATACCAATATCAAATAGCCCAATCTGCCCTACTGGAGGAAGTATAGTTAAATCCTCACCTTTCTTAAAGGCAATTAGCGCTATGGGAAATGCAAACAGCCTCGTCTACGATTTCACATCAGTTTGTCATTTTCATTTCCCCCCACGATGACTATTACACAAAAAGCGACTTAAATCTTATTGCAGTAAAAGAGAAGCAAGAGTGAGGGAGATGTTGTAGACAAAGGCAGAGGCGACGTCGGTATCCTTAAGAAAACATTTGTTACAAGTATGCTACCCAGTCGTCCCTTTTTCATTCGCTGGAGGCTTTACCTTTTATCCGCCAACGGTTCCGCTTGGCTGGTTACGTCACCGGACGGTATGCTCGATCAACCTATCCGCCCACTCTGTATTTTTTTTTTATCCAGACAGAAAATCGACCGATAATCAGAGTCGGCAAGTGACGAATGGACGAATGAGACCGCACGATTAAGAAAGAAAGAAATAATTGAAACGCCAACAAAGAACAGGACAGAGATTTGTCACAAAACAATATTTTGTTTAATATAAAAGTCTCTGAAATTGTACATTCTCCAATTGTTTAATCAATTCTCAATGAAAGAAAGAATTATGTAATCGGAGCTGAAAAGATGCAATTTTCAACTTCCAAAGAATAATTCAACCTTTTCCAAGAATAAATTTATAGATACTTCCAAGACATTATGAAATTGTTCAATGATTGTTATTACAAACCAAAATTGGTTTAGTCAGTTGCACAGGACACATCTTGTGCAATATGTTATCATAAAACAAATATATATTCCTTTACAAAAACTCTAAACGCTAGACAGTCCATCTGTTTCTTCTTTTTAAAGAGTTGATTTTTACTGTGTTTTTTCCCTTTTTTAAACAAGCAAATAAATGTTTTATCTTCATACATTGAGCACGCAGTCTTCATTTTTTCATTCACGCATTTTTCATATTGAAGCTCTTTGGTCTGTTCTCTAATGAAAGAAAAATTACTGCCTAATCACGATCCAGTAACTTATTTCTCATCAAACCGTTGAATGGCTTGAATTCAATTTTTGAACCGTGAATAGAACTGACCTCTATCAAGTTCTGGCCTAGTCGGCAGGGGCTGTAAAATACACTGACTGCATCTCTGCAGAAAGACAAAACTCCCCCAACGAATGTCCTGATATGACAATAAACAATCTGATGGTGAGGCTTCAGTAATGCTGGAGTTTTGGAGAATTCGGGGTACCCCTTCATTGCCATTGATCCCCGGTCTACTATGTCCAGGAGTGGCAGCACCTGGTAGGGTCCTATCTATGGGTCAAATAGAACTAAACTGTGTACTTATGCTAAATCGAATTGCTTGAAATAGAACTATTTTGACATTTAACCCTGTTTAAACGAAAAACTGTACTTATGCTTAACTGAATTGTTTGAAATAGAACTGTTCATCTGAATAAAAATGGAGTTGGCATTAAATAACCTACAATGGTTGATATACCATAAAACCAAACCAAACCAAACCAAAAATATCATGTTCAGAAAAAGCAGGTATTTAACTTATTCATTTAAAAGTACACGAACACATAAGGGCATATATCAAAGCTTTTGGGTAACATACTATGTATTGCAATCAGATTGTAGACATTATACATAGGATGAGCTTATATTTGATTTTCATAAGTAAACATACGAGGGTGGGCTGAAATGTTCATTGGCTGAAAAGCTCCTATAATGAAGTCATATCTACTGTTGATGAACTTTTTGATCAATGGTATCCAAAGACTGCCACACCGATATAAGATCTGTGTGGACCGCAAGGGAAGCTAAGTTGAAAGATATTCTTCATTTGGTCACATTCCTAAAGTTTGTGCAAGATTGGTTGGGTTTTATGACATATCAACCCATGCAGGTTATTTAATACCAAATTCTGGTTATACATGTACATCAGATATAGAAATCGCAAGCGAATAGTTGATAGGTAAAGTTATCTTTTAACAAGATAGACCTCATTTACTTGCACACAGTTAAATTGTTTCAAGTATTGCTGTAATATAATTGCGGAGGGATTTCTTTTATATTATCAGTTTTCGTTTTATATATCTTGCCTTTCGGTTTAGTTAGGCTGAGAACCTTTCGGCTTAGTGCATGGGTTAGTTAGGTGCACACATTGAGTGCATGTGTTCACACGCGTGCGGGGTGGATGTGACAATCAGAGATGTCAAAATAAAAACCCCAGATAGGAAATACGACCGGGGACGTGAATGATGTCATGCCTGGAAGCGCTAAGGATTTTGGAATTTAAAAAAAAAAGCAGTTAGTTAAGATTAGAGCTAGAGGAAGGTAGTCGATTTTGGAGGGGGGGTCTACAAAATGTACCGCGCGTTTGTTGAGTCAGCGAGTCGAGAGCTGACGATGTACGAACAGTCAGCATAGAAAGAAATTGTGTCTCTCTCTCTCCTCATGTCGAAAAACTTTAAACTCAAAAAGGTAAATAAAAGTTTCGTACCTGAAATAATTTCGTGTTTTCGGATTCCTATATGTTTATGAACATTTTATGAACATATGTACATTTCACGTATCTTGGACAATCTCGTGGACCCATTATATGTTACTTTGCTATATAACAATAATAATTCTATTTAGTATTAATTATTTATTTGTCTACAGTGGTTTCATGTATTGTGCACAGTAATAGTTTAATTTGAACACAGTTAAATGGTTTCAAGTATTGCTATTCAATACTAATAATTCTATTCAACACCATCCATTCATTTGCACACAGTCAAATTGTTCCATGTGTTGCTATGTAACACCAATAACTCAATGTTTGCACGGTGTTAAACGGTTTCAAGTATTCCAATTCAACACAAATAATTCTATTCAATATTCGTTTACAGTGATTTGTGCAGTGATTAATAGCAATAATTGGAATGATTTAACTAACAATTCAATTAAAGAGTCATTTGTTTACACATAGTAGTCAAATAGTTCTATTTATAACAATTTAGTTTAGCATAAGTCATTTGGTTGCACTCAGTTTAAATGTCAAACAGTTTTATTTGACACATAGATAGGACCCTGGGCCAAAGTGAACCGGAGAGCAAAGTCAACAAAGGGGTACTTCTCATTCCACAAGGCTCCAGCGTTACTGGAGTCTTTCCTATCCGATTGTCAAGTATCGTATCCAGGACACTCGTTTAGGGAGGGTCTTAAGCCTCTACAGAGACGAAGTCAGCGTATTCTACAGGTCTAGCCGACAGGCTAATCTTCCTTACAAGTATCTTTGTCAGCCTACGAACGTTTCAGTTGACTCTCGTAAATTCAATATTTCATTTAATCTACACGTTTCATTTAAACAACACTAATAACAACAACAAAAATTGATAGCTGTTTAAATTTTAGCAATGAAAAGAAAGAAAAATCAGTTTCAAATGTTTTTAAAAAATTTCATCGTTAAAGCTCTCTGATTTCTATTCTTATTGAATAAATATATATCAATAATGTTGCAAAAATATTAGCTAGAATATTCTACTCTTGTTTCGATAAAGAAATAGAAATTTTGATAAAGATTATTTTGATTATAATTCTTGAGAAGATGTACCATACCCATGATACGGATATGCGAAACGTACATAGAATGTTCATAACATATATACATAGAACATAGGAATCCCGAAACACGAAAAACACTTACGACTTCTTAGTTCCGGTACGAAACTTTTTATTACCTTTGAGTTAAAAGCTTTTTTGACATAAGGAGAGAGGCACAATCTTTCTATGCTGGCTTTTTCATCTGCCCACTCCCGCCCAACACGTGTGGCACTCGCCACAAGGCCACTGCGAGCTCACGAAAGTTACCCTTCTTCTTCGAACCGCAAGACTCAACTCTCCTGACTTTTTCAAAATCTCCCAAAATCCTCCGTGCACGCTTCCGGTGCATGACGTCATTCACATCCCTGGTCACATCCTCTCTCTGGGATCTTTATTTTAACATCCGTGAATGACACATCCTCCCTGCGCGCGCGTCAACACCTGTGCTCAAGTTTGCACCTAACTAACCCATGTGCTAAGCCGAAAGGTTCTCAGCCTAACTAAACCCAAAGGCAAGATATATAAAACGAAATCCCTCGGCCATTATATTACAAGGACATCTCTTTGTATCTCGCACAGTTTCGACATTCTGTTGATATTTAATTAGTAAATATCTTGTGTTCCAGCAATATTTCAAGTGAGAGAGAACATCCGAAGAAAATTCACATTCCTGGCTTTTAAAGGAACTCGAAAGTAAAACTCATGCGCTAATGGAAAACATGCAACTATGCCAAATATGAAATTGGCAACCTCTGCAGTCTCTCCATATGTTAGAAACCTGACCATATGCAAAAGCGCAGATGCTTGGAGTGTTATTTTTTTTACAAATAATCTCAACATATTCAAACTCGAATTGTGCCCAGTGTAATACAATGTCTCTTTTAATAGTTATGAAACAACCAGTATGATAAAACAGCAAAGGATGTGAGATAGCCTGTAGGCTTCTGTCTCGTGGTTAGAAAAAAATACAATTCGTTGCTCTGTAGTTAAGAATCTTTGCTTTAAGTGGGTGTGTAGAATGACGAAAAAAAAAGTTGAACAAAGGACAAGCATTCTTTATTAAAAATAACCTTCAACCATCTACGACTGTACGAAAGGGATCTTTGCATGAAAACTGTTGCGTGTGCTCGCGAGTTGCTTCATAGAAATATTCCATCGTTAGAGCTGCATCAGCACGTGACGTGTACTTATTTGGCCACGTGATTCATGACGTGTAGTTACTTGGTAACCACTCAGTTAATATATCGGAAGTAGAGCAATGGTTAGAAAGCTAAACCAGCAAACCCTCACCAGTGAGTCCAAGTATCATTTAAGTAGCCCATTGTGCCATATCTAACCAAAAAAATTAGTAAATTACAAAGAGTAGAGTGGTTTGGTTTGGTTTTATGTCAATTCAACCCTTGTCGGTTATTTAATGCTAAATCGGGTTTATTAATATGTATTAGTGTTGGGTATCACCCACCTTTTTCCACACAATGAACTAGTTTATCTGCGGTAAATAGCAGTAGCTACTAATACCAGGGCAGACTAGAAGGTGAAGAGCAGCTTCTTATAGGAATAGTATTAGAGCGTTGGAGACTGGAGATCGCACTAGATCACCTTACTTGCTACCGTAATAACCGAAGCCAATACTATCGTTGGACTATATCTTTATTCTGTATTCACTAATCCTATGTTCTTGTCTACTAATAGTCTCTCTATTGTATATACTTTTTTCCTGAGAATATATCTCTATTTCCTCTCATATCGAGGTTTGTCCTTTATTTAATATTACAAGCGTTCAATAACCAGAATGCAACAATTTATATATTGAACGCAACAATATATATGATTTTTAAACATAAGTCAATAAAGGTAAATGGTTTCAAGTTTTGCTATGTATCACTAACAATTCAATTAAACATCAGTCATTTATCTACACACAGTTAAATGATCAATCAGTTCTATTTCAAGCAACTGAATTTAGAATAGGTTATTTGTTTGTACTCAGTTTAAATGTCAAACAGTTCTATTTGACCCATAGATAGGACCCTATCTGGTGCTACCACTCAAGTGCTACCATTCCGAGTAGACCAGGGAGCAATGGCAATGAAGGGATACTTCGTATTCCCGAAAGTTCCAGCGTTACTGGAGCCTGATCATCAGATTGTTTAATGTTATATCTTGTTGGGAGAGTCTTACTCCTCTGCAGAGAAACTGTCGGTGTATTTTACAGCCCTAGCCAACTGGGCTCTACTAGGAGTAGTGGAGCGTCTTCAGTTTCGCCTTATCGTTGTATTTGACAACTGTTTTATTTGAGCTAGTCATATTGTAGATTAGGTTACGTGTGAACTTAAACTGTATCAAGAAAAGATTCTTACTCTGTTAATTATGAGAAAGTGGTTTTCCCTAGAGCTCACTCACTTAATCCCTTTTCTGTCACCTGTTGCAACATACCATTTTGTCAATATATTTGACGATGAGACAGATCAAAGGGAGAATTGGATTCAAGACTTATCAAAAGAGACGTAGTGAACCTAAACTTGGAATTTGGTCGGTCTATAAACTTTTACCAATTTCGTATCGATAACCACTATTGCACCAGCACTTCGATTTATTAGAAATTCGGGAAATAACGTGTGTGTGGGGGGGGGGGTATATGTGTATTTGTGTGTGTGATTTTTTCCTTTTCCAGTCAATATCACTAACAGCTTTTGCGTAAATGTAAAAAATATGATGGTCTTTCATAAAAATTGGAAGTTTGTTGTTGTTGTTGTTTTGTTTTTCGTTTTTTTTTTTTCGTCTAATGGTTTCATATTTTTGTGGTTAGGATGTATTATGACAAAAAAGATTCCGATTCAATGTATTTATAAAATGGTTCAAAGGAACTCATGAAAATAAAAGGAGAGTGAATCGAGAAAAGCATTTTATACGTTTTTTTTTCTTTTCCTTTTTTTTTAAAACCTGCAAAAGCGTAATTGCTTTCACAGAGATGGCATTTTAGTATTTCGACATTTTGTATTTTGGCATTATGATACGATGGAACGAACCAAAAAAAGTTTGTTTTTTTTATTGCCGGCTTCAGGCTAATGTTTGCAATTACATGTAAATAGTCTCTATCGCAAATACAGACATTTTCGCGTAGATATAACTTTGTCAAAACACAGAACATGTCCACATATACAATCTTGAAGGTTGATTGTTCCTAAGATTTCGCGTCTCACAACTAACCAACTCTTACAGTGACTTATCATTCAATAAATACATTCATTGTCTACGCATATGTTACACACAAGACGTAGACCTCCAAAGTACAACCGATCATGAGAAAAGACGGCCAGACACATTCACACACTAAGAACTGACTAATTCATAACATCTGGAACTAATTTATTGCTCATTTCAAAATGCAATCACTTGCCTCGTCCTGAGATGACATTTGATTCCAAAATGATTGACAGTCGTTCGCACTTAGTTTGATGAAAAAAAAAAAAAATAATGAAAATGGTTTGCCTTTGCTTCGACCATTTCATCTAATGACGTCATTAGGTTTCTTGGCCGCTTCGACTTTCCCAAATTTTCTTTCCTTATTCAATTAAGAGATGAAGATTTTTCCTAGCGAAACATATGATGATAAAAAAGAGATGCAGATTCAGAAGATAAAGTTGAAGTGTATGTATGTATGTGTGTGTGTGTGTGTGTGTGTGTGTGAGTGTGTGTTTAAGTTTTTGTTTTTAAACAAAAAGAATATTTCAACCCTGTGTTTAAAAGATTTGGTGGGTAAACTTAGATTCAGCGACGATAATTGGAAAGCAAAAGATATCCAAAATAAACAGACTTTGTTGTGTATGAGGAAATATTTTACTAAATCGCTGAATAAAAGTGATTATTTATCAGAAATAACACATAATTTAAAAAAAAACTATACAAATCAATCACTAAAGCGACTTATCATTTAAAAAAAAACAGATATCAATAAGTTTTGAATTTTATAAAATTCATCATCAATCAAAAAATGATAATAAATAAAAATTGTTTGTTTAGGAATCGATATTTCTCAGTACTTTTTTTCGATAGATTTTAGTGATTGTCTTTATTTTTGCTGTTTCTAGTACAATGCTTCAGCCGATATATTCTTCGGCCTTTTTATATTATCTCCATTTTTAAGATATTTTTAATAAAATTGGAGGGATGTCCTCGTGGTGCAATGGTTAAAGCGATGGACTGCGGAATTGTAGTAAGCGTGTTCGAACTCCAGTCACGCTATTACGTTCACTTTCGGGCAAATACCCTTGGGAAAGGTATGAACCCCCTTATCCTCCTAGCTATGGGTTAAATAGTACCACTACTGTTTTTTGAGAAGAATGGCTTTGGCATTAAATAACCCACGAAGGTTGTTATGCTATTAAACAAAGAAACCAAACCAAACCAACCATAAAATCGGAAATGTTTAGGGAATTGCTTTCCAATAATCGTTCAGTTATATAGCAGGTGGCCACCGTTGAATTTGCCTGAGCCTGATTTTCTTATGGGTTAAAATTAATTGTTGTAATTCCAGAGGATTTCCCGATTTATCATATTTACCAACCCCTCCGCTCGGGCAGGATATGACAACAAAGTCAATTTTTAAGCGGAGCTTAACAGGTTTGAATTCAGAGTTTTCCTTCTCCTAGACTAGTTACCTCACCTGGCTGAAGAACCTAGCCTGTCCTACTATTTACCCATAGATGGAGGGAGAATAATTGGATTCATACCTTTCCCAAGGGTATTAGTGCTATGTGAAATACAATCAGTCTCGTCCAGGATTTGAACTCGTGTCTCCGTGTCCATTTCCTACGACCATAACCATTACACCACGGGCACCTCCAAATTTCCCGATTTATTGACGAAGCGATAGAATGTAAATTGTTACAAATCTCCACAATATTTTCACATAAGAGTCATCATCAATTATAAAAAATGTTTTGTAAATATGCGTTTATTTATGTTTTTATTAATCACGTTTCTGTGTGTGTCTATGTTTGTGTGTGCATATATGGATGTGCCTATGTATGTATGCGTATATATGCATGCGTCCGCATATTCGTGTATGTGTGTTCATGTATTTTGTCAATATATGTGTGTGAATTTGTGTATATGCCAACTGATTTGTATACGTGTGTGCACATATATGTCTATGTGTGCGTGTATCTAACCAATGCTTTGAAAGATTTACCAAGCAAAATGTTGTATCGTCGAGGTAAATGATACACAGAGAAGAATGAATGCTTAATATATTTATTCAGTACCAGTATACGGTGCAAAAGGATACATACAAAATGACAGTACAATAAGTAACAATTAACAAGAGAACGTACAATAAATGGAGGAGGATCAAAATACTATATCATCATACGAAGTAAGATCAGTCCGAATATCAATTAGCTTAATATCGACTTTGTAATCAACCATCGAAGTCCTTAATCGTAGGCTATTTATAAAATTCATCATGAATCAAAAAATGATAATAAATACAAATTATGTCTGTTTAGGAATAGATATTTTTCTGTACTTTTTTTCGAAAGATTTTAGTGATTGTCTTCATTTTTGCTGTTTCTAGTACAATGCTTCAGCCGATATATGCTAGAGTGCTGAAGGGATCCCGGTTACTCTTCAACTTCTCCCTTCCTGTACAACATATTTCTGGGGTTTATTTTAGGGTCTATTTCCATAGTAGCCAATCGAATTCGTTTTCATTTACTTAGTCTATTCTATAGTACTGGTTGAGGCATAGATACGTCGAACATATCGTTAGTCAATGTCATCGGTTCCTCCTTGCATTAATCTACGTCCGCTGTATATCTTTTTTTATTTGAGATAAATGTCTCTTAAACACCCATTTTGGATGTTTTATCTAGTACAACATTTTGCCAATTCTTTTATCAATGGTTCCATTCTTCCCACATTGCTTTTCCAAATTTATAACTCTTGAAATATATTTTTGCCAGGGTTGTAGTGTTTACCATTGGTATTTTTTCTTTCATCCATTTTCTTTTCTGTGTGTCTCAGTTTATCGAATGCAGAACGAATTTTCCTTGCAAACATGAGTTCAGTTGGGGCCATTTCTGAACTTGCATTTACGTTAGGTCTTATACGATATATGGACGAGAATTTTTGTACTTCGTTCACGTTTCAATTCCACTTATATTCTTAATTGCTTTCTTGAACACACTAATAAATCTTTCCGCCATTCTGTTTGATCTTGGGTGATAGGGCAGAGATGTTAAGTGTACAATTGAATGGATTTTACAAATATTTTCAAAATTTTTCAAAGAAAACTGTGTACCGTTGTCGGACTCGATAGATTCTGGTACGCCGAATTTAGCGAATAATTGATGTAAAAAAATCTATTGTGACTCTACTAGTTGGTGTTTTACAATTTAAAAACTTCCGTCAACCTTGTGAAGCTATCTACCACAATTAAGTAATAAATCTCTTTTATTTGGCCGGCATAGTCAATGTGTAAACTTGGTCATGGCTTATCGGTCTTTGATCAGGGATGAAATTTCACAGGTGGCGCCTTGGCCGCCATCGCACAATTTTTGCAAGTTTTGACCAGATTTTCAATTTCCTTGTCCATGCCACAACAATTGACGTAGCTCCTCACGAGAGCTTTTATTCTTGATATTCCCGGCTGTCCGATATAAAAATCCTTTAAGATTTTTTGTTAAAATTGCTGGTATTACGACTCAATCTCCATATAACAATGTGCTATTACACATGGACAAATATTATTTCCTTCTGGTCTATTATCTCATTCTTTTTCTCTATAATGAATTCATCAAATTTTGCTTGGAACCTAATTTCTTCCAAAGTATCTGGTGGTTCCTTTACTGTGTTATACAGAACACTTTTTACATCATTTCGGAACTCAGGGAAGCAATAACTGTCTCTTCTAATGGTTCTCTTATTTCAGGAATTAACCTAGACAAACCATCAGCGTGTGGTATTTTCTTAGATGGTAAAAACTCTATTTTAAAAGAATAATTTAACAAGAGGGTTCCCTATCTTTGCTGGCGATTAGCTGAATGTGTAGGAATTCCTTTTCAATTTGAAGAATGATCTCTCTTCCATGCATGTATTTGTGAAATTTCTTAACAGCAAATATCAGGCGTAACCTCTCTTTTTCAATTTGAGAATAATTAATTTCTGCCGAGAGCAAAGTCCTCGAAACATCATTTAATAGACCATCTTTTTCTTTGTGTAAGAGTACGGCCCCTAAACCCAGATTACTGGCATCGCTTGCTACATAGATATTCTTATTAGGGTTGTAATGCATGAGAGTTAGGTCCGACGTCAATACTGTTCTTAAGTTATCGAAAGCTTTTTGACAATCGACCGACCAGTTCCACTTTACATCTTTTTTTAAAAAGTTTGTTTAAATGTGCTTTTAATGTGTGCATATTTGGAATGTAAAGTAAAGTAAAGTTAGCGACCTTAGTCGAGGGTGACCCAAAGGCTCCCTTTTCTATTGCTACTACACCGAGGTGTAGGGGAGGGCGCTACTCCTTTCCCTGAATGGCTCCTCTTTACCCTTGATACGTACCTTATATTGCTGAGTGTTAAGCAGGGAGGCATCAAGTACCATTTTTAAAGTCTTTGGTATGACGCGACTTAGGATTGAACGCAGGCCTCCCAGACCAGTGGTGAACACTCTACCTACTAGGCCGATTGTTGGGACAATACATTAGTAGGAGCGGGCATGTTCTTTATAGTGTTTGCTTGATTAGGATGAGGCTTGCTACCTTTTTCGTCTATAACCTGTCCCAAATACAGGATTTTCGGTAAAAAGAATTCGCAATTTTAAATACTCAGCTTAACTCCGAATTCTTTTATCTTTTTTGAAAACTTTCTTTATATGTCTTGTATGTTTTCAGTGTTTACTTTTTATTTATATATCATCTGGACATGCAATTGCAAAGTCTAGCCCTCGTAGCACGGTGTCAATCACCTGCTGGAATATTGCTGGAGCTACCTTTATTCTAAAAGGTAATCTAAGGAATTTATAAAGCCCTTTGTGCGTGTTAATTGTTAGTATTTCAGCACACTTTTCATCGACTGGTATTTGCAGATCGGCCACCGATTAATCCAACTTTGTAAATAACCGCCCCCCCCCCACTTAATTGCGCGAAAATTCCGTCTGCCGATGGGAGAGGATAATTAATTTGTTTCAAGCAGTCATTTAGTCCAGTCGTATAATCTGCATAGACCCTTCTTTTGTTGCTTTCCTTTTTTGTGTATACGGTAGGGCTTGCCCTGGGACTATTATCATTTTTTTTTTATTACCCCCAATATTTCTGGCCGTTGAAGTTCTTTGTCAATATTTGTCATTGTTGCAAACGTTGCTTGCCTTTTTGGTCGAAATATTCGAGTCACATCCTCTTTTAGTTCAAATTTTTCTTTTCCTTATGAGCAAAATCCAAGACTCTCCGAAAAAAAATTCGGTGAAATTTGCTTTGAATTCACTTTTCAGTTTTTCGGTGTTAGTTGACAATCCGTCAATATTATTACAAAACGTGTTTATTGGTACGTTGAACTAGTCGAACGACTCCATCCAGTCCGTACTGAAGACATTTTGCGATCGATCAATGACAAATGCGTTTAATTTTTTCTCTTTCTCTGAGAAAAAAAAAAACCCTTTGTGACAATTTCGTCCAAGAATTTTAATTTACCTCCTGTTTCCTCTCCGGCAATTTTTTAAAGTAATTAATGTAGGTCTGTTAATTCTTTTCCAGGTTTTAGTGTTTATTACTGTTAAGTCTGAACGAGTGTCTAATTGATTTTTTTATTATTTAGTCGAACATTTATATATTTTCTTTTTATTGTCTCGACTGCTTTTTTGTTCAATAGTACAATGGACAAAATTTTTATTTTTCGTTTTACTTTTCTTTTTTTTTCTTTACTGTGGGAAAATTTATGTCCTTTGTTCCCACAATTTTTACACACTTTGTTTTTAAAAGGACAATTTCTAAATAAATTTAATTCGCCACGAACAAAGCAGGAATTAATTTTAAAAGAAGTTTCTATTTTTCTTACTTTTTGGCTTATTCTGTATTGCTGAATATGGGAAATGTTTCATTCCTCAGTTTTCACTGAGTCTGCCCTTAAATTTAGAATACATTCCACGAGATTTTGAAGAGTTATTTCATTAGCAATCTCGATCTTATTCCGGCATCTTTTGGTGCGATCATACCCTAAACCAAAATTAAGCATTTAAACATATCTGATGTTGTTTCGGTCAATCAAAATTTTTCACATTCTCTGTTTGTTGTATATTACAACTGTACCTTGATGAACAACGAGGAACACGTATATACAAAAACATAAGATTATTTTTTTTATTCTTGACGATGATACTCGTGTGGAGCAGAAGAGCAACCGTAGAGAGTTCGCACACACGAAGGGGTCGTCGGGAGTCGGAAGAACCAGTGAATAACTTTTCCAAACATCGAACCCGTTCCACGGACCTACCTACGGATCCAAAGGTATATGAGCAGTCTCCCGATAAAATATCTAGATACCCGGATCCTTCAGGAGCTCGGAATTGAAAGACACACAGATAAAATATCCCACTATAAAATTACTACGCTTTACGATGAGCATTTTTGACATACTCTAAATTTCATTCATAAAAAAAATTCATATGTACGTTACCCAAAAATTACTACCACATCACGGGTTTTGTTATGACAAATTGACAACTTGTATCTCCCTTCTTTTCTCTCTGTTTTTCCTTTCTTCTTTCTTTCCCCTCACGAGTGACCGTCCTAACATTGTAGTAATCTGTATCAACATGTACAATTAAATTTACGAGCCTTATCATAGCTTTCCATTTCTTTTTTTTTTTTTTTTCGTAATTAAATGAATTCGGACACAAACCACCCAACTTAAAAACGACAGGGAAAGACATAAAATTTATACAACGAGAAGTACCTAATTTTTCTTCTTTTTTTCTCGTCTCTTCTTCTTGATTCTTTTGTTCTAATTTTTCCTTCTTCGTTCTGGGGCCTAGTGTGGAACATTTTCATCTTTTTTTTTTAAAAACCTGTTGCTTATTTTTCCATCTTTGGCGTTCTTCTTTCCCCCGCTCTTGAGGGGCCGCATTTTTTTTTTTTTTGTCTTTGGAGTTGAGTTCTTCGGCTGGGGTAGCACAGTTTGTTTTTTTTTCTTGTTTTTTGTTGTTGTTTGTTTTTGTTTTTGTTTTCTGAGTTGATTTCTTTACTTTATGCTGTTTCCTTCTTCGGCCCGGGTAGCACAGTTGTTTTTCTTTTTTTTTTTTTTTTTCTTTTTTGGAGTTGAGGTTCTTATTGTTCATTTTACGTTCTCCCTCCCACCTGAAACAACAGTCGCCTAAAATTGAATTCCATCATTCTTAGCCACTTCTAATCGACTAAAGTACCGTGAATCGTCGAGTCGACAACCCAAGTTCAAAATCAATCTATGTCTTCCTTTTTTTTCTTCTTGCAAACGACATAGCAAGTCTCTGTGCACCAAATCGTGTATTATGTTGTATCGATTTGGTGATGTTAATAATAACAGTGATTCAAATACATATACTAATACAGGCGGACTCTTTCGTTTCGGATGCGAACAGGTTTATTAATTTCTGGCTTAAGGGTTATGAGAGAGAGAGACGCAATTCTTAAAAGCCTATGCTAACCATACTATGCTGACCTCACTCCAACGCGAGGCGCATCTTGTGATTTTTAAGATCTCAATTCATCTCTGCCGGCCGAGATCCGAAAAATTCAACTGCATGCCTCAACGGTAGAAAACTCAACTGCCTTTCAACGGTTGAATACCCAACAACTGTCTTTTCAAAATTCTCAAATTCTCAGGACCATCTCTTCTGGGAATGACATCATCCACACTCCAGCTTCGTTTTCTGTCTGAGGTTTATTATGACAGATAATGATTTTCATATCATTTCCGCGCGGGTGTAAGACTGTGCCATCTGACTATGCACCTGGACTAAGAGACCCAAGTAGTTCAAAGCTTTACCGAACAAAATAATAAAAAACAATTAACGAAAAATGATTAATATAAAAATCATTACCTTAATTATACAACATATTGACAATACTGACAAAAGTCGTGTAATCTTCATTTAATTTCTTTGTAAAATTCAAACACTGCCATTGTGTATTGAGAAGTGAACACCAGTCCCTAAATATTTTTGTTAATATTTATATTGTTTCCTGGTATGAAATTTCTCCGGGGTGTCTTGGAAGTATAAAATTTGCATACTTTTCATGTTCCACAGCTTTTTCCATCCGACCATATTACACAATCTTTTTGGAACATTTCTTCATACCTCTTAACAAGAGAACTTTCAAGAAATTGAGAAGAGTCAAAATGGTGTATCGCCAAAGGAAGTAAGATCAGTACGAATATTAATCTGCTTAATATTGACTTAGTGATCAACGGTACTTGACGCGCGCCCCACTGAACGGGCGAGTACGGCACAAGGTCTTTTTTAAGATGGGTCCGAGCACAGGATCGTAGCCCAGACGCGCCCGGCATTTCCTAAAATGCCTCAGGCTCTGTCGATATTCCCCCAAAAAGGCGCCTCAGGTGCCAGGTGACAAATCTAGCCCCTCCAAGAAGAGTTAGAGGCTTCGAAGACGGCCCCCAGAGGCTCGAGGAATGTCAGTCTTGGCCGCGTAATGTGAATACTTGGCCTCTGTAGCACTTGCACCAGGCAGCCTCGAATGACTACCGTATCCAGAGACATGACACACTCGACCAGAACCGTGACGTTGATACCACGGCCGGCTGAAGTGTTACCCATCTACTGGACTTAGTAATCAACAGTATTTGTTGACCGCTCCACCAAGCAGACAAGTGTGGCACAAGGCCTTTTTAAGGTGGGTCCGGGTGCAGGGCCGTAGCCCAGACGCACCCGACATTCCCAAAAAAGGCGCCAGGCGATAAACCTAACCACTCCGAGGAGGGTAAAAGCCTGAGGCTCGAGGTATGTGAAGTGACGAGACACACCCGACCAAAGCCGTGCCGTTGACACCATAGCCGGCCAAAGTATACTCCCATCTAATGGACTTAGTAATCAGCCATCGAAGTCCTTAATCGTTGGTTATTTATGGCTATGAGCCAGTTCATCTGTTAGAGTTCTGAATGGGTGCTAGCTAGTCTACAACACAAAACAAAATTAGTAGCACTTTTCCCTACAAAATTCACTGCTCGTAAAGGATAGAGGCAAGCGTCCGTACTAAATTTGGTTTGTACACGATATTCATATTCCTCTAACTTTCACATTTCCGATATTGTACGTCTGTAGGTATGTATGTCCGCATAACATGTATGCATATATATGTGGGTATATCTATGTATGCATGTATTTATGAATCTATGTATGCATGTAAATATAAGTATGTGCGTCTCTGTGTGCGTGTATATATGTATCCATGCATATGTGTAAATATGTATGCGTGCGTCAGTGTACGCATGTATAGACAATGTGTATGTGTGTGTGTTCACATATATACGTGTACGCACATGCGTGTGACAGATTAACTCAGGTGGCGGGAGAATACAAAAACGAGGGTCATTTGAAAAGACCGCGAAAAGAAGACAACAGCTTTTTCGTGCACCTCTTGGCAAGAAAGATTTATGGAGAAATTTTTTTGAAAATCGACGTAAATTTAAAAAAAAAAAAAAAAGAAGCGTCG
Source organism: Sepioteuthis lessoniana (assembly GCA_963585895.1). Lineage (NCBI taxonomy): Eukaryota > Metazoa > Mollusca > Cephalopoda > Myopsida > Loliginidae > Sepioteuthis > Sepioteuthis lessoniana. Next base: position 40,516,117 of record OY757925.1, read on the forward strand.
TCGCCAAGTGTGGCTTGGTAAGAAATAAAGAAGAGATTCAGAGGGGCAGAAACAGCGAAACGTTAAAAGAGAGAGAGAGAGAGAGAGAGAGAGAGAGAGAGAGAGAGAGAAGATGACGTCTCAAAAGCCGACGTCGATTCAAAAGTTTTCTTTTTTTCCATGTGTTTTTTATCATTGACAGTTGTCAGTGACGCTTGGACAACTTGTATGATTAATGTAGAACAGGGCATATTTCCACCCCAAAACAACACACATGTTAAGCAGTAAGGCGGACAGAATTTTGACATATTTGAGTACCCACAACGTTTTTTTTTTTTTTTTTTGTGCCTTCTTTTCTCCTTTTTCTTGATTCCTTTTTATTTGAGAAAGTCAGAGATACTAGACCACCTAGATCCATAGAGGGATAGTTTTCTTCGACCAAAACACTATAATAACAATCTCGATCCTATCTGAAGTAAATAGCACGTCCCGCTTAGTAATTATTTTTGTGGTCAATTGACATCCAGCAGTGGATATAGACAAGTGTTACTTTGATCTTACTTGTGGGTATACAAGAGGTTTCAGTGGAAAGGTCACGTCGTCGACTCTCTGGCGTGAAGCCGCGCCATATTTATGCAGAAAGAGACAATTTATTTGGTCGATAATGTTGACTGATATATATTCTAACTGGTCTGTAAATATTAAAAACTATATTCCTATTCACTAACGCCCTATCCAAGTAAGACAAAGAAGATATGCTGGACACTACTGGGGAAGTAAGGACAAACTCATAAATGACATTCTCCTATGGACCCCCACACTGGGAAACACCAGTGTTGGTCGACTAACAAAAACTTAGATTCATCATTGGCAAGGAGATGCTGGTGGTGTAATGGCTACCGTCGTCAGAAATGGACACTGCGATGCGATGTGCTAATACCCTTGTGGAAAGTATGAATCCAGCCATCTCCTTCCAGCTATGAGTAAATAGTAGGGCAGACTGAGCTCTTCAACCTTGGTATGGCAACCAGTCTAGTAAAAAGAAGAGTGAACTCAAACCTGTTAAACTCCGCATAAAATTCACTTGCGTCGTATACTGCTCGAACAGAAGGGTAATTAAATATATGCATTCATTAGTTTTGTACGGATACAATGTGACGTCTGGAGGACTTACCACAAGTGATGCCCGATAGAGAGAGAGAGAGAGGAGAATCCCTGCTGTCTGCATGCTTTGATGCTGATGATGATCAGGTCTATAAGGTTAATTTTCATGGAGAGGTGAGTGATAAAAATTGTTTTAATCAACATCTTAAAATCTACATAGTTTCAAAGAGTGCGAACGCGGAGTTTGATGTCATATATTCAATGAAATCCCATATTTACACATCCTCTATTTCTGTATTAAGAAAAATGTTCAGTGAATTTACGGGTAAATGTTTAGTGTCATTGAAATAAAAATCTAAATTGCAGCCGAAAAGAATTGGATAGCAAGAAAAATATTTTGATAATATCGTTGCAACTTACAAGAGATAACAAAAGCTCCTCAACTACGTATATTAGACCTAAGATATCTTCTTTGAAAGTCTCAGCATTTAAAAGTATTATTATCCGTATGTTTATAAATCATATAATTTAAATTGAAAGATAACATTCTGCGACTACACAACCAAATTTTCAATAAGGTTTGAATGTCTTTGTCAGAACCGGTATTTAGACACAAACAACTTCCGTTGCTTATTACACAGTCAAAATATTATGAAATGTAAACAAAAAGTTCATTATTTACATTTTTCGGACCATTGTCCTCATCTTTGATGCCATTTTTATTACAACGTTTTGGCCGTTGTATGCTCCGGCCTTCTTCAGGTGGCTGGAATGTCGAACTTAGCCCTTTATTTCGCTCACCGGGATAGACTGTTCTAGTTCCACAAGCCATGTTTAATGGATGTCAGTCATCAGTTATCTCCTGTTAATTTCCCCTCTGAAAGTTCTCCACTGCCTTCACCGGATATTGAACTCACACTCTTTTTGGTATGTCACTGGATCTAACCAACGTCTTTATCCATAGTGCTATGTGTTCTTGAGGACGTTGTGATAAACATGGCGACAAAGATGAGGACAATAGTCCGAAAAATGTAAATAATGTACATAATACCTCATCTCAGAAATATAGACAAAGATTAAAGTTGTAAAAAAACGGCAAAAAAAGTATTTTCTCCCATTCTAATTTTAATTATTTTGATTTTAATCTCTATGTTTGGAAAGTTGTTGGAGATTCTTCATGATGACATTTTTTTAGAAATTAAGTTGAAATAAATCTGGGGATGAACAAACGAGAATTGAAAAGAATAAATAATTTTTTTTCTATTAAAATCTTTGAAGGAATGAACATTTTGTGTGTGGATCACTAATATCAACAAGACTTTCTTCTGGTTAATTTAAGATCTCTGGATCACTAATATCAACAAGACTTTCTTCTGGTTAAGTTAAGATCTCTGGATCACTAATATCAACAAGACTTTCTTCTGGTTAAATTAAGATCTCATAAATTCATCCCATTGGTTTAAAAGAACTATATTTTCCCTTCAATGACTAAAAAAAAACCAACATTAGGTTAAAAAAAAACAACGTGTATACGTATATTTATGTTTTGTCAGTAACTAGAAACACAGCTGCTGCTGCTGCTGATGATGATGATGATGATGATGATGATGATGATGATAGCAAAATTACAATAGAAAGACATCACATGATTTACGTATTTACTTTTTGTTTGAAATACCCCAAATCACTGAAAGGATGAAAATATATTTCAAGATGTTTTACACCGAAACATAGGCCAAGAGTAAAAAAATTAAAGCGATCAACGGAATAAAATCGATTGATTTTCTTAATGCTATTCATGTGAGACAATACGACGTAAACTAGACGGGAAACTAAATTAATACAATTTGATCAGAAAAATAAATCAATGCTATTACAACTTTAATAACTGTCTTTAATAGATGCTTTAAGTAGTATAGTGCATGATTGGGAAACTTTTGAATTGTATTTTTCTGAACATTTAAGGAAAACTTTTAATACAAAAAAATCTACCATAAAGGCAAAATTTGTGTTTTATGAGTTTTAATGAATCAAAATATACATAACTCTAAAACTGAAATAGGATAGATTAATATATACCATCAGTTAAAATAAATTTTATAGATACTAAATAATTAGGATGGTATTTTTTACGACCTTAAATGCAATTAATATAAACATTGCCTGTTATATAACAAGGGCAAATAGATATTTTTAATTCCACTTTTTATTAGATTTGTATATCAGTCATGACTTTTTTTTTTACTCTGAACAATTATTCTTGTGATTTACTGGGATTCTTTCAGTTTAGTACAAGGCAAGAATATAGCGTATCTTGTGGGAATCAAACAATCGTTCACTAGCCTAGCTCTTTAACCATCACACGAGCCCTCTACTGAAGATGAGTGATATTAAAGTAAAAAGTAAAGTCGGCGAACTTAATCAAAGTGACCCTAAGGCTTCCATTTCAATAGCTACAACACCGAGGTGTAGGGGAGGGCGCTACTCCATTCCCAGGATTATTCCACGTTACCCTTGATCCTCACCTTATAGTGCTGAGTAAGGCGGCATCATATTACCATTTTTGAGTCTTTGGTAGGATTCGACCTGGGATTGAACCCCTGTCTCCCGGACCATTGGTGAACACTCTACTCATAATGCCAACAGCCTACTTTGGCCCGAATGAACTATTTACCAATTAAATATAAATCAATGAAAGAAAACCAAAGCATAAAAACATTTGTTCATTATTTTTTTGTATTAGATATCGGAAAAACTTCAAGTCAAAACATTCTACCTTTGCTACCTCTCACCAAAAAAAAAAAAAAGAAAAGTAAGTTTATTCGATGGTTTTTTGAAAAGAAATAAAAAAAAGATAAATGATTCTGTTATTTTAAAGTAATTGCAGTATTTTCTTATGTACACCAAGTTTATGTGGAAAATAGCCGTTTATCTAAGTCTTCAAATTTTCATAGTTATCTTTCTTCAGTAGATGACCTCCTTGTCATAATACCAACGCATTGAGCTCCGTGAAATATTTGAATAGTTTTGTTTTTGACATGCGTATTATATGACGGTAAATATAGAACTTTTTTTTATACAAAAGGAAGAACAATCCCACTAACTTGTTGCTGATTGATCTTTTTTCAAGCATCTAATTTCTTTATCTACCGATATCAACTCTTGTTTCCTGTCGACTAAAATGTCTTCTGCTTGCATCAGAAATCTAGTTTATCGTGTTACCAGTTTTCCAGATCGATTGAACCACAGACTTTCCGTAGACTTATCGTGTCTGTCTCGGTTTTTCATGGTTCCGCAATTCACTTGATCGAATCAAAAAGACTGACCTTAACGCCAAATGATCCTTTCCACAAGGAAAGAACATGACCGAACAACTTAAAGCTTTAACAAGAAAATTACTCCGTTTCATCGTGTGTTTTTACTTGAACACAAGATATTTATCGAACAGACCAATTTCCGGAGGACATGAGGGGTGCAGTATTGAAGAAGGTCACATGATTTGGGAGTCGTGCTCGGAATTCAATCAACAGTAAATGGCCAATGGTCGGACGTCGGCTGGACAATGTCCGTCTTTATTGTTTATCTCTGGAGACCTGGGGATCTAAGTGGTCTTGTAAGAAGATGGCTAAATCAGGATGGATGGCAAGTCTCAAAAGGAAAACGAAAGACGGGTAGCGAACACCAGCCACCGCCTGATAATCACCCCAGACGATCGATTGTCTAGTTTCACATTCATACTTCACCTTTTTTACCCCGCCTCTGATTCTAATACGTAAAAGTCTTGCCATCATTTTTCGTGTCTTTTGTTTCCTTCATTGCCACTCCCTAAACCCTGACTCTCAGTGATCCAAACTTCTTTCAAAGTTTTTTTTTTTAATATATTTTTATATTTTTCTTTCTGCCTTTTTCCTTTTTCTGAAACTTTTCCCGTTAATCCATTCCAGTCGATATTTCCAAATTGTTTGCTGCTTGACATTGTAGTTTTCTTCTCTTGTTGGATATGCCCATTCATAACTGTGATTCGGAATATCAAAATGATATGCCGCGTTCGAATCCACATCGCTTCCTTTGATTTTACACGATCTTTAGACGTTACTGTCCGTGGATTCGGCAACCATAATCTCACTCATCCGCGATTGATCCAGTAAACAAAACGTTCGTATTCCAAGTATTTATTAAACCAAAACTACTTTCTGAATTATTTTGCAAAGGAGCAATATATAAACGAAAAAGAAAATGAAAATGAAAAAATGTTACTAAACTGATCCAATTAAAAAAAAAGAAAGGCGTCGCTTCAAGGTCGACAAGAGATGAGTGCAACTCTCAGTTGTCCAGTTATTAAATTATGTATTCATAAAATAAAGAGTTAGTCCCCGTGGCGTAATGGTTAACGTGGTGGACTACGACATCGTAGTAAGCGAATTCGAATTCCAGTCGCGCTATCACGGTCATTTTCGGACTAATACGCTTGGGAAAGATTAGAACCTCTAAATCCCTACCCCCGCTATAGCATAAATATCACTAATACTGTTCTTTGAGGATACCTTTGGCATTCAATAATCCATTAAGGTTGATATGCCATTAAATAGAATTTTATCAGATGAATGAAAATTACAAAAGTGAGCTAGAACGTCTTGAAATTTCAGCAGTATTGGAATTACGTTAGAGGCATAGAGGAGGTGATAACTCTCCCGGAATGCATTCTTCAAAAGTGGCGTCTTTTTAACGATTAAAAAAACTCTTTAGTCGATTGTACGGTAAAAGTTGAATGTCATCACTATTATCATTATTTCACCAATAACAATGTTAAATAGCAATATTGGAGGAAATAATGCTTGGAGGTGCCCGTGGTGTAATTGTTATCGTCGCAAGAATTGGACACGGCGACTCGAGTTCAAATCCTGGACGAGACTGATTGCACTTCATATAGCACTAATACCCTTGGGAAAGATATGAATCCAATTATTCTCCCTCCAGCTATGGGTAAATAGTAGGACAGACTGGGTTCTTCAGCCTTGTTGAGGCAACTAGTCTAGGAGAAGGAAAACTCTGAATTCAAACCTGTCAAATTCAGCTTAAGAATTTACCTTGTGTCATATCCTGCCCGAGTGGAGGGGTTGGGTAAATAGGATTATCATTATTTCACCTTATCGCCTTATATCACCTTATTCCCTGGTGTCTTTTTATAAGATTGTCTTTTCTACTTAATAACCTGGCTAAATCCCAGAGTTAGGGTTCATCGTTCAGGGGGGGGTCAAATTTCAACGTGATAGATAAGTAGTAGTGACGTTTCCTCTCATCGGAAATGTATGATAATTGATAGGACGTGTCATCACGTTCAATTAAATATTATCGCTGGTCATTCCCTTTCAATTTTTGAACACATTCAGATACAACGTTGGCGTCAGTCAGGTTTTCTTACCTTTGTTGGGTTAGGGATTTCTTTATCTTTAATATCAAATGTCTATCACCTTCATAACAATTTGACCGTCTTATCTTTCCGAGACAATTATTCCAGTGACTTGATTGATGCCATTCGAGACAGATCATCTTTTTTAAAGCAAAAATAAGTAATATTCCTTTATACATTTACTAATAAGTGTCTTGCCGTTCAAACAAATGAGGGAATTTTATCTGTCTGGATTTTTGTGCAGTTATTTATACTACGAGCAAAAATATAGCCCCTCTTGGTGCAAATAGTCAAATTTAATATAATAAAATATTTTTATTAAATTAGAAAGACTAACGCATATAAAAAGATTACTCTTATTTAAAAAAAAAATCTTAATTGATTTCTATATAAAATTATAGATAGGATTACTTTATGTGTGCGTAAATATTTTTTAAAATATTATGCGCCAAAATATTAATAGAGCAAAAAATGGCCTTTAATATTATGTAAATTTAAATTATTACGTTAAACTAATTTGAAATAGAGGGGGTAAAATCCAAGAACAGAACAACTTGGATCGTAAAGAATAAAATTACAATTATTTCTTTTTGTTTGTGGATTTCCTCATATTTATCAAAATAGAATCAAACAATTAGTAAACAATATTGCTAAGCAAATATTTATCAAAATCATTTTTTTAATATCAATATGTAAATTTTCCTACTCGTTCATACTGTAAACCGCCCGCTATTGTTTGTATATATATATATAATATATATATCAACTACATTCTATTTGTATATAAAGAAAGCCAACAATATTAATAATGTGTAGTAGTTTTCAAAAAATTTGGAGATTTAAATGAAAATTAAAATTATGAAGGATGAAAGAATGAAAATGAAAAAATGTTACTAAACTGATCCAATTAAAAAAAAGAAAGGCGTCACTTCTCGGTCGACAAGAGATGAGTGCAACTCTTAGTTGTACAGTTATTAAATTATGTATTCATAAAATAAAGAGTTAGTCCCCAGGAAACTGTGACGTCAGTGATGACGTAGTTTCGGTTATTGTCAAATAATCTCTATAATAAGAAGATTTACATATTTCAGAAGGTACATTTTTAGGTGTTGCTCTTTGTGATTCTCGGTAAATGTCTACCTTACTACTTTCTACGAGTCCTTGTAATTCTTTTTTCATGTTATTTATCTACTTGGCGTTTCTGTTATGTTCTTTCTGGTCTTATATTTTACTCCCAAATTGTTTTGCTTCATTTGCATCCAGTTCTTGGTACGTCTTCGGACATTCTCCACCTACATATTGGTAGAATTTCCGGTCGTTATTTTTGAAAGTGCAGTTTTGAGAGCCCAGTCAGATTGGGCGGTAGGATACACCGACTACATCTCTGCAGAGAGGTAAGACTCCCCCCACCCAAACGAGTGTCCTGATATGACACAAAACCATCGGCTAGTTTGGAGCTTTATGAAATGTAAAGTACCCTTTCATTATCACTGCTTCCAGTTCCACTCTGATCCGGGGTGATAGCACCTGATAAGGACCTATCTATGGGTAAAATAGAATTGTTTGCGATTTAAACTGTGTGCAAACAAATGAATTAAGCTAAATTGAATTGTTAGAAATAAAAAATATGATCATTTAATTGTGTGTAAAATTATAACCGATTTGTAATTGAATTGTTAGTGAGAGAGAGCAATACTTGGAACATTCCACTGAGTGTAAACAAATGAGTAATGTTGAATAAAATTAATAATGTTAAATAGCAATACTTAAAACCCTTTAATTATGTGCCTAAATTGAATTATTTTTATCACAGAGCAAAACTTGGAACAATTTGACTGTAAGCAAATGAATGAATAGAGTTAAACAAAATGATTAACGTTAAATTGAAATGCTGTTTAAATATGAATGAATAGTGTTGAACAGAATAATTCACTTTAAATTGCAATACTGTTTAAAAATCAATAATCAGTGTTAAACAAAATAATTAATGCTAAATTGCAATACTATTTGCATATAAATGAATTGTGCCGAACAGAATTTTCAAGGTAAAATTTCAAGACTGATTAAAAATGAATGAATGATAAGTGTTGAACAGAAAAATCAACGTTACATTTCAATACTGTTTGCAAATGAATGAAAAGTGTTGAACAGAATATTTAACGTTAAATTGCAATATTGTTTGCATATGAATAGTGTTGAAAAGAATAGTTAACGCTAAATAGCAATAAAGTTTGAAAATCAATGAATCGTGTTGAACAGAATAATTAACGTTAAATTGCAATGCTGTGTGCAAATGAATGAAAAGAGTTGAACAGAATTAGTAAAGATAAATTTCAATAATGTTTGCAAATGAATAAATAGTGGTTAACAAAATAATTAACGTTAAATTTCAGTACTGTTTGCAAATGAATGAAAAGTGTTGAACAGAATAATTAACGTTAAATTATAATACCGTTTGCATATGAATAAATAGTGTTGAACAGAATAATTAAGGTTTAATTGCAATAATCTTTGAAAATCTATGAATAATATTGAACAGAATAATTAACTTTGAATTGCAATACTGTGTGCAATTGACTGAAAAGTGTTGAACAGAATAATTAACGGTAAATTGCAATGCTGTGTGCAAATGAATAAAAAGTGTTGAACAGAATAATTAACGTTAAATTGCCATACTGTTTGAAAATCAATGAATAATGTAGAACAGAATAATTAACGTTGAATTACAATACTATTTGCAAATGAATGAATAGTGTTGAACAGAATAAATAACACTAAATTGCAATACTGTGTGCCAATGAATAAAAAGTGTTGAACAGAATAATTAAAGTTAAATTGTAATACTGTTTGCAAATGAACGAAAACTGTTGAACAGAATAATTAACGATAAATTGCAATACTGTTTGAAAATCGTTGAATAGTGTTGAACAGAATAATAACGGTAAATTGCAATACAGTTTGCAAATGAATGAAAAGTGTTGAACAGAATATTAACATTAAATTGCAATACAGTTTGCAAATGAATGAAAACTGTTGAACAGAATAATTAACGTTGAATTGCAATACTATTTGCATATGAATGAATAGTGTTGAACAGAATAATCAACGTTAAATTACAATACAGTTTACATATGATTAGTGTTGAAAATAATAGTTAACGCTCAATAGCAATAAAGTTTGAAAATCAATGAATCGTGTTGAACAGAATAATTAACGTTAAATTGCAATGCTGTGTGCAAATGAATAAAAAGTGTTGAACAGAATAAGTAACGGTAAATTTCAATAACGTTTGCAAATAAATGAATAGTGTTTAGCAAAATAATTAACATTAAATTGCAATACTGTTTGCAAATGAATGAAAAGTGTTGAAAAGAATAATTAAAGGTAAATTGCAATACCGTTTACAAATGAATAAATAGTGTTGAAAAAAAATAATTAATGTTAAATTGCAATAATCTTTGAAAATCAATAGATTGTGTTGAACAGAATAATTAACGCTAAATTGAATACTGTGTGCAAATGAATAAAAAGTCTTGAACAGAATAATTAACGGTAAATTTATTACTGTTTGAAAATCAATGAATAATGTTGAAAAGAATAATTAAGGTTAAATTGTAATACTGTTTGCAAATGAACGAAAACTGTTGAACAGAAAAATTAACGTTAAATTTCAATACTGTTTGAAAATCATTGAATAGTGTTGAACAGAATAATAACGGTAAATTGCAATACAGTTTGCAAATGAATGAAAAGTGTTGAACAGAATAATTAACATTAAATTGCAATACAGTTTACAAATGAATGAAAACTGTTGAACAGAATAATTAACGTTGAATTGCAATACTATTTGCATATGAATGAATAGTGTTGAACAGAATAATGAACGTTAAATTGCAATACAGTTTGCATATGAATAGTGTTGAAAAGAATAATTAACGCTAAATAGCAATAAAGTTTGAAAATCAATGAATCGAGTTGAACAGAATAATTAACGTTAAATTGCAATGCTGTGTGCAAATGAATGAAAAGTGTTGAACAGAATAATTAACGGTAAATTGCATTACTGTTTGAAAATCAATGGATAATGTTGAACAGAATAATTAAGGTTAAATTATAGTACTGTTTGCAAAAGAACGAAAAGTGTTCAACAGAATAATTACTGATAAATTGCAATATTGTGTGCAAATGAATAAAAAGTGTGGAACAGAATAATTAACGTTAAATTGCAATGCTGTGTGCAAATGAATAAAAAGTGTTGAACCGAATGATTAACGGTAAATTACATTACTGTTTGAAAATCAATGAATAATGTTGAACACAATAATTAACGTAGAATTGCAATGCTATTTGCATATGAATGAATAGTGTTGAACAGAATAATTAACATTAATTGGCAATACTGTCGGAAAATCAATGAAAAGTGTTGACCAGAATAATTAACGTTGAATTGCAATACTATTTGCAAATTAATGAAAAGTGTTGAACAGAATAATTAACGTTAAATTGCAATACAGTTTGAAAATGAATGAAAAGTGTTGAACAGAATAATTAACGTTAAATTGCAATACAGTTTGCAAATGAATGAAAAGTGTTGAACTGAATAATTAACGTTAAATTGCAATACAGTTTGCAAATGAATGAAAAGTGTTGAACTGAATAATTAACGTTAAATTGCATTACAGTTTGCAAATGAATGAAAAGTGTTGAACAGAATAATTAACGTTAAATTGCAATACAGTTTGCAAATGAATGAAAAGTGTTGAACTGAATAATTAACGTTAAATTGCAATACAGTTTGCAAATGAATGAAAAGTGTTTAAAAGAATAATTAACGTTGAATTGCAATACTATTTGCATATGAATAAATAGTGTGGAACAGAAAAATAAACGTTAAATTGCAATAGGGTTTGCAAATGAATGAAATGTGTTGAACAGAATATTTAACGTTAAATTGCAATACAGTTTAAAAATGAATGAAAAGTGTTCAAAAGAATAATTAACGTTGAATTGCAATACTATTTGTAAATGAATGAAAAGTGTTGAACAGAATAATTAAACTTGAATTGCAATAGAGTTTGCAAATGAATGAAAAGTGTTGAACAGAATAATTAACGTTAAATTGCAATGCAGTGTGCAAATGAATGAAAAGTGTTGAACAGAATAATTAACGTTAAATTGCAATGCAGTGTGCAAATGAATGAAAAGTGTTGAACATAATATTTAACGTTAAATTGCAATACAGTTTGCAAATGAATGAAAAGTGTTGAACAGAATACTTAACGTTAAATTGCAATACAGTTTGCAAATGAATGAAAAGTGTTGAACATAATATTTAACGTTAAATTGCAATACAGTTTGCAAATGAATGAAAAGTGTTGAACAAATTAATTAACGTTAAATTGCAATACTATTTGCATATAAATGAATAGTGTTGAACAGAATAATTAACGTTAAATTGCAATACTGTTTGCAAATGAATGAAAAGTGTTGAACAGAATATTTAACGTTAAATTGCAATACAGTTTGTAAATGAATGAAAAGTGTTGAACAGAATAATTAAAGTTAAATTGCAATTCAGTTTGCAAATGAATGAAAAGTGGTGAACAGAATAATTAACGTTAAATAGCAATACAGTTTGCAAATGAATGAAAAGTGTTGAACAGAATAATTAACGTTGAATTGCAATACTATTTGCATATGAATGAATAGTGTTGAACAGAATAATTAACGTTAAATTGCATTACAGTTTGCAAATGAATGAAAAGTGTTGAACAGAATAATTAACGTTAAATTGCAATACAGTTTGCAAATGAATGAAAAGTGTTGAACTGAATAATTAACGTTAAATTGCAATACAGTTTGCAAATGAATGAAAAGTGTTTAAAAGAATAATTAACGTTGAATTGCAATACTATTTGCATATGAATAAATAGTGTGGAACAGAAAAATAAACGTTAAATTGCAATAGGGTTTGCAAATGAATGAAATGTGTTGAACAGAATAATTAACGTTAAATTGCAATACAGTTTAAAAATGAATGAAAAGTGTTGAAAAGAATAATTAACGTTGAATTGCAATACTATTTGTAAATGAATGAAAAGTGTTGAACAGAATAATTAAACTTGAATTGCAATAGAGTTTGCAAATGAATGAAAAGTGTTGAACAGAATAATTAACGTTAAATTGCAATGCAGTGTGCAAATGAATGAAAAGTGTTGAACAGAATAATTAACGTTAAATTGCAATGCAGTGTGCAAATGAATGAAAAGTGTTGAACATAATATTTAACGTTAAATTGCAATACAGTTTGCAAATGAATGAAAAGTGTTGAACAGAATACTTAACGTTAAATTGCAATACAGTTTGCAAATGAATGAAAAGTGTTGAACATAATATTTAACGTTAAATTGCAATACAGTTTGCAAATGAATGAAAAGTGTTGAACAAATTAATTAACGTTAAATTGCAATACTATTTGCATATAAATGAATAGTGTTGAACAGAATAATTAACGTTAAATTGCAATACTGTTTGCAAATGAATGAAAAGTGTTGAACAGAATATTTAACGTTAAATTGCAATACTGTTTGCAAATGAATGAAAAGTGTTGAACAGAATATTTAACGTTAAATTGCAATACAGTTTGTAAATGAATGAAAAGTGTTGAACAGAATAATTAAAGTTAAATTGCAATTCAGTTTGCAAATGAATGAAAAGTGGTGAACAGAATAATTAACGTTAAATAGCAATACAGTTGGCAAATGAATGAAAAGTGTTTAACAGAATAATTAACGTTGAATTGCAATACTATTTGCATATGAATGAATAGTGTTGAACAGAATAATTAACGTTAAATTGCATTACAGTTTGCAAATAAATGAAAAGTGTTGAACAGAATAATTAACGTTAAATTGCAATACAGTTTGCAAATGAATGAAAGGTGTTGAAAAGAATAATTAACGTTGAATTGCAATACAGTTTGGAAAAGAATGAAAAGTGTTGAACAGAATAATTAACGTTGAATTGCAATACTATATACATATGAATGAATAGTATTGAACAGAATAATTAACGTTAACTTGCAATACAGTTTGCCAATTAATGAAAAGTGTTGAACAGAATAATTAACATTAGATTGCAACACAGTTTGAAAATAAATGAAAAGTATTGAACAGAATAATTAAGGTTAAATTGCAATACAGTTTGCAAATGAATGAAAAGTGTTGAACAGAATAATTAACATTAAATTGCAATACAGTTTACAAATGAATGAAAACTGTTGAACAGAATAATTAACGTTCAATTGCAATACTATTTGCATATGAATGAAAAGTGTTGAACAGAATAATGAACGTTAAATTGCAATACAGTTTGCATATGAATAGTGTTGAAAAGAATAATTAACGCTAAATAGCAAAAAATTTGAAAATCAATGAATCGTGTTGAACAGAATATTTAACGTTAAATTGCAATGCTGTGTGCAAATGAATGAAAAGTGTTGAACAGAATTAGTAAAGGTAAATTTCAATAACGTTTGCAAATGAATGAATAGTGTTTAAAAAAATAATTAACGTTGAATTGCAATACTATTTGTAAATGAATGAAAAGTGTTGAACAGAAAAATTAACGTTAAATTGCAATACAGTTTGCAAATGAATGAAAAGTGTTGAACAGAATAATTAAGGTTAAATTGCAAAAGAGTTTGCAAATGAATGAAAAGTGTTGAACAGAATAATTAACGTTACATTGCAATACTATTTGATTATGAATGAATAGTGTTGAACAGAATAATTAACGTTAAATTGCAATACAGTTTGCAAATGAATGAAAAGTGTTGAACAGAATAATTAAGGTTAAATTGCAATACAGTTTGCAAATGAATGAAAAGAGTTGAACAGAATAATTAACGTTAAATCGCAATACAGTTTGCAAATGAATGAAAAGTTTTGAACATAATAATTAACGTTAAATTACAATAGTGTTTGCAAATGAATGAAAAGTGTTGAACAAAATAATTAACGTTAAATTTCAATACTATTTGCATATAAATGAATAGTGTTGAACAGAATAATTAACGTTAAATTGCAATACTGTTTGCAAATGAATGAAAAGTGTTAAACAGAATTTTTAACGTTAAATGGCAATACAGTTTGTAAATGAATGAAAAGTGTTGAACAGAATAATTAAAGTTAAATTGCAATACACTTTGCAAATGAATGAAAAGTGTTGAACAGAATAATTAACGTTGAATTGCAATACTATTTGCATATGAATGAATAGTGTTGAACAGAATGATTAATGTTAAATTGCATTCCAGTTTGCAAATGAATGAAAAGTGTTGAACAGAATAATTAACGTTAAATTGCAATACAGTTTGCAAATGAATGAAAGGTGTTGAAAAGAATAATTAACGTTGAATTGCAATACAGTTTGGAAAAGAATGAAAAGTGTTGAACAGAATAATTAACGTTGAATTGCAATACTATATACATATGAATGAATAGTATTGAACAGAATAATTAACGTTAACTTGCAATACAGTTTGCAAATGAATGAAAAGTGTTGAACAGAATAATTAACATTAGATTGCAAAACAGTTTGCAAATGAATGAAAAGTATTGAACAGAATAATTAACGTTAAATTGCAATACAGTTTGCAAATGGATGAAAACTGTTGAACAGAATACTTAACATTGAATTGCAATACTATTTGCATATGAATGAAGTGTGTTGAACAGAATAATTAACGTTAAATTGCAATAGAGTTTGCAAATGAATGAAAAGTGTTGAACAGAATAATTTACTGTTTGAAAATCAATGAATAATGTTGAACAGAATAATTAAGGTTAAATTGTAATACTGTTTGCAAAAGAACGAAAAGTGTTCAACAGAATTATTACTTTTAAATTACAATATTGTGTGCAAATGAATAAAAGGTTTTGAACAGAATGATTAACAGTAAATTACATTACTGTTTGAAAATCAATGAATAATGTTGAACAGAATAATTAACGTTGAATTGCAATACTATTTGCATATGAATGAATAGTGTTGAACATAATAATTAACGTTAAATTGCAATACAGTTTGCAAATGAATGAAAAGTGTTGAACAGAATAATTAAGGTTAAATTGCTATACAGTTTGCAAATGATTGAAAAGTGTTGAACAAAATAATTAACATTAAATAGCAATACAGTTGGCAAATGAATGAAAAGTGTTGAACAGAATAATTAACGTTAAATTGCAATACAGTTTGTAAATGAATGAAAAGTGTTCAGCAGAATATTTAACATTAAATTGCAATACTGTTTGCATATGAATGAATAGTGTTGAACAGAATAATTAACGTTAAATTGCAATACAGTTTGCAAATGAATGAAAAGTGTTGAACAGAATAATTAACGATAAATTGCAATACTATTTGCATATGAATGAATAGTGTTGAACAGAATAATTAACGTTAAATTGCAATACAGTTTGCAAATGAATGAAAAGTGTTGAACAGAATAATTAACGTTAAATAGCAATACAGTTTGCAAATGAATGAAAAGTGTTGAACAGAATAATTAAGGTTTAATTGCAATACAGTTTGTAAATGAATAAAAAGTGTTGAACGGAATAAAAAACGTTAAATTGCAATACTATTTGCATATGAATGAATAGTGTTGAACACAATAATTAACGTTAAATTGAAATACATTTTGCAAATGAATGAAAAGTGTTGAACAGAATAATGAACGTTAGATTGCAACACAGTTTAAAAATGACTGAAAAGTATTGAACAGAATAATTAACGTTGAATTGCAATCCTACTTGCATATGAATGAATAGTGTGGAACAGAAGAATTAACGTTAAATTGCAATAAAGTTTGCAAATGAATGTAGACTGTTGAACAGAATAATTAACGTTAAATTGCAATACTATTTGTAAATGAAGGAAAAGTGTTGAAAAGAATAACTAACGTTAAATTGCAATACAGTTTGCAAATGAATGAAAAGTTTTGAACAGAATAATTAACGTTAAATTGCAATACAGTTTGCAAAAGAATGAAAAGTGTTGAACAGAATAATTAACGTTAAATTGCAATACTATTTGCATATATATGAATAGAGTTGAACAGAATAATTAACGTTAAATTGCAATACAGTTTGCAAATTAATGAAAAGTGTTGAACAGAATAATTACCGTTAAATTTCAATACTATTTGCATATGAATGAATAGTGTTGAACAGAATAATCAACGTTAAATTGCAATACAGTTTGCAAACGAATGAAGTGTTGAACAGAAGAGTTAACGTTAATTTGCAATTCAGTTGGCAAATGAATGAAAAGTGTTGAACAGAATAATTAACGTTAAATTCCATTACAGTTTGCAAATGAATGAAAAGTGTTGAACAAAATAATTTACGTTGAATTGCAATAGAGTTTGCAAATGAATGAAAAGTGTTGAACAGAATATTTAACGTTAAATTTCAATAGAGTTTGCAAATGAATGAAAAGTGTTGAACAGAATAATTAACGTTGAATTGCAATACAGTTTGCAAATGAATGAAAAGTGTTGAACAAAATAATTTACGTTGAATTGCAATAGAGTTTGCAAATGAATGTAAAGTGTTGAACAGAATAATTAAGGTTGAATTGCAATACAGTTTGCAAACGAATGAAAAGTGTTGAACAGAATAATTACCGTTAAATTTCAATACTATTTGCATATGAATGAATAGTGTTGAACAGAATAATTAACATTAACTTGCAACACAGTTTGAAAATGAATGAAAAGTGTTGAACAGAATAATTAACGTTGAATTGCAATACTTTTTGCATATGAATGAATAGTGTTGAACAGAATAATTAACGTTACATTGCAATACAGTTTGCAAATGAATGAAAAGTGTTGAACAGAATAATTAACTGTAAATTGCATTATTGTTTGAAAATCAATGAATAATGTTGAACAGAATAATTAAGGTTAAATTGTAATACTGTTTACAAAAGAACGAAAAGTGTTCAACAGAATTATTACTTTTAAGTTGCAATATTGTGTGCAAATGAATAAAAAGTGTTGAACAGAATAATTAACGTTAAATTGCAATGCTGTGTAAATGAATAAAAAGTGTTGAACAGAATGATTTACGGTAAATTACATTACTGTTTGAAAATCAATGAATAATGTTGAACAGAATAATTAACGTTGAATTGCAATGCTATTTGCATATGAATGAATAGTGTTGAACAGAATAATTAACATTAAATTGCAATACTGTCGGAAAATCAATGAAAAGTGTTGAACAGAATACTTAACGTTGAATTGCAATACTATTTGATAATTAATGAAAAGTGTTGAACAGAATAATTAACGTTAAATTGCAATACAGTTTGCAAATGAATGAAAAGTGTTGAACAGAATAAATAACGTTAAATTGCAATACAGTTTGCAAATGAATGCAGAGTGTTGAACAGAATAATTAACGTTGAATTGCAATACTATTTGCATACGAATTAATAGTGATGAATCAAATAATTAACGTTAAATTGCAATACAGTTTGCAAATGAATGAAAAGTGTTGAACAGAATAATTAACGTTAAATTGCAAGACAGTTTGCAAATGAAAGAAAAGTGTTGAACAGAATAATTGACGTTGAATTGCAATACTATTTGCATATGAATGAATAGTGTTGAACAGAATAATTAAGGTCAAATTGCAATACAGTTTGCAAATGAATGAAAAGTGTTGAATAGAATAATTAACGTTAAATTGCAATACAGTTTGCAAATGAATGAAAAGTGTTCAAAAGAATAATTAACGTTAAATTGCAATACTATCTGCAAATGATTGAAAAGTGTTGAACAGAATAATTAACGTTGAATGGCAATACTATTTGCTTAGGAATGAATAGTGTTGAAAAGAATAATTAACGTTAAATCGCAATACAGTTTGCAAATTAATGAAAAGTGTTGAACAGAATAATTAACGTTAAATTGCAATACAGTTTGCAAATGCTTGAAAAGTGTTGAACAGAATAATTAACGTTGAATTGCAATACTATTTGCATATGAATGAATAGTGTTGAACAGAATAATTAAGGTTAAATTGCAATACAGCTTGCAAATGAATGAAAAGTGTTGAACAAAATAATTTACGTTGAATTGCAATAGGGTTTGCAAATGAATGAAAAGTGTTGAACAGAATAATTACCGTTAAATTTCAATAGAGTTTGCAAATGAATGAAAAGTGTTGAACAGAATAATTAACGTTGAATTGCAATACAGTTTGCAAATGAATGAAAAGTGTTGAACAAAATAATTTACGTTGAATTGCAATAGAGTTTGCAAATGAATGTAAAGTGTTGAACAGAATAATTAAGGTTGAATTGCAATACAGTTTCCAAATGAATGAAAAGTGTTGAACAGAATAATAACCGTTAAATTTCAATACTATTTGCATATGAATGAATAGTGTTGAACAGAATAATTAACATTAACTTGCAACACAGTTTGAAAATGAATGAAAAGTGTTGAACAGAATAATTAACGTTGAATTGCAATAGTTTTTGCATATGAATGAATAGTGTTGAACAGAATAATTAACGTTAAATTGCAATAGAGTTTGCAAATGAATGAAAAGTGTTGAACAGAATAATTAACTATAAATTGCATTACTGTTTGAAAATCAATGAATAATGTTGAAAAGAATAATTAAGGTTAAATTGTAATACTGTTTGCAAAAGAACGAAAAGTGTTCAACAGAATTATTACTTTTAAATTGCAATATTGTGTGCAAATGAATAAAAAGTGTTGAACAGAATAATTAACGTTGAATTGCAATGCTATTTGCATATGAATGAATAGTGTTGAACAGAATAATTAACATTAAATTGCAATACTGTCGGAAAATCAATGAAAAGTATTGAACAGAATACTTAACGTTGAATTGCAATACTATTTTATAATTAATGAAAAGTGTTGAACAGAATAATTAACGTTACATTGCAATACAGTTTGCAAATGAATGAAAAGTGTTGAACAGAATAAATAACGTTAAATTGCAATACAGTTTGCAAATGAATGCAGAGTGTTGAACAGAATAATTAACGTTGAATTGCAATACTATTTGCATACGAATTAATAGTGATGAACCAAATAATTAACGTTAAATTGCAATACAGTTTGCAAATGAATGAAAAGTGTTGAACAGAATAATTAACGTTAAATTGCAAGACAGTTTGCAAATGAAAGAAAAGTGTTGAACAGAATAATTGACGTTGAATTGCAATACTATTTGCATATGAATGAATAGTATTGAACAGAATAATTAAGGTTAAATTGCAATACAGTTTGCAAATGAATGAAAAGTGTTGAACAGTATAATTAACGTTAAATTGCAATACAGTTTGCAAATGAATGAAAAGTGTTCAAAAGAATAATTAACGTTAAATTGCAATACTATCTGCAAATGAATGAAAAGTGTTGAACAGAATAATTAACGTTGAATGGCAATACTATTTGCTTAGGAATGAATAATGTTGAAAAGAATAATTAACGTTAAATCGCAATACAGTTTGCAAATTAATGAAAAGTGTTGAACAGAATAATTAACGTTAAATTGCAATACAGTTTGCAAATGCTTGAAAAGTGTTGAACAGAATAATTAACGTTGAATTGCAATACTATTTGCATATGAATAAATAGTGTGGAACAGAATAATTAACGTTGAATTTCAATACAGTTTGCAAATGAATGAAAAGTGTTGAATAGAATAATTAACGTTAAATTGCAGTACTGTTTGCAAATGAATGAATAGAGTTGAACAGGATAATGCACGTTAAATTGCAATACAGTTTGCAAATGAATGAAAAGTGTTGAATAGAATAATTAACGTTAAATTGCAGTACTGTTTGTAAATGAATGAATAGAGTTGAACAGGATAATGCACGTGAAATTGCAATACAATTTGCAAATGAATGAAAAGTGTTGATAGAATAAATAACGGTAAATTGCAGTACCGTTTGCAGATGAATGAATAGAATTGAACAGGATAATGCACGTTAAATTGCAATACTGTTTGAAAATCAATGAATAATATTGAACAGAATTATTAACATTGGATTGCAATACCGTTTCAAATCAATGACAAGTGTAGAACAATACTATTCCTTCATATTCAAACGGTATTGCAATTTAACGTTAATTATTCTGTTCAACACTTTTCATTCATTTGCACACAGTATTGCAATTCACTGTTAATTATTCTGTTCAATACTATTCCTTTATTTGCAGACACTATTGCAATTCAATGTTAATTTTTCTGTTCAAGATTATTCATTGATTTTCAAAGAGTACTTCAATTTAACGTTAATTATTCCGTTCAACACGATTCATTCCTTTGCAAACAGTATTGCAATTTACCAACAATTATATTGTTCAACACTTTTCATTCATTTGCAGAAAGTATTGCAATTTAACGTTAATTATTATTATTATTATTATTATTATTATTATTATTATTATTATTATTATTAACGTTATTCTTAACGTAAATTGCAATGCTGTGGGCAAATGAAGGAAAAGTGTTGAACAGAATAATTAATGGTAAATTTCAATGCTCTGTGCAAATGAATGAAAAGTCTTCAACAGTATAAATAACGTTAAATTGTAATTGCAAATGAATGAATAATGTTGAGCAGATCAGTTTAAACTTATCCAAAAATTAAATCACTGACAAACTATTCACATACAAATCATATGTATATCCATTTAATAATCTCCAAACAAATGACTGATGTTGAATTGTACAGTTACTTAGCAATACTTGAAATCTTTTAAATTGGTGCAAACAAATGAGCTCAAGCTCCTTTAAAAATTTTATCTACAAAATGTGTTTGCAAACCATTTATAAACAGTATTTGGCTCTAAATAACCTTCAAGGGTTGATATGCTATAAAAATTCCAACCCAATCAACCAACCAACTTGTTTTCATTGTATTGTTTGAACCTGTCACGATATCTTTTAGATCTCTCTTCATTCGCCCATATCTTTTGAAGTATCTCTTCCAATTGTATTGTTCGATTTTTTAGCTGTTTCTTTTTCTCTTTTCATCCCAATATATACCCGATTTTTTTCCTTCCTTAGCCTCTTCACTTGTTTTTGCAATTTCTTTACTTCTAGTCTAATTTCCCATTCAGGTTTTGTATTTTTGTTCGAGTTCCTTAGTGTAACATCTGTTTTGTCACAGATTAGTTTCGCTCCTACATAAATTAGCCTGTTTAGCTTAGTGATGTTGCCTTTTGGGATATTTGTTAATAATTTGTTATCTTCTTTTGTTTTTACCCCAACTTTTTTCCGTTCTTGGTTCCTGAGGGATGGTAATATAGTCTTCTTTTCAGTCGTGATTTTATTTTATTAACTTTACATTTAATTTGTCTTCTTGTGTTAATATTTGTTTTGTGGTATTGGGGTGTATGGTGTTTTCTATATTTTGCATTTCAATTTGGTTAGGAGGACTCTTTCTTTTTAGTATTTATTGTATCAGTTAGGGTAGAGGGTTCTTTCTTCATTTACTGAAATCTTATCGCTAATCGGATCCGAACATAGACCTTTCTTAGATGTGAAAGCAACGCAACTATTCTGGCTTCAGACCTACCTGAATATTTTAATTCTTTTAACTTTCTCTTTAAGTGTTTAAAAGCTTTGATTTGTTTTCTTTGTTCAATAGTATGTCAAAATTCGTGGGTTAGTTAATGCCAAAGCCTTCCTTGTTGGAGATCAGAGGAACTATTTAACCCATAGCAAGGGAGACTAGGGGTTCATACCTTTTTTATGAGTACTAGTCCAAAAGTGAACGTACTAACGAGACTGTAGTTTGAACTAGCTTACTACGATGTCGAGCACCTCGTGTGTTGTAATAGGTCAGCAAGCTCCATTAATACGGCCTACTGCCACATCTAAGCAAAAAGCTTAATAAATCACAAAAATCACTAAGATGTCACAGTCCAGGATGTTAGCTACTACGCCACGAAGACTCCCTGTGTTTGAAAGAAAAAACATTCTTAGCGTTTTTTTTTTTTTTTTTTTTTTTTTTTCGTTTAAGTATGGATTAATCTTTGCAAAAATTGATTCAGCCGCTCAATCGAGGAAAAAAATCAAGTGGTTTGGGGTTCAAAAGATTTCCTTGGGGTGTCACTTTTTGATCTGCCGATGTTCTAATTTTTTGTTCACAGCCTTCGTCGTTTGCTGCAATGATCATCGTTGCCTTATTAGGCGGAAAACTTTTCAAGTCAAATCATTTTCCACTTCATCAAATTCATCCTTTAGGCGTCGGTATAAATACATATCTCCTTGAAATCTGCAAAGTAAGAATTCAATTATTGTCAATCGCGTTTTTTCTTTCTTTTCTTAACCTCACATTATGACTTATATACATAGAAAAGAACACTTCCTACACTTCCTAACCCTCATTTTTTTCTTACCTTTCTCCTTTTCTCTCTCTCTCTCTCTCTCTCTCTCTCTCTCTCTCTCTCTCTTTGCACTTATTCACCCACACTTTCTCAACCCACTTTTCAGAATTTTTCATTTACCCCCGCCACAGTTGTGCAAACCCACTGCTGACAAAGTGACATATTCTGGCCTTTTCGTATGTAACGGTCCATTTCAGTCATATCGTATATTTATCTTTTCATAACTACCTTAATCTGTTGAAATGTATATATTTTTAAGCGTATTATACTCAACACTCTTCACATATATATATATATATATATGTATGTATGTGTGTGTGTGTGTGTGTGTGTGAATCAGTCGTTTTAATTTTTCTCTTCGTATATTTATATCTGGTTGTTTTAAGATATTTTACTATATCTGTATGTATGTATTACACGCAATTCTCCCCATTTCTTTTTTGAAAATGACTCCATGTTTCAGTAAGAAAATACAAGCTTCAGAAACATTTCCCCGCCGATAACTTACGTTCGTAATATTGATGTTTTTTTCTTTTTATTCTTGCCGGTAAACTTGATGGGAAAAAAAAGCAACAGTTTTAGAAAATTATTCTGTCTTCCATCTAACTTATCAATTTAATATTGGGCAGTTTTTATATAAACTTCTAACCTGCGTTCAATCGGATGGAAACAGGAAAGAAGTAAATATGCATATTTTTATGAAACACTATAAATCCTGATTATAAGTGATTCTGACTCGTATTATCTTTCATCAATCAAATTCCAGTTGCTTCTTATCGCAATTCACATGAATCGTCACTTCTACGACAGCGATGAAGAGGAAAATTAAATTCAACTCACCACTTCCCATAAACACTCTGATCAATATCTGCAAACACATACCTGACATGACTTATTTTAAATCTAATAATAAATTTTATAAACAGAAATCTGATCTCCCTATGGGAAACCCACTTAGCGGCGTTCTAGCCTGTCTATTCTTAGAATTTTTAGAATCCGAGCCTTTTAAACACAGACTACCTATTAACACTACATATTTTAGATATATTGAAAATATATTCATTTTTCGACCCCAAAACATAAAATCGAAGAAATTGCAGAGATATTAAACAATGTTGAACCCTCCTTCAACCTTACATATGAACAAGAATCAAATAAAACCATACCCTTCCTCGACATCCTTATTATTAAATTCCGAAATGGTTTCACTTTTAAAGTCTAACGCAAACCCATAAACAAACACGATCATATACATTTTTACTCCGGCCACAGCAACAAAATCAAAACAGGTCTCATAATTTGCTCTTATTTACGAGCTCTTAGAATATGGAGTCCACAGTACTTAGACAAAGAATTCAAGTATATCGAACATTCCTTTAAAAGCCTAAAATACCCTAAATTTATTAAACGTTAGAAAAAAGCCATCAACATACTCTTGTTAAATAAACTAAAGAAAAACACTACCACTATTCCTATTACCCATAAACCAACTAGGTGCACACGATAAGTTTCCAGACTTTTTTTGTACAGGCATTTAAAATTGGTGTAGACTCTTAGAAATTCAGTATGTTATTGCTATACGTCTTATGAGATGACTGACCAATTTTTATGATTTTAGGTTCAAATCAACAGCTACAGCAGCAATTGGAATACACCCTACTAAAGCCTGATTGTCACAGCTGGTGAATTTCAAAAATACAATCTGACACTTTAAAAGAACGATATGCAATAAACTTCTTGGAAAGAATGCCAGAGAAACGTATGGAATGCTTCAGACCGCTTTTCAACCATCTTGTATGAATCGAGCATCAGTTTTTGAGTGGCATAAGAGACTCAAGGAAGGCAGAGAGTCTGTCAGGGATGATGAGACGTGTGGGAGGAGTAAGGAAGTCAATACACCAGAGTTGATTGGCCAAAGGGTTACGGTTAGGGTTACTATGTTGAGGTTTTAAGGGAGTTCAGGAAGAGATTCCTAGGGAAGAGGCCAGCACTCTTCAAATCGGCTCAGTGGCATTTCCACTTGGACTATACACCAGTCTACAACTCCATCCTTGTCACAGGCTATTTGACCAAGATGAGCATCAAGACAGTTCCTCAGCCTCCCAATAGTCGAGACGTTGGTCCCTGTGACTTTTGGTTATTCCCTCAGTTCAGAGGCTATCGTTATGAGACAATTGAGGAGATGAAAGAGGCTGTGACGAAGGGGATTGACACGCTCACATAAGAGAACTTCCATGGGGCCTCCCAGAAGTGGTTGGAACGGTACAACAAGTGCATTGCAGCTGGGGGAGATTACTTCGAAGGGGACAAGAGTTTCATATGTGCACTATCAATAAAAGTGCCCATACGAAAAAAGTCTGGAAACCTATCGTATGCACTTCGTGTCTCCCCACCCATTAACATACACTACAAATATTTCTACGACAAATTAACCAAGTTAAGAATACCAATTATACAAACCGCATCACAAACCATAAAAAATCTCACAAAAATTTCGAAACGTATTAACAAAGTAACTACTTCTCACGCAGGTACATATTCTATTCCATGCAAAAATTGTGACAAACATTACATCGGCGAAACCCAACGCAGTCTAGAAAAAAGAATGTACGTACAAAAACGATCAATTAAATTAAATGACGACCGCAATGGCCTTTTCTCCGACATGTTAGATTTCAAACACACTTTCAAATTTTCCCCGAGCCACTCAAATTAAACCAATACATTGCAAAAAATCCCGCAGATTGTTAGAATCTGCAGTCATTTCCATTAGTAACCACGTTCCACTAAGACCTGGATTTTACCAAATTTTAACCATATTTCCTACATGAAAATAATATCAAAATAGAAAATGGATAAAAAGTTTTGACAAAAGAAAAGAAAAAAGTTTTTCTCCTACAGTACCTTCATACCTTTTCTTTTTAGCCTCCATATTTTTTATTTTCTTTTTCAGTTTGATATTCCAATATAGTCATTTTTAACGAAACAGGACATCACTAAACTCCCACTTCCACCACCCAACATACATATAATCAATTCTCCTTTTACTTTCCTTCAATTCCTCCCTCTCAAGACCTTCTCTTCCTCTTATTATCTCTCTCTCTCTTTTCTCACTGAAATTAAGTCAAACTAACAATGTTGTATAGTCACAACCATGATACATATACAACCATACACATATACATGCGGAAGCATAGTCAACGCAATAATGACAAGCGAACACACTTCTTTAGAAAAATATACCTCTCACAATTTATTCGAAATGGTTGCTAAAAGGTTGCGAAAGGGTTATGTGTGGGGGGTGAGTTGGAGATCGAACAAACTGCAACATATTGACCTCCAGTTCCTTTGTTTTTAGTGGCACTTCTTTCTCGTTCTGCTGGGCTGCTCAATCGGGGGTCCTGAGGGCCCATAGCCCTCTGTTGGGTGCTGGTTCTCACTACAGCCCCTTATCTCCAACTAACTGACTCCAAACTAACTGAACTTTCTGTCGCACCAGGTTATATCATTGTTTGACATCCACCTGCTTCTTGTGGGCGTCACATCTGTACCCAATTCAACTTGTTCACAGTCAAGGTTATACCCTGATATCTTCGACCGGATTCACCTGTTCCCTGATCGACGGCTAGGTCGGAGGTCAATATGTTACAACAACTCCTACCGCCACCACTAGATTTATTTTCCCCTTTTTCCTTTTCTGTTTTTTGTCTTTATACCGTATCCCTTTCATATTCACATCTATACACTTTTATCTATTTCCTCTTTTTGCTAGACTTTACAAAAAACCTATTTTTCTCAGTTGAAAAATTTCTATCAAAAGGAAAGAACGAAATATTCCGAACGGAATCCGCTGTCTGTGCTTTCGTATATCCACTTTTCCCTTTATTTTTCATCATCATGTATATATATATATATATATATATATAATTTTTCAGCGTATAATTTGGAAGTAACATTATTTTTAAAGGATCCAGAGCTCATTCATTTGCACACAGTTAAATGGTTTAAAGTGTTACTATTTAATACTAATCCTTCCATTCAGTTGTTGTCATTTGTTTACACATATTTAAATGGTTTTAAGTATTTCTATCTAACACAAATTGTTTTATTTGCATGTAGAAAAATGGTTTCAGGTATTGCTATTTAACACAAATAACTCTATTTGATATTAATAATAATCTCTAGAAAAAGATAGAACAGTTCCATTTGATCCATAGATGAGACCCTAACAAATACTATCTCTTGGAGTAGAGTGAACCAGAGTGTAATGGTAATAAAGTGGTACTCCACATTCCCCAAACTTCTTCAAATGCAGTTTAATGCCATACCCAGACACGGATGGTGAAAGAAAGTTAAGAGAATCCTTGCTATCAACACGCCTTTCTGCTACTGCTGCTGATATATATATATATATATATATATATATATATATATGTGTGTGTGTGTGTGTGTGTGTGTGTGTGTGTGTGTGCATATATATAAATATATATGTGCATGCATATATACGTACGTACATAGATAGAAAGATAGATAGATTCTGACCGTGTGCCCTACATTTTGTTCTTTTGTTGCAGTTACATTAATTTTAGTATACACACACACACACATATATATATGGTCTTAGGTCACCGAATCAGTTGATTAAACCGGGACATTGGCCTAATGAGTAGAGTGTTCGCCAATGGTCCGGGAGACCGGGGTTCAATCGCAGGTCGAGTCATACCAAAGACTCGAAAAATGATATTTGATTCCGTCTTGCTTAACACTCAGGTAAGAATCAAGAGTAAAGTGGAGCAATCCAGGGAATGGAGTAGCGCCCTCCCCTATACCTCGGTGTGATAGCTATTGGAAAGGAGTGCTTTCGGGTCACACTCGACTAAGGTGTGACGGCAAATTGTCTAAAATCCCTAAACGGGACTTTATTTTCGCACGTGTGAAGACGGGGCAGGTTGGCACTTGATCCCCTACAGAAATAAGTCCTGTTCAGAGTTCTTTTCTCAGGCAGATAAGAACTGGCATATTACGTGAGGGAATAATTTAGGGCCAGACTGGCCACCGCTGGCAAAGGGGTCCAAAATTTCACACTATCACACACCCACCAGGCCGCTAAACTTCTTCCCCTTCCGATAATAGAAGAATACGGGCCTATAGGTCTTAGTTGTAATAATATTAATGTTGCTGTAGTGGTAGTCGGTAACTCCGGTTTTCCGTGTGATACTTTAGGAATTAATAGGACAGTTCTAAGCAAGATAATGTAAGGCGAATAGAAGCTGAAAGGAAAGCATGGAATAATAACATAGACCACATGGTAAAATGAAAATACATAAGTTCTTTACTACGGTTATATACATATATATGTTCAAAATGTCAAAGATATATAATAGGATAGTCCATGAATATAAATGTCTTTTCTTGGCTTTTATCCTTTTTCAAATTGAGAGAGAATGGTAAACAAAATTTGGGTGTAAAGGAAGAATGTCCCAAAGTTACTTATCTTATTTTTTTGACGGGGTTCCACTGGAGAATTTCTCTTCTTTCACGGGCTAATAGGCTTGGTACTGTTTTTAATGCTGGCTTGAGAGACTCAGGTCTCTCATGTCTCAGTCTTTTGTCTTTAGCCCGGAGTGAAATGGCTATCGTCCGTCTGCCACGAGACTTGTCCAAAAAAAACTACCTTGTTTTTGTATTTACTTCCGTTGAGGGAAAGGGAACCCCACTTCCGTTTGGGGTCCCCCGCCAATCATTTGGCTTCATTTTCTCTTTCCCCTTCCGATGTCCGGCGACCCAAGGTCACTTAAGTGCAAACATCTGTGTGACCCATAATCATTTCTAACGGTCACTTTTTGACTGCTAGATAATTTTAGTTCAACGGGGGAAGAGTATCATTCCCACCTCCTCGTCTCCGTGAGCCATCACGTGACACCTCCCCGCTTAAGAGAAGAAAGGGGGGATGAATAGAAATACCATAGAAAAAAAAAGGCAATTCAATTCACTGTTCTTTCTCCTTTTCTTTCACTTTTTTTTTTCTCACTTTACTTTTCTTTCATCCCCTTTCTTCTTCACGCTTTGACGAATTCTTTCCTTTTCCTTTTTTTTTTCGTCCTTCCTAATTTTCACTATAGGGGAAAACAATTTCTCTTCTCTTTCTTTCTCTCTCTCTCTCCCTTTTCTTTTTCTTTAATCTTGTTTTCCTTTCTTTCTTTTTCTCTCTCTCGGCTTTTGGCCGTATCATATTTCAAACCTTGAGGAGGTAAGTCCTTCTTTCTTTCTTCGTCACTTTTGACGACTTTATAATTTTAATTGTCAAGCTTTGGGGAGAAAACTTCCTTTTCTTTTCTCTCTTTCCCCTATTCGTCACTTGTTGACGAACCACTTTCTCGTCCATCTCATATTTCAACATTGGGGACGAGAATTCCTCATTTCCTTTAGTTTCTCTCTCTCTCTTTCTTTCTCTCAACAACTATGAGGGAATATTCTGCTACTACATTTTCGTAGGGCGTTAGAGAAATAAACCTGGGTATTTTTTTATTAATTTCTCTAAGTCCCCTCTCTCTGAAATAGACAACTGTCTTAATTTCTCCTCGAATTTATTCGGCATTTCCGAGTTCTTAATTTTTCGAGGTGGGCCTTCCTGACGGACATATCTTTTTAATTTGTTTGCATGACACACTTGTGTCTGCTTCCTTCCCTCGTGGGTATCAATCCTATATGTCCTCTTGTCTATCCTCCGTGTTACTACATAAGGACCTATATATCGTCCACCACCGTGGGGTCCTTCATTTGATGATAGTAGCAGGACTTCATCGCCCTTCTTAAATTCTTCCTTCTTAGTCACTTGTGAGGGTCCTCTTATTTTCCTCTTATCCTCTCGATAAGTATTAGGGAATTTATTCCTAATATTCGTTGGACCTTCATCTTTTCTCTGACGACTGGTCCTTTTCTCTTTCCGTTTATTGAGGTGTGGAAGGTTCACTTCTTTTCTTTCCACCTTCCCACTCTGCGAGCGACTATGTCGTTTGTGCCGCCCACGTGGCTCAGCCGCCATCTTGTCTCCATGCTGGGCGTTCGTTCTCGCCATCTTTCTTTCCTCATTTATGGCGCTTATTTTCGCCATATTTTCCGGGTGACACTTTTTTGTTCTTACTTCATTTCCCAGTATGAGGGAAATTCCTTTCATAGGTAGTTTATCTACCACACCAACTTTCATAGGTCCATTTTTCCACTGGGACTTTAGGGTTATTTTACACAGCGGTATTTTTACCCTCTTTCCGCCGATACCCTCTATCATCACAGTCTCACGTGTTGCTTCTATTACCCCTTTAGGTAATTTACTTCGTAGAAGTAACGACTGAGATGCTCCGGTATCTCGTAAAATTGAGACTTCCACTGGTCCTCCGTGTGGGCCTCTTATCATCCCTTTTTTCGTCCAGGGTCGATAGGACTGGTTTCCTCTAGTTGTTGTCACAGCTCCTTGAGGTTTTCTCGGTTGGGTCTGGTTTCTTTCAGGACCTTTTCCAAGCTGACACCCTATGGCTATGTGACCAGCCTTTCCGCATTTGTAGCAGACCACTGTTCTGCTGCTACTTTGGAAGGTCCTTCTATTTTCTTCCTTAGGTCTTCCTTCAGGGCTTAACTCAGCTTTGAATTTCACTCTGTTTCCCGTGAAGGTTTTTTCCTTTGTCTTTCGGTGTGTGAGGATGTATTCGTCTGCTAGTGCAGCCATTTCATAAGTCACGTCGGTTTTCCTTTCACTTAGGTGGACCCTGACTTCTTCTGGCACACAGTTTAAAAATTCTTCAGCTAATATTAGCTGCCGGAGTTTCTCAGCATCTCCGTCTATCCTCTTAGAGTCACACCACTTATCCAGCGCGTTCTCTTTTTCTCTCAGAAATTCCACATAAGACTGGTTTTCCGTTTTTCTCTGTGTTCGGAATTTCTGTCTATAAGCTTCTGGAACCAATTCGAAGCTTTTAAGAACCGCTGCTTTCACCAAATCATAGTCGGCGCAATTTTCTGTGGGTAGAGTGGCATACGCTCTCTGTGCTTTTCCTGTCAGCACAGTTTGGAGTAGCA
Source organism: Sepioteuthis lessoniana (assembly GCA_963585895.1). Classification (NCBI taxonomy): domain Eukaryota; kingdom Metazoa; phylum Mollusca; class Cephalopoda; order Myopsida; family Loliginidae; genus Sepioteuthis; species Sepioteuthis lessoniana. The sequence goes on from OY757925.1 coordinate 40,547,142, forward strand.
TCGACCAGCATTCTTTCGGCCATCCAAGATTTAGCGCAGTTCGCTCAAAATGTGCGAAGTATCCGTCCACGTTGGCTTCTTCAAATTTTGGGACTAGCCTCGCTTGCTTCGTTACTTCGAAACTGTCATGGCTTTCTTTGCGTCCTCTTATTGCCAAGTCGACTTCTCGCAGCCTTGTTTCTTGCTGAATTCTTATTTTCTCCAGTTCCATTTTATTTCTCTGTAGTTCCATTTGTGCTTGTATTTTAATTTTCTCCAGTTCAATTTCTTCTGGAGTCATTCTTATCATTTCCGTTGGTAGCTCTTCTAATACTGCTTCCTCGAAAACATTTTCGTCGACCATGTGTCTTGCTATTTTTATAACGAGTTCATGTTTCCTCATAGAATTTTCAACATTTAACTCAAGCTTCTCGCCAATTTTTATTATCTCGCTTTTTCTCAGCCTCTCCAACTTTTCCATGGAGGGTTCTTTTAAAAAGTTCTCTATTTTGTCCATTTTTTCTTTAATTTTTCCAAACAGTGATATCAACCAGTAATTTGACTGTTTCAACAATATTCCTTTTTTTCCTTTCACGGTCTCCCAGGGTAGATTTAAACGGCAGGAATTGTCACACGACTACTAGCAATAAATATTATTAATAATAATCATTCCGGAAACGAGCCCCCATTTTTGGTCTGCATGAGGTCGGGAATTAAATATTAAAATATCCCCGGACGAGACACCATTTTAGGTCTGCTGCAGGCAAATTGTCTAAAATCCCTAAACGGGACTTTATTTTCGCACGTGTGAAGACGGGGCAGGTTGGCACTTGATCCCCTACAGAAATAAGTCCTGTTCAGAGTTCTTTTCTCAGGCAGATAAGAACTGGCATATTACGTGAGGGAATAATTTAGGGCCAGACTGGCCACCGCTGGCAAAGGGGTCCAAAATTTCACACTATCACACACCCACCAGGCCGCTAAACTTCTTCCCCTTCCGATAATAGAAGAATACGGGCCTATAGGTCTTAGTTGTAATAATATTAATGTTGCTGTAGTGGTAGTCGGTAACTCCGGTTTTCCGTGTGATACTTTAGGAATTAATAGGACAGTTCTAAGCAAGATAATGTAAAGCGAATAGAAGCTGAAAGGAAAGCATGGAATAATAACATAGACCACATGGTAAAATGAAAATACATAAGTTCTTTACTACGGTTATATACATATATATGTTCAAAATGTCAAAGATATATAATAGGATAGTCCATGAATATAAATGTCTTTTCTTGGCTTTTATCCTTTTTCAAATTGAGAGAGAATGGTAAACAAAATTTGGGTGTAAAGGAAGAATGTCCCAAAGTTACTTATCTTATTTTTTTGACGGGGTTCCACTGGAGAATTTCTCTTCTTTCACGGGCTAATAGGCTTGGTACTGTTTTTAATGCTGGCTTGAGAGACTCAGGTCTCTCATGTCTCAGTCTTTTGTCTTTAGCCCGGAGTGAAATGGCTATCGTCCGTCTGCCACGAGACTTGTCCAAAAAAAACTACCTTGTTTTTGTATTTACTTCCGTTGAGGGAAAGGGAACCCCACTTCCGTTTGGGGTCCCCCGCCAATCATTTGGCTTCATTTTCTCTTTCCCCTTCCGATGTCCGGCGACCCAAGGTCACTTCAGTGCAAACATCTGTGTGACCCATAATCATTTCTAACGGTCACTTTTTGACTGCTAGATAATTTTAGTTCAACGGGGGAAGAGTATCATTCCCACCTCCTCGTCTCCGTGAGCCATCACGTGACAAAGGCCACCAACTTTACTACTTACATCAACGAGCGATGTAATGGTTACCGTCGTAGTAAACTGACACTGCGACCCTGTTCAAATCCTGGAGGAGGCAGTTTTCATTTTACAGAGCGCTAATACTCTTAGAAAAGATATGAATCCAACTATTCACTCTTCAGCTCAATGTAAATAGTAGGGCAGACTGGCAAGCAGTCTGGGAGAGGGAAAAATCTGAATTCAAACCTGTTAGAATCCACTAAAAATTGACCTTGTGTCGCATCCTGCTGGTGCGGAGGGGTAAGGTATCTATCTATCTATCTATCTATCTAATTTTCGCTTCTTTTTTCCGATGGTTTTTTTTTTTTTTTGTTTTGTTTTGTTTTTTTGTCCCATTTCTACTGTTTTCCTCATTCAAGAACACCGTTATTTTCATTCATTTTTATTTTTTGTAAATCTTTCAGTCTTTGAGCAAACTTGTGTCTTCGTTTTTCTGTTCCTTATGTATCATGTCTCTCCCCACCCCCACCCCACCTCTCTCTCTCTCTCTCTCTCTCTCTCTCTCTGCTTCTTGCCTTAAGATCTTGTGTTATCCACTTTGCCAATGTTTTGCAAATGGGCGTCAAGCCAGCTGCCCAGCTGTTTAGCCTAATGGCAAAACGTCAAAAACAATATGTCGCTTATCGCCTGTTTAATTATTTAACATTGCTTCCCTAATTTAAAGAACTCAGTCTTTTATGTGTGAATGTCTTCAAGAAAGAAGAGAGAAATTAAGTAAAAGACAACATATATGAAACTGGGTTTGCTAACAATTTTAATTAAATCGGTAATAACCAGATGAGTCGGTGCTTGAAAGACGAATGAGAAACTCGAAAATAGTTTTAATAAAAATAAATAAGAAATGTTTATTTGTTTTTATTTATTTCTTTCTTTTGTCTATTTTGTTTTTATTTCTTTTACCCCCTTTCTTTTTAGTACTATAGGTTCTTCATATTTTAATTCATCATTTATTATGTGCGAATACCTCGGGGTAGATTGGAAGATTTTCGAATTGGAGTTGCATAATAACATTACATTTGATAGCGCACAGATTGATTGATTAGAATCCAAATGCTTAACAATCCTATCTATCAAATATAAAACAATGATAATTATTAAAAGAAGAATAATCTCTTCAAATACTTGCACAAAACAACATTGTAAAAACCAACCATTTCAAAGCAAGAATATATAAGATGAAGCAAAACAGTAAAAATAGGTTTTGGTGAGAGACACGAAACGATCAATCACATAATAGAAGAATGCAGCAAATTAGTACAAAAATAATATAAGAATAGACCTGACTGGGTGGGCCAAGTGATCCACTGGTAATTGTGCAAAAAATTGAAATTTGAACATATGAACAAATAATATATGCACAACCCAGTATCTGTCCTGAAGAATGAGATGCACAAACTCCTCTGGGATTTTGAGATACAAACGGATCACCTAATCTCAACTAGACAAACAGACTTAGTGACAGGCAACAAAAAGGAAAGAACCTGCTGAATTGTAGCCGTTGCCGTTCTGGCTGATCACAGGGTAAAACTGAAAGAATGTGAAAAGAAAGATAAGCACTTAGACTTTGCTAGGGAACTGAAAAAACTATTGAACATAAAAGTGACAGCGATACCTATTGTAACTGGCGCATGTGTTACCGTCACCAAAGGATTGATACAAGGACTCAATGACTTGGAAATTGCAGGACGAGTGGAGACCATCCAAACAACACAATTATTAAGATCGGCTAAAATACTGAACAAAGTCCTGGAGACTAGAGGAGACTTGCTGTCACTCAAACGCTGATTTGAAAAACTCTCAAAGGAATAATAATAATAATAATAATAATAATAATAATAATAATAATAATACTCGCCCCAGACAATTAAAGACCCATAACTTGCCTACGAATGATGTGGAAAATATTAACAGCATAAGGGAAGAGATTTTCTACACACTAGCAAGCCGCGGATTGTTCCCTGAGAAGCAGAAAGGATGCCGCAAAGGATCCAGAGGCATAGCAAAATTACTTTACTGACAACACGATGGACAATAGAATGACTAAAATGGGAAGAAAAACAACTGTTTGGGCGTTTTAAATGACTAATAAACAACATCTCAAACGAGAAAAACTGGGCCTGGCTAGGAAAAGGAAATTTAAGAGAGAAACAGAATCTCTCCTAATAGCAGGACAAAACCTCTCCATAAGAACCAATCATATCAAAGCGAGAATAGATAAGACGCGACAAAATAGGAAATGTAGGCTAAGTGGTGACAGAGATGAAACCATCAATCACATAATATGCGAATGCAGCAAATTAGCATAGAGGGAGTATAAGAATAGACATGACTGGGTGGGCAAGGTGATCCACTGGGAGATGTGCAAGAAATTTAAATTTGACCATACGAACAAATGGTATTTGCACAACCCAGTAGCTGTCCTAGAAAATAACACACATAAACTCCTATGGGACTTTGACATACAGACGAATCACCTAATTTCGGCCAAAAGACCAGACCTTATAATAATCACCAAAAAAAAAAAAAAAGAGAACTTGCAAAATTGTCGACTTTGTCGAGAATGGCTAACCACAGAATAAAACTGAAAGATTGTGAAAAGAAGGATAAGTACCTCGACCTTGCAAGGGAATTGAAAAAAAACTATGGAACATGAAAGTGACAATTATACCAATTGTGATTGGTCCTTTTGGTACAGTAACTAAAGGATTATAAAAGGGACTGGAGGACTTCAAATTTGGCGGACGAATGGAGACCATCCAAACTACATCATTATTGAGAACGACCAGAATACTGAGAAGGGTTCTGGAGACTTGAGGAGACTTGCTATCACTCAAACTCCAATGAAAGACCATCAGCTAACGCTGATGTGAAAAACTCTAATGAGTAAATAATAATAATAATAATAATGTACACGAACAACGATTAAAGTAACCACACAAACCAGAGGCGCCAGCACAAAAGATGGATTAGAGAAAGCAACCAACTTGCTCTGTACTTCTACTTGAGGAGCACTCCTACATTAAGAAGATAAAGGAAAAGAATGATAGACATCTAGCAAGAATGCGCCAGTTTTGAAACAACAAGCCAAAGACTCGTTGACAAAGTTAGGACAATAATAAAGAAAGGTTGGTTTTCTGACTTTGAAATACTAGAAATATGCCAGAAAACAAATAGTGAACAAGACACTAATTCAATATCAGATATTGATAAACCAGAACAATCTAACTGAAATGAACTGCAAACTTCTGAAAATAGAAATACCACACACCCAAACAACACAGAGCAAACACTAACACGAAAACAAAAAATGAATTTAGAAAATTTTAAAAGAATTATGAATGAAAAAACTACCTTACCATCACTAACAAACATAGACTGGAGAACAGTCAAGGCGGAAACGGAAAAATAAATAAAATATTAACATATATATTCACTGAAAACATCACCGAATTAAATGAACTAATCTATGCTGGATTGAAACTATTTTGTAAAAAAATTGGGGTTCCCTTATAGAACGCGAATAGAAAATCAAAACCTGGATAGGAAATTCGAATAAAAACAAAGAAAGGAAATCTACGAAAACAGGCAAAAATGATGAAACAAAGAAAATACACTGGAACATTTTGGGACGGAAAGGGAAAAACAACACAAGAAAAAATGACAATAAAACTCGAGGAAATAATCCAAAAATTACTGGCGAAAGAACGAAGATTAAAGAGATGGCAAGAATGGATAAAACAATACAGACAAAACAGGACGTTCCAAAACAACGAAAGAAAATTCTACCAATAAGTAGCGGAAGATGATACCAAAAACCGGAGGGGAAAAAAAAGAACAATTTTGGAGAAATATGGTAACCAAGAGAGCATAACAAACAAGTTGAATGGATAAGCAACATGAAAAAAGAGTTAGAAAGACTCGAACAAGGACCGAAAGTGAAAATACACATAGCTTCTCTCAGAATAACACTGAAAAAATATCAAATTGGAAAACGCCATGCCATGATGACATACATTGAATCTGGTTAATAAAATTCACCACCATTCATGACAGACTAAAACTCGAAATGGACAGATGCCTACAAGACGCAAATGTACCCGAATGGATGACCAAAAGAAAGACCACAAAAAGATCCCCTCAAAGGAACTGCCCCCCAACAACTACAGACCGATAACATTCCTACCTAAGATGTGGGAAATACTGACGGAACAAATAAGGGAAGAGATTTACGATATGTGAACAAGCTGTGGATGGTTACCCGAAGAACAGATACGATGCCGTATAGGATGATTCATCAGCACATACTCAACAAGAGCTAGACGAGACGAAAAATCTAGCTATGGCATGAACTGACAACAAAAAGACATATGATATGGTCCCGCAAAGCTGGATGATAAACTGCCACCAAATGTACAAGATATCTGATGAAGTCATAAACATCATCATTTTGGGAGGTGCCCGTGGTGTAATGGTCATCGTCGTAGGAAATGGACACGGCGACACGAGTTCAAATCCTGGACGAGACTGATTGCATTTCACATAGCACTAATACCCTTGGGAAAGGTATGAATCCAATTATTCTCCCTCCAGCTATGCGTAAGTAGTAGGGCAGACTAGGTTCTTCAGCCTTAGTTCGACAATTAGTCTTGGAGAAGGAAAACTCTGAATTCAAACCTGTTAAACTCCGCTTAAAAAATTGACCTTGTGTCATATCCTACCCGAGCGGAGGGGTTGGTAAATATGATATTATAAACATTATCAAGAAAACCATGAAAACCTGGACAACAGGTGGGAAAAGCTTGGCTGAAGCGAAAATCCAAAGAGGTATATTCCAGGGAGATGCACTATCACCATTACTATTTGTAATAGTGATGATGTTACTCAGCCACATACTCAGAAAATACGCAGCTGGATACAAACTTAGTAAATTGCAAGAAAAGCTCAATCACCTCATGTACATGGACGATATCAAACTGTTTTGCAAAAAACGAAAAAGAAATGGAAACTCTAAGACAAGCAATAAGAATATACAGTCAGGATATAGAGATGGAATCTGGCATGGAAAAATTCGCCATGCAAATAATGAAAAGCGGGAAATGACCAATGACGGGGGGGGATTGAACTACCAAATCAAGACAAACTTAGAACGTTAGGAGAAAAGGAAACCTACAAATACTTGGGAATACTCGAAGCTACACAATTAAACAAGTAGAGAGGAAAGACAAAATTAAGAAAGAGTATCTCAAGAGAATCAGAGACAAAACTATAAAACATAAACCTTATCAAAAGGATAAATACCAGGGCTATCCTCCTCGCAAGATATTCGGGGCCAATCTTGAAATTGACCAGAGAAGAACTTAAGAAAACAGATCAGAGAACAAAATGATGACCATGCATAAGGCACTACATCCCAGAGATGACGTTGATAAACTGTATATACTGGCCGCAGTTTGAAAGTTGCCTCAAATCGTTTTCAGACCACGGCGCGATATGCATCAAGTTGGATTTGGTCGAAAGCAAGAAAGTTTTCAGCATGAAGGAAATACACGCGGAACCACCTTTCCCGTGTGATTACGAAAGAAATGGTTACTGTAAACGCGTAATAACATCAACCGCCGAATGTAAACGCGTTTTTTTTTTGTTTTTTGTTTTTTTGCTTTGTTTTTTAAATCACAAACTGCACTCAGAAAATGAAGATTAACGTCCAATGTAGTCTCTGCATTTAATTGATCTGGGGTATATATATATGATTCTCTTAATACCCTGTCTGGTGGCAAAAGCTGCTTGGTAGCGCCAGGAGTGGCTGTACCGCCTTGAGCTACCGAAACTGTGTTATCACCCCTGGTTGGCGGCTGATGAGGACATGGTATCGCACGTGCTTTCTCACGTTTTATGATGAAAAAAATATCTTGAAAAAAAGGAGGAAGAGAACTTACTAGCATTGAAGACTGCGTTGATGCATCGATACAACTCAAAGACTACACAGAAAACCGCGAAGAAGGACTGATTATAGCCACCAGAAAGAATACAGACAACACGAGGTGGGTGTCCTCGTGGTGTAATGGTTAAAACGATTGACTGCGGAATCGTAGTGTGCGAGTTCGTACTCCAGTCGCGCTATTACGTTCACTTTCGGGCAAATACCCTTGGGAAAGGTATGAACTCCCTTATCCTCCCAGCTATGGGTTAAATAGTACCACTACTGTTCTTCTAGGAGAATATCTTTGGCATTAAATAATCTACAAAGGTTGATATGCCATTAAAACAAAGAATACAATGACAACACGAGAACCAACAGAATAGAAATAAGCAGAGAACAAAGATGGGAAGGAAAACAACTCTATGGACGTTTTAAGCGACAAACAAGGGATATCTCACACGAGAAAACGTGGATGTGGTTAAGAAAGGAAAACTTTCAGAGAGAAACTGAATCTCTCCTAATAACAGCACAAAACAACGTCATAAGGAGCAATCATATCAAAGCGAGAATAGACAAGACGCAACAAAACAGAAAATGTAGGTTATGTGGAAATAGAGACGAAACGATCAATCATATCATAAGCGAATGCAGCAAGTAACCATAGAAATAGTATAAGACTAGACACGACTGGGTTGACCAGGTGATCCATTGGGAATTGCGCAAGAAATTGAAATTTGACCATACAAACAAATGGTATATGCACAACCCAGCATCTGTCCTGGAAAATGAGACACAAATACCTCTGGGATTTTGACATACAAATAGATCACCTAATCTCGGCCCGACGATTAGACTTAGTAATAATCATTAAAAAAGGGAACTTGCGAAATTGTGAATTTTACAGTCCTGGCTGACCAAAGAGTAAAATTGAATGAAAGGGAAGAGAAGTATTCGTACCTCGACCGCAAGGGAATTAAAAAAACTATGGAACATGAAAGTGACTATTATACTAATTGTAATTGGTGCTATTGGTACAGTTACCGAAAGATTGGTTCAAGGACTGGAGGACTTGGAAATATGAAGACGAGTGGAAGCCATTTAAACAACTGCATTATTGAGATCGGTCAGAATACTGAGAAGAGTCCTGGAGACTTGAGGAGCCTTGCTGTCACGCAGACTCCCGTGAAAGACCATCAACTTACACTGATGTGAAAAACTCTCAAGGAGTAAAAATAATATATTGATTAATTAAAAATGCATTCAACAGGATTTGCAGCTGATAATTGTAGTCGTTGTTATTGTTGTTGTATACATTTTCATACAATTGGTAGCTGGTGAATATCGTTGGATGTCTAGAGAGTAAGTTTCCTCAATGTTCCAGCAGTCTCATCGGTATACTAGATTATTATTGCAAGCAGTTTTTACCAATGTTATATATGTCTTGTAATATTACATATTGCTGGTAGTAATATTATGTACAGATTTAAAAAAAAAAAAAAAAAGAATGTAAAGCTGCTTTTATTAAAGTTTAGAATAATTATTCCTATTTAAAGGACGTTTTATTCGTTTTTATCTTTCATTCTTTACAATTGAGCATTTTGTTTACTGACACCTTCGAAAACTCACTAAAAGAATAATAAATATGCCGAATAAGTATTATGATTTTCCAGATTTTGAGGGGTATTATTAACCTTTTTCTTATTGAATTTCCTAGCGTTTTTATTTTTTCGTTTTTATTTTGAGGGCGGCCAATCTTTGTGATTAAATGAATTCAACCTTGGCGGTTTGACCATGACTGAGAGGGCTTAAGTTACAAATTAGTGGGGAAAGAGTCATTTACCAATGATGGTGATTACCAAGAGTGATTAAATGATGGGTACTCTTTATACAACGAGGAGTATTATCTATTATCCAGAGTTTCAAAATCATGTACTCCTTCGCATAGTCTATCTATGTCATGGATAGGTTTTCCTCCTAGTTATTACTTCTTTTAGACTGCGTTGGTCTATTTACAATAAATTAAACATGCCTCTTGTTCTTATGAGATAAATTTTCTTCTTTGGGAAACCAAACCAAACCAAACCAAATCAAACTTTCTTTATCAGCTCGGGAATGATTGCTTTTTGAAAGCATTTGCTTAGTTGTGGAACTAATTTGTCATCGATCAACCTGAATCGTTTGAACCAGAAACCGAGGATTCCATCGTGGCCGGGTGCTTTCCAATTTATAATTTTCTTGAGGTTTACATATATTTCATTTTCTTGTGTTTCTTCGATTTCTAGTCATTCATTCGTCATATTGGTTAACCATTGAGGCTTTCTTGTGTGTTCTTGTTTCTGTTTCCACAGTTCCAGAAATGTTTTGTTTCAGTTACATCCGGTTGTTCAATTTTCTGCGCGCTTTCCTCATTTTCTTGTCGGTAGAATTTGTTATTTTTAAATGTTCTGTTTTGTTTGATTTGATAAATTTTGTGTCGGTATATTTTGAGTGTATATTCCTTAGCCAATATCTTTTGGTTATTTCTTCTTGTTGAATTGTTTGTTTTCTAAATTGCTGCTGTATATAATCTGCTGATTCATTTAATTGAGTTCAATTAGGACTTTCGTTCCCTTAGTATTTTTTGCATGTTCTCTAAGTCTTTTTATTTGTTCCGTCAGTATCATTTCCTGTCCAGCTTTTTGTTTCTCTGTTGCTGTTTGAGTTTTCTATCAGGATACCAAATTTTCCGCTGACTATCTGTACACCTGTTTGAATTAAATTGCTAAATTACCTTTTTTGAAATACGTTTTTTTAATTTATTCATTTTTTCGTTTCTAATTTGATTTTTTTTTTTCACTTTTGATTCCTACGTGACTGTAATAGTTTGTTTTTCTCTTTCAGTCATGATTTCCTTTTTCATATCTATTTTACTTTTTTTCCTCTTTTACTAAATTAGCTGTAGTGTTACAAGCGCAGATACAACTACTTTGGGGCTGTGTGGATCCACAAGTAATAGCAACAGTGACTCCATGTTTACAAAAGTACCAGAAATGGAACCTTGCCATTGGAAACAGTTTATTGTTATTCTCAGGAATTCCTTTTTGTGTGGTCTTACCTCTTTGCAATGGATTCAGTTAGCGTATTCCAGGCCCTGGTGACAGAACGAGCGTGGTTGTGTCTGGTGGCAAATCTAACTGAAATTGTCAAGTAAAATCAAAGTAAGAAACGACAAGAAGATTTCAGAATTTTAAAAAAGTATCACTAACTTTCACTATCATTTTAATTGTAAAAGATTTTCAGTTATGAAACTTTCGTGCGGCGAACATTTGAAATTGTAGGTAATATAAAATCAAAGTATATTTTCCGGGCCATTGGTCTAATCAGTAGAGTGTTCCGGGAGATCGGGGTTCAATTCCAGGTCGAGTCATAACAAAGACTAAAAAAAAAAAAATGTACTTGATGCCGCTTTGCTTAACACTCATCATTATAAGGTAGGGATTAAGGGTAAAGTGTAACAATCCAGGAAAAGGAGTAGCGCCTTCCTCTAAACCTTGGTGTAGTAGCTACCGAAAAGGGAGCCTTCGGGTCACCCTCGATTGAGGTCGCCAACTTTACTTTTACTTTACTTATATTTTCCGTATATGTAAATACTCAATGACATCGGAGAATCGTATTTATATGAATGGAGTAACAAATGCCATTTATCTCTCAAATTTAGAATATGTCTTACTCACTTGGCATTCCTGGATTTACCTGGCGTTTGCACTGGATGGGTGAATTTAAGTTAATCGCTTGGTCCCAGGGGAGTCTCTCTCCCAAGCAAAACCTGTTTAGCAGGACTGAGTTTATTACTTGGCGCCTTAGGCGACCATAAAAGGAAGGGATCTAGCATTTTTTTGCGATAGCCATGCACGTGTCTCGATTCGTGCGAGTTCCCCCCCCCCGCGCCACTATGAAATTACCTTGTGTGGAAAGTCGGATAGGTCCATTAGAACGTGCGTTTGTTTATTTATAGAACCACTGGAAATGATTATTTCTTTGTGAGAAGTGGCCTCATGTTAAAGACATACAAACAAAAATCAATATCGTGATGACAATTTACACATAGTTAAAATCTGTTCTTTCATTTTATCGTTTGTCCGAAAACCTTATGCACATTTCATTTTCAAGTCTCTTACACTTATTACCACATGTTAGCATCTTAAAAGGCTTAGAGTAGATTGTTTGGTTTGGTTTGGTTTTATGGCATATCAACCATGGTAGGTTATTTAATGTCAAATCCATTTTAGACATATAAACAGTTCTATTTTAAACAAATCAGTTTAGCATAAGTATGCAGTTTAGTTCTATTTGGCTTATAGATAGGGCCTTATCAGGTGCTACCACTCCGGGTCAGAGTGGACCTGGGAGCGATCACAATGAAGGAGTACTCCGCATTCTTCAAAGTTCCAGTATTACTGGAGCCTTTTTATCAGATTGTTTTATGTCATATACCAGACACTCGCTGGAGGAGTCTTAATCCTCTGTAGAGATGCTGTCGGTGTATTCTGTAGCCTCAACCGACTGGGTCAAGATTGTTTTGTTTGTTTGGGTTGGGTTTTATGGCATATCAACCATTGTAGGTTATCTAATGCCAAACCCCGTTTATACATATATATGATTTGTAAACACATTTTATAGATAACACTTTTTAAGAAACCTGAGCTATTTTTTTTTTATCTAACACAAATAATTCTATTAACGATTAATCATTTGTTTTCACACAGTTAAATGATTTCAACTATAGCTATGTAACAATAACAATTTAACGTCAGTCATTTGGTTGCAGAATTTTGAATGGATATACATATGATTTGTAAGGGAATAGTTTGTAGGTAATTTCATTTTAAATTAGAACAAATTTGTATTGCTATTGCTTCTACACAGTTAAATGATTTCAATTATTTCTATCTAACACTTATAATTCTAATCCATACAAATCATTTATTTGCAGACAGTGAAGTCATTATAAGTATTGTTCTTTAACACCAGTTATTCTATTGAACACAATTCATTCATTTGCACAGAGTCAAATGTTAACTAATATTGCTATGTAATACTATTAATTCAATTTAGGTGCACAGTTAATACTTTCAGGCATTGCTATTTAACACTAATAATTCTATTCAACATTAATCATTTGTTTGCCGACAGTGAAGTGGTTACAAGTACTGAAATTTAACAATTATTCTGTTTAACACAATTCGTTCATTTGCATGCAGTTAGAGTGTTCCAAGTATTGCTATGTTATACCAATAATTTAATTGAGGCACACAGTTAAATGATTCCAAGTATTGCTATGTATCACTAACAATTCAATTAGACAGCCATTTGTTTATACACAGTGTCTTGTGGTATTTTGGCCTTTGACCCGGCCCAAAATGCCATTCAAGGTGATACACCGGAAGGAGGTGACACATTCTAATGGCAGTTATGAGAGGAGACCTCGTGGGCGGAAATTGGCTGATGAAATGGGACGAGCTAAAAAAATTCCCATGGTACACTCATAGACTGATGCACCGGAAGAGAGTGACATGTGAAGTGCATGACAGTTATTTCCGCTTGATGACGATTAAATATTCGATTTCAAAGATCGAGTGGGCGTTGAACTATTATATAGCTCAGTCAAGACGGAAGTCAAGACAGTTGAGTTGAGTTGAGTTCGACGGATAGTTGCAGTAGAGTTGGAGGAGAGATAGACGAGATGTGGTAAGGAAAGCCACACCCGGCCGAAGGGGCCCTCAGGAAGCCCTGATGAGTTGGGGTCCAGAGAAGATGCTGATAAGATGCAATAAAGAAAGCTATCACCCAGCAGATTGGCCTCTGGACCTCCGGTTGAGCATCAGAAGAACGAGAAAGACACAACCTTGACGGCCATAAGTTTGGGGTCAAAATATTGCAGTTATGTACGATCTCCAGCTCCCTCTCACAGTAAAACCCCACACAACCTTTCGAACCTTGCAATAAAGTGAGAGGTAAATATTTTTATAAAGAAGTCTTCCTGCGTCTGTCATTATCATTGCGTCTGTTATCATTGCGTCGGTATGTATCCAGCATATATATGTATATTTCTGCATGAATCAGCAGATGACAATATAACAGTCTTACCTCTCTGCAGAGATGCAATCAGTGTATTCTACAGCTCCAGCAGAGTGGGCTGGGTAGATTGTATGTTGTAGAACCCAACTCTCATGTTTTGTGACTGAAAATTTTATTTTCAAATCTATAAAAAAATTAAGTGGTACAACGTATTGTACTTGCTTTTCCTTGAAGCACCGCTTATATTTCATTTGTTTCTTTTTTTCAAACCTCTTCATCTGTCTTTGACGCAACATTTTATTTCTACAACAAACGGTTCGGCGAAATTTATTTTCTAAAGAATATATCTTCAAATTTTATTTCAGCCGAATTCTAATAAAATCCCAGTCTTATTTTTTTTTCTTTTCAGTCGCAGAAGTATCTCTTTATCGAAAGTTAAAAGAAAGACAGAGAGACTGACAGATAGAGACAAGGAGAGGGAGAATAGAGAGATAGAGAGACAGAGAAAGCTACAGAAAGACAGAGAAAACTTAACACAAAGTAAAGAACTTGTAATTCGCTACTGAATTCATTTCTTTAGTGAGCAAAATGAAAATAAACAATGTTCCACCATTTTGTGCTCAGCGTTTAATTTGACTGAAATAGCGTCCAGATGTTTTGAAAGGTGTAAAGCTAAGTGGATTACAAAGCTGAATCGGAAGACAAAAAAGCTAAATGCATCGTCTTCGCGCCTTTTCTCACTTGACAGCCATCAAACTGGCTTCTTCTCTGACTGTCACCAAATTTGATAAGTCCGGTTAGCGACGGAAATTCAAGAAGAAATTAAATCGAAGCACAAAGTTGCTAACCTTTAACGCCTTTAACGTCAGAAAAGCTCATATCAAGGGAGACTATTTTGGCAGGAGGTGAGGTGAAAATTACCAAAGGCCAAATTTTATTTGCCAAATGATTGTCTACCGCATCACAGCAACATATGTAGTACGATTCCTCATGTCAATGTTATCCCCATCTCTTTTACAAGAGACCCATTTTCCACAGTTATTGACCGGGGGGTATAATTTTTAGTTATTCATATGATTTATTTTATATTATTTTCCTTGACTAATGAGGCTTATTTTCCGTTTCTTTAGTCTTCCTTTATTTTCTTTCTTTTGATCTTTTTCTTTTTCTTATCATCTTTCTTCTTCATTCGTTCTCTCTCTCTCTCTCTCTCTCTCTCTCTCTCTCCGTTTATTGACGGTTTCTTTGTCTTTCTTTCTTTCTTTCTTTTCATCTTTCTTTCTTTCTTTTCATCTTTCTTTCTTTCTTTTCATTTTTTAAAATCATTCTCTTTCTTTCTTTGGTTTTTCCTTTTTGTCTTTTTTCTTTCTTTTTTTCTTTCTTTCTTTCTTTCGTTTGCTTTTTTTTCTTCCTTTTCATTACCTCTTTTTTTTCGATTCTCCTTTATTTCTTTCCTTTTTCCTTTCCTTTTCTTTCTTTCTTTCTTTCTTTCTTTTTATTTGTTCTTTCTCTTTTGCTTCTTTTCCGTCTTTGTTTTTTTTCTCTTTTTCGTTCGTTTTTTCTAACTTTACCTTTCTTTCTTCTTTCCTTTTCATCTTTTTTCTCTCTTTTTCTTCCATTATTTTATTTCATCGTCCTCTTAATTTTCTTTCTTTCTTTCTTTCTTTCTTTCTTTCTTGTTCTTTTTCATTTTCCTTCTTTCTTTCTTTCTTCGGATTATTTTTTCCTTCTCTCTTCCTCCGCGACAGTTTTTTTTTTCGTTGCGCTGAAAAGCATCTTCTTCTTCTTCTTCTTCTTCTTCTTCTTCTTCTTCTTCTTCTTCTTCTTCTTCTTCTTCTAATGAATCCCACCTCCCTTTTTGCCAATTTATTGCCTGCCATTCATAAATACTGACCTTTGTAGACGAATCTCTTCTCCCTCTTCCCCTACTGCAACTAATTCTGTTGTTATAACGACGTTAACAATAACAGTACTAATTAATAAACGCATTACAAGTTCGAAATAAATTACAATAGAATCCTAGAGAATAAAAGCGAAGTAGAAGCAATGAAAAAGATAGGCAAACTACCCTCAGCAAACATGAAGAAGAACAAGTAAATATCCTAGACAGGTGATAACCTTTTTCCCCCACCCTCACTTTATATTTTCTCCTTTGCTCTGATCACAATCTTTATTATTGTTCAACTCTGGACGCACGAATCATTATCATCTTCTCTCTCCTTCTCCTTCTTCTCCTCCTCCGCTTTTTGTTGTAATTCTCATATGACGTCTCAGACTGAAATAACAACTTCTACCGAGTTGGTATAATAATGATAATAATAAAACAACAACCACCACCACCACCACTAACAATAATAATAATAATAATGATAATAGAAGGCTGGCCGTCGGCTGAGTTATCTAATTGTGAATGCGAAAGATAAACAAAGTTTATAGTCTCTGCGTCAAAGCCATGTTAAGATATTCAGTCAAGTCAAGCCACTTCAACGCTGACTCAAAAACCAATTACCAAACGGAGAACACTTATAAGGTTTAATTTTTGGCTATCAACAACTTTCACTGTGCCCCTGGGCTCTCTCTCTCTTCCCTCTCTCTCTCTCTCTCTCTGTCTCTCTCTCTCTGTCTCTATCTCTGTCGCTGTATCTCTCTATCTATCTCTGTATATATGATTAAGGATTGGCAGGCTAAGTGATGGACAGTCTCCCCAGGGTCGCTAACTCAATCAACCGCCACCCTATTTCGCCATGTGTCCCGGTGACACGTGGACATTGATAATGTGTGCCTGGTGTGGTGCCCCTTTTTGGAGACTTATCCGACATTAGCGGTGGTTGAGAAGGAGAATAAATAAAGACGATTAAACAAAACAATGAAAGGAACACCATCCATTTTGGAGAGTAATGAGAGACTTTCTATGGAACTTAGCGAGAAAGATAAGTGAAGCTAGGGCATAGTACTTCATCGAAATAAAATTAAAGTAACACACACACATGCTCTCTCTCTCTCTCTCTCTCTCTCTCTCTCTCTCTCTCTTTTACAATCATTTTTTCTTTCTCTCTCTCTCTCTTTCATTAATCTTTCTATATCTCTTTCTCTTTCAGTCATCTCTGTAAGTTGTGTGTTAAATCGCTTCTCGGCCTTTTAGCAGGGCCACCTTCGGATGGGCGGTCACAAACAAGCATTGATTAGCACTGGATCTCTTGGTCCAGTTTAAGCCATAATCAGGCATCCGGGCTTGGACTCGCATTTGATTCCATATCTAGCTTGGCTCATCAGGTCCATATTGCACTGTGAGCCGATGACCAGCAAAGCCCAGCAGGGTTCGAGTCTCGGCTCGTGCCCGACTTTCCCCACCCCTAACCCCAACTATAAGCCGACCTTCGGTTCATTAACCTTGTATCAAATCCTGTCTGTAAGGAGGCAGAGACAAATATCGCTTCCTGGCCTTTAGGCTAAGATCAAAGTGTAGTACCTGTTCTTATAAGCTTAATATCTGATACATCCCCGATATGGAGGGGCTACGATATTAAATTGATTTTTGGAACAAGGCGAAGAGTTAGGGCCTTGACCCACCTTTGCCATGGGTTGACCTGGCATCGAAGTACTTCCAGGAATTAGCACAGTCTTCCGCTAGGGAGACAAAAATTAAAAACTGAAAATTGTGTGTTAAATTGCAACTAAATACAGAAGTGAATATATATATATATATATATATATATATATATATATATATATACGAGGATCATTAGATAAGTTTCCAGACTTTTTTTCGTATGGGCACTTTTATTGATAGTACACACATGAAACTCTAGTCCCCTTCGGAGTAATCTCCTTCGGCTGCAATGCACTTGTTGTACCGTTCCAACAACTTCTGGAAGGCCCCATGGAAGTCATCTTGTGTGAGCGTGTCAATGACCTTTGTCACAGCCTCTTTCATCTCCTCAATTGTCTCATAACGACAGCCTCTAAGTTTTTCCTTGAGCTTAGGGAATGACCGAAAGTCACAGGGAGCAAGGTCTGGACTGTAGGGAGGCTGAGGAACTGTCTTGATGCCCATCTTGGTCAAATAGTCTGTGACAAGGATGGAGTTGTGGACTGGTGCATTGTTCTGGTGAAAATGCCACTGATCCAATTTGAAGAGTGCTGGCCTCTTCCGACGGAATCTCTTTCAGAACTCCCTTAAAACCTCAACATATTAACCCTAACCCTAACCCTTTGGCCAATCAACTCTGGTGTATTGACTTTCTTACTCCTTCAACATGTCTCATCCTCCCTCAAAGACTCCCTGCCTTCCTTGAATCTCTTATGCTACTCAAAAACTGATGCTCCATTCATGCAAGATGGTCGAAAAGCAATCTGAAGCATTCCATACGTTTCTGTGGCATTTTTTCCAAGTTTAAAACAGAATTTTATTGCATATCGTTCTTCTAAAGTGTCCTCACGTCCAGATTACATTTTGAAATTAACCAGCAATGACAATCAGGCTTTTGTAGGGTATATTCCAATTCGTGCTGTAGCTGTTCATTTGAAGCTGAAATAAAAATTGGTCAGTCATCTCATAAGATGTACAGCAATAACATACTGAATATTCAAGTGTCTAAGACAATTTTAAATGCCTGTACAAAAAAGTCAGGAATCTTATTGAATGCACCACGAATATATATATATATATATATATATATATATATATATATATATATATATATATATATATATTCACTTCTGTGTGTAGATCCACTGTGTGTAGTATATATATATATATATATATATATATACATGCACACATGAATATATGATATTGATAATGATGATATATATGATAGTAATAATAATAATGACATGCATATATAATATTAATTATATAATTTGCTATATTTGTGAATAAAGAGTGATCAATATTGGTGATAGAGCATGCTGAAAGAAGTTAAAATAGCTTAGGCATCATGACTTAGTGATAGTTTCACGCCTATACAATCATCGGACCAAGGTTACCAAGCGCCGTTCACTCAATGTCTATATTCGTAAGTACATATATATATATATATATATATGCTCTATCCCCGATATTGAGCACTCTTGGTAAATATAGTAAACTATATAATTTATATTATATATATAATTTAAAGTCATAGATTTCTTCTCTTTATTTGAAAACAGCATTGTCTGTGAGTTCTATAATCTTTTTAATGACTACTTCCTATTCGTTTAGTGGGTAGAGTGTTCGCCAATGGTCCGGGAGACCTGGGTTCAAAGACTTTAAAAATTGTACTTGATACCTCCCTGCTTAACACTCAGCAATGTAAGGTACGTATCAAGTGTAAGGTGGAGCAATCCAGGGAAAGGATTAGTGCCCTCTCCTATAGTAGCTATTGAAAAGGGAGCCTTTTAGTCGCCCTCGACTAAAGGGAGACAACTTTACTTTACTTACTTCATATATTTATGGTATGAAATGTGTAATCACGCGTGGGCATATACACACAAGAGTGAGCACGTATATGTGTGTGTGTGTGTGTGTGTGTGTGTGATAAAAGTGCACTGATCAATCCTACTCATTAAGCTTTAATAAGAGCCGACAAAAAGTGAAGAGCCAGTCAACATCAATGGATGTTATTGAAGCCGCAGGTTTTACACCAGAGTGCCGTTCTCCTTGACAAATATTTTAACAAAAGCTAAAGGTCCATCACTTCCAGTTGTATTATAGAATATCTTCCTTCAAGATGTATGAACTATCAAAACTTTGGGAGTCATCATGGCATAAATGTACTAGATGGTCATTGATCCTGCAAGAGAATCCACTTCCCCCTTAAACTGGTATTATTTTTCCTTCTGCCGTGTGTCTAGCAAACCACCTCACCAGGTAAGTCTCGTGGGAGAACCAGTTCAGTCACTGATCCCAATTAATACTGGGTTACATGGTGCCAATATATATATATATATATATATATATATATTGAGAAGGTCGGTCTAAAGATACGAGGTCGGTGGCGATCTTTACAAGGAGTCACACAGAAAAATTGGTTCGAAATACCAAGAGGTGATTGAAATCTCTTAGCCATCAGTTTATCTCAAACTTTACTGCACATGAATAAAATCTCACATGGACAAAAATACCGACAATCAAGATTGTTTTATTGGCCGGCCTTTGAAACATTCTTTAAATATTCATTCATTCATAAGTTGGCTACCGTAGTCAATAGTGTTCCGAAGGCTCTCTTTTCGATAGGTGTGGGGGAGGGCGCTACTCCTTTCCCAGGATTTCCCCACTTTACCCTTGATCCGTACCTTATTATGCTAAGTCTTAAGCAAAGAGGTATCAAGTACCATTTTTGAGTCTTCAGTCAGACTCGACCTAGTATTGAACCCAAGTCTCCCGGACCATTTAGCGAACACTCTAACCATTATGCCACATGGCTTCCATTAACTCTGACCTTTGTCATTACTTAAGACTCACTTCAAATTGTCAGCAACTTTTCAAACTTCTTTGGTCGAAGTCTTTCCTTTAAAAAAATATTACAGAAAATACGAAAGTTTTTTTAATTTGATATTTACCATTTTTGTTACTGTTAGATACGTGAGATCTCCGTGAGATAGCCATACTGTTAGATACGTGAGATCTCCGTGAGATAGCCATACTGTTAGATACGTGAGATCTCCGTGAGATAGTCATTAGTGAGATTGTCACGTAGACAATTGCTATTGTGAGTTCAGTCTTCAATTGGAGCTCCACATGCCTCATTCAATATTACTTATTCAATATTACTTTGGTCGATCAAAGGTGAACAGTGGTTAGTAAATTAATCTTGCTGATTATTCCTAGTGTAGTGAATTGTGTTCTCAATCAGTATCTCAGATTTTTTACGTGTACCAGACGTATCTATGCCGAATTATCGAAATGTATACCTGTTTGTGGAACAGTAGTTAGCAAACAAGTTACGTAGACCAATACTATTGTTATGACTTCGATCCTCACCCGTTGACTTGGTGACTATATACTAAATTTAGTTAAGTACATCAAATATCAATTTGCGTGCCTCACCATGAAACTGTGGTCATCAAGATAGTCTCGCTAACTATTACCATTGAGGTGCCCGTGGTGTAATTGTTATCGTCATTGGAAACGAACACGGCGACACGAGTTCAAATCCTGGACGAAACTCATTGCATTTCACTTAGCACTAATACCCTTGGGAAAAGTATGAATCCAATTATTCTCCCTCCAGCTATGGGTAAATAGTAGGGCAGACTAGGTTCTTCAGCCTTGGTTAGGCAACTAGTCTAGGAGAAGGAAAACTCTGAATTCAAACCTGTTAAACTCCGCTTAAAAATTGACCTTGTGTCATATCCTGCCCGAGCGGAGGGGTTGGTAAATAGGATTACCATTGTAGTGAGTTAATGGGCACTCTAAATATGTGGCCTTATACCTGATTAATGTAAAATTATCAAATGTCATTTATCGAATATGTAAAATTCATATTCATGATAAATCAAGAAATGGGGAGAATTGGCGTGGTGTAGTGTCTAACGTGCTGGACTGCAACATCCTGGCGAATGAGTTCAAACTCCAGTCAGGCTATTACGTTCATTTTCGGACTAATACCTTTGGAAAAGGTATGAACCCCATTATTCCTCTATCCCCAATCTAGTGTTTAAATAGTACCACTACTTTTCTCCGACAAGGAGGGCTTTCGCATTAAATTATCCACAAAGGTTGATATACTATCAAATAAACAAGCCAAAACAAACCAAACCAAATCAATTAGGAAATGTCCCTCATTTCAGGCAAAATCTTTTCTTACATTAAAAAAAAGCATAAAAACGTATCTCATTAAATATTCAATGAAACTCAATTGTTCATATTTACGACCGAACACATTTATACACATATTTACATATTCAAATACGCAGTACCTCGCCAAATCCATACCTTAGCAACGTTCAATTGTCATGTCAAAAGATCAGGTCCTTCTGTGTGCAGTTGATACGATCCAAGTAAACAGTAAACCCTTGAATCGTTTAAAAGTGAAAATCAAATGTCTCCCCTGGTTGGCGCCAAACAAACTCTTTCTTTTTTTATTGTTTTTCCTTTCCATTTTGCTGTCTAAATGCGTCAGGATGGCATTTACCGGATTCAACATTAGCGTATTTTTCGTCAAGAAATCATAACTTATCATACTAACAGCTTCACTCATATGATTTAAAATAATATTTAATTTTTCTTTGTCTCAGTCTATTTCTATTCATATCTCTATCTCTCTTTTACAAACACATATACACACACTCATATATATGTATACAGACACACATATATATGTATACACACACACACACACACACACACACACATATATATATATATATTGTAGAGATTCATGGTCGTTACTAGCCCCCTTGGTGAGTTAATGGAAGACCAAATGTTGCAGTATTATTAAATTGTGCTCAATATCAATGACAGAGATTATATATATATATATATATATATATATATATATATATATATATATATATATATAAAATTGTGTGTGTTACATGGAAGTGTCTGTGACCCAAGGTTTCATGCTTTACGCATGCGTCTGATAAATGTGTAAAGCATGAAGTCCCGGGTCACTGGCATATATATATATATATATATATATATATATATATATATATATATATATATATACTATTAAAACTCACACATTTGAGAGAATTTTTTGACGCATTGATCAAATGCATTGATCAAATAAGTAATCCTAAACAACACTATGCACAAACATACTGATATAGTTGGCGTAACTACAATCGTCTATGTTTGGTCATGTACTGCGGATGCTCGAAGAAATACCTTCACAAAAATCCCTTGAATTTGTTGTAATCGAGACCACCGACCTCCGGGCACAAAGGGGTCGCCATTGCACAAAGTGGCTTGATAAGATACGGACCGATCTCTAAAATGTAGGAATGAGAGGCCTAATATCTGGCCAGCGACTGAAGAAAGACCTTCGCAAAGGAAAGGACAGTGTGGCTTCAGATAAAGTACTGAATGCTGCAATAGGATGTTTCAAACTACAACAGCCGAATGCAGTAGAGCATACATACTATTATATCTACTCAAAATCCTCAAAGAAAGCATTCCTTTTCACATTTTTTTGAGAATTAGAAAATATGCTCCAATAGTTATGATTTATTTAATCACATGAATGAACTGAAACTATCTATATCACATGAATGAACTGAAACTATCTATATCACATGAATGAACTGAAACTATCTATATCACATGAAGGAACTGAAACTATCTATATCACACGAAGGAACTGTAACAATCTATATCACATGAATGAACTGAAACTATCTATATCACATGAATTAACTGAAACTATCTATATCACATGAATGAACTGAAACTATCTATATCACAAGAAGGAACTGAAACTATCTATATCACATGAATGAACTGAAACTATCTATATCACATGCTTGAACTGTAACAATCTATATCATATGAATGAACTGAAACTATCTATATCACATGAAGGAACTGAAACTATCTATATCACATGAAGGAACTGAAACTATCTATATCACAAGAAGGAACTGAAACTATCTATATCACATGAATGAACTGAAACTATCTATATCACATGAATGAACTGAAACTATCTATATCACAAGAAGGAACTGAAACTATCTATATCACATGAAGGAACTGAAACTATCTATATCACATGAATGAACTGTAACAATCTATATCACATGAATGAACTGAAACTATCTATATCACATGAATGAACTGAAACTATCTATATCACATGACTACTACCAGAATTTAGAAAAATATCAAATTTTCAAAGTTATCACCATTCCAAGAAATCACTAAAATTTAAGAAAAATGGAAATAAAAATAAAATCTCGAAACAACATTCAACAATTCCCACCACGTTAATACAAATTAAGAATCACATGGAAATCCTTATGCCTAAACCCTATTCAAAAATATTTTCCTAGAACTGCCCATGCTCGCATATCGTATACCTAAACATCAAATAAAATAAAGATAAAATATTATAGGGATTAACAAAATCTTTAACAACAAATTTATCCGAAAAAATTCATGATGAGAACAATAAAATTTCATTTCCTAGTTCTATTAACAATAAGACGTTTAAAAATCTACCTATA
Organism: Sepioteuthis lessoniana; assembly: GCA_963585895.1. NCBI lineage: Eukaryota > Metazoa > Mollusca > Cephalopoda > Myopsida > Loliginidae > Sepioteuthis > Sepioteuthis lessoniana. Next base: position 40,571,091 of record OY757925.1, read on the forward strand.
TCAAACTTTAATAGTAAAAGTGTCATTTACTTTTTATAATAAACAGGTTGATCCAAACACGACAAAGAGGAATAATTTTAGAATTCGCAATTATGGATATTGAATAAAATCATAAACTTATATTAAATTACTTCCGGTTCAATAACATTTCTGCTCAATTTGAAATAAAAGTTAACCTAAAAACAACTGCCATTTTAAACACAGGACATTTCATTGTTCATTTTTATTTTCGTCGGCGTCGAGCAAATATGTGGAAATATTAATATTCTCTGGACACTTGTCGCTACAGTTAAGAGTCTAAGTTGTTTTCGTTGGTGTAGACTTTATTGAAAGAGAATTGTTTCGTCTGTATTTTGAGTTCTTAACGTTTCGAATTCAAACAAACTCTTTCGGGTCGACTGTCCACTCAGGTCTCTTTGCGATCCTGCGTCCCTCGACTGATTGTCTCGGCGGACCCTCAGATTGAATCCTTCGCTAAATTTTCCATAAGCATATATGCATCTTGTTCAGTGATTATGTCATATCGTTACACAAATCCTTGAAAATATCGAATGTAAACATAATTCAGTCGTGCTGGAATCTCGGTTTGTCACATCATAAACACATTAAATGATCTGTTCGTCGACAAAAGAAAAATCCATTAACTAGGCACCTACGAAAGATAAGCAGATTAGGCAATAGTATTAAGAAAACCGCCTGGTCTCGACCTATCATCAAAGATGAAACTAGTAAGCTACACAAACTTTTAAGAATACCACTTGCACATATCAGACAACACCGATATCGTTAACAATAAAAAGTGAATTTTTTTTAGAAATTAATTTGGCGTCTTCGAAATTATTATTATTATTATTATTATTATTATTATTATTATTATTATTATTATTCTCTTATTTTGCTAAGTGAGAAATCCTCAGCTATGCAGAATGTGAAGGAATATTGTCTTTAGTTTAAGGCTTCTTAGATGTGACTTTTACCACTTAAAAATGTCAAGGCCAGTCGGCTGAGGCTGTTTAAAAGCTGAATGTACCTCTGGAAGAAGAGTGCCCCTCCCAACCCAATGGGTGTCCTGAGTATGATACTAAACTGCATCTATTTCCAGAAAGGACTTAACCTTTCATCCAACCATCAGATCCATCCAATGTAACACTACATTCCTCAATAAACTTACTGTTGTGAAATTTACTTTCATGTACTTTTTTTGACGCAATTTTCAAGTTTTGTATGGTGATGTTTACTTAAACGTTACAGTTTTTCTTGAGCGAATGTTCTTGATATTCTTTATTTTTTTCTCTGTTTACATTCTCGTCAGCTTCTTTGAATATTTTCTTATTGGCCAATCCACTTTTCTTTATTACCTTTTTTATTCTTTATTTTTCTTCAAGTCTCTTTCTGTGATATTCTTAAAGCCAGTTTTTCTTGTCCTTATCAATGTTTTCAATTTCTCTTTAATAGTTATATGAGGCTTGTTCAGCATATTCCTTTCCAAGGTTGAATTTCCATGATTCAATTATTTTACAATAACTTTTTTTCCTCTTTTGAAGTATTTAACTTTCTTAAAAGCATGACTAATATTTATATATGAAAAATCACTCGAATACTATTGTATATATTTATTTATGATGTAATGAACAACCCTCGAGTTGGATAATAAAATCTCGCATCCAAGAAAAATATTTATTATCACTGTGTTAATAAGAATAGATATTAAGAGCTGAAATTTACAAGACATATTGTTCCTGTTAATATTCCTTTGAAATTGAATTAATCCTATTTATTTGTGAAATTGAATTAATATCAGTTGATTAATACCAATTTTATTATGAAAATTCAGTGTATAATAAGAAAAAAATCTATCTATCTATCTATCTATCTATCTATCTATCTATCTACCTATCTATCTCGCTCTTCATATGTCTACCATATCATCTACCCTCTCTTCGTTTCTGTCTACCACTTTCAGTCTACCACTCTGTCTGTCTCTCGTGTTTCATACAATCAAAATAATTTACACGTACAATTACAGCCACATTACAATATTTGGAGCGAAAACTTTTCATTTGTAAATTTTTAGAGAGGGTTACATTTTCTACCAAGGAAGGAGTCCTTGTGGCGTAATGGCTAAATTACTGGACTACGGTCTCGAAGTAAGCGAGTTCGAACTCCAGTCACTCTATTACGTTCATTTTTCGGACTAAAACCCATGGAAAAGGTATTAATTCTCTTATTTCCACCCTCAGCTATGAGTTAAATAATATCATTGCTGTTCTTGAAGGATGGCTTTGGCATTAAATAACTCCCAAAGGTTGATATGCCATTAACCAAAGAAAGAAGGAATTTTCTAACGAGAATCAAACAAGAGAAATTTTTTACCGAATAATTAATGGAAAATATTTCCTAACCCCAACCCACAGGGGAGTTGACGTTTTCATTGTTCTCTGTAACTCTGACGTCTCTGAATTTATGAGATTCCAAATATTCTTACAAGTCCCGCATACACCCAGTCTCCCAAAAAATAGACATAAAATTTAAATGTTACCAATTTGATGTGGATGATAAACAAGGTCCCCGGAGTTGGGGTACTACCGGTGTTGCTGTAAGGAGGAGGCTGGCGCCAATCTACTTGGGAAGAGGTTCCGTTTTAGACAAACGATGCTTCGTCTAGAATTACGCGAACAAGTCATAGTGTTCAACCATGCTGCTGCAGACGTATCTAGTCGGTTTCTTTATATCTTTGCAATGGTAAACGTCATTGACATCTTTAAAAGATGCCACAACACTGTGATGAATGAGGTTGGCGGGAATCTTGGCAAACGCTTTGTACCCTGCTGAGATGCTACCGTCCCCACAGTTAAGAGGGGACAATACTCGTCATTTTATTGTGCCTGCTTCACAAACTGCGATGATTTGTCATCAAAGTAGGTTTTTTTTCTTTAATTAATCAGGTGTGGATCCAGGTAAATCATGAGTTAACAAAACTGAATGTGACTTTATCTTGAGAACAGCTGGAAAGGTGAGTCAGTTGCTTACTGGATACCAACATAACAGCCATTCAGTATTTTAAAGTGTCTTGTTTAATTAGTAATTCAACCGTTATTAAACCGTTGCGTCATTATGTGATGACGTCATTCATTTTCTCATTGGACAGAAAAACAAGTCATATACCTTTACATTCTGAAGCAACTTTTGAAGCAAAGAATTTGTTTTTGTGAACTTATCAATGCCACACACGTGCAAGAAAGAAGCCTTTGATTTCAAATAATAAAAAAAGAAATTTTTAACAAAACAATTCTTAATTCTTTTGATTAAATTGTAAAAAGGAATAACTTACAAGATGAAAGGATAGCTAAATGGAGAAAAAAGCTGGCAGAACAATAACTCAATTCTGAGTATTGGTCAAGATTTATTAATCATAACTTTTAGAGAGAAAAATAAACTTATTTTAGGATCTCGAATTAGATTGAAACTGCAGAACAAACGATAAACATAATCCTCCCATCTATTTCCGTCTCAGTGTATAATTCCTGATGCGATGTTCATGCAGTGGACGCTGCTTCACTCAACGTTTGATAAAGAACTATAATGGCAGCAGAAGGTGCTCGTGCAGTAATGGTTATCGTCGCAGGAAATGGACACGACGACACGAGTTCAAATCCTAGACGAGACTGATTACATTTCACATAGCACTAATACCCTTGGGAAAGGTATGAATCCAATTATTCTCCCTCCAGCTATGGCTAAATAGTTGGGCAGACTAGGTTCTTCAGCCTTGGTGAGGCAATTAGTCTAGGAGAAGGAAAACTCTGAATTCAAACCTGTTAAACTCCACTAAAATAATTGACCTTGTGTTATATCCTGTCCGAGCGGAGGGATTGGTAAATATAATAATGGCAGCAGAAATTCTGCCTTCACTTTTTCTTTATAAAGACCAACCGACTGCTTTTTATGCTTGTTTGATTGTGCGTGTATGTATGTGTGTGTGTGTGTGTGTGTGTGTGTGCACGCGCGTGTCTGTGCATGTATGTGTGTGTGTGCGTATGTGTTTGTGTAACAAAGCTATAGCTTTCATTATTCAAATTTTCATATCGTTTCTGTTTTTATAGAAACGTCTTCTGAATTACGTACGTGCACACACACACACACACACACACACACACACACACATATATATATATATATATATATATATATAGGAGGTGTATTGGTGCAGAAATGAATGTCACTTGGACAAAAGTTTCTCGTTGAAATATCACATGATGATTCTATAATGTCGATATTAATCCTATCTTTGCTTCGTTTCTCACATTAGACCCCCACATCATTTTATAGATCTTCTGAAAATGACGGCGCAGATGTTTTAATTGGAAGATCTTATTTTAGTCGTCAATTTAATGTCTAGGTTTCGCGTTCGCATTCAAGTAAAATACCTCAATTCAGCAGCATTTGAACCCGTTATGCAAAGGATAAATCAATGTTTTCACTTAAGTTTATCTTGGCAGATACAAAGGTTCCCATTAGTGTTTGAGACAAATGTTTGAGGAAAGGATCATGACAAATAAAATAGACAAAAATTTTTAATATTTTTCGGTCCCGAGATGTTTTGACATTGTACTAATGCCAATGTTAGAAAAACAGTTGAAAAGCTTGTCTCAAAAGGCATTGATAAAAATATGTTTTCGAAACGCAAAGCCCGATTGGACAATGGTATAAAACTCTACTGAAATAAATGTGTTTAATGCCAAGGGGACTATTTTGAAGAAAATTAACGTTTAGTTCATTATTCAATTCCGTCTTGATATATACGGCCTCGGTTTCAATACCTTTTCACACACATACACACACACACACATACACACACACACACACACACACACACGTGTGTGTGTGTGTGTGTGTGCATTTATCCTACCCCTCTTCACTAACAGGATACATCACAAAGTCAATTTTTTGTGGAGTTTAATGGGTTTGGATCCAGAGTTTTCCTTCTTCTAGCTTGGTTGCCATACTGAGGTCAAAGTGCTCAATCTCCACTGCTATTTACTCATAGCCAATGCTAGAATTGCTGTATTCATATTTTTCTCAAAGGTATTAGCACTATATGAAATGCAAACAATCTCGTCTAGATATATATATATATATATATATATATATATATATATATATATATATATATATATATATAAAGTTGGCAACCGAAGTCAAGGGCGACCGGAAGGTTCCCCTTTTAATAGTTACAACACCGAGGTGTAATGAAAGGCACTACTCTCTATATATATGTATAGGACAAAAGATGTATCATCATCATCATTATCATCATCATCATGTCACGCCGCCAATGCAGATCTCCCTGACCCTCTCATGCCACTCTTCTCTATCGTCCATCGCTCCCGGTAGGTCTTCAAGGCTACATCCTATATCGGCACAGAGCTGTTGTATATAGGTTTTAGCTAGTTGTCCTGCCTTTGCTCGTCCATATGAAGGAGTCCACAGGAGTATGTCATTTATGAGTTCGTCCCAATTTCTCCAGTAATGTCCCACATATCTGGTTATACAAAATAACAAATGTATACGTTTATATTACATTCAGAAACCACGACTTCTGTTCATTTGATCCGAGGAAATCCAGAAAACTTGATCAAACTAAAGCTTAAGAGGAGAGGTATTTTCCTTTGATTACTTTTTCTTTTCCAAACTCTAGAGCAAATGATTGTAACTTTGGTCGTTTTTCACTGCGAAAGATAAATCCATCTTATTGTTAATGATTCGCGTTTCATTTTAGGCCAATTTCAAAGAAATAAAAAAGCATCAAAGACTCAGTAAGTCGTAAATGAGAATCCATTCGTCTCCTAGGGGGCTTACCTGGCCTTTTTCCTTTTATTTATCTATTTTTCTCCACCGCCATTAGGTTTCTTTTTCTTTTTCCTTTTCTTTTATCTTCTTTGACTTTTAATTTTTTTCTTCTCATCTGTTTTGCTTTTCTTTATTTTCTCTTTTTTCTCTTTTCTTTTCTCTTCTTTGACTTTTAATTTTCTCTTCTTATCTTCTTTGCTTATCTTTATTTTCTCTTCTTTTATCTTTTCTCTTCTTTTCTTTGTTTTTTAATTTTTTCTTTTCATCTTTTTTGATTTTCTTTATTTTATCTTCTTTTCTCTTTTCTTTTTTCTTCCTTGATTTTTAATTTTTTTTTCTTCTTATCTTCTTTACTTTTCTTTATTTTCTCTTCTTTTTCCTTTTATTTTCTTTTTCGTTTTCCTGTTTTTCTTTTACCTCTTCGTCTTTCTTCTCCAGTTATTTTTTTTTTGTTTATTTTTTCTTTCCTTTCCACCGTTTTATCTTTTTTACTTTTTGTTTGTTTTATTCTCTTTTTTTTTTCTTTTTTCTTTTTTCTTCCTTTTTTCTTCTAGTTTCCAAGGAAGAAAAAAAGAGATTCAAGTGAAGGATAAAGCCAAGTTTGTTTGTTTTCTTTTGGGTTTTTTTTTTTAATTTTTAATTTTTATCGTTTTACATCGTACCAACGTGGTTTTAATCTAAGAGGACTGAATGTCGGGTGGAGTTATTAAAACGAGATACAATATGAGGGGTACAGTGAAAAATGGGGTGGGAAGCTAGTCATTGAAGATCCGGGTGCGGCAAAAGCGTGTAGGAGAAAGAAGAAAAAATACGTAACGAAGCAAAAAGAAGTGACCTCCTCCCAACAAAAAACAAAAACAAAAAAAACAACCAAAATAATAATAATAATAATAATAATAATAATTAGAGCTTTTCACATTAGCGTTAGCCGATGGTTTTTCACTGGAGTCTGAGTGACAGCAAGTCTCCTCAACTATTCTTCTCAGTATTCTGGCCGTTCTCAACAATGCTGTCATTTGGATGGTCTCCACTCGTCCGCCAACTTCCAAGTCTTTCAGTCCCTTTAGTAATCCTTTAGTTACTGTTCCAAACGCACCAATTACAATTGGTATAATTGTCACCTGCATGTTCCACAGTTTTTTCAATTCCCTAGCAAAGTCGAGGTACTTATCCCTCTTTTCACATTCGTTCAGCTTTATTCTGTGGTCAGCCGGGACAGCAAAGTCGACTATTTTGCAAGTTCTCTTTTTTGTTGTTGTTGTTGTTGTTGTTGATTATTATTAAATTTGGTCTTCTGACCGGGATTACGTGATCCGTTTTTATGTTAAAGTCCCATAGGAGTTTATGCGTGGCATTTTCTTGGACAGGTGCTGGGTTGTGCAGATACTATTTGTTAGTATCCCTGAAGGTTTTTCACATCAGCGTTAGCTGATGGTTTTTGACTAGAGTTTGAGTGACAGCAAGTCTCATCAAGTCTCCAGGACTCTTCTCAGTCTTCTTGCTGATCTCAACAATGCTGTAGTTTGGATGGTCTCCATTCGTCCTCTTATTTCCAAGTCCTCTATTTCTTGTACCAATCCTTTGGTAACTGTACCAATTACGATTAGTGTCACCGTTTCTTTTATGTTCTACAGTTTCTTAAGTTCTCTGGCAAGGTCGAGGTACTTATCTTTATTTTCACTTTCTTTCAATTTTACTCTGTGGTCAGGCAGGGTAGCTAAGTCCACAATTCTGCAAGTTCTCTTTTTCTTCTTTTTTATGGACTATCTCTAGGTCTGGTCTTCTGAACAGTATTAGGAAATCCGTTTGTATCTCAAAATCCCAGAGAGTTTTGCGTGTCTCGTTCTTCAGATCGGATTCTGGTTTGTACATATACTATTAAGTAGTATGGTCAAATTTCAATTTCTGGCACAATTCTCAGTAGATTTTCTTTCTCAACCAGTCGTGTCTAGACTTATACTCTTGCAAGTTTTTCACACTAGTTTTAACTGGTGGTCTCTCGTGGGAGTCTAAGTGAGAGGACTCGTGCATATTCTAGTCGATCTTTACAATGCTTTGGTCTATATGCTCTCGGTCGTTCCTCTGATTTCTAATCTCTCCTGTTTATTTTCCTAGCTTATGTGGGCTGTCCCAAGCGCACCAGCTACAGTTGGTGTAACCATATTTATAATAATAATAATAATAATAATAATTATTATTATTATTATTATTATTATTATTATTATTATTTACTCCTTGAGAGTTTTTCACATCGGTGTTACCTAATGGTCTTTCACTGGAGTTTGAGTGACAGAAATACTCTGCAAGTCTCCAGGACTCTCCTCAGTATTCTGGCCGTTCTCAACAATGCTGTATTTTGGATGGTCTCCACACGTCCTCCAACTTCCAAGTCCTCCAATCCCTTTAAATAGCCCTTTAGTTACTGTACCGAATGCACCAATCACGATTGGTATAATCGTCACCTTCAGGTTTCATAGTTTTTTTTTATTCTCTAGCAAGGTCGAGGTATTTATCCTTCTTTTCACTTTCTTTCAGTTTTATTCTGTGGTCAGCCAGTGCAGCAAAGTCTACAATTTTTCATTATTTGTGAAAATATCAAAAGAGATAATATCAGTTTGTTTAGATACAAAGTTCGGCTTATTTTCACGTAAAGATACGATAATGATATATTCATTGAAGTTTTCAAACTAAGTATATGATACTATCTTAATAAACTTCGTCACATTTCAGCCGTTGTGTGTGTGTGTGTGTGTTTGTGTGTGTGTGTGTGTGTGTGTGTGTGTGTGTGTGTGTGTGTGTGTGTGTGTTTGTGTGTGTGTGTGTGTGTGTTAAGCAAAAGTTCCTAGCGTTTCCGTAAAAAAAAAAAGGTTTTATTTCTCAAAAAAGAGGGAGCGTTGAACTTTTTCATGCAGATGCTACTTTGTGTTCTCAATGCCGGAGGTGATCTTTTACGCCAAGATACATGTCATAAATTTGAATGCCGATTTTCTAGGCTTTCTTGACATAGACCATTAGAGTCGCATAATCTTCCGATTTCATTTCATTTAATCTTAACTTCTTTTCTGTTTTCTTAACCAAAGCCTGATATATAGATAAGTTAGGGGAAAAAAATGAAATAATACATTTAAGAAAATAACAACTTATCTTTATTGCTTTCTAGTATTTCTATTACACACCCTTTCTCCACACACATATGCTAATGAGCATATACATCCAATATCCTCATTATTGTTTTGTTTGTTTGTCTGGGGGTTTTTTTTTTATATTCAGTCACCAATTTATGCTACCATCTGTACGCATCATCAGAGTCTATCGTCGCTAAATACATCCGTGTTAGTACTAACGCACACATGTATATTTACGCATCTTTCCTTCAGTTATTCTCTTTTCTCCTCTTCTATGTTCCCCCCTTCTCTCCCCCCCTCTCTCTCTCTCTCTCTCTTCTTTCTTCTCTTAAATATAAACATCTATTCAGAAACACAAAAGCGTTTGGATTTGGTGAGAGTCAATAGACTTATACATTTGTGTGATGGCTTTTTGAGCCCGTCCTTCCTGGTTGATGCGACACCCTTTTCTCCGACTCCTGCTTCCTTTCCTTTTCACCCAGGTTCCTACCCTCGATCTCTTGCTCGGCCGACTCCACCCGCCAATTGCCTGCCATTGTGCCCAGCATCAATTTAGGCTGCATACACCGCTAACACCTCTGTCTCAAAACATCCACAAAGCTGGAAATAATTTTCACTTAAGTCAATACATAGTTGCCAAACGGCAAATCCCAACACTAAACATTGAGCCCTTTGTCGGCACCGGTCTCGCAAACGAGATCTCCCGTGTCAATAACGCCCCTTGGTAGCTAAGGCAGAAAGAAAGAAAGAAAGAGAGAGAGAGAGAGAAAAAGAGAGAAAGAGAGAGAGAAGGAAACAAAAAATGTAATAAGAAAGTACACAGTTTAATATGTGTGAAACCTAATGAAACATGCTTCTACTGACTTGACTGGTCGGATGAGCAGAGAAACTTTTTTTCATTTATTAATACCTTTCGGTGCTCTTTCTCTTTCTTCCTCCCCCCTCTCTCTCTCTCTTCTTTTCTTTACCTCTTGCCCCCATTTTTTCTATTTGTAAGAATTTCTTCAATATTTTAATTGTTTTCATTTCTTTTTTCTTTTTCTTTTTCTTTAACTTTTTTTTTTTTCAGTATTAACTTCAGCGCCATAAATCTTCTCAGTTATTTCTTTTCCCTATACTTTAAGTTTCTTCTTTCTTTTCAATACTTCCTCCCCATTCTTCCTCCCTCTTCTTCTTCTTCATCTTCTTCTTCTTCTTCTTATTATTATTATTATTATTATTATCATTAATATTATTATTATTATTATTATTATTATTATTAGCTTTTTTTCTCTACAACAATTTTTCTTTTTCTTTGCAGATACAAGAAGCTTTCTTCTTCTTCTTCTTCTTCTTCTTCTTCTTCTTCTTCTTCTTCTTCTGATTATTATTATTATTATTATTATTTTTTTTTTATTAGCTTTTTTTTCTCTTCTACAATTTTTCTTTTTCTTTGCAGATACAAGAAGCTTTCTTCTTCTTCTTCTTCTTCTTCTTCTTCTTCTTCTTCTTCTTCTTCTTCTTCTTCTTCTTCTAATTATTATTATTATTATTATTATTAGCTTTTTTTCTCTACTACAATTTTTCTTTTTATTTGCAGATACAAGAAGCTTTCTTCTTCTTCTTCTTCTTCTTCTTATTATTATTATTATTATTATTAGCTTTTTTTTCTCTACTACAATTTTTCTTTTTCTTTACAGATACAAGAAGCTTTCTTCTTCTTCTTCTTCTTCTTCTTCTTCTTCTTCTTCTTCTTCTTCTTCTTCTTCTTCTTCTTCTTCTTCTTCTTCTTCTTCAAATCGTTTTTTCTCTACCACAATTTTTCCTTTTCTTTGCAGACACAAGAATCTTTCTTCTTCTTCTTCTTCTTCTTCTTCTTCTTCTTCTTCTTCTTCTTCTTCTTCTTCTTCTTTCAATACTGTTATTTTAAAAGGGAAATGCACCAGATTCTGCTGTTAAATGCAAGAAGAAAACATAAGCCCATATTTTATATCTTTGCACTTAACATCAAACTGTCATAATTTACTTTCTTATTTGCCCAAATGACTTTCGAACTTTATACATTCATCGCCTAAAATTAATCCTAAAAAACCTTGTCTCAACTCATAAGATATTTCAGTTTTTACGAATTCGTTTGACGTATATTATATTAGTCAATCAGTGTCTTCAAAAAGTGGCTGGGGCAAGGAAATGCTGAGACGAAAACAACAGTCATTAATGAGATGAACTCTGATCAAAATAAAAGAAGATTGAAGGTGGATGTATGGAACCCTGAGTTTTTTAAAAGAAAAATTAGTTACAAGCTGAGATGAATTTGAGAAAAAATGGATATGTCATTGGGAGCCTACAAAATAGTTTAATCAACCGCGTTTTTTTGTTTTTTTTAAATAAAATAGATACTCCTGTCATCTAATGACAAAAACAGAATGAACATTTTAACTAACACTTATCATAATGGGAATTTTCTTACAAAACTTAAATCATAATTCTTTTTTAACTAAGGAAAACATACAAAGTAGGAAAATTTCTAAAATATTTTTTACATGTATTTTCAAGTCATGTAAACTTAGCGAAATAAAAATAATTTAATTCGAATGAAGATATGATAAAAAAAATGTATGCTTACTTTTAAAAATCTTTTTCAGGTAGAAAGGGCATTTCTTCTTCTTCTTCTTCTTCTTCCTAAAGAGAAGGAAGAAAAACAAATTCCAATCTGTAAACCTGGAAACCACACTCTGCTTTGAAACAGAAGTTTGATACTTTGATCTTAGACAAAGTGCACAGGTTTTACACAATGATCCTGGGCAGAAATGCGATCAATACTAAATAAGCTTCATTCATTTTATGGGGATTTAAATAATAATTAATATTGGGTTTGTGCAAAAATGATGACAATTTTTAACGATCAAATTTTAAGTTGTACATCTGATCTTACAATTAAATTTGTAAATAAAATAAAACCAATCGAATTTACGTATTATTTCTGGCTGGATTCAGTAGAACTGAAATCGATGAAGATGTTTTGAGCTGGTTCTAGGATGCTTACAATTTCAGCTGGAAGTTGTCGAGGTGCTTGAAAAAGAAGTAAAAACTAGTCGTTCGGGGACAGAGGTTTCGTGAATAACCAAGGTATGGTAGAGTTTGTATCCTTATTTGTTTAATTTTTATTGAGCAATTTGTGAGGCATGTTGTCGACATGGAGAAAAATTGACATTTTTTTGACAGACCAACGTTGAACGTAAACTTCACAGCTCTTTGTGCATTTGGTAGATTTACTGGTAATATTTAATAGCTATGATTGTTTCACCAGGATTTAAGAAGTCCAAGTTAATAATTCCATTTATTGATCAAAAAACATTTACCATAACCATTTTTTATGCAGCTCTTGCTTTAGAGAAGGTCTTCACCTCGGTTCAGCCAGTTTTCATTAGATGTTACAATGCGATCGAGAAATGGATCATTTTTCTGGCACAAAAGAAGCATAAAGCAAATTTTGTAACGGCGAATAATTTTTATTCCATTTTCGTTCAAATCGTGTTGCGTCCATTAGTCAAGCAATTTTTCAGTTCGTTGCAAATAACAAACAGTCGTTGAACATTCTGCCATTTCTCGAATTGTTCTTTTCATTAATAGACCTCAAATAGTTTTCCCATCTATGACTTTTGATTTTATGTTTATATTCGTATTGGATTATCTAATACAAAAATTTGATAAAAATTATTTGCACACAGTTATATGATTTCAAGTATTCCTATAAAATAATGATAATTTATACACAATTATATGGTTTCAAGTAACTATTACTATCCAATAATAATCATTTGTTTGCATACATTTATATGGTTTTAAGTGCTTCTACCTAGTAGTGGGTGTTCTTGGGGCGTAACGGTTGAAGTGCCAGGCTGCGGCCTCAAAGTAAACGAGTTTGAACTCCCGTCTCCCTATTATTTTTAATTTCAGACAAATACACTTTGGGAAGGTTATAGGACTTTACACTCCTATAATTTAATTTGGGCGGTATGCCACTTTTTCCCACGACAAAGATGGCGGACGCACACATATTCAGTCTTGGGAAACCATTGGCCAGGAGAACCACGTGACCTGCGTAAAACTACGTCCGTGCGTAAATTTTCGTCCTCCGTTTGGAGCCACCTCCAAGACCCGTATTTCCTATAAATACGTCGTCTTCAAACACCCTCTCTCTTTTACCCAATTTCTTCGCAGCGGCAACACACTCCCTCCAGTGTGAATCAACAGGAGTGAAAAGCAACAACATGGATGGGCCTCGCAGACATTCATATACATTGACTATGAGACTTTTTCCAGTCTCAGAGAAACCGACTGTTTCCAACCATAAAAAGAAAGACATTTTAAATATGTAATCCTTTTGTAGTTTAGTGTGTTAGACACATACAGACACACACACACACACACACTCACACATATACACACACGATTATTTTATTAATAGAATTAGCGATATTTTTTATGCATCAATCTAAGTTTTATTATAATATACAAATTTGTTTTGTTCGTCGCCTAGTTTTGAAAGTTCCTTTTGTCCACGCCGTTTTATATCCTTCGCTTTTTGGTTATCTTCATTCATTTGTTTTTTCCGTGCGTCTATATTCTACCTTTTTCTAAACATATATCAAACTTCAACATAAAATTATGGGGAACTTAAATACTAAATACAGATCACCACCCCCTATAAGGTATTAACCCACTTGTCCTCTCAGCAATGGGTTAAATAGTATCACTTCTGCTCTTCAACTAAATGGGTTTGGAATTAAGTAAACCACGAAGGTTGATATGCCATTAAACAAAGAAACCATACCTAACAAGGTCTAATGATTTTCCAACAGATCTATTTGACCAATAGGTTGGATACTAACATATATCCCCCCCCTCAGAGTGGACCTGACAGTAATGGCAACAAAGCAGTATTCCTTCCTTCCAAGACATCTAGAACTGAAAATTCATGCAATTTATTTTCATACCTAGAATATCCCTTTTTTTATGTGAGATTTTAGTTCGCTGATACAGTCGGTGTATAATAGTCATTTGGACGAGACTGATTGCATTTCACATAGCACTAATACCCTTGGGAAAGGTATGAATCCTATTATTCTCCCTCCAGCTATGGATAAATAGTAGGACAGACAGGTTTCTTCGGCCTTGGTGAGGCAACTAGTCTAGGAGACGGAATACTCTGAATTCAAACCTGTTAAACTCCGCCTAAAAATTGATCTTGTGTTATATCCTGCCCGAGCAGAGGGGTTGGTAAATATGATAATAGTCATTGGCGACTCGGCTGGCGTTTATACTGATATTCTACTAAGACATACACTTGTAAAATATGAGAGTAGAATATCCAGGAGTTTCAAAGCGCGAATAAAGAAGGTACAAATAAGTAAAGTAAAGTTGGCGACCGTAGTTGAGGGCGACCAGAAGGCTCCCTTTTCGATAGCTACTACACTGAAGTGTAGGGGAGGGCGCTACTCCTTTCCTTGGATTGCTCCACTTTACCCTTGATACATACCTTATATGGCTGAGTGTTAAGCAAGGAGGTATCTTTGGTATGACTCGATCTGGGATCGAACCCAGGTCTCCCGGACCATTGGCGAACACTCTACCCAATAGTGATAAAAAGAAGAAAAAAGAGAGAAAGTTTTGTGGTTGGCAAAAAGCGTCTGTGATAGAAAGAAAAGCTCATCTAAGGAAGAAGATTAATAGAAGCCTGATTTGATTTGAAGTTATTATTTCAGGAGAAAAATTTTAAAATAAGCTTAATAAACATAAAACTCAAAGCAGAAACTAAACATCTTTCATCTTTTCTACGTTGATTCTATTTTTATGCTTAAGTAATTATTCTAATAATGCTACCTATCAACTTCTTCTTTACTAGAAGCCTTTCATATCTTTATTCTCATTGAAAGTAAAAGTAAAATATACTTACTGGTGACAAACGAGGTTGCACACGTTAAGTTTCCAGACTTTTTTCGTATGGGCATTTAAAATTGTCGTAGACTCTTGAAAATTCACTATGTTATTGCTATACATCTTAAGATGTGACAGACGACCAATTTTTATGATTTCGGGTTCAAATGAACAGCTACAGCACGACTTGGAGTACACCCTACGAAAACCTGATTGTCACAGCTGGTGAATTTCAAAAATGCAATCTGACACTTTAGAAGAACGATATGCAATAAAATTGAGTTTTAAAATTGGAAAAAATGCTACAGAAACGTAAGGAATACTTCACTATGCTTTTCGACCATCTTGCATGAATCGAGTATCAGTTTTTGAGTGGCATAAGAGATTCAAGGAAGGCAGGGAGTCTGTGAGGGATGATGAGACGTGTGGGAGGAGTAAGGAAGTCAATACACCAGAGTTGATTGGCCAAAGGGTTACGGTTAGGGTTACTATGTTGAGGTTTTAAGGGAGTCCAGGAAGAGATTCCGTCGGAAGAGGACAGTACTCTTCAAATCGGGTCAGTGGTATTTACACCAGGACAATACACCAGTCCACAACTCCATTCTTGTCACAGACTATTTGACCAAGATGGGCATCAAGACAGTTCCTCAGCCTCCCAATAGTCGAGACGTTGGTCCCTGTGACTTTTGGTTATTCCCTAAGCTCAGAGTCTGTTGTTATGAGACAATTGAGGAGATGAAAGAGGTTGGGACGAAGGTCATTGACACGCTCACGCAAGAGGACTTCCATAGGGCCTTCCAGAAGTTATTGGAACAGTACAAGTGCATTACAGCCGGAGGAGATTACTTCGAAGGGGACTAAAGTTTCATATGCGTACTATCAATAAAAGTGCCAATACGAAAAAAGTCTGGAAATTTATCGTATGCATCGCGTATACCAATAAGTATATTTTATTCTTATTAATTGAACGACGAGGTATAAAAACACATCATCAAATGTTTATGTATTTATGACTTAATTCTCTTGTTGGATTGGTTGTATTCGATAAAATAAACTGTTTCTTGAAGAAGGCTCTTCAAAACAAAATGTTGCTTCTTAAAAATGTCTAATAAAATACATGATGCCCATGTGATATATATATATATATATATATATATATATATATATATATATATATATATATATATATCTTGATTTGTTTAAAGACTACTTTCTCAAATTATATTTATTATCTCTTGCCTTCAACTGACAAAACTATCTCATATATAACCTATTTTCTTTCTTCATACGAGTCGCTCTAATGGCTATGAAATTTACTGGTGTTCCCTGCTGCGTCTCTTTTATAAGAAAATACGTCAGTAGGGATGTTTATTTGTTAATTCAGACATCGGCAAGGTGAATCCATGGATCTGCCTCCTTCAAAAGTAACAATTTTTGCTTCGTTGTGAGTTAGACTATGAAGCCTTGTTGAATAATTCTCATAATTATTTGTTATTTGCTCCTTTTTCTCATTGCTTGTCGTATTAATTACGAATTGAGAAATTTTATTTTTTAAGCTTTGCTCAGTACTCAGCATTTGCTCAGTACTCAGCATTTGCTCAGTACTCAGCATTTCTAGGGGGTGTCCTCGTGATGTGATGTTTAAAGCGATGGACTGTGGAATCATAGTAAGCGTGTTCGTATTCCAGTCGCGCTATTACGTTCACTTTCGGGCAAATACCCTTGGGAAAGGTATGAACCCCTTATCCTCCCAGCTATGGGTTAAATAGTACCACTACTGTTCTTCTATGAGAATAGATTTGCCATTAAATAACTTACAATGGTTGATATGCCATTAAACAAAGAAACCAAACCAATCAGCATTTCTATGTGGTCGCTCATCAAAGTACTGATGAAGTCTAAAGTTCCTTAACTTTGAACATCAAACAAGAATTGATGCGTTCAGTGTAACTTGAACTATAAACGTTTTGTTTGTATGTATTTATCCAATCCCTCTCGCTTCTCGGCCTTTTGGCTGGGCCGTCTGGCATTCGTGCCGAATGGGCAATCGAAATCAAGAGCAGACTCGGGGCCGAATAGGCTCCCAGTTTCGGCTGGGCAACCTTCGGGTGGGCGAGCTGCTTTTCAGACTCCTTGTATAGCACTAGACCTCACGGTCTAGTTCAAGCTATATGCTGGCATACGTGCCCGGACCTAGATTTAGGTCCGTGATACTGCTTGATTCATTAGACACACATTGCACTTAGTGGGTCAATGACTAGCAGGGTTCGAGTCTCGGCTCGTTCCCGACCTTTTCACCTCCTCTTTATCCCCACTTTAATCGGCCTTCGGGCTTTTGACCTTGTGTTAAGTCCTGTCAGGTGGAAGGCAATGACAAATATCGCTTCTCGGCCTTTTGGCTGGACCATCTTGGGTGGGAGGTCATTGACCAGCATGTATAGCACTGGACCTCTCGGTCCAGTTTAAACTATAATCAGGCATCCGTATCTGGACCCATATTTTGGTCCCTGTCCAGCTAGACTCATCAGGGTCACATTGCACTTTGTGAACAGATGACCAGCATAGGATTAGAGCCGAGGCTTGAGCCCGATCTTCCCTTCCCTTAACCTCCACTTTAAGCCGACCTTCGGGTCATTGACCTTGTGTCAAGCCCCTTCTGGTGGGAGGCAGAGACAAATTATATTTACTCAACCCCTCTGCACATGCACAATGTGACACAAGGTCAATTTCTAAATAAAGTTTAACAAGTTTGTATTTAGAATTTTTCCTCTCTTAGACAGGATGTCATACTAAGGTTAAAGGACCCAACCTGCTCGACTATTTACCCATTGCTGGTATGAAAATAGTTACATTAAGATCTTTTCAAAAAGTATTAGCTTAATGTGAAATACAAACAGCGTCGTCCAATGTTTGAACTCTGGTCACGATGTCCATTTTCTATGACAATAACCATTACACCACCTGCGCCACCATAAATTAGGTTTTTTACGTATTTTTTGTAATTATTTAATTTCAGTAAAATCAGTTGGTCTGTTTGAAGACAGAAGTTGTGTTTAACCGACGCAGGTAATCAGTGTTCGAAATCAGTTAAAAATCAGAATTCTCAAGGCTGGCACCCCATTATCACTGGGAAAAAAAATGCGGGAAACATTCATATCTGACCTCTAGTTTTCTAAATTATTTCACAAAGCATAAAGAAAGTGACAAAAAATGTTGAATTAGCTTTTCCTTTGTAATAAGAAAACTTAAGATTTTATGTACTTGTAAATCTAATATAATGAAAATTGAACTAGTAAGTAAATAAATTAGTTCGTAAATCATTGCTTAACGGAAAATGCTAAATGTATTGATAAATATAGCTTATGTTAACAACCATATGGAAATCTGATTTCAGATAATATAAAATGGGAATTCTTCCAAGCTGAGTCAGTACGCACCACTTAGACGCTAACAGAATGCCTTGAGCAAAAGCTAGATGGGAACTGTACGAGGATACTGCGTGCTGTTCTGAAGAACTTTAGAAAGCAGCAACCCACAAAATACCAGTTGTACGGTTACCTGCTTTCCGTCTCACAAACTATTCCAGTAAGACGAGCAAGACATGATGGGCACACTGCTGGAGAACTCATAAGCGAAGTTCTACAGTGGGCTTTTATACATTAACACACTAGTGTTGGCCGCCCAGTTAAAACTTATATTTATCAGCTTTGTGCGGACATTTGATGCTGTCTAAAAGACTTACCAATAGCGATATCCGATGGGGACTCATGACCAGAGAGAGTCAAAGAAATCTGTGCTGTTAGTACGCTTTGATGATGATGAGTCTGGCGAAGGATTATAAGTAAGAAGCACTTTGCGAGAATTGAATTCACTACAGTAGAAATCGTATGTAAGATTACAAACCGTTTCTTCATTATGAATCGTTCAAGTTTTAAGAAAAAAAAAAAAAATTGGAATGATTTAAAAAACTGAGTAATAATTTTATCATACTTAATTTTCTGTTTTTTGAAAGCATTTCGTAAAATGGTAATCAGTAATTCATTAGATGTTGCTCTGATCAATAACAGTTGAAAAGAAATATTATATCTGCGACTGAAACACTTCCTTAGAAAGACGAAACTTTTTTGAGAGGAATAAAAAAATTATTACGATTTCTTAGACATTAGAAAAATAAAGAAGTGATTTTCTTTTTCGGATTTGCGTTGAAAACTTCTCGATTCATTTCTCTATATGAGCAAATATGTATACGAGTTTTTAAGAGAAGGATTATGACAAAAAATTAATCTCCCCAACACTTAGTTCCTACTGTATCCCTCGAACCAGACATCTTTCTTATCTGCAAACTGACTTATAAAAGATGCTGCTATGAAAAGGTGGCGGCAAAAACCCGTTCAACAAGGTATATCACAGTCTTGCACGTTAAACACTACGACACGGGAACTACCCCTAAGTTCGTACAAAATTTCCGAACTTTTATGTAACACTGCGTACACACATCTTTTCAGTTTAGCTTAGTTCAGCACTAAGCTAAATGCAATAAGAAAATTCTGTTGCCCTAATCGTCCATATTCGTATACTTTGAAAGTAATCTTACAAAATAGCACATTTTACTTTGGTTTAAGGTTCGATCAATTACACCTTTAATTAGGAAATACACAACCGATTCAACCACAAAGCAAGTTGAGTTCATAAAAGACTGTAGATGTCAGTGTATGTTTTCTATTTATATGTGGGTGCGTGTGCATATCATGTGTGTGTGAGTGTGCGTATCATGTGTGTGTGTGTGTGTGTGTGTGTGTGTGCGAGAGAGAGAGAGAGAGAGAGAGAGAGAGAGAGAGAGAGAGAGAGATTTCATCCATCCCTCTGCTTGCTTTTCCATCGGCGAATCTGTGTTTCCTTTTAAACTTCTCCCTGATTCGACGTGGGTCTTTACCTAAAAATGATTATGGAACGTCTATTGGTCGGCGACAGTTGTCTGCGGATGTCTACCCCGGGTGCCGAATCTCGTTCATATTGTATGGGAACCAACTCACCAACCCGCAGTGAATGGCGCAGTACGCAGAGATTCTTAATCTTGTCGGCGCCTTCGCTATCCTGGATTAGCGAACATTTGTCATTCAGTCAATGGACCACAACAATAGGGAAAAGAAAAGCTTTTGAAGATCTCATAAATTCATTCACACACACACACACACACACACACACACACACACACACACACACACACACACACACACACACAAGCATGCATGCATGTACCCACGTGCATCTATAAACTCTTGCATACACATACGCATGCATGCATATATATATATATATATTATATATATATATATATATACAAGCACGCAGATTGTGGAATTGAGAAAGGAGAGAAGAAAAGAGTTGGAAAGGATGTTAAAAAGTGAATAGAATGTAAAATTTGGAGAGAGAGAGAGAGAGAGAGAGTGAGTGAAAGAAAGATAAAATAGAGAAAGATTGAGAGAGAGAGAGAGAGAGAGATAGAGAGAGAGTGAAAGAAAGATAAAATAGAGAAAGATTGAGAGAGAGAGAGAGAGAGAGAGAGAGAGTGAGTGAAAGAAAGATAAAATAGAGAAAGATTGAGAGAGAGAGAGAGAGAGAGAGAGAGAGTGAGTGAAAGAAAGATAAAATAGAGAAAGATTGAGAGAGAGAGAGAGAGAGAGAGAGAGTGAGTGAAAGAAAGATAAAATAGAGAAAGATTGAGAGAGAGAGAGAGAGAGAGAGAGAAAGAGAGAAGCAGTGAGATAGGGAAACATGGTGAGTGTTGGGTGATAATTTAACGATTACTTTGAATTATTTTAGTAATCAGTCAGAAACATTTTATTCGAGTCCTCACGAGGGGTGTAAGAAGCAAGTCCCCCATGGGGTGATTTAAAAAAAATTACTTAGATACCGTCGGCATTCTCTTTCAGGGATGCCTATGGCACCGGGCAATAAACTAAATCCTTACCCCTCTTAGGTCAGAAAACAGGTACTACCTGGGGAGAAAAGTGACCAAACGACGCTGTTGTATTTTTTATGTATCTCTTGAACCTAAAAGCCAAGTGAGAAGCATCAACATATTTACTTGACAGAACACCTTTGTAGAACGTTTCGTGACCATTTTAGTTTTGAGTACTTTGATATTGTAGCCTTGTATACAAGGAGAAGCATTGTAGATATCTGCATATTTTTAAAAATATTTTCAATTAGTTCACTGGAAAAATACACGACGCCATTGCCTCCCACTTTTTATTGAGATTTTTGTTTTGATGTTGCTGTTGTTCCTAATTTTTGTTTTATTTTATATGTTATCTTGTTTGATTTGGTTTCTTTGTTTAATGCCATATTGATCTTCGTGGGTTATTTAATGTCAAAAATCATTAGAGGTACTATTTAATCTATAGCTAGGTGGGGAGATATGAAGGGTTCATACCTTTCCAAAGGGTATTAGTCCCAATCATATTGTGATGGTTAGAAAACAAATTAAGATAGTTGGATGATAGTAGCATTTGTGATTTGTTTTAGATGATTTTATATCTTCTAAGGAGATGGTTGGTTGGTTGGTTGGTTGAATTTTATGGCATATGAACTTTTGTATGTTATTCAACACCAAATTCATTTTTATACAAACAATCAGTTCTATTTCAAATAATTCAGTTTAGCATGAGTACACAGTTTAATAGTCAAAAATATTTCTATTTCAAGCAATTCAGTTTAACCAAACAATTCTAATTCAAACAATTCATTTTTGTATCGGTATAGTTATTGTTCACTCACAGTTAAATGTCAAAACAGTTCAATTTCAAACAATTCCGTTTAGCGTAAGTACAGTTTCAAAGTCAAGAATATTTCTATTTCAATAATTTCAGTTTAGCATAATTACGCAGTTTAGTTCTATTTGACCCATAGATAAGACCCTATCAGGTGCTACCACTCCGGGACAGAGTGGACCTGTGAGCGATGGCAATGAAGAGGTACTCCGTATTTTGCTCTAGCAATACTGGAACCTCACCATCAGATTGTTTAGTGTCATATCCAGGACACTCTTTGGTGAAGGGTGTTACCTCTCTGCAGAGGTGCATTCGGTGTATTCTAAATAAGCAGGTCGTATTTTCTCCGATGATCTTTTGCTCTTTGTTTTTTATCTGATGCAAATATCGCCAGAAATCAGGGCCAAACGTCTTCTGCATATCTTAACTTCCATGAAGAATAATAATCTTGATTTAATCACGTCTGGATTCCATGTCGAATCTAAAGTTCAAAAACTTTTGGTTGTTCATTGTTAAGAAAAAGAGACAGTCAGTTGTCATAAATAGATACACGTGCACTCACACGAACAAACGACTTCTTTGTAGTCAGCCATTTATTCCTTTTTATGAAGAAATGAAACATAAAAAATGGATTTGTTAAAAAAAATTGTACAATGATCCGAAAGAGACGAAAAAATTAATCATCCACGGACATAAAACGCAATGTGTATACATTTGTATAATGAACAATGTTCGTGCTTATATTTGTTTTTTCGTCTGTCGGTAACTTTTACTTGATCATAGTGTAGTATCTGGGTGCACTGCTTACCATCAGAATGTCGCTTCTTGCTAAGATCAGAGTGTCGTGTTTGGGCGCACTGCTTACCATCAGAATGTCTCTTTTTGCCAAGATCAGAATGTTGTGTCTGGATGCACTGCTATCATCAGAATGTCGCTTCTTGCTAAGATCAGAGTGTAGTGTCTGGGCGCACTGCTTACCATCATAAGGCGCCTTTGGTGGTGTAATGGTCAGCAAGCTCAACTAGCAAACCTACACGAGTGAGTTCGAGTCTCATTGGGTGCCCCTTCCATATGGCCTTGTGCCACATCTAAGCAAAAAAAAAAGCTTAGTAAATTACCACTGCTTACCATCAAAATGTCGCTTCTTGCTAAGATCAGAGTGTTGTGTCTGGGCGCACTGATTACTATCAGAATGTCGCTTCTTGCTAAGATCAGAGTGTTGTGTCTGGGCGCACTGATTACTATCAGAATGTCGCTTCTTGCTAAGATCAGAGTGTTGTGTCTGGGCGCACTGATTACTATCAGAATGTCGCTTTTTGCTAAGATCGGAGTGCAGTGTCTGGCCGCACTGCTTACCATCGGAATGCCGCTTCTTGCTAAGATCACAGTGTAGTGTCTGTAAGTATCTTATCCACACACGCACATACACACAGTCATATGGGCTCAAGAATCATTTTTTAGCAGCACCTCAACCACCAAATTGCATTTCACATTGCACCTTGGGAAAGGTATGAATCCAATTATTGTCCCTCCAGCTATGGGTAAATAGTAGGACAGACTAGGTTCTTCAGCCTTGGTTAGGCAACTAGTCTAGGAGAAGGAAAACTCTGAATTCAAACCTGTTAAACTCCGCTTAAAAATTGACCTTGTGTCATATCCTGCCCGAGCAGAGGGGTTGGTAAACAGTACCTCAACCACCAAATTGGGACATCTTCATACATGTACACCTACTTGAGTTTAAACACCGCGAATGAATCAGAGATGCAGATCTTTGCCAAATCAGTGGTGGGTTACAATAACCCTTCCTCACGCATTTTTTAGTGTTTTCTTGAAATTAAGTTTTCGTGGAATGATCTACTTGAGTAGATTGCGTATTGTTGGAGAATAAAAACAAAGACCAGCGTTGAAAGCTTTCCTATAACGGGACTCAAACACCAACCAAAATGTTCAATGCAAAAGAAACGTGTTTTGAACTGGATTGGAAACAGAGGCCGATGTGATTAACTGACCCCTGTCGTGGTCTATTTCGTGGCGAAAGTAGTCGATGTTCAAGCCACAGATAAATATAAGAATTTCGAATACTGATTTTCAAAGCAAATACGCAAACTCATTTTCCCTAGGAAGACATCCTCACCTGGTCCCTCACTATTTGGACTTAAACGATGTGAAGATCAGGGCGTCTGAATAGGGAAACTATTGAAGAAATAAAAATAAACACTAAATCTTTTTAGTCTTTTACTTTCTTTGTTGATTATTGATTTGGTTGTGTTTTGTGGCATATCAAATCTTGTGAGTTATCTAATGCCAAATCCTGTTTATATATATATAGAGAGAGAGAGAAAGAGAGAGAGCGAGAGAGGTGATCTCAAAACAGACGCAACCCATTAATATGATAATGATTTATTGCTGTGACACGCGCACTGGCGGTCATTTGGAACCCGTCCAGTAAAAAATGCATCCTTTCAGCTACAGACATCAAATCAATGTTTTTTTAAGATTGTTATTAAATCAGCTTCAAGAATATGCAATCTTTTTTGAGTTTATGGTCTTAGTAATAAATCATTATCATATTAATGTGTTGCTTCTATTCTGAGACAGTTTTAAAGGACGTTGTCTCTAAATAAGTAGTGAGGCAAAATATTTTTGTCCATTGTAATCGAAATAGACAACGACAGGGGTCAGTTGATCACATCAGCCACAGTTTTCAATCCGGTTCAAGACACGTTTCTTTTGCATAGAACATTTTGGTCGGTATTTGAGTCCCGCTGTAGGAAAGCTTTCAACGCTGGTCTTTGTTTTTATTCTCCAACAATACGCAATCTACTCAAGTAGATCATTCCACGAAAACTTAATTTCAAGAAAACACTAAAAAATGCGTGAGGAAGGGTTATTGTAACCCACCACTGATTTGGCAAAGATCTGCATCTCTGATTCATTCGCGGTGTTTAAACTCAAGTAGGTGTACATGTATGAAGATGTCCCAATTTGGTGGTTGAGGTGCTGCTAGAAAATGATACTTGAACCCATATGACTGTGTGCATGTGCGCGTGTGGATAAGATACTTCTGCCATTCCAAAGTTAAAGAGCCCAGTCTGTCCCACTATTTAGCCATGACTATATGGATAATAGATGGATTCATAACCTTTCCAAAGGGTATTAAAACTATCTGAAATAGAAACAACCTCTTGCAGGATTTGAACTCAGGCCGCCGTATCCATTTTCTACCATGGTAGCAATAACACTAAAAACACCACATTACACACACACACACACACACACACTCACACACACACACACACACATATATATATATATATAAGGTTGTTCAAATTAGGAATCCTCTTCGGTAGATGTTGTTCCCGATTTGATAAACTGGTAGCATACTTGTGACATTGCATAAGGCTCAAACAATCCTCTTATAGGCCTGTTGCAACATTAAAAAAGGGATCTGTAAATACGAAGAGAAAAAAAGAACCTCACTACGTAGACGTTCACTCAAGCAAGTTGCAGAACTATATAATGTTAAGTGATGCATTTTATACATAAGTCATCAATCACATACACACACGCGCATATATATATATATATATATATATATATATATGTGTGTGTGTGTGTGTGTGTGTGTGTGTGTGTGTGTGATCGAACAGTTACTAAACTTTAGCATAATTCGTATTCTCTGTTTATCATATTTCCCCAACCCCTCCGTTCGGGCAGGATATGACACAAGGTCATTTTTTTAAGCGGAGTTTAACAGGTTTGAATTCAGAGTTTTTCCTTCTCCTAGACTAGTTGCCTCACCAAGGCTGAAGAACCTAGTCTGCCCTACTATTTACCCATAGCTGGAGGGAGAATAATTGGATTCATACCTTTCCCAAGGGTATTAGTGCTATGTGAAATGCAATCAGTCCAGGATTTGAACTCGTGTCGCCGTGTCCAATTCCTGCGACGATAACTATTACACCACGGGCACCTCCGTATTCTCTGTTTATACACGTCTCATTTTTCGGGGTTTTATTGGGGACTTGAATAATCATTAAAAAAAAGCTGACATCGAAACCAAGAAGATTGTGTAATATTTTGATTGTCTCTCTCCACAGTCATATATGGAGAAATATCATATTCTTAGGCTTGTCATCAGTCATTTTGTATATATCATAGTCCATGATTGTAATGAATCTCCTTCAGTATAATTTGTTTTTGACAAGATACAAAAATAGCCAATCATATATAATATTCAGAAAGTTGGCCTGATTGCTTCACACTTGGGCCATAAGTAAATTTAGGAACAATGAGCAATACTATTTTGCTGCCTGTAAGTAGTTAGTGTTTAGTTTTGTTATACGAATCTCTCTCTCTCTCTCTCTCTCTCTCTCTCTCTCTCTCTCTATCTATCTATCTATCTATCTATCTCTATTTCCTCCTTTTTTCCTCTCTTTCCTTCTCTTTTCTCCACTTCTCCTCTCTCTCTCTCTCTCCTCTTTACAAGTCTCTCCACTCCTTTTCTCTCCTCACCTCTCCTTTCTCCCTCTCTTTCCACCTCTCTCTCTATCTCTATCTCTTCCCACCCTCCTTTTCTTTTTTCTTAGTCCTTTCTTTCCTTCCTTTCTCTCCCCGCCTCTCTCTCTCTCTCTCTCTCTCTCTCTCTCTCTCTCTCTCTCTCTCTCCCTGTGTGTGTTTGTGTGTGTGTAAAACAGCCTGGTATTTGCAAAGAATCACTCGTGCCAATCAATGTTTGCCGGGAAGGAAAAATAAAAGAAAAACGTTTTGCTGATTTCATCCAATTAAAAATGTATTTTTCCCGCACGTCTGAAGGTCCAAATGATCGCCCCGTGAAGTATCTTTTATTGCTAACAAGACCAGTTTCTTTATATGACCTCAGATCTCAACGCGGTCGATACAGGTAAGTGATATTCGTGTTCAAAGTTTCTCGACAATCGTTTATTCGTCAAATTTTGTACATGTCCCCACTTGGAAAATTTGCAATCGCCACGGAGAATTAGTGATTTTACATTAAATACATGTCACCTACAGTTTTGTTTTTTTACCCTTTCTCTTTCTATCGTTTCATTGTCTACTCGTTTCTCTCTTTTCTATCTCCTTTGTCAATCTCTCAAGTTTTTATTATCTACTGCTTTTCTCTTGCCGTGCAAGTTCGTTGTAAAGCTCTTAATTACAGTTTGATGATCGTAAAATTCTTATGGCGCTTTTTTTTATCTTGATGCCCTCATCAAAGGTAAAAAAAACACCACTACCCCAAAAGGAAGACATGAATTAAACAAGCAAACCGACTCCTACCTTCATTTTATTGCATTTTACCAATGATTGTGTTGCTGAAAGTCTCATACACGCATA
The DNA here is from genome assembly GCA_963585895.1 of Sepioteuthis lessoniana. Classification (NCBI taxonomy): domain Eukaryota; kingdom Metazoa; phylum Mollusca; class Cephalopoda; order Myopsida; family Loliginidae; genus Sepioteuthis; species Sepioteuthis lessoniana. Next base: position 40,598,113 of record OY757925.1, read on the forward strand.
GCACCCTCCTTATTTGTGTTTTCCTTAAATATCTACATGCGTATTCTTCTTATTCTTTTCATTCTTCTTCTTATTATTATTATTATTATTATAAGTGAGAAGATGTCTATTACAATCAACATTAGGTCAGAGAAGAAGCTCGTAAAATCTGACTTGGAGAATGGGATGGACACAAAGTTGATGCTTCCTTGCCACATTCATTAAGAAACTCAAGTTTAAATTAATTCTCGGATGAAATATAAAACTTTTCCTTCATTCTAACTTTTTGTACGATTAATTCCGATCTACATTAGGTAGAGTGTTCGCCAATGGTCCGGGAGACTTGAGTTCAATCCCAGGTCGCGTCATACCGATGACTTTAGAAATGGTACTTGACATCTCCTTGCTTTACACTCCGCAATATAAGGTGCATATCGAGGGTAAAGTGGAGCAATCCAGAGAAAGGAGTAGCGCCCTCTCCTACACCTTGGTGTAGTAGCTATTGAAAAGGGAGCCTTCTGGTCACCCTCAACTACGGTCGCCAACTTACTTTTTTTTTACCTTAAGCGATAAGCAATGAGAACAATACAGTTCTGTATCACTACTGTCCTTCTATAAGGATATCCCCGAAGATTGATATACCATTTGATTAAAAAAAAAAACGGATTCTATATTGTTACATACAAGCTTGTTTTTTCGTCGCTTGTTTTTGTTTTATAATAAAAAAAAAAAGAAAAGATATATACCAGGGTGAGTTAAAGTTTTGCCATACTTTGGTAATGAGAGACGCAATTTGGCAACTCCGGATACTTTTGCCATGGTTGGTTGATTGGTTGTTTTGTTTTACGGCGTGTCAACCCTTTTCGGGTCATTTAACGCTGAATTAAGTCATTTTTATATAAGTTTCAAACAATTCAGTTTAGTATAATTAGTTTTTTTTTTATTTACGCATAGTTAAATGTCAAAAGAGTTCTATTTCAAACAATTCAGTTTAGCATAAGTAGAGTTTTTGTTTACACAAAGTTAAATGAAACAGTTAATTCTAAACAATTCTGTTTAGCGTAATTATACAGTTTAGCTCTATTTAATCCATAGATTGGACCCTATCAGGAGCTACCACTCCGGACCAGTGGTAGGACCTGAAAGCGATGACAACGAAAGAGCACTCCGCATTCCCCAAAGCTCCAGCATTACTGAAGCCTAACCATCAGATTGTTTAGTGTCATATCCAGGACATTCGTTAGGGGAGTCGTACCCCTCTGTAGAGATGCAGACGGTGTATTTTACAGTACAGCTGACTGGGCAATTTGGCTAGGTAGAGACGAACCACCATGCACTGTTAGATGCCGATGTCGCCAGATACTCTCCGAGTGTTATTTGACGGGTTTGCCGCTATGGTTTGAATCAAGGCCTTGGAATCCACAGTTTTTGGTCTACCCGACTTTGTCTGATCGTCGAGGTTCTTGAAACTCGGATGAAATTTCTTGAACTATCTGGATACTGTGCCGGGATAAACTGTGCATTACCCTTTCGCAGAGCAAATATTTTTTTGCCTGCTAATGGTCCAGTTCAAACTCCAAAAGGATGATTTTCCGTATTAGACAACGTGCCATGTTCATCTGTGCGGCTTTCAAAACACACGCACACACAGACAGAGTGAAGCAATGCTCACCGTCAGTGCACCAACTAACCACTGAGGGTATTTTTCACTGCATAAACTGCTTCGGTCACGTGTTATACGCGCCATAAACTAATACGTGCCAAAATATTGCAAATATTTTTGACATACTCCAGAGCATAGGTGTAAAGCTAAATTGTCATTTCTTTTTTCTCCTTAATTTTTCAGTTTTTCTTTGTTTTCTCGTTTAAGATTCAGAAGAAAAAATATGTATGACATAAATATAATTATAATCGTCTTGTATTATTTCCCTGTGTTTTTCATTATGTAATGAATATGTGGAACTTTTAAATGAAAAAAAAAAAAGGATCTTAATTAAGGACGGAAATATCGATTTTAATTCCAGCAAAACATTAATTTAAGGATTGTGGGAGGAAATATCGATTTTGCTTGCAATGAATGATCACTTTCTGAGACACTCAATTACATTTAACCCTAACAAAATCTCGAGTTAAATTGTATATATGAATGTATCGATGGATGGATGAATACATTTTCTCAACCCCATCCACCACCAGCAAGATGTCACACAAGGTCAATTTTTAAGAGGAGTTTAATAGGTTGGCATTTATAGTTTTCCTTCTTCTACGCTGGTTGCCAGAACAAGGTTAATGAGTGCAATCTGCCCTACTATTTACCCATAGATGGAGGAAGAATACCTGGATGCATACCTTTCCCAAGAGTATTAGCGATGGAAACAGCCTCTTCGAGGTTTTGAACTCGAGTCGCTGTATCCATTTCCTTTAACGATAATCATTACACCGCTAACGCCACCTATATATGGGTGTATGTATGTGTGTATTAAGCCTAATTTAATCTGGTACAAAGATACAACCATAAATTATCCAGTGAGTGTTGAACCTTATACATAATAGATTAATTTCTTTGCAATAACTTCATACAGAAATGCCCTAAATACACACGTACGCACGCCGCTGCGCACGCATACACACACACACACACACACTCACGCACAAACACAAACGCATACACATAGATAGATAGATAGATAGATAGTGAGAGAGAGAGAGTAAGAGAGAGAAAGAGAGAATATTGCTCATAAATAAATACACTACAACCATTTTTTTTAGAAAAAAATGTTGCAGACTTAGGCAATAAATACTACTTGATAATATCGGTTTTCATTGTATAATGTTCTATTTGAAATAATAAAGTCCTGATCTTTTTTAGTTTAAAAGAAAATGAATTTAACTCAAAATTATTGGTCAGCGAATACTTATTTATGGGCGATACCTTATACACACACGAGTGCGCTAACACACACACAGACACATATATACATATATATATATATATATATATAGTGAGAGAGAGAGAGAAATTGATAACTAGGTAATCTAAGCAGAAAGAGAGATTTATTGAGTCGACACTATTGTGTTTTGGTTCGAATGAACCATCATCAGGACTGGAAGGGATGATGTAAGTGATGTTAAATCAATGATGGATGTTTAATATATATATATATATATATATATATATATATATATATATATAATGGCTGCCACCCACGTAATGCAAACCCCTTCTAACGAATTGAACACTGGTATTCGATAACGCAAAATGTAAACAAACGAAAGCTAATATATACGCGTTAAAATACCAGAGTTGACGTATGTCACAGAAATGGCTGAGCAATTAGATACCCAGACTAGCGTAAAGATAGGCGGTTTTCGATCTCAGCTTGAAGCGTCCTGCGTGTCTAGCCACACTGGAGAGTTGTGATATAACGAAAGAGTCTGTCTGTTGATGACAATATATATATATATATATATATATATACGGGGAATTTTTTGAAAAAGCAAAATAAATTATCTTCAGAATTTTTTTACATAAATGTAAGCTCTGTATCGTTTGGAATTGGCTTATAACAAAAATCATTAAAATCTCGCAAAAATATTTGTTTTGATACTATCTAAATCGGTGGCAAATCAGTGTTCCTGGCTAGAACAGTGGACTGTCATATTAGCAGAGAGGACTAACCATATGAAATTTACTAAAGAATACTTGATCTCCACGGAAACATGTTTTACTAATGCGATCATCGAGAGAAACTGACAATTACCAAGCACCGTTGACTCCATGTATATGGTAACCTGTCTTGATATATATATATATATATATGTGTGTGTGTGTGTGTGTGTGTGTGTATGTGTGTGTGTGTGTGTGTATTGGCAGCATTTTTTCATTAATGCATATTTGATTGAACATAATAAATATTTTTTTGTCTACATATTTTTTGTTAATCCTTTCGAATTGCCGTATTGATCTAATGATATTCGGCGGGAATTGGTTGATAAAATTTCCATTATTAGCAATTTCCCAAGTACTTTCTGCCCAACTTTGGGCCATCATCAAGGGAGGATCTATTACAAAAGTAAAACGCTACACACTGCAACATTACAAATGTTCATCCTTACAAAGTAGTAATGTACATACAAAAGGTACATATCTTTTGTAATGTCATCAATTTTCGTGGCTTATTCAATGCCAAAATCAACATTGTAGAAGAACAATAGTGGTACTATTTAATCCATAGCTGGAGAGGATAAGGAAGTTTACACTTTTCCCAAGGGTATTAGTCCGAAAGTGATCATAATAGCGCGGTTGGACTTCGAACTCACTTACTATAATATTGTTGTCCAGAGCGTTAACCACTACATCCCTGGAAGTTATGGGTACGACACTAAACTGCATCTACTGGTGATGCTTCAGGAGTGTGGAGTATTCCTTCATTGCCACTACTGCCAGGTCCACATTAGGCAGTAGGATCTGTTAGGATCTTATTTGTAGTTTAAATGTTTGAAAATTATTCGTATAGTACACTTCTATGATGTCACAGTCCTTCTTGTTAGCAACTACCCCACAGGGACTTCTACTCGTATTGGGATAGATATATGTTATATCATGTGTGCATATTATATATATCAAATAGGAATACTCATATCGTATAACCGAATGAAAAATCTCTTAAACTATACAAAAAAAGGTAAATGCAAATATGCAATGTACGCACTTCTCTAACTCCTACGCATAAAATAACACCAGACGGTTTTACGTTCCGTTAAAATCAAACAATCAAGAACTGATACATCGGTAAATATGTATGTATGTAATTATTTAACGCATGAAGCTTATTGTTATTAGTATATTTAAAGACAAAGTTCCTAAGTACTTTATATTACTTTTGACATCTGCAACGAGGATAATGATGTTTACTAATGCGTTGGTGCAATGACAGAAATATTCTACGATAAGGTAGTTGAAGATCCCTTGGAGATGCCAAAAGAACTGATTTTCACCGGATGCAATTTAAAATAGAGATATTAGTATTGATTCAATGAAGATTTGTTTTCGCTTCTTTAAAAAAAAAAAGCCACGCAAAATTGACGAAAGAAAATGTGGACAGAATTTCAGTTTTTAGACAATAAGAAAGCAAGTAGTGATTTTAACATCAACAAATTCGTGGTTGCGTTTAAATAAAAATAAAAAAAAACAATATTTAGTGGTTATACTTTGGCTGTGAGAAAAATTTAAGACATTCTTTCTATGAATAAAAACCACATCTTCACTTGATATGTCATCTATCAGCTTTTCTTTCTTTTCCTCTCCTTTCTTCCAATCTATCTATCTATCTATCTCAATGTCTACATATCTATCTAAATGTTTGTTTTAATTTGGTTTCTATATTTAATGGTATATCGTTGCATAATAGATCTTTGATGTATTTTTTATATTTAGTATAACATTTGAAGTAAGTCCTGGATTGTTAAACATGTAAAAATACAAGAGTCAACAAGTTTGATTGACGGCTTTTAAACTCCGAGTCAATCTGAGACCACAGCTCTGATTGGATACTTTCGGTCAGGTGGCCAAAACGGTTCTGAAGTTAAAACAAGTCTGTTCGTAAGAAGCACTCGATCTGAGCGGTCTAACGCTCCATCTTGCTCCCCAACTCCCAATTTAGACCAAATGAGTAATAATAATTAAAAGTCGTCAATAAATAAAAAGGTCAAAAGTGCACATGAAATGGTGGTTGCGTTTTCATTCCTGATCAACGAATAAGAGCAAAGATAGCAATATGAAAGAGAAATCAGAGTGACTGGAGCGAAGCCAAGAATGAACTGAAATGAGCAAGGAGATGGGAGCGGGCCGATCGTCTTGTAAGCCTCATATTACATGTACAGCATAACCATATTCATATTTGATCGATCGTAGAAAAAAGTATATATTCATACCATTTTATATGACCATATTCATATACATATAGATATAACATATATAGATCAGTAAAGTAGAGACTTTATGCAACAATGTCAACCTTCTTGGGTTATTTAATGCCAAAACCAACTTTTAAAAAGAACAGCCGTGGTACTATTTAACCTATAGCTGGTGGTGGTGGTGGGGGGGAGTTTCATTCTTTTCCCCAAGGGTATTTGTCCGAAAGTGAACGTAATAGCGCTACTTCGAACTCACTAACTACGATGACTCAGTTTAGCTCGTTAGTCACTACTCTACAGCCCATTAGCCCCCACCCCAAAGATGGGTATAACTAAATGTAACCCTATCTCAACGTGTTCATATCTATCTATCAATCTTTTGAGAAATAAGGAAATATCTTAATATATATATATATATATATATATATATATGTGTATATCTTGATGCTAGGTCCTGTTTTGAACAAACCCTCGATGCAGCACCCTATAAAATAGCCGATGTACAGCCACTTACCCCCACCCCAGAAACAATTTAAAAAAGATGAACAAGACACTGTTGGAGAAGTGAGAACGAACTCATAAACAACGCTCTTCTATGGACTTCTCCGACCAGAAAAAAAAACCTATATTCATTAACGTCTAGCAGACTTTTGAAGAGCGATGGCTGATTGATAGGGACGGATGGCGAGAGAGAGAGAGAGAGAGAGAGAGAGAGAGAGAGTCGAAGTGGTTTGTGCTGTAGGTTTGCCTAGATGATGATGATGATCATGATTCAAAGTGTTCATATCTGTCTATCATAGTTTGTTCATATCTATCTTTCTCGTTAACTCCAACTTTTATCATATCATATTTATCAACCCCTCCACCCGGGCAGGATATGACACAAGGTCAATTTTTAGGCGAAGTTTAACAGGTTTGAATTCAGAGTTTTCCTTCTCCTAGACTAGTTGCCTCACCAAGGCCGAAGAACCCAGTCTGCCCTACTATTTACCCATAGCTGGAGGGAGAATAATTGAATTCATACCTTTCCCAAGGGTATTAGTGCTATGTGAAAATGCAATCAGTTTCGTCCAGAATTTGAACTCTTGTCGCCGTGTCCATTTCTTACGACGATAACCATTACACCACGAGCACCTCCGACTTTTATTATTTACTTAGGAATTTTTTACATTAAATTTATTTATTTTGAGTATCATTGCCAGTACAAGTGGTTGCCTCCGCCTTGGAGGAACTTGTCATCGTGTATAATTATTTCTTGACTGACTATAAATACAGTCATATACATTATGTTTATTTGCTTACCAACTGACTTCTGACCTATCGCTTCAATTCTCATACACTACAAACATCATAAAAAGGATTTCATTACCCGCTCATTTCTAACTTAAGAGATAAAGAATCATTTCAAGACAGTTCTCCAGTTTTAAGGCAACAGTTTTAATTACACCTAAAAACTTTCAGAATTAAATAGACACTAACGATTCTGTTTAACTGAAGAAGAAGAAGAAGAAGAAGAAGAAGAAGAAGAAGAAGAAGAAGAAGAAGAAGAAGAAGAAGAAGAAGAAGAAGAAGAAGAAGAAATGAAATCTTTCCGTGTGTTTATTTTGGTTGTCTGTCAGGAATGGGTGTTTCTGGCCAAACCCTCAAAAATCCTCCACCCGGACCCTCAGCAGAAAAGAAACTTGTTTTTATCGAAATGTCTATTACTGATCACCTAACACTGTCATTTGTCTCTTCGAAAATGTTTTTGTGTAAATAACAGTCACAGTAGATGTGGCTTTGTGTCTCGCTGTATGATTGCCTAATAAAAATTGATTGCAGGACAAAAGAGACAAGCGCGAATCTCTCTAGAAAGGTCATTCAAGAATAATTTTGCTTTATTTGTGCACTCCACTTGTGTGGGCAGTGGTAAGTAATATCCAGGATAAAGAGTATTTGTTGACGATAGGGGATGTGAAAGAGAGACAACTCGGTGAAATTGTCGCCACAAAGAAAAATAAAGAGCGATACATTGAAAGAAGAAGAAGAAGAAGAAGAAGAAGAAGAAGAAGAAGAAGAACTCTTCAAATCTCGGAAGAGAAAGTCAAATTAAAAAAAAGGAACTACAATATAGGGAAAGAAAGAAAGAAAGAAAGAAAGAAAGGGAGAAGTATTCAACAACAACAAAAAATAAAGAGATGCTCACCACGTCAAAAAAATTAGAAGCTTAGAATACAGGCAAAATAAACAAAGCCTTTCTACTCGTTGAGTAATATAAGAGAGAAAAAGAAATGACACCCTGATGAATCGCGCTGGGCTACCATTGATAAAGCAGAGACGAACAATAACAATCGTGCCAGCGCCGCAGCGGGGCGCCACTGTCTGAATGGGCAGATAACCGACTTCACTGGAGCATCCTTCTAACGTAACCCTTCCGAAGCGCCAATTAGGTTGATGGAAACTTAAATGGTGGGAAACTGTCGTTAGTGACCCGCAGCAAATGGCTTTGTTCAGAGATTGTGGGGCGTGATGTAGGTCACAGGACATTTTATCTTGAATAATCTATATGATCTGGTGCGGGAATGACGAGTTACAAACAACCCCTTTTTCTACAACCTACCACACACATGCGCACACACACATACACACACACATACTCATAGTGTATTTCTGGATTTCAGACTCGTGTACATAGTTTGCTAAATTAACAAAGTATTCATGAAAAGACTTAAGTATATACACGCGCGCATGCGCATATGCATATACACATATCAGCAAGTAAACATACCACAAATGTACACAAACTTAATTGACAATTACACATTGAAAGTGCATAGCTCTTTATATCTATTATCCCCGATGCTACTCAACATCTTTCTCAGTCAGCAACAGGAAATGAAAAGGTTATTGAAAATAAACACACGTGGATCAATAAATAAAAAAAGAGCAATAGAAAATTTTTTTTCAGAAAATTTCTTCCATAAATATAAGCTCTGGTTTTTAGTAAAAACTATTCTAATCTCGCAAAAATGGTTTGGAGGCTGTTCAGAATGGTAACAAGTCAAACTGAGCGCTCCCGGCTTGAAAAGTGATCTGTCATCAAATTTATGGTGGCTGAGAAGTGCAAACCATATGAAATTTACAGAAGAATGTGTGATGTTTACGGAGAAACATTATTTAGTAAAAAAAAAAGAGATCTGTCATCAAATTTATGGTGGCTGAGAAGTGCAAACCATATGAAATTTACAGAAGAATGTGTGATGTTTACGGAGAAACATTATTTAGTAAAAAAAAAAAGCTTTACAAATACATTAAATATGGCTTCACCACCACGAACCTGAGTCGAAAAGACACTCCATGAAATGGCTCTATGCTTACGCTATCTTAACTTATGCAGCTAATCCCGTTATATATTTATATATAAATACACACACACACACACACACACACACACACACATATATATATATATATATAAACACTGTTGATACCCTTGGAGAAAAGTATGAACCCCTAATCCACCGAGTTATGTATTAAGTAGCACTGCTACTTTTCTTCTACAAGGATGGCTTTAGCAGTTGATAATGCTACGAGAGTTGATATGCGATTAAACAAAGAAACCAAATCATAACAAAATATAATATGGTATCCTTAATCAGTTATTTGAAAAGACGTTAACTTAGATGTAAGTGTTTTTGCAATTCTTTTTTCACCTTATTTCTATTGCTTTTTATCGCATTTCTCAGACCCTCTTTCTACTTAAACTGATATTCTACTATCGTTAGTAATAAAAGAAGACAGAAAATAAAGAACAATTTCTTTCTGACATTCAAATTCGTATCCGTTACCATTTGGAAACAATCTAATCAGAAGATATTGCCTCGACAATTAGACCACGGGGACTAATCGGTCACAGAATTTAAAATCTTACCATAAGATTTCGTTTTTTACTTCTCCGGAAGGCGTGATACGCACCCATCTTCTTAACATAAAAATATCATTAGCAATATCTGTTGTCGGTCGTATTAAAGATAGAATTCAAATTTTTTAAGCAAAATTAAAATTTCCTTAATGAATTGCCAAAAAAAGGAATAAAGGACAATACATTAAAAAAAATCTAGCGGAGTATTTCCGCCCTTTCGATAGGGGTTAGAATTTGCTGTGTATATCCCCTGTAGAGAGGTAAGACCCCACCCAAATAAAAGAAGTGTCATGGATATTACATTAAATTGCATCTGATGGTAAGATTCCTGTTCTGGAGATCTGGGGAATGTGGAGTGCCATTTCATTTTTATTACACCCAGGTTAACTTTGGCCTGGACTTGGTGTACCTGCTAGGGTCCTATCTGTAGGTCAAACAGATCTGTTTTAAAAATTATTCGTATTCAATAGGACAGTATGCAAAAAAAAAGAAGCTTTTAAGAAAAAGCAACTCAAAAAATGTCAATATGAATGTGCAATGAATGCAATTTCCTAACCTCTTGGCATAGAATAACCCAAGATGGGTTGACATACCGTTAAAATCAATCAATCGTTAAATATCTATTCTTTGTGATCCATATTTACTTAATGATTGAAAAATACCGTCTGGGTGTAATATAATGGCCGAAGGATTTCGTTTTATGCATTTGGGTTTAGTTAGGCTGAGAACCTTTCGGCTCAGTGCATGAGTTACTTAGGTGCAACATTAACGCAGGTGTTCGCACGCGCGCTCGCGGAGCGGACGTGTCACAATATGCCCAGATGGGAAACGGGGCTACAGAGTGCGGATGACGTCACGCACCGGAAGTGCGTGGAGGATTTGGGGGATTTTGAAAAAGTCAGTTAGTGGAGTTGGGTTCTGCTTCGGGAGAAGACGGTTGGCTTTCGCTTGCTCGCCGAAGCCAGGCCAGTGGCCTTTGTGGCAGGTGCCACACGTGGGGAGGGGGGGGCAGATGAAAAAACCAAAACAGAAAGAATGTGTATCTCTCTCCTTATGTCGAAGAACCTTTAAAGTCAAAGGTTATAAAAAGTTTCCTACCTGAACTTGGAAGTCGTAAGTGTTTTTCGTGTTTCGAGATTCCTATGTTCTATGTTATATATATATGAACGTTCCATGTCCATTTCCCATATCCATATCTGGATATGGGAAATGGATGTCGGGGTTAAAAGCAAAGAAATAATGAGAGTGAAAATGACATCAAAATAAAACGTAAATTTGTGTCCAAAACACAATTTATTTTGATCGATTTTAGAAGCTAAAAAAATTGTTCATTTTGTTCATAATAAGAATAAAACTTAATATTCGAATATATTAAGTTTTATTCTTATGATGAACAAAATGAACAATTGCTGGAATAAAACAAACAACATTCTTCCTTCTTCTAACTCCCTATCTCACAGCCTTGTATTTTACTGAGCAATATTCTTACACGGTTAATTGGATCCCGTCTCAATGTTGAGATAGTCTAAGTACAATGCAATCTTAATTGCAATGCTGATTTTCAAAGCTGGGAGTTCTCACTTAATTTTGAGACTGGAGCAACAATCTTTCTAAACAAATTTCCCATCATGTGGCTTAGGGACCCATCGAGCTAAGATTATTAATTATCTCTAATACTATTCTTTGTAGAGCAGATAGTTATATGTCAGATTTTAAAGTTAATAATCGTTTTCGTATGAATGTATTTACCCAGTCCCTCCGTTACGAGCAGGATGCGACACCAGGTAATTTTTTGGCGGAGTTGAACAGTTTTCCTTCTCCAGAACGGTTGCTATATCAAGGTTAAAGGGCATAGTCTGTCCTACTATTTACCCATAACTGGAGGGAGAATAGTTGGTTGCATACCTTTTCCAAGTGTATTAACGCTATGTGACATAGAAACAACCTCGTCCAGGATTTGAACTCTGCACACCGTATTTTTACTTCGATAACCGTTACACTTCGAGATAGTTCTCATATGTATGTCATTTTCTTGTCTTTTTTAAAAGTTCATTTAAAACTATAATATCCTCACTTAGTACTTCACATATGCGGCTACGCGCCAAAACCTAAGTTAAACTCAGTGAATTCCTATGATGCTATACTGAATCCTTTGTAAAAAACAACTTGGTTGAATTAGGTTTTAATTTACGCACTAATTCTTTTATCCACTAGACTGGATTTATCCACTAGACTGGATTTATCCACTAGACTAGATTGGGAAATATCGGCATGTATTGTCTAACCGAAACCCTAACTCCATTCTTTGTCACTTAAGAAACTACTGTAAACAGGCAATGGCTAGACTTTCGAAGATTGCTGCTACACAATCTTTTTCTTTCGTTGTGTGGGTGGTGATTTGTGGGTTGCCAACTCCTGGAATGACTCAGACTGATTTACAGTGCTTGCTGTAGAGCCATGAAAACCAGTCTAGTTTTTCAAACCAGGATGTGTTCGATTCTAATTCACTGCTTAATTAATTTGTCTGCGTGCCAGCTAAGTTTGCCGATTCATACTAGTATAATAACGAACGAATAATGATTTCAAAGATTAACTAAATGAATTGGAATTAAAAATATTTAATGTAATTCTTATGCTCATGGGTTTGACAGCGGCAAAATTTCACGCTATCTTGCGCATTGTCCCCTCACTGGTCATCTCGTACTTATAAAATGGTTAATAGGCATAACTGAGAGTGTGAAATCAACTCTCAACATGTCTGGGCAATTGTATCAAATTGCTGCTGCAGCTGTTACTTGTTGGGTCAGCACAATTTAATAGTACTTACTTTTATGAACGAATATGCACGTGAAGGAGCGAATTTCAGTACACGCAAGCGTGTAGATGTCTTTTTATAGTTGAGTGCAATCAAGATCCATTAGAAATACGAAACATATATCATTTAGGAAGTGGCTGAAAGTAAAGAAGCGTTTTTCGGGTTGGAATTCGAAAGATGGTTGGTTGGTTGATTGGTTATGGGTTATTTCATGCCAAATCTTGTTATATATATATATATATATATATATATATATATATATATATATATATATATATATATATATGCAAGTAAATAATGGAAAGTAATCCGACTATATATAAGATATATATAAGTCCATTTTAAATAGCTACATTATATTTCATCTTTAGTTAATATATTTCCACATATATCATAATTTTATGCTTTCTCTCTTTCTTTTTGTCTTTCTTTTTCTTCTTCCTTTTGATTCGAAATCTTTCTCGATAAACAAACGGACCATAAATTCTACACAGTATTTCTAATAAGTCAAATGACGTAATTTAAAACAACAATGGCTGATTCACTAATTAAAGGGCCAAATTTTTCTTATTATGCAAAAATTTTCCCGAGGTTTTTGTATTTTTCTCTTTTAAACATCCATCGCTGATTTAACATCAATAATATCATCCCTCATAGTCCTGATGATGGTTCACTAGAACTGAAAGTCTATAGTGTCGATTTTGCTTCTCAATAACTCTCTCCTTCTACTTGGATTACTTTGTTATCAATTTTTCTTAATAAATAAATGAATATATATATATATATATATATATATATATATATATGTATATATGTGTGTGTGTGTGTGTGTGTGTGTGATTTGCAGGTGAATAATTTGTTGATAACATTACTTTTAAACGATTTGTTAGAGCTCATATGTTTGCACATAGTTAAATGGTTTCAAGTATTGCTATTTAATTTTAATAATTCTATTTACTGAGTATTCCAATATAATATAAATAATTTGCACACAGCTGAATAGTTTGAAATAACCAATAATGATAATCCTTCGTAAATGATTGAACAATTCTGTTTGATCCATAGACACAACCCCCTCCGAGTTGGAGGGGGCCTAAGAATAATATCAATGAAGGAGTACTTCACATTCTCCAAAGCACCAGGACTGGAGCCTCACCATCAGATGCAGTTTAGTTTCCTACTAAGGACACTCATTGCGGGTGTGTTCTTTCAACCCTCTGAAGAGGTGCAGCCCCAGCCGACAGGGCGAGAATTTCAAAGACACAAAGCCGTCTAAACAGAAAGCAACGAAGTAGGATTTACAAAGTTATAAGTTTACTTATTTTAAGTGGCGACTCCTGAGGGTGAAGGGGTGAGAAATTGGGATTGATGGACCACCCAACTATAAACCACCCAGCCGATGCGCTAACCAACTTTGTCTCAGATACAGTCTGTCTCAAATTTTACTTGCTTTTATGTTTGTGCATACACGTATATGTATATTAGTATGCATGTTAAGCGAAAAAGATAGATAGATAGATAGATAGATAGATAGATAGATAGATGTGGACTAGAGAAGATAGATAGATAGATAGATAGATAGATAGATATGGTGAAGCTAAGATAGATAGATAGATTATTGCCTATAAATAAGCACACCTCAAACATTTCTTAAAGTTAATCTTTTTTCTCAATAAAAAAATACCAAGTTTTTATTTTTTCTAGTGGAACATTATACATTCAAAACTGATATGATAGGTTATTATTTATTACCAAAATCTACAAAACAAAAATAAAATGGCATTGATATATCAAAAGAATGTACTTATTTTTTTAACAGTTACATAATCATGTTTTTGGTGATGGAGATTTAATATTGTAGACTTTGGTAATAAATAATACCTAATAATATCTGTTTTGATCGTATAATGTTGCCCTAAAAAAAAGTTCCACGTATCGTATGTTTATTTAACCCATATATATATATATATATATATATATATATATATATATATATATATATATATATACGTGTGTGTGTGTGTGTGTGTGTGTTGTTTCTTTGTTTTTTAATTGTATATCAGCCTTTGTGGGTTATTTAATGCTAAAGCCTTACATGTATAAGTAAAGTAGTGGTACAATGTAGTTATAGTTGGGGATGATGGACCAAATAGGAATAGATAGATAAATTGATATGAAAAGACTGAGATTGTAAGGTAGACGGTTATATTTAGCGGAAGAGAAAACTATTGATTCTAAAAATGGATTTGGCGATAAATAACCAACTAAGGTTGATATGCCATAAAACCCAAACAACCAAAACTATTGATCAGTTAATGAGATCAGCTTGCTAACTACTGTATATCAATCAGTGCAGGGAAGTCCTCGTGATAAATTCGAACTCGCGCTCTAACGTTCACTTTCAGACAAATAACCTGGGGGGGGGGGAATATATGAATTCTTTTATTCCCCCCATCTATAAGTTAAATAACACAACAACTGTTCTCGAAGGTTGGCTTTGGCATTACATAACCCACGAAAGTTAATATGTTCGGGGAGGGGTCCTCGTTATGTAATGGTTAAAGTGCTGAGTTGCAGAATCGTTGTAACCAAGTTCGAACTCCAGTCGCGCTGTTACGTTCACTTTCGGACAAATACCCATGGTAAAGGTATGAACCCCCTTATCCACTCAGCTATTGGTTAAATAGTACCACTACTCTCCTTCTAGAAAGATGGATTTATCATTAAACCCAAGAAGGTTCATATGCCATTAAACAAAAAAAAACAAAAAAAAAACAAACAAACAAATAAGGTTGATATGCAATTAAACAAAGAAAAAGGAACTTAATCGAGCAATGTGTGTAATTACTGTCAGATTCATATATCAATATAGATACTCAAGCTAATAAATACAAGAGGTATACGTTCGGGGTTAAAAAGAAACTTTCCTTTGAATGCACTGAAATTTGTCCCTCGAAACTTATCAGAACCTCATTGAAATATAATGATATTTTGATGTAACTTTAACAATATTTTCGTTATATATAAGTGTGGTATCATATTCCTCAATGCGGAAAAATGAATCAGTTGAGCCAAGTTCAACTTCTGTTCGAGGCTGTTTGTGTTCACTTTGCACTAATGCCCCTAAGGAAACCACTTGAATTCATCTTCCTCTGCTCTAGATAAAAATATCAGCGCAGACTGGGCTCTTTAACCTTAGTGGGCAACTAGTCTAAGAAAAGGACAATTCTGAGTTCAAAACAAGGATTTGGATTCCGTAAGGCAGTTTGATATTGCCTTCAACTTTGTTCTAGCAACTCTTGTGACTACAATGGAGGAAAGTTTCCGACCTTCCTTCAAGTCAGATTTGGCATGTAATCCTTTTAAAGTATTGGGTGAAGGGCATGCACAAATCGAAACACATGTGGACGTCGCAAAAAAAAAAAATGTTTGGTGTCTTGGCATTCGTCTTTAGGGGTGTATCAGGTACTTGGCAATAAACTTAGCTCTGCTAAACAAGTATTTTACAGAAAATGATTGGCGAGATTTTTCAATGTTAACTTGTCACATTCTGTGAGTTCTTATGAATTTTCTCGTTTTTATCCAGTGAATTTTTGAAATAATGTAGCTTAAATTTGCATTCACGTGTGACTGTATTTAACTTAAAAATGCATATGTATTCATGCATTCAGAGATACAGATCTATGGGTGAACTTTTGAAAAGTTGTACTTGTATGCATACGTGAAGACGTATATCTATTTGAATGTGTGTATGTGTGCGTGTATATATATATTTGGTTGTTGGTGACCGTAGTCGAGGTCGACCAGAAGGCTCCCTTTTCAATAGCTACTACACCGAGGTGCAGGGGGGGTGCTACTCCTTTCCTTGGATTGCTTCACTTTACCCTTGATACGTACCTTATATTGCCGGGTGTTAAGCAAAGAGGTATCAAGTACCATTTTAAAAGTCTTTGATGTGACGTGACCTGGGATTGAATCCTGGTTTCCCGAATCATTGGCGAACACTCTACCCACGAGGCCAATGAGATATATCAATGGGTGTCTTTTGTTGAAGTCTTTCAATTCTGTGTTTCTACTTACTTTAGAGAACTTGACTGAATGAAAGCGATCTTTTACAAATAAGCTTGAGGCACATTTACTTTCACATTATTGCTTTTTCTTTTGATTCTACAAAGGATTTCTTGGCTGATGTTTGTATTTGTCAGCGGAAGGATATTTCTCTGTTGATAAAACAGCTTCGTAATAATTGCGTCATTCAAAAACTGAAAAGCATTTAAGAACAGATTTTTTTTTTAAACAAACAGAAATTCCGGCCCTACATCAGTCGAGTGTTAAACGTATTTATTCAACATTATCACATTTATTTTGGCGAGGTCATTAATCCTTTCAAATCCGAAGCACAGACCTCCAATCTAACGAGGAAAGACATTTGAAGTTTAGGAAGAAGAATGCCTTCACTTTTTATGTACATATTTACGACAAAAAAAGTGATTATTGACAAGAAATTTGGATAAGAAAGAAAAAAAACCTTACACGTGGTTGATTCCTCGATTTTATTGCAAATATCTTATTGCAGGTAAGTTTTACCAGTGGATAAATATCAAAGTATAAGAATTAAACAGCCAATAATATTGAATAATAATATTCATTTAAGAGACTTTGGCCAGTTTCGATACGAAGCCAGAATTATGGTACACCCAGGGAGAATTGAACTCAATAGTAATGGTCTGTTAGTGAGACCCGATAACCATTGCACAATGTACAGTGCCCTATTTAAACCACAATAATAATGATAATGATTATAACTACCACATTGTTGAGAAACTACAACATTGTTGAAATTGGCCAGAATACTGAGGCGAGTCCTGGAGACTTGGGGGCTTGCTGTCACTTAGACTACAGTGAAAGATCATCAGCTAACGGTAGTGTGAAAAACTTTGAAAAGAGAATAATAATAATAATAATAATAACAACAACAACAACAAAAACAACTATAATAATAATAATAATAATAATCCCCTCCATCACCAATAATAATAATGATAATAATAATAATAATAATAATAAGCCAATGCAGCAAACTTACACCAAAGGAATACAAAAGCAGGTACAACTGAGAAGAGATGATCACCAGGAATTGTATAAGAAATTGAAATTTCACCATACTAATAATTGATATATTATAACGGTACAGGTCTCAAAAAGACGTTAATAATACTTCGACATCACAAAGACGCTTACACCACCATGTGTCCAACGGTTTTATGAATGTTGCACTACGCCGTAAGTTTCAGTCAGACCCCCTTTCGAACGTACAAAAACATCGTCGTTGTCGGCTGATACAAAAGTTTTTTATCACTACTACACCTTTCAGTAGTCGTCGAGAAGAGAAAAATAGAAAATGAAAATTGAGTCGACCGCTTTTGTTAGACAGAGAGAATTGAAACGTTGTGAAGAAAGAGAGAGTAGACAGATTTTTATACTATCTTTCTCGTTTTCTGTTGTAGTTTGCGCACGTGCTTGTTCGGGGTCACATTTCCACAGCGGGTGTGTGACCCCTATGCGGAGCTCACCCAAAATAGGTGCCGTAATGGCTCGAACCAAACTGACTATCTCTTACTGTTTTCTATTCTGTGTAACCTCTAACGGCTTTTCTGTTTGAGTTTCTTCCTGCCTATCAGAATCCGGCACCGATTTGCTACTGATACATTTCTATTTTTAACCCGGGCGTCCACTACTATTCCGACCTAGACTTCCCCTTCCGAATCGTTTCTCCCTAATAGACCCCACCCTCTCTCTCTCTCTCTCTCTCTCTCTCTCTCTCTCTCTCTCTCTCTCTCTCTCTCTCTCTCTCTCTCTTTGCTTGCCTCTATTCTCTTTCTCATATACGCTCCTTTCCTTTCCATCGTCCCTTGGTCGAGCAGTAAATCTCGTTAAGAAACAATTCATAATGAACCAGAGTCTCTAATTATTTTACAATATGCATAAACCAGAATCTGTTTTTGAAAATGAAACGCATAGAATTCTCAGGTATTTTGGGATACAAATAGATCACTCAATCTAGACTAGAAGACCAGACCTAGTTTAAAGTTTGATTGGTTTGTTTGTTTAATGGCATATAAAACTTTGCAGGTTATTTGATGCCAAACCTATTCTTGTAGAAGAACACCAGTGATATTATTTAATCCGCAGCGAGGAGAGAAGAGGTTCCTACTTTACCCAAGGGTATTAATCAGAAAATGAACATAATAGAACGACTTGAGTTCGAACTCACTTATTTCGAGGTCGCAGTCAAGTACTTCTCTCACGGTGACTTGTTTTAATTAACAAGAAGAAAATAACTTGTCATCCTTGTGGATTTTACGGTGCCAAAAGACCACAGAGTGAAAGTGAAAGAAGACGAGAAGCTAAACAGAGAACTTTAAAAGTTGTGGAACATGAAGGTGACGGTGATGGCAATCGTAATTGGAGCCCTTGAAACAATCCCCAAGAACCTGGAAAAGTGACTGGATGAACTGGGGATAAGATTAAGAATTGAAACCATGCAAACCACAGCACCACTAAAATCGGCTAGGATACTTAGGAGAGTCCTGGAGACTAGAGGAGACTTGCTGACGCTCAAACTCCACTGAAAAACTTGCAAGGAGTACAATAACCACTTCTTAGTAGTAGTAGCACGGTTACATACCCATACATGAATACGTGAAATGTACATAGAATGTTCATAACTCGTATATAGATAACATAGGAATCCCGAAACACCAACTAATCCCGAAATCCTAACTAAACCGAAAGGCAAGATATATAAAACGAAATCCCTCGGCCATTATATTATAGCACTAGTAGTTGACACATAGTGCACTTTCTTCATTTTTCTTCCAAATTTCAATGAAACTTTTCAAAATCTTTCTTCTCGAAAAATAATCTATCAAGTCAAAACCTTCTCTTTTCCTTTATCAAATAGAATATGTGGAACAATTGTCTTTTGAGGCATGAAATATTTGCTCTTTTAGAACTCACTGTTTTTAAGAAATTACGCATTACGTTATAAATTTTCTTACTTTTTTGTGTGATCTAACATTAACTCTAATTTCTTCATTAAAATTAGAATTATTTTGTTGCTCATATAAAAAAAAACAATAACAAAACTGATCCTATTAACGTTCAATATATTTTATCAATCCTATTTTTAAAATCAAAACCAGTATTTAAGGATGAAAATATCATCTAAAAGAATAAACAAAAGTTACGTTGATATTTAATCTTCTGACAAAGGTTTTGAGCGCCTATTTGCGAGTTGATTAGGAAGTTGCAGATCAACTGCAAGGGTCTCAAATCACAACTTACAGTCAACAGCTTGCCCCTTTAATGGGTTTCTACTCATGTGCAACATTTTACAACCTAACATTTCTGACAACGCATTTTAATACGTTTTTAAGGAACGGGCATATATAGAATGTCTCAATATACATGGGGCCCATGTGACTGCTAATAACTCTACTAATAATAATATAGGATATCTCAATATACATGGGGTCCATGTGACTGCAAATAACTCTACTAATAATAATATAGGATGTTTCAATATAGATGGGGCCCATGTGACTGCTAATAACTCTACTAATAATAATATAGGATGTCTCAATATAGATGGGACTCATGTGAATGCTAATAACTCTACTAATAATAATATAGGGTGTCTCAATATAGATGGGGCCCATGTGACTGCTAATAACTCTACTAATAATAATATAGGATGTCTCAATATAGATGGGACTCATGTGAATGCTAATAACTCTACTAATAATAATATAGGGTGTCTCAATATAGATGGGGCCCATGTGACTGCTAATAACTCTACTAATAATAATATAGGATGTCTCAATATAGATGGGGCCCATGTGACTGCTCATAACTCTACTAATAATAATATAGGATGTCTCAATATACATGGGACTCATGTGAATGCTAATAACTCAACTAATTATAATATAGGGTGTCTCAATATACACAGGACCCATGTGACTGCAAATAACTCTACTAATAATAATGTTGTATTCTTTTTTATTTCAGATTTGAAAATAGTATACTATAACAACGATTAATCCTCATTCAAATTGCTTTGGACAAGAAAGGAAAAATATTTTGTTTCACTACTCATTTGGAGACAAAATCATTCAAAGCTGTCTCAAAATAGATGCAACCCATTAATATGATAATTATTTATTACTGAGACAAGAAACTTTTTAAAAAAAGATTGCATGTCCTGGAAGCTGATATAATAACAATTTAAAAAACAACATAGATTTGATGTCTCTAGCTGAAAGGATATATTTTTACAGGACGTGTTCCAAATGACCGCCATTGCGCCTGTCTCGATAATAAATCGTAATCATATTAATGGGCTGCATTTATTTTTGAAACACCCTGTAGGTTAACTGCAGTTTGACACTGCTTCTACCAACTCTACCAGCCCTTTTTCCGTTTAAATATTCCCCACACTCTTAGTGTAATGAGTTAGTAAAGTTGGCGACCATAGTCGAGGATGACCCGAAGGCTCCCTTTTCGATAGCTACTACAAGCTGTATGGGAGGGCGGTACTCCTTTCCCTGGATTTCTCCACTTTACCCTTGATCCCTACCTTATAATGCTGAGTGTTAAGCAAGGAGACATCAAGTACCATTTTTAAAGTCTTTGGTATGACGCGACCTGTGATTGAACCCAGGTCTCCCGGGCCATAGGGGAACACTCTAACCATCATGCCAATGTCCGGTATGGTTTTAGACTTCTGCACTGAAGACGACAGTTTTAAAATAATTACTAAAATTAGTTTATATTGACACAACGCCTTACTAGTGAAACACCGAAGGATATTTGAACTCATTACACTCGATAACTGTCTATGAGACAAACTTGATAAATGTTAGATTAAACTAACTCCACCCAATATTGGATCATTTTCTTGAATTCCCCACCCAAAGTTACACCGTAAGAAATCTGTGAAATCATAACCAGGAGAATTTCCTACGAATTTAATAAGTGGAAGACGAATCTTATAAGCGAATTCTTTTCAAAGAACATTGTTTATCTTCAAGTATGTATTTAACCAACCCCTCAGCCACGAGCAGGATGTGACATAAGGTCAATTTTCAAGCGGGGTAAAGCTGGTTTGAATTGATACTTTTCCTTCTCCTAGATTGGTTACCCTACGACAGAGAACCTAGTCTTTATCTATTGCTGAGAGAAAAGATTTATTTCAAACTTTTCCAAGAGCTTTAGCATGAAGTGAAATACAAACAGACTGGTCCGAATTTGAACTCGGGTAGTGGTTTTCATTTTCTATGACGATGACCGTTAGGCTAAGTTTATCGTCAAATAAGAGTAGAAAATATTAGTGTATAAGAATTACACACACACTAGAATTAAATGAACAAACAAACATAATTTGACATTTTGCTGAACTATATTTGAAGTGTGAATAAATTTGTATTAAAACTGAATTTTAAAAACTTGCAATTAATCAACGTTAGCGTTGATTTTAAACTGATTTTAATGGAATCATTGTTTTATACTTAAATATTTTATATGAGTTTGTTTTTAAAAGAGGAAAACAAAACACACAGGCATGTGAACTAAGCGAGATAGATAGATAGATAGATAGATAAAAACAAATTGAGAGAGATAAGAAAAGACTGAGATAGATAGATAGATAGATAGATGCGTATTTTTACAAGCGAAGTATCAATTAATCTCCCTCTAAACTCGCTGTTTTTTTTCATTGGTTTTCTTTTAAAGAGCTTTTATTTCGTGTTGTCATTCTGTTCAGTGATGTTTTTTAGCATAAAAAACAGACTATGTCGACCCCATCGACGGCTGAAGCCCTTCGCGCCAACGTCAAAAGAATTAGACAGGTGGTGTCCAACTCTGAAACTTCCCTCAACCGACGTCCTAGCTAACTTGAAATAAAAAAAAAAACGTAGCTAGCCCCCACGTATTATTATACACCAGTTTATATTATATCAACCATTTTTTTCTTTTGGCATTCTACATTTGATCTACCCCGATTTAACAGCACTTTTTATATTTTGTTTTCTTTCTTTCTTTCTTTCTTTCTTTCCTTCTTTCTTTCTTTCTAGGTTATAACTTTCGGCACCCCTTTACTCCTTCTCGTAATTATTCTTGATGACAATATTTCTTACCTGCTTTTCAAATAGATCTTTGCTAAACTTTTTTATCCTTTTAAAGAAGAAAAGAGGGTGTTAATGTCTCTTTTTATGCTAGTTCAGTATTGTTCCTTTGCCTTCTTGAATGAGGAATGGGGGTGGAGCAGACGGCCGCCTTGGAATAAGTCAAGCAGAAATTCATGGATGAACATATAGACACTCACTTCAGTCGATGCGCCAGACAAATTCCTCCATGCCAAAACTCTTTGCTTTCTAGTCGACAGTATTTCACTTTGATTGAAAGATTTTATTTGATGATCGAGATATTTTTATAATAATGGACGAACTAAATTCAAATTGATGCGATATCAGTCCTATTTTCTTTCAATCTGGGCGTTTTTACTTTTAGTTATTTGTTTTGTTTTATTTTGTTTTGTTTTACATTTTTCACATTGCAGTCTGCTATAGTCTCGACTCTTTCATCATCATCATCTTGTCGAGCCATCAGCACAGATATCCCTGATCCTTTCTCACCACCTCTCCCTATCGTTCATCGCTTTCGGCAGCTCCTCAGGGCTACACTCCGTATCCTCACTGAGCTGCTGTATGTAGGTTCGAGCTGGTTACCCTGCTTTTGCTCGGCCATGTAAAGGGGTCCATAATAGTACATTACTTATGAGCTCGTCCCTACTTCTCCAGCAGTGTCTTGCATATCTGGTTCGTCTAATTTGGATAGTTTTCGTGATGGGTGGTAGGTGGCCGTACAGGACATGTTCAATATTGCTCGCAGCATTCTTGTGTAGTTGCCGTCAAGCCGTTTAGTTAGCGTCCATGTAGTGCACCCATATAGCAGTATCGACACGATCGCTGCTTAGAAGAAACCGCGTTTTTCGATTCTTTAACAATAGTAATTCAGATTTATTCGTTCACCGAAGAGCATGAAACTTGGAGTAGTAACTTAAATAAGTTTGAGTCAACCAAATATATATATATATATATATATATATATATATATATAGACGTTCATAGTGTAATAGTAATTGTCAGAGAAATGGACATGGTGGCCCAAGTCCAAAACCTGGACGAGGCTGTTAGCATTTCCTATCGTGCTAATACCCTTGGGAATGGTGAGTATCCAATTATTCCTCCTCCAGTCATAGCTAAATGATAGGACAGCCGAGAAACTTTTGTCTTGGTATGGCAACCGGTCTAGAAAAGTCTGAATTCAAACCTCCGCTGAAAAATTGACCTTGTGCCTCTCCCTATCGTACGGAGGGGTTGGTAAATACTTCTTTGAAGATGAATATTGTCTTTAAGAGAATTCGTTTATAAAAGTCGTCTTCCACTTATCGTGCTTAAATTCATCGAAAAATCACCCGTTTATGTTTTCATATATATGTATATATACATGTGTGTGTGTGTGTGTGTGTGTGTGTGTGTGTGTGTGTGTGCATATACATACATAAATGAGGGGATACAAAAACAGAATTCGGTTGAACAAGGAGTAACTATACATAACACCATCTGGTAACAAAAGTCGAACACTATTCTAATTTAATCTACCCCGATTTCTGTACACTGTTGATGCTTGTAAGAACATTTGACGTTTTTTTTTATATTTAATTCACGAAAGTGAAATCTGTGAGATGCTTTCGGAAGCATTTTAGGAAAAAAAAAATGTTTCAGAAAAGCACAAGGAAATGTGTGATATTCAAGCTTTAAATGTGGTGAAATGTTACTTGAATGTCAATACAGATCTTGCTAAGTCAAATTGTGAACATTTTGAAATATATAATGAAAACCGATGAAAATTGGACTCTGACCCTTAATAACTTCCGTGAAATTTCGTGTTTGTTTTTATGCTCACCCACGGTGATATAAAAGATTTAAGAATAAAACGCATTTTCTCAAAATTTGTGCCTCATTTGCCCAGACAGAATCAAAAACAATTGTTTGAACTCATGCCAAAATTTAAGTAAACAAGTTCGAATGTCCCAAGATATATATATATATATATATATATATATATATATATATACGTGGTGCATTCAATAAGATTCCAGACGGTTTTTATCCAGGCATTTAAAATTGTCGTAGACTCTTGAAAATTCGGTGTTATTGCTGTACATCTTATGAGATGATTGACGACCAATTATGAGGATTTCAGGTTCGAATGAACAGCTACAGCAGCAATTGGAATACACCCTACTCATATTTACCCAACCCCTCCGCACGGGCAGGATATGACACGAGGTCAATTTTTAAGCGGGGTTTAACAGATTTGAATTCAGAGTTTTCCTTCTCCTAGGCTAGTTGCCTTACCAAGGCTGTAGAACCTAGTCTGCCCTGCTATTTACCCATAGCAGGAGGGAGAATAATTGGAGTCATACCTTTCCCAAGGGTATTAGTGCTATGTGAAATGCAATTAGCCTGGTCCAGGATTTGAACTCGTGTCGTCGTGTCCATATCCTACGACGATAACCATTACACCACGGCACCCTACTAAAGCCTGATTGTCA